>VDFB02049217.1:142252747-142548729 GCA_007258455.2 Sequoia sempervirens
TGACACAATGCCGAAATGACATTGTATCAAAGAGGGGCAAATGTAGACACCGAAATCTGGTTTAAGCCTGTGACTTCAATATTCTTCATAATTGTATCTTCATGGTCATGATTAAATAATGTTAATTATTTTATTATTCTCTAAAGTCTTCATTTCTTTATTAATTAAATAAATCTAATTATTTAATTAATTCAATTTAACTTTTATTCTTCTATTAATTAAATAATCTTAATTATTTAATTAATTCACATTTTTCTTTATTCTATCTGATTAATTAAATAAACACTTTTTATTTAATTATGTTACTAATTAACCTTATCCTTCTTCTTCAATTAAATAAATTCTTATTTAATGTACCTCTATCATATTTCAACTATAATTAAATAAATCCTTTTATTTATTTAATTATTCATTTAAATCCCTTCATCCCTTAATTAAATAAATCTTATTTATTTAATTATTCTTCAAATATCAAATCTTGAATTAAATGAATTATTTAATTCATAAATTCTATTTTAACGCATTCCTCTATATTTGGATAATTGTGCGAGTTATCTAAGTATTCACTTTGACTCGATTCAACATCTATTTAAATCACTTAGTTAACTCAGGATTTAATGTCTGAGTGGCTTTCTTGAGTAATCTCTTTGTCATATCATTCAGTCATCTAGTGCTAACTCAATTGCATGTACATGCATATTAATTAAATATTCCTATTTAATTAATTAAATCTTGTGCGTGCATTCGAACAGTGAGTTGCTTTAATCCATCTTTATCTTTGTCATGCAAAGACTATTCTTCTATTTTCAAATACATAACTTGAAGATTAAATCATTTATTTCTATTTCTAGTTTTTATCACTCATGTCGCTACTAACAGTTATCATAATGCACGTCTAATTTGTTGATCTCAATCATCTGTCGATCTTTCGATCCTGGCCTATCATTCGAATGATCAATTTTCCATAAATTGATCTGTCTTTCATCATTCCAATCTCTCTCAAAATCATATGACTTTTGGAGCAATTATCTTGAATCTTTGATGTTTTGTCTTAATCACAACACTTAGGCTATGCTTGCACGAACTTTGAAAATCTGAGGGCAAGTACACTACACAGAAAAAATGGAGAAGAGTAATGGAGGTTATTCAACGAAATTGATCGCATGTTTGGTAAAATAGTTTCTTTTATGCATGTTGTTCTTAGCTTTCTTTTGTGCTCGATTATCTAGCTTTGAGGATTTTGGTATAGTTTGAATAAATAGATTTGAATTGCCTAACTCTCTCGTGTGTTTTTCTCTAAGCTACACAACCAATACTCTATTTGGCATGTCGACCACATCATAAATATTGAAGCTAACTAAGAAGAAGATGAAAAAATTGAGACTACAATAGATGCACAAACTACATTACCACAGTATGAATGGGAATTATTGTCACAAATGGGTCTGTCTAGTCATGTAAATGTAGATACCCTTGAAATTATTGGTAAACATGATTTTGACAACAACAAAAAATAGGATACACATACTATTCCTCCCCATTTACATGAAGGTGCAGGACACTTTATACACACAAACAAACTATCACAACAAAATGACCAATCCACATTTGAGTTCGTTGACCCACCTTACCGACTATTTTCAAAATAGGAAATTGCACTTACTATTATTAAAGAACATTATAACAACATTTCCTTGAACCAACCATTACATATGATAATATAAGGAATTCCAGGTACAGGAAAATATATTTGATTAATTGTATAAGACACACACTCTAGAAGTTATCATCACAAAATTATAACCCCCTCCTTGTTGTTGCTCCTACAGGGATTGTTGCATTCAATATAAATGTCTCGATAATACATTCAACCCTAAAAATTGTAATAAAAAAAATACAACCATTAAAAGGATAATCACTAACATTGTTTCAAGAGGAGATGAAACATGTTAATACACGTTAGTTAATGAAATGAGCTTTATTGGATGGAAATTACTACTGAAAATAGATAGTAGATTGCATGAAGCTTTCCCTCGCAACCAACATATGTGTTTTGGTGGTACATCTATAATTCTTGTACGTGACTTGGCACAAATCCCCCTATTATTGAAAAACCAATCTATGCATCCCACTTAAATGTTATATACTCCTATGGGAACAATTCACTACAATTGTTACTTTGTAACAAGTTTTCGTCAACAAGGTGGCTCCCAAACCAAAATCACCTTTCATCACACATTACAAAATATGCATAATGTAGAATTTTTTGAGGAAAACTGGGAATTACTAATGATTTGCACAAACAAACATCTACCAAATGATGAACATGCAAATTTTGACCCATCAATGCACCTATTTTCTACAAATGATTTAGTGGGGCTACATAACAAAAAATGTTGAACTATTGAATCTTCCTATTGCAATTTCTGTTGCAATACAAACACATACAAAATAAAATACTAATAATGATTCTAAACAATTTCCAAAAGAGGTCCTACTATGTAGAGGCCAATGAGTCATGTTAACAACAAACTTGTGGATGCAAATAGGTCTTGTCAATGGGTCTCTCAGAGAATTACTAGAAACTATTTACCCAACTAGGTTTAGGCCACCAGATTTACCTTCATATGTGGTGGTGCTCTTTGATGACTACAATGGCCCACCAAGGAACCCAAATGACCCAAAATGTGTACCTGTAACACCCATATCTCTTGGTAGTCGTAGGAAAATACCATTATCCACGGTATGGGCTATTACCATACATAAATCTCAAGGGATAACCCTTAAAAAGGAAACAATTGATATTGAAAAAGTTGAAAAACAAGGGTTGACTTTTACAGCTATGTCTAGGGTCAAATCAATTAATGATCTTCGAATAGAACCTCCATTCTCCTTCGACCATTATTCCCAAATGAAAAACAACCCTTATACCATTATTAGAAAGAAGGAGGAAGATTAGCTACATTGTCTCTCATTATAATGACACTGGGTACATAATTTTTAATGCAACCTTCTATACTAAGACTTTCAATATATTTTTTGTTTTTATATTAATTTCATATGGTTTACCCAAAAAAAAAATTAATAACATAGAACAATCACTATTCCCATGATGTGCAGGTTCATGCTTCATATTCATTCATTTCTACAAGGAGCAATTTCTCCACTCTATCAATATTCCATTATGCTTATCTTTTTTGGTAACACTAATCATGCATTTTATACTACAAGGCATTTATTTCTATTTTCCAAAGTGTAGGCACAAAATATCTATAAAATATAATGTTTTAAAGCTCCTCATCAACAAGCTCTATCAATCAATGAGTGTTGATATCTATATGAGATTCAACACTTCATTTGATGCTATTGCAACACAATTAGGAAAGATGGCTTGATTTATTGATTTACTTGCTTTGTTTCATTTCCATAATACCTCCATATATCATTCATCTCAATCCACCCCTCCCATTGCTCTTGGAAGCAATTTGTTTGCCAAATATCAAAAGCTTCTATATCAAAATCTACATGTATCAAAGGATCAACATGTCTCCTTGAAGAGACATGCAAAAAAAAGGAAATTTGATCCAAAATCAAAAGAAAAATATAAAAGACCACAAAGGTTCATAAATCAAAAGAAAATTTCAAAAGGTCACAAAGGCCCATCAAATCAAAAAGGCATTTTTCAAAGACCACAAAGGTCCATAAATCAAAAAGAAAAATGTCAAAGGCCACAAAGGCCCACAAAGCAAAAATAAAAGTCAAAAGTCATGTGGATTCCTAAAAGTCTCATAGAAGCAACAAAATCTAAATTGGCATCCAAATTTTCTAATCCAAAAGCTTTCTCCAATTTTCCATCTAAAAACCTATCACCTTCCAAATCCATTTTTCCTCCATCACTCCACCACCCTTCAAGGTGTGTGCCAACATTGATCTTTCCATCCTTTCCATCTATCCATCAACAGGCCTTCCAACCTCCTATCCATTATCCAACATTCATCCCCCATCATTCTCCTTCAATCCAAACCTTTGCATAAGTCCTTAGATTCTTCCATCATATCATTAATTTGCCAACATTTAGGAGTCTAATTCCCATTTGCCATGGTTTATTAGAGGGATATTTGGTTGTGAAACTTGATGCTTAAGTCCTTCCTCCATATCCCTATCATCCATATCCTATCTTCCATATTCCTCTTGCACTCTACACTTAGGGACAAGTTTCATCCATCTTATCATTCATGGTCATTATCCTTTCTATGCTCATTCCTTACACTTCCTCCTTTGATCTTGATAAGGTTAAGGATATTCTTGAACATCATATATCTTATCCTATACACTTTATCCATATCTTCCATACCATATCATTTATCTTATCCATATTCCATCATTCTTACTAAATACATCCTTTCTTCCTTTCCTTGGTCTTGATGAGGAATAGGGGAAAAATACTTGGGCCTTGTGTCCACATCTTATCTAGTTGATCTTGATCATCCAATTCATTATTTTTTTCCTTTCTTTCTTCCATTCCATATCTCCTAGCTTATCAAAATCCATGTCACCATGTCCCTTTGCAACCTTGAATCTTATCATGCAAATCATATTTGAGCCTAGTTGTAAAACATTATCCAATCCTCATATCTTTTGTCAATCAATCATCAACAATCATCAATCTTATCATAGTTAGAGGAAATTAGTGATCCTACATACTTATCATCATCATGCCTTATGGAATCAATCATTCTTGGAATCTTAATGAATATTCAACCATTACCATGTTTTGACAAGAGATATGTTGATTATGTGACATGTTTTGCAGTGAATCTTTCATCTTGATCTATCATTTATCCATGGTTGCATTACCCCTATTGTGGGAAATCTTGTTCCTTCAATCAGTCATATCATCTCATGTCATCTTAAATATCCCGAAAAAAAAAAGGAGCTTCAAAATCCAAAAAAATAAAAAATCAGAAAATCCACAAAAAAATTAGAAAATACAAAAATACAAAAAAAAACATAAAACTAAAAAAGAGAAAAATACAAAAATATCATAAAGTCTGAAAAGTGCAATAAAAACATGTAGTGAAAACCTAGAAATAGGCGCTACTTGTGATTTAAACCAACAGTTCCATCTATTAGAGGCATGTCATGGTCGTTCACTTTCACCATAATTTAATATCATACCAATTACAATGTGGTCATGTCTCACCCTAGCTTGGGGGAAAAATCCTAAATTCACTAGGGGAAATAAACTTTGAGCTTAATCAAATGGACAAACATCAGTATGACAACGAAGCAAACACAATGATCATAACGAAACTCAAAATTGAACATACATCAAACATCAAAACATTTCAGAAAATCAACCATCCATATCAAACAACTGAAATCAAATCAATCAAAACAACTTTAGATGGATGATATTCTTTTGAATCATGATTTTATCACTTTAGCTTGAATGTTCAAATGTTGTACTTTAATTTTTGTTATCATTTCTTTAAAGCAACTTGATGATGTATTGAACTAGAGAAGCTAGGAAAGAGAATGGTATTTTCTTTGTCTGCTATCTATGAGTTGATCATTATTATTGTGTGAATTGTCGTGAGTCGTGCTCTACAAAGTATCACTGATGACATTCTGAATTCACATAGGAAAATAATTGATTCTTGTCTGTTTACACAATAAATGCTCAGGGCATCTCAGTTTAATTATACCTAGATGCTTGTGTTCACTTGCAATATCAAAAATCATGAAAGTAGTACTCAGGTCATCATGGTCTAACTCGTACCATCGATGCTTGTACTCACTTTGAACATTTTAAAGGCTCAATGATGATAAAAGCTTGATGAATGGACTATTAAGATGACAACATTTGCATATGTAGATTTGCATGGTTAAATTAGATTACATTCATATTAGTTTTGCATTTGCATTGTAGATTTTCTAGGGCTAGTGAATCAATAACATGATAGAGCAATCATAAAATCTCTAACTAAATAAGTGTACATCTTCAAGTTTCAGTACATTAATCAATCCTATACTAGGGCATATCAATTAAAGCTGATAAACCACATCGACTGATGATATCTATATTGGCCTGCACCAGATGCGGAATCATGTCCTACGTCTTTAGGAAGAACTCTAAAATCATCCTATGATCATAACATATCGCAAATCAACAATATTATCAATCAATAAAAAATCAATCAACCTATCAATCTAATCAGCTCTGGTGAGACTTTGATCAAATCTCATGAGTGACTATCATTGGACCTCGCCTATCATGAGGTCAATCAATCAATCTATTATTGATCCTTGTCTATCATGAGGTCAATCAATCAATCTATCATCGATCCTCTCCTATCATGAGGTCAATCAATCAATCTATCAATGAACCTCACCTATCATGAGGTCAATCATCAATCTATCATTGATCCTCGCCTATCATGAGGTCAATCAATCAATCACTGAATCTCACCTATCATGAGATCAATAAACTTCTAATCTATCAAGATCATCAATCAATATCAAATCAAAGGCTGACATGATTGAAAATCATCAAACACAAGGAGGAAAAGAAGGGCAACATTTAATCAATTGGCAGAATCAATATTCTTTATCAGGAGATAAATCGTCGAATCATCATAAAAATCATAAAAATTTGAAAATTTCCAAAAAAAAAATCCAAATAAAAAAAATCACCGATTTATCTCCCGAGGGGGCATATATCCATCATCACCTGAAAATCAACGTTTGGGAGCATATCAATTTTTTTTTCGTCAATACTAGTAGCAGCAACAAAATTTTCTTTGAAGCAATGCATAAACACATCACTTCAAAGAGGGGCAAAATGTATACACCTAAAAATGGTCTGGATAATCTAATTAATTAAATACAATTTATTTGATTAATTAACCTTAAATTCATCTACTATTGAATAAATATAAATATTTATTTATATAGTTCACATTTATATTCTTCTGATTATTCTCTCTTAATTAAATAATCAAACCTCTATAGTTTTTATTTAATTATCATTATCCCTCTTTTATTAAATAAACAATATCAAATAGTTGTTTTATTTAATAATTGTTATTTCTTCCTAAATTTGAATAAATCCAAAATACTCAAATTAAAAGCATATTCTACAATTCATTATATGTCACCTACCAAATTAGATATGATATGTCTAATTTAATTCATCTCAACCTTCATGGGAAAATTTGGAGACAAATTGGAGACAAATTGCAAGCAAACTTCTTCATCTTCTTCCATTGATTCTTCCTATCCTTTGGATGAACATTTTTGTGGGGAGGAACAATCTCCATAATCATCTCAGATTTCTTCATCTTTCACCATTGAATCCTTCAAATCAAATCTAGACCTTTGTTTTGCTGCCCCTTCACAATTGTGCTGTTGGGAATCTATAAATACAACCTCTGTCTATAGGAAAAGAATCTGAACTTTGTGCAAGCTTACTCTGCATAAACACCAATTGAGCAATCAAGCATCTTAGCAATAACATTATCATTTAACAATAGCAATCATAGCATTTTAGAATCAATATCATGGCTGCATCATAGTTCACTGTAGCTTCTTTTATCAAGTTTCATGTCAATTTAGATTATAGTAGCTTCATCATTATCATTTAGACATCATCATATAGGATTAGATTATTACATTTAGCAACATCTCATTCTCTAGATTGGCATTTTAACAATCACAATGCTTACAAAATTTGAGAGCCCCGTGACTTAATATATCTTTGGAGATAGAGAGCAATATGACACTTTAAGGAGTTTTCCTATGTTAATTAGACTAATTATTATTGATTCTCTTGATATAATGTCTTATTAAGAAGTGTTGTTTGTTATTTTACTCATTCGTTATTCCACACTTACACTTTTTGTAGTGTGAAGACTCTAGAGAATTACTTTGAGACTATATTGTAGTTGTTCTATTGTTTTTAATAATACATTTGAGTTGCGTGATTTGGAGTGTTGGTTTTTTTTTGAAAGGGTTTTCCTTCGTAAACATTGTCTTATGGTTTTGATTGTTTATCTGTTTTGATATGTATGTGCATCTTCTATTTTTGTAATAGTATAAGGTGTTAAAATATTTTTTTTGTAACTCTCCCCTACTTAGATTAGTGTAAATATTTTCTTTCTCTTACCTGACTTCCTTTTAGTTGGTATTAGAGCTCGAATAGCTTTGATTTTGTTGTTGGGTTTGAACGGTTTTTTGAACTGATCTTTGTTTTAGTGGGGGTTTTGAAAAAGGGTATTTCATGACATTTTTGTAGGAAAAAAATGGAAAGCACATTTGGAAGAATCAAGATGGGGAAGTTTAATGATGAAAAATTTGAACTTTAAAAAATGAAGATGGAGGATATGCTTGTAGAAAAAGATTTATGGGTTGCAATATCCAAAAATAAACTAGCTACAACAACCCAAGAAAATTGGGATGTAATGAACAGGAAAGCCAAGGATCTGATCAGACTTTGTTTGGTTGATTCTTCCTCTTGAATGTCCATGAGGAGAAAACTACAAAATACCTTCTTTGGAAGAAACTTGGAGACATTTATTAGGCTGGATCCCTAGTAAACAAGTTGTTCCTGAGAAATAAAATATATTCTCTAAAGATGGAAGATGGAGGATCTATGGAAAATCATTTGAATACATTCAAAATGTTGATGGCTCAACTGGGTTCTGTTGGAGATAAGATCAATGAACAAGATCGTTGCACACTCTTGATGTGTTCATTTCTAGACTCATGGGACCACTTGGTAATGGATATTAGAAGCACAACCACTAGTTTCAAGATGGATGAGGTGGTGTCTTTGATATTATCTAAAGATAGAAGAAAGAATTTTGATATGGCTAAGGAGGCCCTTGCTGTTCGTGGTAGATTGAAGGAGAAAGGAAAAAAGAAGGACAAGAAATCAAAGTCAAAATCTTCAAGGAGATCTAAGTCTCCTAGAAAGTCCAAGGTGAAGTGCTGGAATTGCAACAAAACTGGTCATATTAGAAAAGAGTGCAAGGAATAGAAGAATAAGAAAGGAAATAATAATTTCTTTGATTTCGACTCTAACAAATCCTCTCAGAATGATATAGATGCCTTTGTTGCAACCTTGGCAACCCATGCATCGAAATATGTGTGGTTAATATACTTGGGTGCTTCCCTCCACATGACCTCTCATAGAGGTTAGCTTTCAAAGTATAAAGAATATGATGGTGGGAAGGTGTATTTGGGTGATGACTCTCACCTAAAGATTGTTGGCTGTGGAAGAGTCAAAATCAGATTCCTTGATGGAAGAGAAGGAGATTGATGGTTTCTTGCATATCTTGGGTTTGGCATGAAACCTTCTTTCTATGAGTAAATTGAATGATGTGGGAGTGAAAGTTTTTTTATTTGGTAGAGGATGTAAGATTATGAGAGGAGCTGTAGTGTTGGCTAAGGGTGTTTGGATTGGCACTTTGTACAAGCTGGATGCATGCATGTTTCAGTACAATATTTCTTTTGATACATCAAAGAAGAGACCTTTGGATTCTTCATCCTCACTGTTAGATCATGTAGAGAAGAATTCTATTGCAGCTACATCTGATGGTCATGCATTTTGGGTACCTAAGGGTGCTCATTCTTTGGAGATGAAGCTTCCTGTAGAGAAAAAAATTATATGGCACCAATCAATTGGTCACATTGGTGAGAAGGGTCTTAGAGCCTTGAAAAATAAGAGCCTTGTTGAAATCATTTATGGTTTTAATCTTGAGTTTGAATTTTGTGAACATCGTGTTTATGGAAAACAACACCATGTTTCTTTTTACTCTAGTTCTCATAAGTCTTTTGGGGTTTTGGACTATATGCATGTAGATGTGTTTGATCCTGTGAATGTTCCTTCATTGTCAAAACTTGTATATTTTGTTTCCTTCATATATGAATATAGTAGAAGGAATTTTTTTTATTTTCTCAAAAGTAAATCTGAAGTCTTTAGTCAATTTAAGGAGTTTAAATCCTTGGTTAAAAATTACAGTAGTAGAAAGACTAATTTTTGAAGACTGACAATGGCAGTGATTTTTGTTTAGAAGAGTTTAGAAAGTTCTGTAAAGAGCACAATATTGAGAGACATAAGAAAAATCCATACACCCCACAAAAAAATGGAGTTTTAGAGAGGATGAACAAGATGTTGATGGAGAGGGCTAGGAGTATGTCAAGTGGTTTTGGACTTGAGCAGAAGTTTTGGGTTGAAGCAATATCCACTACATGATATTTGGTCAATAGATCTCTTACATCAGTGCTTGTTGAAAAGAAATCCATGGAGGCATGGTCAGGTAAAAATCCTTTGTTGAGTCATCTAAGAGTATTTGGCTGTGAAGCTTATGCTCATGTTCCGACTGCGAAAAGTTCTAAGTCAGAGAACAAGGTGCTTAAGTGTATTTTCATTAGTTATGGTGTCGGAGTGAAGGGGTACAAGCTTTGGAATCAAAAAGCCCAGAAGGTTCTCTATAAAAAAAGTGTAATTTTTAGAGATATGAAACCTTTCTCTATTGAGTTGTAGCCAGAGAATAAAGAGAAACAAAAGATGGGGGTAGTTCAGGTTACACCTACTCCATTGAAAGGTTAACTACTCACTCCTGCTAGACATAATGATGAGGAGAGCTTGAGTAGATCTGAAAGTTTTGAAGAAGAAGAATAAAATCAATTGAGGAGGTCTACTTGTGCTAGGCAGCAACTAGAAAGGTTTGGATATTCCTTGTTGGATTTTGGTTAAATTTTTTTTTTGATTGCTAACACTAATGAGCCTAGGACTGTTAGAGAGGCTATGTGTATGAGTGATGCATATTCTTGGATGAAAGCCACAGATGAGGGGATGGTTGCTTTGAAGAAAAATAAGACTTTGGATCTTGTACCTTTTCATGTTGGATGTAAAGTTGTTGGTTGTAAATGGGTGTTCAAGAAAAAGTGTGGTCCTAATAGCAATGTTGAGAACCATAAGGAATGGTTGGTTGCTAAGGGGTTTTCTCAAGTGGAGGGAATTGAATATGGTGAGAATTTCTCTCCTACTGTGAAGATAAAATTTATTCAACTCATGTTATCACTTGTAGTAGCGTATGATTTAGAAGTGGAATTATGAAGACAACATTCCTTCACAGTGACTTGGAGGGAGAGATTTACATGTCACAGCCAGAGCATTTCATTGTCAAAAGTAAATAAAATTTGGTTTTCAAATTGAAGAAGTCTCTGTATGGTTTGAAACAATCTCCTAGAATGTGGTACCAAAATTTTGATACCTATGTTTTGTCATTAGGATTTTTGAGATCTAAATCTGACCATTGTGTGTATTATAAATCTAAAAAATGGTCACATTCTCATTATTGTTTTATATGTAGATATGTTATTTTTGGGAATGGTAAAAGTATGATTTTAGATTTGAAGTCTTAGTTGTTGGCATAGTTTGAGATGAAAGATCTAGGTGCAGATAGGTATATTCTAGGGATGGAGATCACAAGAGGTAGAACTAATAGAAAAATTTGGTTAAGACAAAGCAAGTATGTGAACTCTATGTCGGAGAGATTCAACATGGCAGATTGTAGAAAGTTAGTTGTTCCTATGATGTAGGGGATGAAGATTTTTGTGAATGATTGTGAAAAATATCCTACTAAGATGGAGGACATGACCAGAGTACCGTATGCAAGTGTTGTTGAAAGTTTAATGTATGTTATAGTCTATATGAGGCCAAACATTTCCCAAGTAGTGGGAGTCCTTTATCGGTTTATGGCTAATACTTGATGGTGGGATACAATTAAGAGAGTGTTTAGTTACTTGTAGAGTACTTCCAAGTATGCATTGTGTTTTCATGGTTATCCTATTGGACCTCAACATTATATGAGTATTCATGGATATGTGGATTCTGATTGGGCAAGTGACATTGACAACAAAAGATCCACAAGTGGCTATGTAATTATTATGTTTGGTGGTGCTATCAGTTACATGAGTAAGTGGCAGGCTGTAGTCACTTTTTCCATGACAAGCAGAGTACATGGCAACTACTCATGCTTGTAAGGAAGCCATTTGGCTTAAGATATTATCTTTTGATATTGGTTTAGATGAAAGAAAAATTACTATCTATTGCAACAGTCAGAGTGTCTTTTGTTTAGCAAAGAATCCTACCTTCCATACCATAACAAAGAACATTGATGTTTAGTATCATTTTGTTCATGATATGGCAGAAGATGGAAAGGTAAACTTGAAGAAGATTGACACTTCAAAAAATGTTGTAGATGCACTGACAAAACTAGTGAGCACAAAGAAGTTCAGATGGGGTGTTGATTCCATGGGCCTTGGGGCCTTGAGCGGATAATTTTATATGAATCTTGATAGGTTTTTGACAAGCGGGAGAATGTTGGGTGTCTCAACCTTAGAGTCCTAGCATTTATTTATTATTTTGTAATGTATTTATTTATATTAAAATGTTTAATTACCTACCCAAAATGATGTCACTTTGTGGGATGTACTGATGATGTGGCATCCTACATGACAAGTGACATGTACAATTTGTAAGCTAAAGTAGTGGAGGTAGGAATCCACTTTGGAGGACCTAGATTTGTGCCTAAATTGGTGGAATTTGTCATAAGTTACTATGTAATGGGATATGAAAACTTGCTATGTCATTTTTTGACTGATTATGATGATGGAAGAGTCAAGAATGATAAACTGCTAGTTGACTATGATAGGTGGGACCCATGTGATGAGGGAACCTACACATGCAAGGTATTTGCATGCATGGAGGCTCATTGCATGTGTAGTATTGGATAATTTTATGGGATAGGGGCTGATTTGTGGAAGATTGTCATAATTATGAGTTTTGATTATGACGACATGTCATAATGTGTAGACAGATAAAAATGTCCTCATAATCATCTTTATCCATTGCATATTTCATTTATTCATCTACATAAATCATTTAACCATTTGCATAATCATTAACTCATCCATTTCATTAATCATTAATCCATAATCGTTTAAATACATTCATTACACATTTTATACATAATCATTATATTCATACATTAAATCATATTTCCATATTCATAAATCCATTATCTATTCTATATATAATTCATTTCATATTCATATTTCATAACCATTTTATAAGTATTTATCTCTCTCATTAAATCATTTATAAATCTATAATCATGAAAGTATTATTTATCCATTAATCGTTAAAATTTATATTATTTATCCATAATAATTTGTTCGTTTGCATAAATCATCAATCCATTTCACTTTAACCATTTACATAATCATACATTAATCTATTTGCATATCCCATTCATCCAATTCATTAAATCATTAAAATATTGCACATATTCATTAGTTTATCCATTTCATTTATTTACCATTTGTATGCATTTCTTCCTTTCACTCTTTTAATCCCACATTCTTCCCGAAATGTGGATTCACACACGAGGACATCTATATAAGCTAACTTTCTCCTCACTTTTCAAATAAGAACTCCAATCTCATTTTGATCAAAATTCATTCTACATAGCCTCTTGTGCTTTTGTTGCAAATACCTGAGAGCAAAGACAAGATCTTGTAGATAGGATAACAATGGATTTTGATTTCTTTTGAATGCTCATGTTTTTTTAGTTTTCATAGTTTAGTTTCATTTTACATCTGTTTTCATTTAAGAATCTCTCCATTGATGTTATGCTGGAATTTTGATTTGGGGTTTATAGTTTAAATCAGTTAGCTTTTCAAATTTTAGTATGATACAAATGTTGAACCTGACGTGAATCTAGTTTATGGCTGCATATCTATAGTTTTCTCATTTCCAATCATCCTTATGCTAGTAACATTTCTTTTAGCTGATAGCTTCTGTCATCCATATTAGGCCAGTAACGTTCTTGCAATGATATTTGTTTTTGTTTGGTGGAAAGTACATTGGTTTGTAATATGACCTAATTATTTACATTATATTTTGTTATCGACTTCATAATGTATTTCTTCTATACTATTTTTGATGTGAACCATTAATTTGTGAGTAGAAGAGTGATCTATGATCTTTATAATTCTCATGTCCACACACATCCCATAGCTCTACAAAAAAATTCTCTATCTTTTTCATCTTTGATGCTTGTAGATGAAGAGTTGCCAGAACTTCCATAAGTCATGAGCTTAATACAACATTACGTCCCATTGTATGTTGGATATTATAAACAAGTGCACCATTAACTATGGAGTGAACAATTGATGATTTTCCCACACCTGAATTGCCAAAAACATGAACCCTCATTGGCTATGTGGACAATTTCTACATTCTTAATCTCCCCCCCTCTCGCAGTCTCCCCATCTTTTGACATTGGTTTTTTCTTAAGCTTTCATTTTCTTCATATGGCACAAACTCTTTGCAATTTCGATCTCCATTAAGATGCTTCCATTTTTCCTCTAAAAAGAATGTCTTACTTTCTAAAATGTCTTACCTTCTTTTTATGAATAGATAGTTTCCCTTAGAATATTCTAAAAAGCTTTAAAAAAAAAAAAAAGTGTTTATAGTTTAGCTAGCTTAGATTTTTAGATTTACTTGTAATTTAATTTTAGTTTAATCTTTTTTTAAGTATTTTCTTAGTTTTAATTAGATAAATAGTTTCATATTAGATAAGTTTTTAATTAGATAGTTTAAATTAGTTTAAATTAGATAGTTTTTAAATAGTTTTAAATGGATATTTTTAATTAGTTTTAATTGTTGGGAATAGGACATCATTTAATTGCAATCCTCAACCTATTTCATGTATCTCCTAAGTCCTTGGAAAGTGTTCCCTAACACTAGGATTAGAAAGAGATTAAATTCGAATGAAATGAAAATATAAATTGACATTTGTGATTATTCCTAAATGATAGGAACATGTGAGGATGTCCAAGAAGAGCTCCTACAAGATAGGAGCACATGTGGTGCTCACATGGAAAGTGGAACCCACCTTGCTTCAGTTATATGTTTGGAGGATTGATAACACTTCAGTAATGCATGTTTAGATCCTACAAATTAGGGATTGATATTTACATGAGTGGAGTGGCACTATCAGTTCAGTTCATTTCAGTATCAATTCAGATCAATTCAGTTCACTTTAGTTGTATGTAGTTATTTTGAGTTGAATGCTAGTTGACCTGAGTTGCATGACTAATGAATTCAGTTGCATGAAAGATAATAGGCAGATACTTTTAGTTAAGTGGGGATGATCAATCATGCATAATTTTTGTATGAATTGGTGGAGAGATATGTTTTAGTTAACTAAGATTGACTCGGAACCACCTTGGGTGCCCAAGTTGGCATCTTTTAGTTAACACCTTTTGCATGAGAAGATATTTACAAGGCTCAGTCAAGTGGGCCCATTCTTGGGCGCCAACTTTGAGGTGAAGTTTGCATGATATTTTCTTGACCAAAGTTCAGTTAAGTGTTTAGTTTGGGGCTCCTAAATTGAGGAAGACTTTGGTTTGACTTCAGATTACATTGTGGAACTCTACTTTCCCAATCTAGGTGTAGATTTTTGTGAGGAACTTTATGCTCTTGTATTTGTACAACTCTTATGAGTTTACATTCTCATTGATTGTCTATTAATTGTAGGTAAGTGTATGAGAGTTCCATTAGAGTTTATTGCAGGTTGTGAAGAAAGATTGTTGAAGGCAAGGAAGCATATCAATCAAGGATTGATACAGTATTAGTGTAATCTTTTTCTAAGGTTAAATAATACAAGCACTATTGATTCTAGTGGAGTTTTTTTCTCAAAAGGGTTTCTCCACATATATGCTATGTCACTTAGATATCTCCTTGTCTCATTCTTCTACAATCTTCTGTCTCTTTCTACAATTGGTAAAATTGATCTAAACAGATTAATCATACACAAAGAATTGTGACAAAGAACACTTAATTAGATCTACAGTCTCATAGTTTTACAAGAGTTAAGGTAAAATATTACCTTCATTTTCAACATTTAGTATCAGATCCAATGGTTGGTTAGGGTTTGGGATGCCTTTCTCTTAAAAGTTTGAAGTTTTTTGGTTGTAGTGGGAGCTTTTACTATTGTGTTATTGTAGATTTGTAAAATAAGTGTGTTACAATGAGTTCTACTTCTTGTCTAGCTATTGAAAGATTTAATGGATCTAGTTATGAGATGTGGAAACTAAAAATGGAGTCCTATGTAAAATTTAATACATGTATTTGGGTTGATGGTTGTAAGACCTGGTATGGATTTCTCAATCCATGAAAGGAAAGGCTTGGTAAGAGAGGAGTTCTCCTAGGTGGTAAGGGGGGGATTGTTGGGTTAAACTAGTTCTTGGGTTAGAGTTAGTGGATTAACCTTTAGTGGCCTTTAGCACATGGTTTTGTGCTAGTTGTATTGGTCCATGGTTTTGGAGCTCATGGTTTTGAGCCCATGGTTTTGCATGTATGGAAGTATATACAATGGATTGGTGACTCCATTGTAAGTGCAATTGGTAGTTTGATGTATGCAATGGTCTGTACAAGACCAGATATAGCCCAAGTAGTGGGAGTTCTAAGTAGGTTTATGTCTAACCTTGGTAAAGAACATTGGACTTATGTTAAGAGGGTGTTTAGATATTTACGAGGTACTTCTGATTACTGTTTGGTTTATCATGGTGCTAATGATATTGATATTATGCAAAAATCATTGGACATACAGGGTTTTGTTGATTTAGATTGGGCAGGAAACCTGGACAGTCAGAGGTCGACAAGTGGCTATGCGTTTACTTTGTTTGGAGATGCAGTTAGTTGGATGAGTAAGAGGAAGCTTACGGTTGCTTTTTCCACCATAGAAGCAGAGTACATGGATGCTTCACATGCCTCTAAAGAGGTAGTTTGGTTATAGAGGCTTGGGAAAGGTATTGGTTTTAATTGCAAGCGAATTAGACTTGAATTTGATAGTCAGAGTGCTATTTGTTTAGCCAAAAATCCTATGTATCATGCTCATACTAAGGATATTGATGTTCAATATCACTTTGTGTGATAAATGATTGAGAGTGGGAAGGTATTGATTGATAAAGTTGACACTTTGATCAATGCTATAGATTATCTTACAAAACCAATTCCTACAGATAAGTTCTCTTGGTGTAGGAAGGCCATTGGCCTTGAGTCCTGTACTTGATTTATAATAATGATTCTTTGTTTAGAATAATTGCAATGTATAATGTCAAGTGGGAGAATTTTGGGAATAGGATGTCATTTAATTGCAATCCTAAACATATTTTATGTATCTCCTAAGTCCTTGGAAAGTGTTCCCCAACACTAGGATTAGAAAGAGATTAAATTTGAATGAAATGAACATGTAAATTGACATTTGTGATTATTCCTGAATGATAGGAACATGTGGGGACATCCAAGAAGAGCTCCTACAAGATAGGAGCACATGGGGCACTCACATGGAAGGTGGAATCCACCTTGCTTCAGTTAACTATTTGGAGGATTGATAACACTTCAGTAATGCATGTTTAGATCCTACAAATTAGGCATTGATATTTACATGAGTGGAGTGGCATTATCAGTTTAGTTTAGTTCAGTATTAGTTTAGTTTAGTTCAGTTATGGTTTAGTTATCTTTAGTTGCATGTAGTTATTTTGAGTTGAATGCTAGTTGACTTTAGTTGAATTGAGTTGCATGACTAATGACTTCAGTTGCATGACAGATAACAGGTGGATACTTTTAGTTAAGTGGGGATGGTCAATCATGCATAATGTTTACATGAATTGGTGGAGAGATATATGTTTTAGTTAACTAAGATTGACTTGGGACCACCTTGGGCACCCAAGTTGGCATCTTTCAATTAACACCTTTTGCATGAGAATATATTTACAAGGCTTAGTCAAGTAGGCCCATTCTTGGGTGCCAAATTTGAGGTGAAGTTTGCAAGATATTTTCTTGACCAAAGTTCAGTTAAGTGTTCAGTTTGGGGTGCCTAAATTGAGGAAGAATTTGGTTTGAATTTAGATTACATTATGGAACTCTACTTGCCCAATCTAGGCATATATTTTTGTGAGGAGCTTTATGCTCTTATATTTGTATAACTCTTATGAGTTTATGTGCTCATTAATTGTCTATTAATTGAAGCAAGTGTATGAGAGTTCCATGAGAGTTTATTGTAGGTTGTGAAGAAGGATTGTTGAAGGCAAGGAAGCATATCAATAAAGGATTGATACAATATAATTATTGTAATCTTGTTCTAAGGTTAAATAATACAAGCACTATTGATTCTGGTGGATTTTTTTCCCGAAAGGGTTTCTCCACGTATATGTTGTGTCACTTCTATCTCCTTGTCTCATTCTTCTACAATCTTCTGTCTCTTTCTACAATTGGTAAAATTGATCTAAACAAATTAATCATACACAAAGAATTGTGACAAAGAACGCTTAATTAGATCTACAGTATCATAGTTTTACAAGTTTTAAGCTAAAATATTACCTTCATTTTCAACATTAATAAGGATAGTTTTTTATTTAATTAGTTTTAATTAGTTTTTAAATTTAGATAAATCGTTTGTTTTGATTAGATTAAGTAGTTTTTATTGGCTAGGTTTGGAACCAATTTTGCTTTCATTTTTAGTTTAATTTTTTATTTTATTGCTAATCATTGTTGACTTGGATTTTTGTGTAGGATTGCATGTCAAAGATCTAAAATTGAAACTTGAATATACATTTGTTGAAGACTTGGAGGCTTAAACTACTAATGACATTTGGTGCAGGACGTTTCCTGAGGACTTGATTTTTTCAAAACCAATTGTCTTTTAGTATAGAAAACACTTCAATTGGTGTTTAAAAAGAACAACTATCTTTTTTCACATAGATTTAACTAGGGGGTTAATAAACCACTATTTTTCATGCTTGTAAGATGGTAGGTGTATGCTCTCACCTTGTGCAAACTCGGTGATTAGAAGCTAGAGACCCTTCTATTTTTGTGTTTACCCCTTAGAGGGCCTACCACCCCACTTCGAAAGGTGGGAATGACCCAAGAGGTAACGGGATAAAGCAAAGATCTTTCGAACCACTATATATAAATGTGTGGTTGCAATTAAAATTGTGATAAATGGGAAGTGGTACATGATAGATCTACCTTAGTATCTTTATGATGCGAAAAGCCCTTGTTCTAAGGGTTGGGAGACCTCTCGAGGGAGTTTATCATAGTACCCCTTGAACTAGATGTCCTTACTAGAAACCTTTTTGTAGAAAGCCAAAATTATTCTATTTGCTGGCACAAGAGGTCGACCTTCGATGTCGTCCCACACTTTCATGGTTCAAAGTAGAGATAGAAAAGTCCTCTTTGGGGAATTCGGAGTTTGGTGTACCCAAGAAGTGAGTCTCGTGTAAGGGGGAGCTAATGTCACCAAACTCCTAAGCTATTCACTCTAAATAGGTGCGACTAGATAAATCCAAGTGGGAACCCAACAAATATTGTCCTGGCCAACCATAGGTTGTGCTTGTCTTCAAGTCAAGTCAAAACATTCAGAAATTGTGCTTTTGTGTTTGAACTGTATTCTTATCACCAACATTTTCAATCTCAATCAAACATCATCACCTATCACAACCTTTGGGTCTCATGCTTCATCCATCATAATAATCATCCTTAAACCATCCATAACCTTCCCAAAATTTCACTAATCATCTCTAATCATCCCTAAACACCTCAAAAGATTCCCAAAACCATTAACCAAACATGTCTAACTACTATCCTCCATATTCATCCCCGACCTATGAATGAGACCAAAGGATCAAATATTTTGACCATCATTTGAAAGAGCTTGAAAAACAACTGGAATCCCAACATTTAAATGAAATGGTGCAATCATCTCATGTAAATCCTTTATCGCCACCAAAAACTATATCATCCAATTTCAATGTTTTTGAATTTTTGCAAAGGTTAATGAGAAACCCAAATCTAAGTCCTCAAACACAAATAATATTGTGCAATCCTACCATGTCATGCATCTATATTCATCCCCCATAAGTCAAAATAAACCTCATGAGTCTTTCACCCAAGTTAACGAATCTATCCAACCATCCTCTCCCATCATACCATCTACATCCAATGATTCATTTCACTCTCTTAGTCCAAAACATGATAGCATAAAATCCCTTGCACATCAAGATCAAAGTATTCTTTCCACTCCATATAATGATACCAAAAATATCCAATGCTTTCCAATCTTTGACCAAGATCCCATCTCCCAATAACCTCATGATGATACCCTTATCTCTTTTTGTTTCATCGAAGATGATCCCCTTCCGTCTCAAGGGAAAAGTATCCTTCCAAGTACTCCTTCCACCTCATCTAATGAATCCATACAATCTCATGATTCTATTGCATCCCAAGAGCATGATAGTTATTCCATCATATCCAATGATGTCCTACCATCTAATGATCAAGAAATTCTTTCCATAAAATCAAGACATTCTTTCCACAAAATCTCAAGATTCCCTTTCTCATCAAGATCAAGATGTACCTCCATTCAAGGATACCCTTTCATTCCATGATGATGTTCCTCCTTCTGATGATCAAGATGTGCCTTTTATACCACTTCATGATGATTCCATACCTAATAAAGAGCAAGCTACTCCATCTCCTACACCTCGTGATCTTTTTCCAAGTCAAAATAAAAGTACCCCATCATCCCCATGTCAAGATCCTATTATTCATCCTGATTCCCCTCATGATCACAATCCTCTACAAGAGTCTATTACCCCTATTCAAGCTATCTATGAACCCCTTACCTATAATATGGGTTCCCTCACTTTTATCCAAGGTGGTTTACTCCAAGATCTTATTATTCCTTCCATATCACATGTCCATCTCACGATGGACTTGCATCTTTTTTCATAAATAATACATATCCCATTGGCAAACAAATATGTCAAAGTATGAACTATACAAAGGCAGAAAGGTAGAGGATTAGGCCTTCATGAACAAGGTATCCTAGAACCCCTTTATATCCAAGAAAATCCATATTATCATGGCCTTGGTTATACATCTCACACTTAAGACATTGGTACCCATCATAAGTCTAGATTCCATCAAAATGAACCTAAGTATCCTAGTCCATCAAACCTTCCATCTATCCTAGGTCCTTATCCTAGTCCATCAAACCTTCCATCTATCCTTGGTCCTTATCATCCAAACCCTAGTTCCTCAACCCTTCCATCCATATTGGGGCCCTACATCCCTCCATCTCTTATTCATCAAGAACAACAAAGGCACACATCCTTGATGCCCTCTCAAAATTCTACCTACATTTACCCATCCACAATACCTCCATATCATTCATCTCCATCCACCTTTCCCATTTCTCTTGGAAGAAATTTGGGTGCCAAATTTCAAAAGATTCCATATCAAAGTCCACATATATCGAAGGATTAACATATCTCCTCAAAGAGACATGCAAAAATAAAAGAAAAACTGATCCAAAGTTAAAAAGAAAAAAATCAAAGGCCACAAAGGCCCACAAAGAAAAAAGAAAAATTTCAAAGGTCACAAAGGTCCATTAAGCAAAAATAAAAATCTCAAAGGCCACAAAGGCCCACAAAGCAAAAAGAAAAATTTCAAAGGTCACAAAGGTCCATTAAGCAAAAATAAAAATCTCAAAGGCCACAAAGGCCCACAAAGAAAAAATAAAATTCAAAAGCTATGCGGATTCCTAAAAGTCTCATAGAAGCAATAAAATCTAAATTGGCATCCAAACTTTCTAAACCAAAATCTTCCTCCAATCTTCCATCTAAAAACCTGTCACCTTCAAAATCCATTTTTCCTCCATCACTCCACCACCCTTCAAGGTGTGTGCCGATGTTGATCTTTCCATCCTTTCCATATAACCATCAATAATCATTCTAACCTCCTATCCATTATCCAACATCCTTCCCCCATTATCCTCCTTTAATCCAAACCTTTGCATAAGTCCTTAGCTTCTTCCATCATGCCATTAATCTACCAACGTTTACGAGTCTAATCCTCATTTCCATGGTTTATTAGAGCACATATTCGAGGGATATTAGCCATGAAACTTGATGATTGAGTCCTCCCTCCATCTTCCTATCATGCATATACTACCTTCCATTTTCATTATCCATATCCTATTTTTTTCCCCTTTCTCTTGCACTCTACACTTGGGGGCAAGTTCCCTCCATCCTATCATTCATTATCCTCTTTACGTTCATCCTTTACCTTTCCACCTTTGATTTGGACAAGGTTAAGGATCTTGTTGAACGTCATACATCTTATCCTATACACTTTATCCATATTCCACCATTCTATCTAAATACATCCTTTCTTCCCCTCCTTGGTCTTGATGAGGAATAGGGGTAAAATAATTAGGCATTGTGTCCATATCTTATCTAGTTGATCTTGATCATCCTATTCATTAGCCTTATCCCTGTAGTCTTCTATTATGTATCTCCCAACTTGTCCAAATTCATGTCACATTTCCTTCCTTTGTTCTTGATGAGATTAGGGGAAAAATTACAAATGCATGCTTTGGATTTCCTTTCATATCCTTATGCATTGTCATTCCATCATAGTTCACATCCTTATCATTTATCCATGATTACACTACCCCAGTGTGGGTCATCATGTCCCTTTGCAACCTTGAATCTTATCATGCAAATCATATTTGAGCCTAGATGAAAAAAAAAATCCAATCCTCATATCTTTGGTCAATCAATCATCAACAAGCATCAACCTTATTGTACTTAGAGGAATCAATGATCCTAAGTACTTATCATCATCATGCTTTATGGAATCAATCATTCTTGGCATCTTAATCAATCGACCATTATCATTTTTTGACAAAAGATATGTTGCTTGTGTGACATGTTTTGTAGTGAATCTTTCATTTTGATCTATCATTTATCCATGGTTGCATTACCTCTATTGTGGAGAATCTTGTTTCTTCAATCAATCATCTCACATTTCATCTCGCTCCATCTTTAAAACTTCCAAAAATACAAAAAAAAAAAAATGTCCTAAAAAAATTCCCTAAAAAATAAAAAATGTCTTGAGAAAAAATCCCTAAAAATCATAAAATATCCTAAAAAAAATCCAAAAAAATCAAATAACCTCAAAAAATCCCAAAAAAGTGACACTTTGAGATCACCACACAACTTTGAACTTCAATAGAATCAAAACATGCTACAAAAATATGACAGTAAAGACAAGATCTTGTAGATAGGATAACAATGGAGTTTGATTTCTTTTGAATGCTCATGTTTTTTTTAGTTTTCATAGTTTAGTTTCATTTTACATGTGTTTTCATTTAAGAAATGATCCATTGATGTTATGCTGGAATTTTGATTTGGGGTTTATAGTTTAAATCATTTAGCTTTTCAAATTTCAGTATGATACATAATGAACTCATGTTCACACATTGGGCATGGAAATTGGTTATGGCAAGTTTTGGGAAATTTTCTTC
This sequence comes from Sequoia sempervirens, assembly GCA_007258455.2. Taxonomy (NCBI): domain Eukaryota; kingdom Viridiplantae; phylum Streptophyta; class Pinopsida; order Cupressales; family Cupressaceae; genus Sequoia; species Sequoia sempervirens. The sequence goes on from VDFB02049217.1 coordinate 142,276,201, forward strand.
ATGTTCATAGTTTATAAATACTTATAGACTTAGTAATTTTTATGGTGACAGGTTTGAAGAAGCTTACATGCCATTATGTTGCCAATTTTTTTCTAGATTCTCATTGCAGTGTGAAGGCTCTTGAGCATTGATTTGAGACTGTATTGTAATTTTTCTATTATTGTTGATAATATATTTGAGTTGCATGATTGGAGTGTGTGTTTTTTCTTGAAAGGTTTTTCCCACGTAAACACTATCTTATGGTTTATATTGTTTATCTATTTTGATAAGTATGTACATATTCTATATTTGTAATGGTATAAGGTGGTATAAGTATGCAAATATTCCTTTCATGAATGTACTACTGGTGTAGGGGCACGTGTTGTGTGGTCTCACAACACTCCCCAAGACTAAAAAGACTTGGGGACCCAAGTGAAAAATATACCTCCTATGGAAAGAGCTAACAAATGGGAAGATCATCAAAATTGAAAAGGAAGAAAGATAAATATTTGATAAAAGAAAGTACTTTGTATGGTAAGTGTTTCATGCACCAGGTACTGGGTACCAGAAACACAAAAAAGGTGAAGGGTAATGTGAAGTTCAAGTGAATGACTCTAGTCCGGTAAGATGGAGTTCTGGTATAACCGAGGTCCAGGAAAGTAAGTGGGTAAAGCTGAAAACTGGATACCGGGTACTGGGTTGCAACATGAAAAAAATGCTAATTTTTTAAATTTGTATAATTATCCTTGTGGTGATATATATACAAGGATTTATGATATGCTTTTTGGAAGCAAGTTTTATGGAATTTTTTTTGTACTGACATTTGAATAATGGTTTTATTTACATGAGATGTTGTGACATATTTGTTTAAAAGGGGATTAATATTTGGAATTTTGTCATTGCAGGAGCTATCAATTGGATGCAAAGCTCGAGTATGGACGATCAGGAAAATTATGTTGGCTAAAAAATTCTACATTATTACCAGGTTCGATGATGCACTTAAGAGGCTCATGCTAGAAAAAAGTTTGTTGCAAGGATATGCCAGTTACCAGGACATTGGGATGCTGGAGTTTAGGAATGCAATAACAAAGTATATCTATTTTGGGAGTGATTTATTCCTAGAATGTTCAAATCGGGGAACCTGAGATATAGGAGTTTGACTTCCACCTTATCACTCCATTATAATGGAAGGCTCCTATATACCTTGTTTGGATATTTTTTTTTGATTTCAGAAGGAATCTTGATAAAGATGAAAAAGTAGAACCCGAAGAGCTTCAACGAGTAATTGGAGTTGGCTTCCATTGAATTCAATTGCAATTCTCCTATTGGTCACAAATATTCCATGTGCCTTGATGAGATTGGTCCCTTATATTTCCTCTCATGTAGATGTCTTATCCTATCTGAGTCTTGTGTTCTATAAAAGGCCAGAGGATGCTTAATTTTCATTTAAGTTCAGAATTTGTGGATGTTAGAGGAGCAAAAACTTCTTTTAAGTTTTGTTCTTTTTTCTTGTTTTCTGAACCATTCTGGTGTAAAACTTTGTATGCACGTAGACATTAATTGATATCAGATCTTTATGGATAGCTACCTATCCAAGTATCTTTTGTAGTTGGTTTTGTAAGTTCAGCCAAACAAGATTGTATGTTGCACCATTTAAGGGTGCATATAGAACCTACTTAGTGTCCATAAACAAAATCCTCTCTCTTTAAAAGCTTGCACTATTTTATACGTAGCTATGAAGCAATCTGGTGAAATATAAAGCGGTTTGCTCTGTTTTGATTAATTCTTTGGGGCATCCATGGAGAATAACTAGGACAAACTTTTATTTTTCAATATTTTTTTATATTTTGCTTTAGAATAGATGTTTAATATTTTTTGAAAATATTCTAAAAAATATAAGTGAATGGAAATAATTTTGTTGAAAATATTTTATTCTCCATGAAATTGTTGAATGCTTAATGTTAAATCTACTTAAGTGATAGCAAAGAAATTGGTGATGGTACGTGAAATCTTATATCAAATATTTTGGTTTCATGATGTATGAATTTATCATTTCAATTAGGAATGCTAATCTAAAAATGTTCAAAGAAATAACATAGAAGCATATATATATGTATGTATGTAAAAAGGTCCCTTTGAGCTTAACAACAATTATCACATCATTACCTGAGAGCGACCCTAGTGCAACCATGACCTGGCTATCGAAGACTTGGGATTGAACGAAAGTCAATCTTTGCTTCAGTGAATGCAAAATTTTCCCTTAGGTTTTCTTTGTTCCATATCTTTCAAGAAGGATAGGCTCTTTGCAGTCTTGTCTGTGGATATTTTATTCAATCTGTCTACTGTGAGTAAAACCATTGTCAACAACACCCTTATGCACCTTTTTGAGGAAAATGTTGTCATGATTGATAAACTTGGTTTTTTGGTTTGGCTGGAGTCAACAAGGTCATTTGAGACCATTTTCAGTCATTTGGAGTCATTTTTGGATGTTTTATGATGTTTTGGAGTCATATTACATAAAAAGTTGCAAAAGTTGCTAAAAGTTGTGAAAATGATGTCAAAAAGTTACAAATGATGTCATTAGAGTTAACAAAAGTGTGGATGGCCAGATTTTCAGTAGTAAATAATTGGAACATGTTAAATATGCCTTGTATCATTGATCCCAAGGGTTGGAGAAGCTTTGAATGAGAAGATCATCATTTTTCCACGTTCTACATTGTATTTTCTATGAAAACTAACTGTAAATCATGTTGTAGGATTGGTATTGCATGCTATAGTCCTGAAACTAGTTGGAGAAGTTAGATGAGAGAGTTATCTATAATATGCACCTAGTTTGGTAGATTTTCATCAAGTTTTTTGTAAGATATTGTTGTTTTTGTGACTGTAGGTCAAAATCCTGCCTAGAGTTTCTAGGAAACAAACAAAAATGGATGGGTAGAGTTTCCACCAATAAAAACCCATAAAAATTGGTTGAAATATTTGTCTTAATGCTTCCCATGTATTTGAAAAAGGATGAAGTCTGATTGTCAGTTTGGAAGAAGTTCTTGATGTGTCCAGTATGCTTGCAATTTTATGTAATTGTCCAAAAAACCTAGGGTCAACTCTATTTCAATAAACCCATGCACCATTTGATGTTGATAAGTTGGAGAACCATTATGGGAGGTTGTAATAGGTCCACACAAGCTTGGAGTTGGTTTGAAAAATTGTATTCCTCTTTGTTTGATGCTTTGGTCTAAGGTACTAGTGGCAACAAGCCCTAAATTGCATGATTCATGGTGTCTAACACTTGATTTGGGCTATGTATGTTGGGAAAACCTTTGAAGTATGTTGAAATAGACCTAGATACACCAAGTTTCCCTTATTCCGTGTTGTCTTTAATGATAGAGTACCATTAGAATGTTGCCCCCATGTTTTAGGCTTGGGAGCACATTGCCTAGAGTGAACAAATGTGCACGTTAGCATCCTTTGTGTTGAAATATTATTTGGAAGTGTTTAGAATGTTTTTTTGAGTCCTTTCCCCCTCTACATCATATTGGTATTAGAGCCAATAAAGACAAAGGTTGTTTCAGTGAATTGAAGACAAGAAAAGATGCCTCCAAGGGTGAATGTTGTGGAAAGAGCAATAGAAAGGTTGGAAAAAGAGATGGGAGAAACTTCCCAAGAAATGAGAGAAATGAAAACAATTCTTGATGCAAGGCTTAAAATAGTTGAGACAAATCAGAGAAAAGGTGTGATCATAGGAGTTTTGAGGAATTAAACAAAACAAAAGTGATAATTACACACTCAATTGATTTCTCTCACCAAAAAAATATAATGTTTAGTTCAACATTAACACAACCAAGCACATTACTTCACAATGTAAAGTAGGTTGAATAGGGTCTTTTGGATTCTTTCATCCTCCCATTAACTCTTGTACATGCATATTCTTACTTATTTCAACTATCATTTCACATTGATAGAAATAATCAAAATAAGATACATAGTCACTTTATCGGCTGATAATAATTTAATTTACATACTTCAATCTTGCTTTAGTGGACTACAGTTAGATGAAAAAAATAAAAATTTTAAGGTTAGCATACACAAATCTTTCCACTCCACATTATCAAATTTTAGAATTCTGGTTTTTAAAATGAAGAAGATATAGTCATTAATTTTCATCATGTCTAGATAACCTAGTAATCACATTTCAAAGTCAATCAAATATTTAAATCATGCCCTTCGATAAGATTTGTAAATTTATCTCCAAGAATGATTCAATTAGTATTACATTAGGGTGAATTTAAATTATTTTAAATCAATCTAATAACCATAATTCACATTATAATTCCCTAGGCTATTAATATTGTAACTACATGTACCTTTTCAAATTAAATATCCCTTTTGTATATGATTACAAAATAAATGAGTAAGTCAATTACATATGAAATCCTAATTATAGAGGTATCATCATCACTAGTTCAATAAAAGTTATATTCAAAGTAACAACTTTGATAAGTTCACGAAATGCATGTCATGAAAATATTCCAAGAGTTAAAATAGGGTTAAACATTTCATTGTTAAGGTGAGAGTAACCTCATAGTATTGATTCAACAATAACAAAAAATAAGCATAAGGACAAATTTTGTTTTCAACCTCAATTATATTAATAGGAAATCATAAATGAAATTAATAACTATCTTAAATTTATATTTCCCCACAACCCTACAAGAATCACTAATGGCACTATTTTATATAATATAGCAACCTTATATGCATCTTGATTTGTAAAGTGATAGTACCAAACTTATTAACAAAAATACAAATCTCTACTATCACTATGCATGCTAAGGTCACAGACTATAAGATTCTAGTACTAAAATCTCATTGTTACACCTTAAGATTTTGTCCTCATAATAAAATCTTAGTGAAGTATTAAAATGACATTATACAACATACATCAAATGCCATCCTTCTCATAACTTGCATCATGAGGTTCAAATTAAGGCAAGATTATATTTTTCATCAATGTAACTTGAGTTACTAATAAGAATGGGAACAACCACAAAAAAAATAAAAAAATATAATTGTTATCTAAGAGGTTGGGCCATACAAGTTGTCCCTCTTTAAACTTTTAAAAAGTATTGATAATAAATGTGTGCAAGATTTATATTCACTTTTATTATAGTATTATAATATAACAAAAAGGTAAGATGGTAAAATTTAGGATTTATAATTATAGACATATGAAATGCATTCTTGTATTCTCATTATCTTGTACCATATCTATCCCACAATTTTAGATTTTAGCATTAATCTTTTCAATATACTAAACATATACTTAAAACACCATTATTAATATCATATTAAAAAATCTTACCCCATAATTTTAAATTTTAACATTAATCTTTTCAATATGCTAAACATTTATCTCATAATTTAAAATTCAATTACTAATTAAAATTTAAATAAAAATTAAAAATATAATTAAATATTTTATAATCACCGCACCCTCGGTACGTAAGCCTGGTTCATTTCCCATGAAATAGTACAACAGTGTTAGTAGTTCTATTAAACTGTAAGAAAAATGAAATGATAAATAGGGTCTTTCCATGTGGTCTCTTTATTGTTTTATTTAATCGACCACAGCAAATTCAGCTTCACAATCTTAGGCGAATTTGGCCTGAATGAAATCCACAAGTTCTTGGGTGATGCGGAAGGCCTTGCTCAATACAGAATCGGGGAGAGGGGGATCAGCTGCAAACAGAGAATTGGCGATTGTCTGAACTCCCGGAAACTGACTGCTTAATGCAGCTACGGCCACTGCATTTTCGTGTCCCACATTCTGCTGGAAATGCACCAGTGCCTTTGGAAACACAAACACGTCTCCCTTTTCCAACGTTTTGCTGAAAAACTTGTTGTTCATGTCAATAAAACCGACAAGAAGTTCACCTTCCAGTAAAACAAGAACTTCAGTGGCTCTTGGGTGTGTGTGAGGAGGATTTATTCCACCCACTGCGAAATCGATACGGGCCAGCGATATTCCCAACATATTGAGGCCTGGTATCTGATTAACGTTCGCTGCCGTTACGTTGGAGCCGACTGCATTGTCTGTGTTCCCTGGCTGCCCAAGTCCCCGGAAGAAGAAGTCGTCTGCTGAAACTGCCATTGGATCTTTGCAAACGAATCCGTTCACCAAAACTGTTTTTAAGCAATTTGTTAGCAAGTCCTCTAATAAGAAAATCATATCATGGCACTCTACAAAGTTATGTACTCACCTTTGCTTTCCATGTCAGCAACGCAGAAATCTTGCAATGGATCGGAATCGGCTGCCATGACTTTGTCGCTGTAACAACATATCAACAGAAAAGTTCCCAACGTGAAGTAAAACATGCCGTTAGCCATTGTACAAGAGAGACAGAAGAAGCAGAAACAAGAGCTCAGATATGAATGTGTAATTGAATTGTGTATTACAATGCTTTATATAGATGAAACATTAACTACTCAGCATTGAATAATTCATTTTTTTATATTATTTTATTGGATTAAGGACTAATTCATGTTGACGCAGTCCTTTAATTATGTGGGAGTGGCTACAGAACTCACCTGCTACGGTAGATGTATTCTCGCCATTCTCCTAGTAATGCGGAATTGCTAGACTATATTGGAAGGTTCAGGTCTTTGAAAAGGAAATAATATATAGATTATTCTCAACCGCCTGAGAAATGGCGAGAGACGAAAGTTTCTTTCCTCTCATGTTAACTGATTTTGGAGGTGGATGTTGATGTAAAGGATTGCTGATACTTTATATTGTATCTTTTTGAAAACCCTTTTATATTAGGTCAGATAATTTCTGTTTTATTATAAAATTTTATTATAAAAGTATATGGTGTGTTGTGAGGTTGAAAAATAAATAAGATTGTGGAATTAGATTATATTTACAGTTTATAATATTAATGATGAGTATTAATTATAGATTTTATTTTATAATTATTGATGCGAGAATTAAAATAAATAAATGAGAGATTGAGTTGTAAAATTTGTAAAGATGGTTGAGTTAAAGTAATATTTTGAGTTCAAATTGATAAAAGATGGTAAGCATATGAAGTATGCCACACTAAAGTTGGAAGGACATGTTTACTTGTGGTGGAATTCAATGAAGAAGAACCATCTATATAGGAGAAGAAAGAAAGATCTCATTGCAGGATCACATAGTGATGAATCTCAAGAATCAATTTATGCTGACCAACTACCTAGTAGATGTGTTTAAGAAGCTCAACAAATAATATTTGTTTTATTATAAAAGTATATGGTGTGTTGTGAGGTTGAAAAATAAATAAGATTGTGGAATTAGATTAATATTTATAGTTTATAATGTTAAGGATCAGTATTAATTATAGAGTTTATCTTATAATTATTGATGCGAGAATTAAAATAAATAAGTGAGAGAATGAGTTGTAAAATTTGTAAAGATATTATTTTAAAGGATGAACTTAGTTTAGAAGGTAGATTTATCATAATCTTTCTGAAGACAAAGAGTAAATTGATAATTTATATCTCAACTACTCAAAATGTCTAAATCTAAAAGACTTGTTGGAATAGATCATTGAGTTTAAGTAATATTTCAAGTTCAAATTGATAAAAGATGCTTTAAGCATATGCAGTATGCCACACTGAAGTTGGAAGGACATGTTTCCTTATGGTGGTGGTGGAATTCAATGAACAAGAACCATCTACATTGGGGAAAAAAGAAAGATCTCATTACACGATCAGATTGTGATGAATCTCAAGAATCAATTTATGCTAACCAACTACTTAGTAGATGTGCTTAAGAAGATCAACAAATAATGTGAATGAGAGTCATCTACGTTAGAACACTAAAGATTTTAACTAACTCAATACTCACACTAGTCATGTGGAAGATGATATAAAAAATTGTCCAAGAATAAAATTGTTTTGTGCACCTCAATTTAATAGTTTTTCTTTCTTGTTAATTCGTTATATAGAAGAAGTCATTTATTTTGTGCTTAAAATAAAGGAGAAGTTTTCATGTAAAAAAATAATAATGCACACCAAACACAAAAGTAGAAAATTAAAAAACTATTAGAGGAACTTAGTTGTAGACTTCAATAGCTTGCAAAAATCTCAAAGAATGAGTAGACTTTCTTGAGCATCCTCTTGGTTCTAGATCTATACTTTTGGTGGCTTGGGATATTGGTTTTGTCTTTATTATTTGGAAATTTTAGCTTGAAAATAAATATTTGAATGTTCCAAGGTTATTGATGTCTTATTAGATGTATTTGGAATATATTATTGACTTAATAAAATAAAATTTGGTGACTAGCTATTCCATTGATCATTTTTTAATGTCTTTGGATGTTATATTTTGATCTCTTGGTTACCTCCACTCTTTCTCTCACTAGGATGAAATGTTTTCACAAGGAGAATAGAGTAGGCAAATGGTCTCCATTATATATTCCAAAAACTAACACTAATGGTTCTTCACATGATAATTATTTTGTTGCGAGATTGGTGGAGTTAGGTGAGATAATTCCAATTAAGTTCATTTCTTTCTTCCACTATGGGGTTTAGCACCAATAATAAAATAAAGGCTCAATCTATGCTTGCAGATCTATAGAATTCCTATGAATTAGTTTAGAGGAATAATCTTCTTGGAGATTGGCATATTTTGTGGTGTAGATTGTATATCATTCATGAAACTTTGATTCTATTTTTTTTTATTCATAGAGAATGGGATTTTGTTACAAACTTATTAGCCAAATAAACCTCTAATGTTAATCAAAATCTTAAGAAAATTTACGCTAAATATAATCCACAGCTTTTTAGATCCTACTATATTGTTGGTGTTTCCTGTTGATTGGAAGAAGAAGTCTATTTAAGCTACCTTTGGGTCTCTACAAACAAACTTTGCAAGGACTAATTCATCTTGAATCTATATAGTTTACCGATCCTTGTAATATTATAATATACTTCCCAACATGTTGCTCTTTTTGTGACATCAAAGTAGCTACATAAGCCTTCAAACAATAGTGAAACTAAACTATTACGTATGCTTATTTGAATATGAAGTTACCTACTCCAGTATTTAAAAAACATAGGAATATGACAATATGTATTGTTTCCCATTCCTTGAGTATTGTTGAAATTTCATTTGTTCTCTATGTTGCTAAATAATGTTGAATTGTTAAACATTATTGAAATAATAAATAGATTTACCTAAGCTATAAAAAAATTACCAAAAGAAGAAAATTTATTACATCTTATGTATTTAAATTAGTTATTTTGTAGTTGGACATTGACTGAGATGGTTGATACTTTATATTTTTCCTTCATGAAATCTCTCATATATTTTGGTTATTCTTTATAATATTTAAAGATAAATATTTGAACATTTTTTACTCTTATTAAAATGGGTTTGGAGAAAGAAACAATATTTTATCTCATGAGAAAGCACGGTTGCTGTGACATTCATGGTGTCTGGCCGACTGACAGTTCAATAATCTTGTGTTTTGCTCATGTCGCTATGACTTTGCTTATGTCTTGCCGAATGGACCTATCGCTATGACTTGGTGCATTCACTGTAACCCTTTGCAGAGTGGAAATGTCTCTGTGACAGAAGGGTTTGTTATGGGGTGCCTAGCGTACGTCGGTGTGACCTATGGTGACTGGAGTCATCGGTGTAACCTGTTTGCTTTGATATGAAGACTTAGCGATGGAGGGTTGTCTCACTGATATGTTTTCTCCTGGAGCCGTTGAGGTAACTCAAGTGTGTCGATATGTGGTCCTAGCGACAGGGAGATGTCTTGCCGATTGTAGTCATCGGGGTGACTTGAACATTCAGGAAGATCTCTTGGCGACTAGGAGATGTCTGGCCGACTGTATACACTCAGAGTAGCTTAAGGGTCTCGATATGAAGTCTCAACAATGAAGGATTGTCTTGGTGACAATGTAACCTTCAGAGATATCAGGAAGATCCTTGGCTGAAAGGCTTGTTTCAATATGATGTCTCATCGAATATCGGAAGTCTCGCTGACAGCTTGTGGGGTCATCGGTTCAATGTGACTTTTGGCGAGAAGTGGTTTTGGGATAACATGGAAGCCTCGGTAAGAAATATTGCCAAAGGTTGATTCTCTCGCTGACAGTGGAACACATCAGTATGACTTGAAGGCTTCGCTATGAAGTCTTGCGACGGGCATTTGTCTCATCGATCGTGTGGGATGCGTTCGGCGTGACTCTTGGCGAAAGGTGACCTCTGGGTAACTTGGAGACTTCAGCGTGAAGTCTTGGCGACAGGTGGTGGTCTCGCCGACAGGGAAGCAACTGAAGTCATCGATGTAGCTCTCAGCGCCCGGTGAAAGGTCTTGGCAAAGTCAAATCTCTTGCCAACTCGGAAAGACATGGGCGCTCAGTATGTAGTCTCGACGAAAGACATAAGTCTTGCCGACTGGTGAATGCAACGCTCGGGGTGACTTAAGACCTCGGTATAAGGTCTTGGCAAAGATGATAAGTCTCGCCAACTCTTGAATGTGTTCGGTATGACTCCTGAGCTCGGTATGAAGTCTTAGTGAAGATGGAATGTCTGGTCGATAGGAGACTTCAGAGTAACATGGAGGCATCGGTATTATCTCTTGGGGAAGAGCAATTGTCTTGCTGATGGGAAACCTGATATCGGTATGACTCTTGGCGACTATGTGGGTTTTAGTATGACTTGAAGACTCGATGTGAACTCCTGGCGATAGCGATAGTCTCACCGATGTGCTTGCTGAGGTCGATGTAACTTGTAAGCTCGGTGGAACCTCTTGTCGATGGAGAGGACTCTTGGTGACAATGTGTAATCAGGTCTTGTGGCATCGGGGAGACACTTCTAGTGTCTCACCAACATGCGACACAAGTTGATCATTGTTGACCAAATGAAGACTGTCTGACATGGTGCATGTGGACCAATCAGAGGAAGAAAAATTCAAACAGTTGGCGGTTGGATTTTCTGAACGGTCTGAAAGGAAAAATTTTCACAAGAGTGGAAACATCTACGACGATAGGGATGTCAAGTTGGTAGATTGCTGAAGTGTGATCTTGAACCGATTCACTGAGATCCTATTGAGAACGAATGCATATATGTATGCATTGGACGTTCTGTAGAAAAGGTTGATCAGGTTGACAAGCCGAGAAGCTGAAGAGCTGAGAGCTAGAGAGAGATTGATAGAGAAAGGTCGAGTGGCTGGTTGAAAGGTCAGAGCCATGAGGTCAAGGCAGATAGTGAGAGAGGCAGGGTTATGTTGGAATCTCTCTTGAACATGAATGTCATGGTTGATCTCTTTGGGGGTGTTTGCTACCAGTTGTATCTAGATGAACAAGATGTAATCTCTGAAAAGGCTAAGAGCCTGCAAATTGTATTGTAACCATTGTTGCTGAATAATAGAATGGCTCTAACTTTGGAGAGTGGGGTTTTTTACCTGAAAGGGTTTTCCCCACGTAAAATCTTTGTGTTCTATTTTTTGTAGTGTCTTTCATCTGTGTTGTTGATTGCTGTTGAATCTAAATATGTTTCTCTCAGATGGATCAATGTAGGAAATAAACTATGTCTGTTTTGCATTTGGACATAGTTGTCTGTGTCTTTGAGGTAACCTCGAAATGAAAGTTACTGAAGGCACTACTGTATGGAGTTTTCACTAGATGAGCTCCTAGATTTCCTTACAAGTGGTATCAGAGCCTTCTTATGGTTGATGGTTCTGGATATTTCTCCTGTGAAGATTTCTTAGCTTGATGGGCTAGAAGAAATTTGGAGGAATGGACTGATGGATTGATCCTTTGATGAGTGGAAGCCTTGTGGTATTCTGAGACAGCATGCAGCTTGAAGGATGGTCAAGATGGAAAAAGGAGTTGATCATGTTGTGATCTATGTCTCTTGGCTGGTAGAGGTTTAACCTTGATGTATGAGGTGGATTTTTCAGAGTGCTTATGCTAGGTGGTGGTTCCTGGTGTTGGAAGGCACTATTTCCTATTAACCTCGAATGCTTGAAGGCTGTGAAGTTAATCATTAGATGATTTGTAAGCTTCTGAAATAGCCTTTCTCTCTTTCTCAGATGCATGTACATGTTGGTGGTTTAGAGTTGGCTTGAAAGGGGTCTGGATTCTCTTCAACTGATGTTTCCTTTCTAAGGATGTTTTGTACTTGCATGGCTCTATGGTTTTGCAGGTTTTACATAGTTAAGAAAAAACTTGTGATCATGTGGAGTTGTTGTTAAGCTATTGTCTAGGTATTGGCCTTTTGGGGTGTTCCTGGATGAGATAGTTGCAGGTCTGCATGCATGCTTGGTGCATGGTTTGAGGAGGTATGCTTTCTTCTCTGCATGGGAGTATTGGTAAGTGATTTTTCACTCAGCATTCTTGTGGTGGTGTTCCTTGATTATGGTGCTCATTGTGGACATGTTTGGCAAGTCAGATCTGGTGTGATCTGGTGTTTGAGTCATGTTGTCTACGTGGTTATTCTCTTTGATATCTCAGTGATGCAATTTCCAATGTAATGATGGGTTTGGACGTTTCTGTTGAATGGATCTACGGGTTGTGCAATGGTGTGGGTTGTCTTTACCTACATGTTTGCTATGAGACAACTCGGATGTGGACTGTCTATATCCACGAGGCAGATTCATTGTTGGTACAAACTTGTTAGCTAGCCTTGTCTGTGGTCACTTGTGCATTGATGTGATTGCTTTGAGATGAGAGGATGGATACTAATTGAGTACCTGAATAGTTGGTTATGGGAACCTATAGCAAGTGGTCATGATGCTTGGAGAGCTCGAATGTCACCTTTCAGTGGGAGCTCTAGCAGTGACTGTGGGTTCATCACATGGTGGTGAATGGTCTTCTTTAGTGTTGCAGAAGGGTTCTTGCGCTTTTGCATGGACATTATTTAAAGATGTGCAACATCTTGGAACCATGGAGGACGCTTGGAGTCTTTGGCTAAGGTGTTGGTGGTGCTTGACAGGTGATGTTGTTTTTGAGTCCATTTGCTTTATGCCATGGTATACTCTTGCTTGTACACTAGAGTTTTGGCATTGTGCATTATTCTTGAGACCATGGAGAAGTCACCTGAAGCATGGGATATCCTATGGGGATGTGTAGATCATGATGTCATGATAAGTTCCTGATTTAGCTAATTGGAGCTTTGACAATGGTCTGGTAATTCTTTGTGTATTGGGTGCTTTGATTACTTGCTTGATACTTCAGGTTAGTGCAGTAATGCAGTTGAAGTTTAGCATGAGATGATCAGGTTCTAGTACTCATGGATACATGAAGAATAAGGTGAGGCTGTTTTTCTCTTATGAGAGATGTGTTGCTGCTTGTTACTCTTGTTAAAGTTGTTTAGCAGAAAGTCTGAGAAGCCTTCACCTTGGTTGAACGTGAGTTCAATAAGAGACCTATGAGGAGATTGCTCTTGGATTAGTCATGATGACTTGTATATCTTGAAGGAGCATTCCCATTCCCACTCTTGGTCTTCTCGGCAGTTTATCTGAAAGGTATGTGGCCCATTATATTTTTTAGATCTGTTTTATTAAGTTTACTTTCATGATATGGATATTGAATTATTGTTTAATGTTTCTAGAAGATTCATAGTGGAAGTTGTACAGTTTCTTTTATCTCCTTGTTACTAATGAGAATTGGTAGGAGATGATGTATGGGCTGATTTCCTGAAATGGGAAATGAACAAGCTTGATCTTCTTTAAGATGCTTACATCCATGTTGGTCTTAAAATATAGTTTGATCTTGGCAATTGAACGAATGGATGTTGTTAAGGCTTTCTTTTGGGATATGAAGAAGATCATCCTTGACACAGCTAGCTGTTAGAAGTGTATGTAGGAGGATGTTCTATAGGAAGATGGTGTGTAGAGTTTCTCTCTGTGGATGTGAAGGTTTGTGGTGAGAGTTCTTGTGGCAGGTTGTTGCAGGTTGTGCATATCATTGTGGATATTTCCTTGGTACTACATGGTTACATTTTCTATGTGATGAAATTGGTAGACTTGTTGATGCCTTTGATCTTTAAGATCTGAATTACTTAGGCAGTGGGAGTTCCTATACGTGTCTTGTCTTTTGGACTGGTTAGCACTTGGAGCTTGTATTTGCTGTTGATGAGTTGGTTCTGGTTTGTCATAATTTTACTAATGTTGATACCTATTGAGGTATGTAAGATTGGATGGTATAGCACGAGCTGTGGGTGCTATTTTCAGTCGCATGGGTTTATCAGTTGGATGGGAGCAATCAGTCTGATTGTTGTTCTAACTGATGTTTTGTATCTTGTTTCTAGATAATGACTTCACTATTGTGTTTTGTTTGAAGCTTTGAAGTTGATATTGCTTCTGTATAGAATTTTGAACACAGTGAAGTGGTAGTAGTATCTTGTTGGTGAGATCACTGGGATCTTTTGCTTGTGTTTGTTGGAATGGTGCTTATACGTGCCTTGGCTTTGTATTCTTCTTCCACATGTGGCATGTTGGAAGATGACAGTATTGTTGCCTAAAGGTGAACATCTTGGATGTTGGAGTTGTTTTCTTAATAAAGCATGAGAGCATGTTGAGATCTATGAGGTTTCCTGGATGGCTATGATCAGTTGCTTTGTTGGTCAGTGAGTTGTAGTTGGATGCCTGGTCTTTGTTGCAGATTTTCTTGTGGACTGTTATCTATTGAATCATGTTGATTGGGTGTCTTGAGTATTGCGGGGTTTGAACTAGTGGAGATAGTGTGATCTTAGTTCCTGGTCACTTTGGAGGTTCCTGTGTGATCTTCGTCAAGTGGGAGATTGTTGGAAAATGTGCCTCAATCTCATAGGCTGAATCCTCTGAGAAAGCATGGTTGTTGTGACATTCATGGTGTCTGGCTGACTGACAGTTTAGTAATCTTGTGTTTTTCTCATGTCGCTGTGACTTTGCTTCTGTCTTGCCAAATGGACCTATCGCTATGACTTGGTGCATTCACCATAACCCTTTGTAGAGTGGAAATGTCTTGGCGACAGAAGGGTTTGTTATCGGGTGCCTAGTGTATATCGGTGTGACCTATGGCGACTGGAGTCATCAGTGTAACTTGTTTGCTTCGATATGAAGTCTTAGTAATGGAGGGTTGTCTCACCGATATGTTTTCTCCTAGAGCCATCGAGGTAACTCAAGTGTGTCGGTATGTGGTCCTAGCGACAGGGAGATGTCTCATTGATTGTAGTCATCGGGGTGACTTGAAAATTTGGGAAGATCTCTTGGCGACTGGGAGATGTCTGGCCGACTGTATACACTCGAAGTAGCTTAAGGGTCTCGATATGAAGTCTCAGCGATGAAGGATTGTCTTGGCGACAATGTAACCTTCAGAGATATCGGGAAGACCCTTGGCTGAAAGGCTTGTTTCGATATGATGTCTCATCAAATATCAGAAGTCTCACTGACAGCTTGTGGGGTCATCGGTTCAGTGTGACTTTTGGTGAGAAGTGGTTTCAGGATAACATGGAAGCCTCGGTAAGAAGTCTTGCCGAAGGTTGATTCTCTCACCGACAGTGGAACACATCGGTATGACCTGAAGGCTTCGCTATGAAGTCTTGGTGATGGGCATTTGTCTCATCGACGGTGTGGGATGCGTTCGACGCGACTCTTGGCAAAAGGTGAGCTCGGGGTAACCTGGAGACTTCGGTGTGAAGTCTTGGCGACAGGTGGTGGTCTCACCAATGGGGATGCAACTAAAGTCATCGGTGTAGCTCTCGTGCCCGGTGAAAGGTCTTGGCGAAGTCAAATGTCTTGCCGACTTGGTAAGACATGGGCGCTCGGTATGTAGTCTCAGCGAAAGACATAAGTCTTGCCGACTAGTGAATGCAGCGCTCGGGGTGACTTAAGACCTCGGTATAAGGTCTTGGCGAAGACGATAAATCTCATTGACTCTTGAATGTGTTTGGTATGACTCCTGAGCTTGGTATGAAGTCTTAGCGAAGATGGAATGTCTGGCCGATAGGAGACTTCAGAGTAACATGGAGGCATCGGTATTATCTCTTGGCAAAGAGCGATTGTCTTGCCGATGGGAAACCTGATATCGGTATGACTCTTGGCAACTATGTGGGTTTTGGTATGACTTGAAGACTCGATGTGAACTCCTGGCGATAGTGATAGTCTCACCGATGCGCTTGCTGAGGTCGATGTAACTTGTAAGCTCAGTGGAACCTCTTATCAATGGAGAGGACTCTTGGTGACAACGTGTAATCAGGTCTTGTGGCATCGGGGAGACACTTCTAGTGTCTCACCGACATGCGACACAAGTTGATCGTTGTTGACCGAATGAAGACTGTCTGACGTGGTGCACGTGGACCAATCAGAGGAAGCAAAATTCAAATGGTTGGCAGTTGGATTTTCTGAACGGTCTAAAAGGAAAAATCTGCACAGAAGTGGAAACATCTACAATGATAGGGATGTCGAGTTGGTAGATTGCTGAAGTGTGATCTTGAACCGATTCACTAAGATCCTATTGAGAATGAATGCATATATGTATGCATTGGACGTTTTGTAGAAAAGGTTGATCAGGTTGACAAGCCAAGAAGTTGAAGAGTTGAGAGCTAGAGATAGATCGATAGAGAAAGGCTGAGTGGCTAGCTAAAAGGCCGGAGCCATGAGGTCGAGGCATATAGTGAGAGAGGCAGGGTTATGTTGGAATCTCTCCTGAACATGAATGTCATGGTTGATCTCTCTGGGGGTGTTTGCTACCAGTTGTATCCAGATGAACAAGATGTAATCTCTGAAAAGGCTAAGAGCCTGCAAATTGTATTGTAACCGTTGTTGCTGAATAATACAATGGCTCTAACTTTGGAGAGTGGGGTTTTTTACCCTAAAGGGTTTTCCCCACGTAAAATCTTTGTGTTCTATTTTCTGTAGTGTCTTTCATTTGTGTTGTTGATTGCTATTGAATCTACATATGTTTCTCTTAGATGGATCAATGTAGGAAATAAACTGTGTATGTTCCGCATTTGGACATAGTTTTTCGTGTCTTTAAGGTAACATCGAAATGAAAGTTACCGAAGGCACTACTGTATGGAGTTTTCACTAGATGCTCTCCTATATTTCCTTACACTTTATAATATTTAAAGATAAATATTTGAACATTTTTTACTCTTATTAAAATGGGTTTGGAGAAAGAAATAATATTTTATCTCATGAAACTCTTATTCAAATCTAAAGATCTTGTGGGAGAAATTAAAAATATATGGAAAATATAATGTGTTATAGGATGAAAGTATGTAGTTGAAGTTACACTAATTACCCACTCTATTCAATTTTGTTATGATGAATTCCAATTTGGTATAGATAATATACACCCAAATGGTGTAAGTGAAAATCTAAAGTTTCTATTTTCAAGAATCTAGACACTATTACTATTAAAAAATAGTCATATATTTTTCCCTCGGTCAAGATTTTGATTTTTTCATTTCCTTTTTCCACATTGACAACATGATGAGTTGAATTATGTCCATATATATTATTTTTTTGCATGGTCTAAGGTTTTCTTATTATGACACTCATTAAATCAACTATACATTAATCAAACATAAATTGCACACCTTAACCCACATGAAACCCTATTCTTTAGAGATTCAAAGCATTTTGTAATCCCGTAATGAAGCTCATATGGTAGAAAAGTCTAGGTATGCACACTACTAATATGCCTTAGAGTTTTGCACAAAGTAATCATATAATCAAGACATCATATAGTAAGTCAAACACAAGAATGTAATTTGTAGTTTGTGATAGGCCTAGTTTTCTAAATAGAAAAATATTCAATAGAATAAGAAAACATGAAAAATATAAATGCTATAACATAAAACATAGAAATAAGTAAAAAATGGTAGTACAATTATAGAAAGAATTAAAATTTCTTAGTAACCAAATACAAAATATTCAACAACAAAGTTGTATTGGTTCAACATGTTCAATTGATATTGAGACATTCAAAATAATATTTTTGACAATAGAACTACAAGTAATTAATCTTTTAAGTTGTATTGAGAATAATGCTAAATATACATAACAAGGCAAAAAATATGGATTGGACTTCTCTAGCAATCAAAATAAAAAATATATTAGGCTTCCTTTATTGTCACATAATTAGAAATTGGTTTCTTATCTCCCTTAAAAATCTTCAAATCATATCATATAAATAGTTTATGATCCCCATCTCATGATTCTCAATTTGTTTTTATGACAAACAATTGAACAAAATGTCAAGTAAATGACAAGAAAGGGATAATTATGAATTGCATATGATTTAAAAAGTGAATTAGGGATTTGATAATAATAATAATAATAAAAGAATGGCAAGAATTGCTTACTAAGAAACAAGTATTTTTAAAGTGAACCAAAAAAAGGATAGTTTGAGCAAATCCTATATGGGACAAGATACTTGTATTGTACTTAGACTTGTGCATGAAGGTATTTTCTACTTAATAAAGCTACACATGATGTATCAAACACCTAGATACAAAATTGAATCTTTGCACTATTGGGTACAACAATGGTGGTGTTGTCATTCTTGTTAATTATATTAATTGTAGTAATCTTCATCAATCAATTTATATTTTAATAGAAACTAAAATGTTTGTGATGGAAATGAAGTCTATAATTTGTGTTGTTCTAAAATGACAACATCAATTTGCTACTTATTCTTTTCTCATCACATACATTCAAATATTTCTTACATTTTCATTCTAGAAACTAACTTCATGGAAAAATCGTGGACACATATTGATAAAATATAATACACATTCTCCTTCATACACAACTTTAAATATTTTGTTTTATCTCTATGTTTAACTTCATAATTTAAAATCAATTTAAATTGCTTTATTATTTTTTATGAGTTTGTAAATCTATTTATACGATTGTTCAATTTGTACTACATATCTATTTATTAGTCCACTTGCATGTGCACCATAATCAAGTCTTCAGTACATTTACTAAGAAACACTCTTAAAATATCTATAAAATATTTGATCTAAAACATTTTAAAAGAGTCGACAATTTTCTAATTGTATATCTAGATAACAATCATATAAATTGTCCTCATCAAATTAATTGTAGTCACCACAAGACTGAAAAAATATGATGCAATACATCTTATGTAAGCCTTATATAAGCATTTATAATTGTCAAACATATTTAACGCCCTAAAAAATTAGCTATGGTAATTAATACTAGTGAATGTGGGATTGGACAAGTCGCTAGAAAAAATGAATGAAAAATAAAGAAGTGGTTGTGCATAGAATATGCAAATAAATTTTATAATTGCCAAACATATTTAACGCCCTAAAAAATTAGCTATGGTAATTAATATTAGTGAATGTGGGATTGGACAAGTCGCTAGAAAAAATGAAAGAAAAATAAAGAAGTGGTTGTACATAGATTATGCAAATAAATTTTATAATTGTCAAACATAATTAACGCCCTAAAAGATTAGCTATAGTAATTAATACTAGTGAATGTGGGATTGGACAAGTTGCAAATAAATATCTTTGGCATAAATATAAATCAATCCAATTTCCAACTGAAATCACACATTTCTTATCATATTTCTGAGGAAGTTTTTTATTAGAAGTATGGGATCATGAGAGAGGGGCAAAACCGTTTCGGAATCACAAACTGCAGGGCTGAGAGAGCTCTTCCGGCGATTCGACCGCGACTCCGACGGCAGCCTAACGGTGCCGGAGCTCGGCGCACTGCTGAGGTCTCTAGGGCTGAAGCCAAGTGGCGAACAGCTGGCCTCGCTACTTGCCAACGTGGATGCCAACGGCAACGGTCTCATCGAATTTGCTGAGCTGATGAGCGTCATAGCGCCTGACGTGGCCAACAATGTGGAGATCTGCAATAACCTGGAGAATTTGCTCGAGCTTTTCCGCGCTTTCGACAAGGACGGCAACGGCTACATAACGGCGGTTGAGTTGGCACACTCCATGGCTAAGCTCGGCCATGCTCTCTCATTGAGAGAACTAATGCAGTTGATAAGGAAGGCCGACTCTGACAACGACGGAAAAATCAGCTTTTCAGAGTTTGCAGGCGCCGCTACATCTGAATTTGCGGATTTGCTCAAGCTTTTCCGCGCCTTCGACAAGGACGGCAATGGCTACGTAACGGCGGTTGAGCTGGTGCATTCCATGGCTAAGCGTGGCCATGCGCTCTCAATGGGGGAACTAAAGGAGTTGATAACGAAGGCCGACACGGATAGCGACGGAAAAATCAGCTTTGCAGAGTTTACGGCCGCCGTTACGTCTAAGTTTTCGGATTTGCTCGAGCTTTTCCGCGCTTTAGACAAGGATGCTAACGGCTACATAACGGCAATTGAGCTGGTGCACTTCATGGCTAAGCGTGGCCGTGCGCTCTCATTGAGGGAACTAACGGAGATGATAACGAAGGCTGACACCGACTCCGACGGAAAAATCAGCCTTTCCGAGTTTGCAGACACCGTTACGTCTGAGTCCGCGGATTTGCTCGAGTTTTGTCACGCTTTTGACAAGCATGACAACGGCTACTTAACGGTGGTTGAGCTGGCGCACTCTACGGCTAAGCTCTTGGCCCCGCGCTCTCGTTGAGGGAACTAAGGGAGTTGTTAACAAAATTAAAAGAGTTAGATATTACTAAATTTCACGTTTTGATAATATTGGTAAACAATCCATGGGTGTTATTTGGCTTCGTATGAGAGTTGGACTACATATGTTGATTCTCCATTTCATGTGATACCTAGGCAATTAGATTCCAATTTATTATTTGGTCATCCATGGAGTTGTTTCATTTGTATTTTATAGAGTTGTAAAGTTTAGTTTTAAGGATAAATAATGTTAATGGATGTGAATCTCTTTAACTATTATAAAATGGTTGGTATATTTAAAATGTATTGTTAAAAAAATCAACCAACAAAAGAGATAATTATAGAAAAGGAAAGAAATAAGAAGTATTAAAGGGATTTTTCACATAATAATATTGTTTTATTTGATGGCAATTGGGGTGTATTATATTTTATGTCTAGTGGTGTTGGAGAGTTAAAGTTTTATTTTCAGACTTATAAATGTTTTCACTTTACATGGATCTATTTATATATGGTTGATTACCTCTTTGAGAATTGAATGATGGCACTAGAACAAAATAAACTTATGTTTGTGATAATGATGTGAAGAGTTATACTTAGAGAATCTAGTTTCCTCCACTCCTATAACATTGGATACATGATATGCTCTTGAATATAAATATGCAAAAACTTGGATACAAAGGTAGATGACTTGGTTGATATGAGCTAGGTATTCTTGAACCAATGGTCTTATTATAAAATAAAGAAAACAAGGTCCTTCGTACTCAAGGATCTTAAGAAATGGTTAGAATAGTAGTAGGAATGGAAAGTAACCTACTATATATGAGCTTGCATGATACTCTTTATTACTCATAAATATTACATTGAATTTCATGATTCACTTACTAGAGGTTAATTTCATTCAACTAATATTATTTTGTGATTGTTTAAAGTGTTTTATATGATCTATATTATTGTGATTTCATTGTGGTGTATGGTGTTACTTGATTCATTATTTTATATGCATGCATTTTTTAATTAATAGAAATATATTCCTTACATAAGCACATGAGCATATAGAGAAAAAATGTAGAAGAGCACATATAAACATACAATCATACAAATGATGAGTTAATATAAGAAAAATCATAGAATATATCAAATATTGAAAACATGAGTACAATAATAGAACTATCAAATACATCTCAAATTGAGGGTGGTGACCTCAAAATCCTCTCTCCTATTTGACCCATAATAGTACTAGTGGGAGAGCATGTCTTAGAGAATAAACTCTTTGGCGTATTCTTGTGCTAGCTCTCCTTGTAGCTTATATCTCATTGTTTGCATGGTATCTAATACTACGTGTACAATGTATCTCTCCATATTTATCTTTTATTTATCTTTGCATGCTTCATCTCTCTCTATTTGCAACACCTCATTCTCTACCTCATCTATCCTCTCAATCTACTATGTAGTGCATAATTAATTATAACTACCATGTAGGCTACTTAAGATTGACTTGTTAGATCAAATAATTGAGCAAAGGAATATGCATGTTGGTGCTCTCTCTATCTAATTTGTCAACACCATTAGTACATTATGTGTTAGGTGATCCATTATGGAGAATATGATCCCTACCCAATTAACTATTATTCTTGCACATCACATATGTTATCAATGTTAAATATTTTATATACACTTGAAACGTAGCTACTTTGATTTTTATTGCATACCCACATTATCAACCTAGTCTATTGTAGTGGTACTAAATCTAATGGCGTCTCCCTCTCTCCTATGTCCATGGCCCCTCTTCTCCCTTATATTAGAGTACTTAGCTCCTACTCCTTTGGCCTACTCCATCCTATAATGAATATGGCAATGGAGGTAGGATTTTTTCCAATACTTTATATGCATTGGTCACTCGTACACCATATCCCTTAGCCATATAGATATGGCCTCATTCTTCTCATTCTTCTCATTTTCACATGTTAGTGTATATGTGGAAAATCATGAAATATATATCTCCCTTAACATATATAGTGATTATTCATATATCCTATAGATGGGTGGTTTAACGGTCTTGTCCAACTAAAGTTCATACTATTACATGACTATCTCATAATAGAATCTTTACATGAATTCCCACTACCTTTTTAGTACCACTAAGATTTCCTAACTCTCCTTAGTTGTCACCTATTAGTTAGGGTCATCATTAAGCTCCTATACTACCTTGACGTGATCTCTCCAAGTGCTAATCTATCAAAGGTCCTCCTCCAAATTAATAAGGCCTTAACCTCTCTCCATCAATTCATCCCTTGATTTATATACAAGGATAACCTTCACATTGTCATTACAAATACATATGCAATGAAATGATACCAACAAACCCTTAGCACACACTATACACCATCATTGGTGTGGTTGTCAAATAAGCATGGCATTAGTGTATATAAAATAAACATAGATCATCTTAATACATTGAAATAACATATAAGAATCATCCATAGCCCATAAACATGTCATTTTCCCAACAACAAACCCAATGTTGGGAAGAAATCCCTTTAGAGAGAAAATACTCCTTGTGCCACTTTCAAGAAAGCTGATATAGATGTTTACAATGATACAATAGATTCAATGAACTCCAAAAATAATTTGGAAACTCCCACCATGAATAGACTTGCAAACACATTTGTATACTAGTCTTAAAATGGGCTAACGCTATTGACAATAAAATATAGGCCTAAGGTTTGGATAATTTATGTTAGAGAAATTAACTATGTAATAAGAAGGAAATTATAATAGTGTAATAGATAACACGTGCATAATATAAATAAAAATACATTATACATTCATATGCACCATAAGATCAAGTTGCTCATACATTTATATCACAGATTTTTTATACTTGATGTACACTTTGTACCAAAGGAATATATTTATAAAAATCACATATACTTGGGTGTCATCTATTACATTAATTATTTAACATTCTATTTCTATTATTTCTTCCTTCGTTCCTTCCCCTACTCTCTCTCTTCTCTTATTCTCCATGATATTTTTTAGTAATAATATAGCTTCTAGCCACTTAAAGGTGTCCTTCATGTATGTGTGCCCTATCATCCTTAAAATGGTATAAAACATCATAAAATGTTACCATGTAATGGTCTTATAGTAATTATAAGTGGGTTTTTCCTACTTCCAATTCATATATGTCAACATCCTTCTAGGACCTAAATCATTGTCTTGTCCTCAATACATAATCCTTGTCAAAAATATATTATATTATAGAAAATCTTCTTCAAAATTAGAAAAATATTTTGAAATCTCTAATCAAGGTAGTAGATGTCTATAGATTGTTTTGATTTTCTCATATGAATTCTCCCAATGAATATGGCACAAAAAATAATGCACAAAATTAAATTTCATCAAAATTTTCTAACAAGTTTCCACAAGAATTATTTCAATATTTCACAAAGGACACTTTCATTAAAACATTCAAATTCATCACATTTCCTTCAAAATGTTCAATTTTTTTCATTTTTTCCAATACACTAAAACCATGAGATTTTCCCAAACCCCCATTAAAATTTCTTCAAAATTTATTTTTCAAATTTTAAAAATCTAATGATACCCTTTTCTTTAAATACGCCCAACAACACACTTTTCACATCAATTTCACATTTCACGCATTTCCCAAAAAATTGGGCATTATAATCCCCATATTTTGAAAAATTGCAAAAAAATTAATAAAATGGACAATGGTAATTTCTAATTTGAATTATGTTGGGAGGTGTCTACAGTCCCCCAATCTTATTCCGACTTCTTGAATTGAAAGAAATTGACCAAATTAAAAGAAACAAGTAAATATTTCAAACACAATCAAATTTTGGAATGAAGAGCATGTCACACATGTCAAACGAGAGTTCACAAGGATTGAAAAACACAATCACCTACCAATTCCTAACCCAATGAATCAACCTCTTTGAATTCTGCCATTGAATGCACTCCCAATCAACAAAAGACAAAACTTCCCAAAAGAGGGTTTTTCTCTCTCAAAATTTCTTCACAAATAAAACATTGCATAATGAAAAAAATCCCCTTTTTCCTTTTTACCCTTTTCACTTTCCAAATAAATCAAAATAAAATTCATTCTCTATTTTCTTTATTTCTAGTTTCCCAAAATAGCAATTGAAAACAATTAAACATTCAACACAAATTCATTTTTTGATCTTTTAATTAAACAATTAAATCAAATGCAAATACACATTCCCACCCCAAGGTTTTTTCAAATTAATTAACTTAACTATATTTTCCCAAATTTTATATGAAAATAATCGTTAAACATAAAAAACAATATTTAAACTTGCAAACATTTCTTTATGATTAAACAAAGGGAAATTTAAACTATTATTTAGATATTTTACCTTAATCTGATTTCATGATTAAAATACAATTAAATCATGCACTATGCAACTCATTAAATTTTTTTATGAAAAATTATGAAATTAGAAAATTATTTAAATCAAGCATACACTGGCATTTCACAACGCATGGATTCTAAAATAATTCCTAACTCATATTCGCATTCACTTAGGGTAAGAAATGGAACATACCATACTCGATTCAAGTACGAGCAGGGAATAGATAGGGAGGCCCAATATGATATCTCTAAATTAACCACTATTGGGGAATAACTTAGACCTGTGTAGCTAGGTGGAGAAATAACCATGTACCTATAACCATTCAACACACATCAAGGGTACTTGCTCAATGTATATATAGTCAAAGCACAACATAATCACCCAACGAGGTCTAATAGTATAAAGCATAAATATATCCAAATATCTACATCATATAAATCATTTCTTCCAATGAAAAAATCATGTCCACATTTAATCACAACATATATAATGCACATCACTGAATTGAAGCATAATGATAAAACAAGCAGTAAATATATAAAATGCCAACAATCGACATGTCGAGGAACATCATCTCGAACATGTGATGGTTTGTACTAACCATTCAAAGCTATAAAATAATGACTACAAAATTCATGAAAAATGGTGAAGCTAACTAAACCACCAATCCCACAACTACAAGCTAAAAATGGGAGGGCACTACACAAGTAGTCAAGAGTTGTATTGTTTGGTACAACCTATAGTCATTGGCATTTTTTTGGTTGATAGCCTTTTATTTTGATACAAATTTTATTAAGATTTGACAATGTATTATTCTACTGATCTTTTATAAGTAGAGCATTTTGATTTCCTTTACAACTAGCGATTTTCTTAAGAAATAGGAGTCTATGTGTCTATGTATAGGTATATATATGTATCAAGGGAAAAAATTTCAAACTAAAACAAATTAGCAATATTTAGAAATTTACAAACATCTAGACAAAATCAAATTTAGGTAGAAGCAAATTGCAAGCATGGTTAATAGGGATTAAAACTAGTAAGAATATACAGGTAGCCAAAGGAAGTTGGTGAAGTTAGTAAATTATTGACCTAGAGATTGTGAAAAGTTATATTGTGCTTTGAACATTGCCAGAGATAAATAATCTATAGAATTTGCACAAAGAATATTTATGAAACCTTGTCAGAACAAAAATATTTTAATAGTAAGACAAGTTGAAACAAATATTATTACAGTTGTTTATTGAATTTGTTAACGGAAACTAGATCAAAGAATAGGGTATTGTATTCGTCTTTTAAGCAAGAGTATATCTTCTGAGTTGAAACTTGTTGTCAGTGTTAGTTATTGTTTGTGTTTCAAGTGTATGTATTGTAGTACTGTATGCTATAGGTGTTACTTGAATCTATTGGTAATGAACAAAATGTTGTGGACATGCAAATTTTAATATTGTAAATTATTTTAGTCTAGGTTAGATTATTTGACTTGTATAAGGAGCTAACATTGACAAGTGTACCTTGGTAGTCAAAAATAAGAAAATCTTGTGTATATTATACTGTAATTCTATATTGCTTTAAAATAGCTTTTTGAATCAGTCTAATGATGTTGTGTCATGTGGTGATACATGGTTGTTATGTGGTGTATCTCTATTATCTCTGTTGTTGTCACTTTGCAAGCTTGGTCTACAATAAATTGATCAATAAATGAAACTATACACATGCATTTGGCATTTCTAACAAATGAACCAAATTTTTTTTGCATCAAAATATCAACCTATAGTGTAATATTATATATAATATTTCACTAGTCATAGTCTGGGCTATACCTATGAGGAAGATACTGAGCTAGAGACTCTCGATGTGGTATGATCGGATACACATGATTTTAAACAAAATTGGGGAACACACACTAAGGAATATTTATAGAAAATAAAATATGGTTGTGGATTACTTGTCAAATTGGGCAATCGATCAAAAAATCAAGCTAAAAATTTATTGAGGAAATGTAAAACACATCATCAATACTTATTGGTTAAAATATTTGTCAATTTGAATTTTATTAATCTTACTCTATAATGTCCTTTTTAAATCGACAAATGCACCAATAGTTGGATAATTTATGTTTTAAACGAAAAATAACTTTCCTCTAAATTTTAAAGATACAACTCCTTCATATAATATTTTTTTTAGGGAAAACTAGTATATTCTTTTAACTAGAAAGCGGATAAGGTAAAACTACAACAAAATGGGAAAAATTTAGGAGAAGCAAAGATAAAATAATAACAGCTCATAGGTGACTATTTCCAAAGATGTGAATACAAATGTATAATAGACAAATATCCAGTTCCAAAATAATAACTAGGCACAAACTATTTACTATCTTTAAAAAATCCAAGATATGGAGTGCAACTAATAGAAGAATATATGAAAACATCAAAATAGCTATCACTCACACATGAAATGACAACATAAAAAATAGTGCAGCACATAGACTTCCAAGATTCTTTATTAGATGAGTGTTCAAAAATTTGTAGAGTTTACAGAATAACAATTGTTCCTATATTATAGTCTCTTTCAAAATTTGTTGCTTTCATCTTATCAATACCTAACTTAAAAAAAAAACTATGAGACAGTATCTTGTTTATCAAATAAAAAAACACACACATATCTTTTAAAGATAACCAAATCTTTAAAATATAGTTCAAGGGAAATTAGAAAACACCCCATAAAAGTTAGTGGACTTCTAATCATTACAATATTTCAAAGTCTTTTGCATATCAAATTAAAGGTTTTGTTGTAGTGGTACAACTGAACTGCATCAGTTTCATGTGTTTTTCAAAGGAGACTGAGATATGTGAGTAATGTTATTTGCTAAGTTATATGCTTGAAATGCTTTAATAATATGTCCCAGCTCATTATGGTTTGGAATGATGACAATGTTATTTTGTAACCTCCATAACGCCCTATTGCCACCAATACATTCCAACAATGTTTTGAAATTTAAAAAAATGGCATAACCCTTGAGTGAGTGACACATTGATGGTGCTTAGTTTTTCCATGTTATCCATGCAAAATGTTTTCTCACTAATTAATTCTTTGACCTTTTTTTTAAATTTGTTTCTAATGACATTGTATATAACTTGAAGATTTGACTTATCATTCAAAGCAATAGACAAGAAACCAACAAGTGAACATCAAATTTAACTTGATCACATCTTTTGATAGCTTTGTTTGTTCTTGAATGTTTTTCCTAAGAGTTGTGACTTTCCATTCTATGTTATTTTTCCATACAATACATATACTATCTTTGGCATGAGTTATGATTTGTTCAACAACTAACTTGTCCATTCCCGTGTCTATCATTTCTTTCAAGTTTTTATCTATCCTCAACCAATTAGTCTCTTCTTGCTTGGAGGCTGCAATGTCTTCATCAATTTATTTCTTTCTAGAATCTATACCATCATATATGTTCTTTATTTTATTTATGTATTTAGATGATATTATTATGATCACATTGAACCAATCTTCAGTTATTTGATCATAAAATTTATTTTAAACTTTTTCAATGACTTTCTTTCCCCCAATTGAGCTAGGATCAAAAGTAGAAGGTCAATTTGACCTATCAACCTGGTTGAAGTGTCTACAATGGATTTAAGACAAGTGTGCTAGGAAATAATCCATAATACTTAGTTTATTTAATGCATTTCATACATAACCTCATGAGAGAAAAGCATGCATACAAGCTTACAAAATAACCATAATGCATAGATCAAATACACAAGCCACAAGATAACACAAACTATGTCCTAAGAAAACCCTCAAAAGGGAAAAATCCAACCTCCAAAAGCATCCATACTCCATCTATTATTCAACAATAAAACAATACATGCACTTACAGAGTTACAATGAATACTCCTGAAACATCAAGCCTCTCCAATGCATCCTCCATGTGTCCAAGCATGAATCCACACATCCCATGCCATGCTTCACATATGCACTCCTTATAAAGATTCAATAATATGATAATCCACTCACCCAACCAACTTTAACCCCTAAATATGTGTTTTTTTTATAGACACAAGCTCACACAAATACAACCAAGTGATAAGATAAAACCACGTGTCACAAAACCATTTTCCCCTCATTTAATATTGGGTGCTAAGTTTTCACATTATTAAATACTTTTCTCAAATATTAAATCAATATCATATGTCTCCCACACATAAAATAATAACCCAATACTATAATACAACTTACAAGTGGTCCCAAATAATTACCTAATGTGGCAAAAACACATCTCTTATATGTACCACAACTAAATAATTATTTAATTATACTATTATAATAAATCAATTTATGCAATGGTATACAACACTAAATCCTAACAAAGTGATCAAAACTAGCACATGTTGCTTGAGTTCATCCTTAGATTGATTTATTTTGTGGTCTTTTCTACTAACCTTGCAATTGATACTTGAAATTAATGAATATCCTCGTCTCGCAAAGGGGGCCCCAGATTGACTCTTGTGATACTAAAGTCCTTTTTAGTCATTTTATTGGTGTCTTTCTAAGTAGGGGGCGAGTGGTTTGCACATATATATTCTCAAATGCAATATCTGACAACCTTGAAGTATTGGGTAAGTGTGGAAAGATGGGAGACCAAAAAGTGGCCACACCACTTTTTGGTCCCATAAAAGAGAAAACATAAGCGCATTATAATGAAGCACACTTAAGTTATGGCTTGGTAGTGACTAAGCCTAGGCTCGGTCATTACCAAGCTAGATAACACATTCATTTAAGTATAAGTGACATTTATATATGGACATTTGCTTTCTTATACTTTAAGTTATATTTCATGTATATAGTTTCAGGATGTTTGAGAATGGTTTCAAATCTCTAAAATTTATAATATAGATTCTAGGTTTTGAAGATCTTAGAATTTTTCACTTACTCAAATTTTAGTAATTGATAGGTCAAATTTCAATAATCAACAGGTCAAATTTTAGTAATCAATAAGCTCCCATCATCTTGTGCTCTATCTATCTCACTCTATCTATATCCCTTGCACTCTAGACCTCACTCTCTCCCTATCTCTCTCCCTTTCTCTACCTCTCTCTCCCTTGAGCTCAAGATCTCTCTCACCCTCTCCTTCCCTCTAGAATTCTATCTCACCTCTTTCTCCCTACCTCTTTCTCCCTCCCTCCTTCCCTTTACTTCTCCTTATCTCGCCTTGCCCTCTCTCTCTACCTACCACTCCCTACTGCCCCCCCCCCTCTCTCTCTATCTACATCCACTTCCCATCGACCCAACATTCCCTTTTTTGTTTTATAGAAAAAAGGATGATGCACACAACCATAAAATTCTCTCAATTATTCCTAGAGATAATAATAGTTTTAAATGTAATTGATGAACATTATGTCAATTATAATGCAATACAATCCTATATAAATACAACTTGTCAACCATCTCAAATACTATTGAAACCAAAGATATACTTCTAGAAATATGTGTCAATAATTACAACATAAACGATGGTCTAGTCAATAGATCAAATGGAAAATTTAAGGCATATACCAAGTCTAATGATTTTGACATTGTATAGATCAAATTTAATGATAAAAAAATTGGCCAACAAGAAATTAGAAAACTAGAAAAGTTAATCTCTTTGACAAAGAATAGATCTCGATAGTATGCATATATAGAGCTATGCTAACAATGGACAAAGAAAATAAAAATGTAATCAAAAAATAATTTCCAATACACTTAGCATGTGCATGAGCTATACACCAATCACAAGGAGTTACAATGCAAGTTGTAGCATTTGATTTGACTTGTGTGAAACAACACGGATTAGCATACATAGCATTGTAACGAACCAAATCAATTGAAACACTAGCATTTTAAAGTGAAAAAAATTGTAGCAATCGAAATGTCTTATCTTGAGTCAAATAGATAGTGGCAATTTGAAAATGGTGATATATTCTCCAATAACATTTTGTAAATGCCTCTTTGCACATTGAATACGCATAGTTTACGTGCAAATAAAAGTGTCAACGATCATGATATAATGTAATCTAATATCTCGTGTTTACAAGAAATGCATATGGAACACTTTGAAACATATAATCTATTTGAGCAGTTTAATCACTTTCGTACATATAACATTCATGGGATAATGACTAACTAAAACGAATCTTCTTATGTCTAGAACAAAAGAACACAAAAAAAAAATGTTGAAGCCAATACAATAACAATAGATCTAAGTAATAATGAGCTCCATATATGTAATATATATGTAAGACCTAATACTTCAATATTAAAAATTTTAAGCATGATTAACAAAATAGTTATATGTAAATACAAAACATGTTTTATATGGGAGATTTCAATATTGGGATGTGTACTGAAAATAAAACAAGAACAATATTTTTCAATCATATGCAATCTTAAAATATGTATTTATTGTTGGACAAGTCACATACTATATACAAACCAATTATTGACCATATTTGGTCTAATCTAAATATACAAAAAGTTTATGTTTACAAATCATAGGCATATTGGATTGACCATCTTGCTACTTTTATTAAGTTTGATCCCAATGTACAATAAATACAATAGTATCTGAACACTATGAATTCAATTTTAGTATACAATAGGCATTTGTGATAAAGGATTAGATAGATGGTATTAACATCTCTCAAATGTTAGTCAATGGCGATAGGTGGGAAGCAGCGGTGGGGTGCTATTTTGAAAATTTTAGAAGAAGCAAATGCGAACGATGATGACCCCGACCCAGATGGTGGATTCTCTGTGTCTCCCCTGTTGGTACTCTTTTGTGGTGCTTCAGGTGGGGACTTTGTTGATGCTCTAGATTGGGGTTTTGCTGCTACTGGTGCTACTATGGCTTTTGATGGTTGTTGGAGGGAAAGTTTGTTTCCCTTTGGGTGTTCTGGTGCTAGGTGGTTGCCCCTTCCAATTTGCTGCTCCTTGCAGGGTATGTGGGGTTGCTTGGGATTCCTTGATTTTTTGGGGTTGAAGAAGGGGCTTATTTCTGGTTCTGCTCGATGTAGTAGGATGGCTTGGGGGCTTTATTTGTTGGCCCTTTTTTCTTCTTACTTCTTCTGGGTTGTTCGTTGCTTCCGTGCATTCACTGTTTGCTAGCTTGTCGACAACGTTGTGGCTTCCTTTTGGTTGGGAGTGTGGGTTGGCTTGGGATTCCTTGCAGTCTCTGGGTTGAAGAAGGGGCTTATTTTTGGTTTTGCTCAGTGTAGTAGGATGGCTTGGGGGCTTTATTTTTTGGCCCTTTCTTCTTCTCATTTTTTCTAGGGTGTTCTTAGCTTCTGCACTTTCTCTGATTGGTGGCTCTCCTTTGGGGGTTATCCCAGCACGGTTGTGGTTTCCAAATGGCAAGTGGATTTTATTGCCTATTCTCCTAGTTTGGAGACTATTTTGGGATGCTGGCCCATTTGGTGGAGTGGTTATGCGGCTCAAATTTGGATGTTTTCTTCCCTGTGCTCTGTTGGGTTTTGTGTGGACCTGCGTTGGCATTACCAGGAGTTTTTCATGATGAGAACAAGTGTCTTTCTTAAACCATTGTTCATGGTTTTCCCCCCATGTGCCTTGTTGTTGTATGGTGGTGTTTGGGGGCTGATGCCTTGGATGAACCATTCTGTGGGTATGGAATTGGTGTTGGATCAACTGTATTATGTGTTGAAGGTTTTGAGCGCTGGATGGTTTTCAGAGATAGTTTTGAAGACCCAGCTGTTATTAATATTGTTGCTTGATTTGGTTCTCCTTCTCACTACAATCCCTTCCTTCTCTCTGAATACTAGGTCTTCTTTTGAGGTGAAGATCTCTCCTTTGGAGGTGGAGTCCTCTCCCTCTCAAGTTGAGGTGTGTTCTGTGGTTGAAGGTCTCTTCCTTCTTTTCCCATTGAGGGGGTTCCCTTTTCTATTGAGGTGGAATGGTGTTTTGTAGGAGTGCTATGACTGTGGTGGGTTGGTTGAGCTTGGTTTTGTCTCCTATAGAGGTGGAGAGAGCAATTGGCTTTTATGGAAAACGATTGGAGCCTTGTGTTCTTGTGATGATCTCTCCTATAGTGGGGGAGAGGGTTTGTTGTTGGGCAAGGTTTTGTCTACTTTTGGGGCTTTGCTTATGCAGACCTATGAC
Organism: Sequoia sempervirens; assembly: GCA_007258455.2. Lineage (NCBI taxonomy): Eukaryota > Viridiplantae > Streptophyta > Pinopsida > Cupressales > Cupressaceae > Sequoia > Sequoia sempervirens. The sequence continues at coordinate 142,309,335 of VDFB02049217.1, forward strand.
TTAGTTGTTTCTGCCAATAGTATGGTGTGACCATTCTACTTGGGTGGCTGGCTTGTTATGGTCTAGTTGTTGCAAGCTTCTCTCTTGGGTTTAAGGTCCCTGCCAAAACCTGGTTTTGGGTTGTTGGTCCCATCAAAACCAATAAAGTCAAGATTTATGTAGAATATTGGTTCTTTTCTGGGCAGCCTGTTGGCTTTTGGCTGGTTGTCAGCTTGCTGGGTCCCTCTTTCATTGCTGGATGTTTTTGATTCTTTTTTATGGGCAGCTTGTTCTTCTTGGTGTGGGTTTTAGGTCCCCTTAAAACCTAATGGTTTTGGGTCCATTCAAAACCTTTTTATCCTCTTTTCAAAAACATCTCTTAAATGTTAATCGCTTCTCTTGCATTATGCATTTATTGCACTCGTTTTCAATTGTGTTGATGCATCTATAATGAACTATACTATGGAAATGGATACTCAAAATCATTTGTCTATCTTGGTGATAGCAATTGTTGCACTGTATGGTTTATGTTTTATCAAGAAATAGCTAGTTAATCGATTGAAAATTTATTCAAACAACAAATAAGCAAAGCCATAACTATAAAACAAGGCATTAGAGTGATTAAAAACAACAAAAAGAGAAATCTGCAACACTTGTATACAAAATTATGTTTGCATGTATATAACAATGAATTAAATTTTTTTTGGTTTTGTGAGAATATGGGAGCTGAATTAAATGTCATCTAGCTCCCATATTTTCAACTTTTCCATACCAATCAAGTGGTGACAAGTATTCAGTTCTGATTTGCATTTTATGCATATTTGTGTCAATTTCATTGTCCAACCTATTAAACATTATTGTATACAAAATAATCATTATAATTTGATAATATTTACTTGTACATTGTATAGTGGTACTGCATAAGAGCAATGGAAAATAGTAAAAGGCCAAAAGAACATGTTTATGATGTAGGAGAAGAATCATCCAAAAGGTAATTAACATATTCTATTTATTCTATTTGAATTTAAACCGTAATAATTCAATCCTTGAATAAGTAAGTGATTTTACTATGTCGTATACAAATCAAGACATGAAAAGCATAATTGCATATCTATTGAAGATCTTGGTCCCTGTAAAACTGGAAATTTTCTTGAGGGTGATGTGATGGTTGTCTACAAGACAATACTCGACAAAGCAAACAAAACATGAGAAATGATTCACGTTAATCTCATAGATAGAAAGGCTGAAATGAAAATCACTTTACATGTGACTAGTGAACTTGTGGAGCAATATAAAGATAAGATAATTCCTGGGTGTGCAATATGCATTTCAGATTTCTAGATTGCTCCAAAACTTATTATGATCGTGGTGATTGCAATTGTATACTTGTTCGCAGACCGTCAAGTGTTGTTTAGGTCATTCCATGGATTTGTGTAGACTATAGATTCATACTAGGCACTACCATGAAACAATTTCTTACAATAAATCATGGCTATACTAGTGGAACAATGGGTGCCCTTACAATTTATGCCAAAATGCATGGTTTTCAGTATTTAATTGATATAAGAGATGACGACTCTTAAATGGATACAACACAGGTGCAAATATGTTATGAAGCGATTGTTCAAATAACCTTTAGGCTTCTAATTTTACATCCATATAGTTAAAGTTTAAGTCAAGAAAAGCTAACTCTCTGTGCAATGACAAACAGTTATAAATCCATTCAAGTTTGTTGGATGACATTTTGCTGATAGAAGATCAAATACGAAAAAATGAATTACCAACGATGCTGTTTAAAAACATTGTAAAGAAGACGAATGCAAAGGGTGAACTCCACACATGTCAAGCAACATTTATTGACAGGTTGAATGATAAAAAAAACAATCCACAGATTAAAGACATTGCAGCAATCAACATCAGAAGTAAGCATTTCAAAATTGTTAGCTTTTGAGATTTGCAATTGAAACTAGGTAAAAAAATTGCTAATGACAGTGCCCAATCTTTTTTGTGATTCATTCAATTCATTTTGTACAAAATACAATTACAAATTTGACATGTATGGATCGCTTGAAACTGAAACTGCATATTGAATCATAAGCAATGAAGAGGTTGGCTACATGTATTGTCTTTCCCTAAAAGCTACACTAACAAGCGACAATAAATAAGTGATCAATTGTTCTCTTGACAAGTCAATCACACAATTGGTGCTGCCAAAGTTACAAAAGATAACACACAAAGACTATATTGATGACAAATCAATTGTTATCTTCATGTTCCATGACTTCTGTGCAACAGGCCATTTCACACTCAACCACAACAACATCATCAGTGCTAGATCTCTTCAACAGTAATCAGGAGTCTCTGGAGTCTCTGTAAACAGGTATACATAATGTTTGCATATAATCATTGTAGGTAGCAAATGAAAAATAGAGGAGAACAAAGACAGATGTATGTTGTTTCAATTGGCACTGAATTGTTTGACAGACAAATGATTGTTGCAAGTTTAAATATGTGAATTGGAAATTTGATGTTCTAGAAACTATGAACTTTACTAATATATTTAGCTACAATATTGTGTTCTAATTGCTACTTCTATAGTATTTCACACTTTTGTACTTTATCAAGACAGTTTATACTGAAACAATTACTTGGTATCTTAATTAGTTTAAGCAAAATGGTGATGCGGTCTTGGATGGAGTTTAAGCGTTTGCTGGTGGCAATGGGTGCCCGCGGCTTGTAACAAGTCGCGGCTCCCTCTTTGTTCTCTGTTTAGCGGGAGATAGTCGCAGCGAATGGGGTTGGCGTTTGGTGGAAGAGGTGCTGGAGAAGTGTGCGGGGAGGGGTTTGGCGTTGGGTGGAAATGGTGCCGGGGCAGCGTGTGGAGTTTGGTGTTGGGTGTGGTGGAATGGCAGGGGCTTTCAAAAGCTTGGTGCTTGCTGATGCGAAACCGTCTCAGGGTTTTTCTGCGGACATGCATACACGGTTGATGAATTCCTCTATTGTGGGTGAGAGCTCTAAGCTTAAGAAAGTAAATGGCTGTTTGCCACAGAGTCATGATCGTCCAGTTCTAGTTATTTCTTCTGAATCGGTACAAGAGGACATTTTTTATTGGAGCCAACATGTTCTGATTTGTAAGTTCTTGGGTATTCGTGTCCCTCTCTCGGCTTTGGAGTCCTGGATTCGTCAGTCCTGGTAGGTTGAAGGTGATTTTGATATTTTGGTGGCTACAAATGGCTATTTCATGGTTGATTTTTCTTACATTTCGGATTGTAATCAAGTTTTTGAGGGAGGGCCATATTTTTACAATTATGTTGGCTTGTTCATGAAGCCCTAGCATGGAGGATTTGATGCGGCAGAGGATCTACCTTCACGGGTTTCTATCTAGGTTTATCTGCCATGGTTGCCATTGGAGTTTTGGAGGGAGGATATTCTGCACCAAATTGTTGCTTTGTTGGGGAAGTTGGCTGCCATCACTCAGAATACTTTGGATAAAAAGGTATTCTCTTATGCTCGTATTTGTGTTGAAATTAACTTAAATAATCCATTGCTAGATTCTTTAGAAATTTGTCTTGGCTTTGCCTCATGGGTTCAACAGTTAGATTATGAGTCCCTTCCTTTTCGATGTCGGTTTTGTCATGAGTATGGACACCTTCAATGCCAATATCCTCAAGCACCTAAAGTGGCTGGGGTTTCTTCTCCTCCTTCATCAGGGCCTTCGGTGGAGAAGAGAGATAAAGGCAAGGCTCTTATGGCTGAGGGTGTGCCCGATAAGGATGGCTTTATTCCTGTTAAGTTGCGGGCTAAAGGGAGGGTTAGAAGCGGGCCTATAAGGATAGGTAGAGTGATCAGGGGTTCAACCGTTTTGAGGTCTTGGATAATCAGACCTTTGAGGAGGGGATTCCTATTGAGATTTCTTCTAGGGCCATTGGTATTGATACAAGGCTAGAGCCGACAATTGTTGTTAAGGATAATTCTTCGGCTTTGGAGCAGGGGATTTTAGGCTTCCTGGTGCCTTTGCAGGTTTGCAGGATAATATTTTATTAGTGGATCTAGCTAAGGAGATGTTCAGTTTATCTTCTCTGTTTATAAGGGTTTTCATACTAATAATTTAATGGAGGCTCAGGCTATTTTATCGGCTGTGGAGCATGGAAGTCAATTGGGATGGCGAATGATCATATGTGAGTCTAATTCCCAAGTAGTGGTGAACTTGTTGAATAGACAACATTTAGATGATGTTAGTTGGCATTTGGCTTTGATTGTTGAACAAATTTTCAACCTTTGCGCTTCTTTGGAGTTTGTTACTTTCATTCATAGTCCTAGAGAATGAAATGGTGTTGCTAATTGTTTGGCTAAATGGGCTTCTGATCATATTCATGATTAGAATTTGATGGATCGAGGTCAGTTACCCCTGGATCTGTCTCAACAGTTGGACCACTTGGTGGAGCTTGATAGGGTTGTGTAATGCCCTTGCTTTGTACTTCTTGTTTTAATAAATTTTTACCCCTCCTTTATGTTAAAATACTAAAACAATTACTTGTATAATTTCTAAAATTCTTTTAATTTGATATAAATAAAATAGTATAGTTAGAAACAACAATTTTGTGTGTTCATGGTTTTTTCCTTGCACATATGGCATCTTCTATTGCAAAATCTAGTATTTGCAATCAAAATTTGTTATTGAACCAAGTATAAATGCAAATTATATAATTACTTATGATATTCTCTTGTAATTACTAATGCTATAGTACTTCATAGACTTCTAGTTTAAAGACTAATTTTGATATTTGTAATCAGTAACAGTGTTTCAATTATGTCTACTCTGGTTTAGCATCTATTCTTAAAGTAATCACAAGAACAAATGTCAATACAAAGTAGAAAAATAAATTGTATTGTGGCTTTTTTGATTTCTAGATACATAGTACAATTGAATACCTAAACAAATGGATAACAAATTAATTGTTACAGTTTTCGATGCTATAGAACATATGGATATTAACTTGTGGATTATGTGACAAGTATTTATCTTCTTTCAAGATACATACAATTTGCTATAGTATCTAAAATTAATTAAGGTATTAATAGTGTCTAATAATTCTTGACATTCCCTTCATGAAGTTCCATGAATCTAAAAATGTCTCATAATTATTGACATTCCCTTCATGAAGTTTCATGAATCTAAAACTACAATTAAGATGTATATATTTTACAAAACAACTATATTGTTGATTAGAATAGAAAATTATTTTTACAATATTTGATAATGATAATCAATTTATTCAGTATAGTATTTGTTCCACATCTCATTGTGTTCATTTTTTCTATTGCCATTACAAAAAAATGATAAGCAATGCAAAACAAGCATCACTTATGAAGAATTGAATATTGTTTATTGTCCTACCATACATTTTTCAAACAACTCTTAGACTGTTATGCTTACTATTTTTAAGTTGAAGTAGTGAATAGTTCCACAAAAATGCTCATATGTCCTTTTTTGGTTTGTATGCATTAAAGAAACTATCACTGCTATCTTCCATAGAATGTCCTTCGTATAGAGAAATTACGTCCCCTATTGATTGAGAGGAAAGATAGTGAACATAATTAACAAAAATGGGTCAAGGACCAATCAAAGAAAATTTGATAATTATGGTAATACTTTAACTTTCTCTATGGATCCAAAGGTGAGAATGGACTTGGATGTTAAATTTTATAATCTACAAATAGATATTTGAAATTTGTGACTAGTCAACTGCTCTATACCATGAGCTTCGAGATCTTTACCTTACTGGATGCATTTGGAAGGTCACTATTAGGCCAACAATGATTATTAGCAAACACAATCTTTCTAATGAGCTTAGTATGAGATTCATGAAATTCCTTAAAAAACAATTGTCAATTAGTAATCACATGGGCCCACGCGAGGAATAGTTGCTCCTTGCTTGTATATTCAACTACTACATCAGATTCAAGGTGCATCGTGTCATGCCATCATTCAGGTCATTACATGCACACTATGGGATACATATCTTGTATGTTGTGAAATCTAATGTCACAATCAAAATGTGGACTATTCTTTATGATAGTGATAATGCAGAGTTGTTACCAGTGCATAAATGGTTCACTATGTGAAAGTGTTTAGAAACCATTTACTTATGACAACAAAATAAATGATTTCTAAACACTTTCACATAGTGAACCATTTATGCACTGGTAAAAACTCTCCATTATCACAATCATAACAAATAGTCCACATTTTGATTGTGACATTAGATTTCACGACATACAATATATGTATCCCATAGTGTGCATGTAACAACCTCAATGATGGCATGACATGATGCACCTTGAATCTAATGGGGTATTTGAATTTAAAAGCAAAGAGCAATCATTCCTCAAGTGAGCTCATGTGGTTATTAATTCACGATTGTCCCTTAAGGAATCTCATGAATTTCATACTAAACTATTGGAAATATGTGTCTCAATCCCACAGGTTGAAACCTCTATTGGAGTCAAGTCGGTGTGACATATTCTATGTCTAGCCGACGAGCAGATTTGTAGCCTTATGTTTTGTAAAGGTCGATGTGACCTTGCAGAAGTCTTGCTGAATAGTTACACATTGGAGTCTTCGATGTGACATGTTGTGTTCAGTGTGACCTCTTACCGCGTGGAGATCTCTGGCCGACAGGCCATTCATATCGGGCATCGGGGAGACTCAGAGCGACTGGGGGCTTCGGGGTGACTTGAACACTCGGGAAGAAGTCCGAGCAACAATGGAAAGTCTCACCGATGAGGATACACTTGGGCTCTTCGCGGTGACTCAAAGACTTTGGTCAGAAGTCTTGGTGACCGATGGAGAGTCTTGCCGACGATGAGGGGTCTTCGGTATAACTCTTGGCGAACAGTGGTCTCAGGGTAACTTGGAGATTTCGGTAAGAACTCTCAGTGAGAGTGGTAAGTCTTTCCGATTGTTCGGTGCTCGATATAACATAAAGATCTCGATGAAACCTCTTGGTGATAGTTCAATGTCTTAGCAATAGATGGATGTCGATGGAAATGCTAATGTTTCGATATGACTTAGGACGTCGGTATGAAGTCCTGGCGAGAGCGGTATGTCCTGCTGACAGAATGACTCTTCAGTGTGACTTAGGATATCGATATGTGGTCTCACTGAAGAGCGATAGTCTTGTCGAAAGGAAAACTGAAGTCGATGCAACGGGTGAACTCGATATAACCTCTTGTTGATTGTAAGGACTCTTGGTGATATCGAATGCTGACAGTGTTGGCATCGGGGAGACACGGTCAGTGTCTCATTGATATGCCAACATAGCTTGATTGCCTTTTGACCGTTTGAATTTCCTATGTGGCGTCTCATGGACCAATCAGAGAAGCCAGATGGGAACCATTGGAAGACAGTTCATTGTGGTAGTTCTGAGAGGAAGCTCGACAGATAGGGGCAACATGGTTATACTTTGAGATTGCAAATGATGACCAGTTAGATTATTCGAAGGATCAACGGATTGTTGTGTGGTTGTATAATCAGAGTGATTTTTATTCTGTAAAGATTGTAACTTGAAGGTTCTTGTACAAGTTTGATCATTGTGAAAGCTGCTGAAATATGACATTAGAAAGATAAGTCTGATATTTGTATGTAATCTTCATTACTATAATACAAAGTGATTTCTCTTGGTGTGGTGGGTTTTTCTCTTGTAAGGGTTTTCCCACGTAAATCTGGTGTCCATATGTGTGTGTCAAATACTTTGTTTCTATTATCTCTTTCATGTGCATCTTAATTGGACTGTAATTGTAAAATTTAAAAGGCATCTCTCCATTCTTCCCTGAGGTTTTGACGTTAGGAGAATTGTTTCTGTATCTAGCTTTCCTTACAAGTGGTATCAAAGCCTGGCCAGTTGTGTTATCCTTGTGGGTACGTTGGGTTTTTTGTGTCAATTATGTTCAGTGGGAGTCTTGTAGAAGTTTGTCAATTTCTAATTATAGATTAAGATGGCAAGCATATTAGGAAAGATTGAAATAGAGAAGTTCAATGGCATCAATTTTGAGTTGTGGAAACTTAAGATGGAAGATCTATTGGTTGATCATGATCTTTGGATTGTTGTGTCTAGAGTGAAGCCTATAGGCATGAAGCAAGAAGATTGGGGCCTTGCAGATAGAAAGTCTAAGGGGCTGATAAGGCTCTATTTGGCAGACTTCGTTCTTCTCAATGTGCATGAAGAGAAGACTGCATCTTCCTTGTGGAAAAGACTGGCATCTATTTATCAGGGGAAGTCTTTGGTGAATAAACTATCCCTGAGGAAGAAGTTGTACACTTTGAGAATGCAAGAAGGAGGGTCTGTTGCTAATCATTTGAACACATTCAACATGTTGATTGCACAGTTAACATCTGTTGGTGTGAAAATTGATGAAGAGGATCGTTGTATGCTGATATTGTGTTATTTGCCAGATTCATGGGATCACCTGGTGATGGCTATTGGGAGTACAACATCTAGTTTCAAGATGGAAGATGTTGTTGCTTCTTTGTTATCAGAAGAGATGAGAAGAAAATATTTTGAGATGGAGAAGGAGGCCCTTGCTGTTAGAGGAAGGTCAAAAGAGAAAGACAAGAAGAAGGACAAGAAGTCCAAATCAAAAATTAGAGGGGAGATCAAAGTCTCCTGTGAAGAAGTCCAAGGTGAAGTGTTGGAACTGTGGGAAACCTGGTCATGTCTGAAAGGATTGCAAAGAGGAGAAAAAGAAGAAGAAGAAGAAGAAGAATTCTGACAATGATTCTTCTCAGAGTGATGCAGACGCCTTCATTGTTGCCTTGGCTACATAGGCATCAGATGATGTCTGGCTTATTGATTTAGGAGTATCTTTCCACATGACATCTCATAGAGACTGGTTTACGAGGTATGAAGAATGCAATGGTGGAAAGGTGTACTTGAAAAGTGATTCACATTAGAGATTGTTGGCCGTGGAAGAGTCAAAATTCAATTCCCTGATGGAAGAGTGAAGGGAATTAATGGTCTAATGCATATACCAGGTCTGGCTCAAAACTTACTTTCTGCTAGTAAGCTGAATGATATTGGAGTGCAAGTCACGTTCTCTAGAAATGGCTGCAAGATGACTAGAGGCTCAATGGTACTAGCAAGGGGTGCCCGTATTGGTACCTTGTACAAGCTGGATGCACATGTTGTTCAATGCAACAGTGTCTTTGTAAAGTCACAGAAAGCTACTCATGGAAATAAAGAGGGAAATGTTCCTAATTGTGTAAAATCTATGGAAGTTAAACTTCCATCAGAAAAGACTATGCTCTAGCATCATAGGCTAGGCCACAGAGGAGAAAAATTTTAAAAACCTTGAAGAATAAAAACCTGGTTGAGTGGCTTGAAGATTGTAACCTTGAATTTGAATTTTGTGAACACTATATATATGGAAAGCAGCACCGTGTTTCTTTTTATTCCAATCCTCATAAATCTTTTGGTTTGCTAGATTATATTCATTCTGATGTATTTGGTCCAGTGAATGTTCCTTCTTTGTCTAAGTCAAGATACTATGTATCATTCATTGATGATTATTCAAGAAGATCATTTGTTTATTTTCTGAAAAGTAAATCAGAAGTATTCAGTCGATTTAAGGAATTTAAGAACCTTGTAGAAAATCAGACTGGAAGAAAAAAAAATGCGTAAGGACTGATAATGGCAGTGAATTTTGTTCTGATGATTTTGAGAGGTATTGTAAAGACCATGGGATTAAAAGACATAAGACTACACCTTATACTCCACAGCAAAATGGAGCTTGCAGAAAGGTTCAATAGGATAGTGATGGAGAGAGCACGAAGTATGTTGAGTAGTGTTGGCTTGGAGGAGAAGTTCTGGGCTGAGGCTGTTGCTACTGCATGTTACTTGATTAATCGTTCTCCAAATTCTTCTCTTGTTGAGAAAACACCTTTAGAAGCGTGGTCGGGTAAGAATCCCTCTTTAAGACATACTCATGTTTTTGGCTATGACGCATATGCTCATGTGCCATATGAGAAAAGATCTAAATTGGAGAACAAGGATATTAAATGTATTTTTATTGGCTATAGTGCTGGAATAAAAGGATACAAGCTTTGGAATCCTGATACGGAGAAGGTTCTGTATAGTAGAAGTGTCATATTTCATGAGCTAAAGCCTTCTACCTTGGATCTGGCAAATGTGAGACAATTCAGAAAACACAGGATGAAGTTGAAATCGTACACCCGTGACAAAAGAGGAATTCAGAAAATTTAAAATGCAATTCTAAACCGAGGAGAGCTCAAGTAGTTCCGAAGTTCAAGAAAAGAAGAACTCCTCAACCTTAGCAAGTGAGGAGGTCAACTCATGAAAGGAAACAACCAGATAGGTATGGGTTCTCTTTAATATATTCTACTTGTGCCTATGCTTTAATTTCTAGCACTGATGAGCCTAGGACTGTAAAGGAGGCATTTAAAATGTCTAATTCAGACTCTTGGTTGGAAGCCATGAACAAAAAAATGGCATCATTAGAAAAGAATGATACCTAGACTTTGGTGCCATTTCCTAAAGGCAGAAAAGTTGTGGGCTACAAATGGGTATTTAAAAAGAAGATTCTAGATGATTATGTGTGAAGCATAAATATACAGGTTGCCAAAGGGTATTCCTGTGGAGGGGATTGATTATGGAGAAATTTTTCTCCTATAGCTAAGCCGACATCTATCATATTTATGTTGTCACTGCGTTAGCTGCATGACTTAGAGGTCGAATAGATGGATGTGAAGACAACATTTCTTCATGGTGATCTTGAAGAAGAAATCTATATGTCCCAGCCTGAGCACTTTGTTGAAAAAGGTAAAGAGAAACTGGTTTGCAAGTTGAAAAATTCTATGTATGGGTTAAAGCAGTCACCTAGAATGTGGTACTAGAAATTTGATACTTTTGTATTGTCTTTGGGATTTGTGAGATAAAAATCTGATCATTGTGTTTATTATAAAGCTGAAAGTGATCAAGTTCTTATTATTGCTCTCTATGTTGATGATATGTTGTTCATAGGCAATAGTAAGCTAATGATTTCTGATCTTAAGTCTCAGTTGTCTGCTAAGTTCAAAATAAAATATCTTGGTACAACAAAGTATATTCTGGGGATGGAGATAACCAGGGACAGGAATAGTAGAAAACTTTGGCTCAGTCAGAGTAAGTATATCAAGGCTGTTCTAGAGAGATTTTGCATGAATGATTGCAAGTAGCTAGTTGTTCCAGTCTTGCAGGGAATGAAGCTATATATTGAAGACTGTCCAAAATATCCTACTGAGATGGAGGACATGACCAGTGTACCCTATGGTAGTGCGGTTGGTAGTCTTATATATGCAATGGTCTGTACAAGGCTAGACATTGTCCAAGCAGTGGGAGTTCTTAGTCAGTTTATGGCTAATCCTGGAAGGACACATTGGGATGTTGTGAAAAGAGTTTTCAGATATTTGAAGGGCACTTCAGATTTTTCTTTGTGTTACCATGGGAACTTGGTTGAATCACAGAGGACTCTCAGCATTCAAGGCTAAGTGGATTCTGATTGGGCAGGGGACATTGACAGTAGGAGGTCCACCAGTGGATATACTTTCATGTTGAATGATGGTGCAGTAAGTTGGATGAGTAAGCAGCAAGTTGTAGTCGCTTTGTCCACTATACAGGCTAAATACATGGCAGCTACACATGCTTGTAAAGAAGAAATTTGGTTAAAACATTTATGTTCTAACATTGGTTTTGATGCAGGGAAAATAACTATTTTTTGTGATAGTCAGAGTGCAATTTTTCTGACAAAGAATCCTACTTTCCATGCCAAGACGAAACAAATAGATGTACAGTACCATTTTGTATGAGATATGGTGGAGGATGGAAAGATCAATTTGGAAAAATTTGATACTCTGGAGAATGTTGCAAATGCATTGACAAAGCCAGTGAGCACAGACAAGTTCAGGTGGTGTGCCAATTCAATGGGCCTTAGTGCCCATGATTTTCAGTAAGTTTTTTTGTGCTATGGAGGTGCCTATGTGATCTTCGTCAAGTGGGAGATTGTTGTAAATATGTGTCTCAATCCCATAGGCTGAAACCTCTATTGGAGCCAAGTCGGTGTGACATATTCTATGTCTGGCCGATGAACATATTTGTAGCCTTATGTTTTGTATAGGTCACTGTGACCTTGCAGAAGTCTTTCTGAATGGTTACACATTGGAGTCTTCAATGTGACATGTTGTGTTCGGTGTGACCTCTTACTGCATTGAGATCTCTGGCCGATAGGCCATTCATATCAAGCGTCGAGGAGACTCATAGCGATCGGGGGCTTCGGGGTGACCTGAACACTCGGGAAGAAGTCCCAGCGATAATGGAAGGTCTCACCGACAGGGATACACTTGGGATCTTTGCGGTGACTCAAAGACTTCAGTAAGAAGTCTTGGCGACCGATGGAGAGTCTCGTCGACAATGAGGGGTCTACGGTATAACTCTTGGTGAACGGTGGTCTCGGAGTAACTTGGAGATTTTGGTAAGAACTCTCAGCGAGAGTGGCAAGTCTTGCCGACCATTTGGTGCTCAATATAACATAAAGATCTCGATGAAACCTCTTGGTGACAGTTGAATGTCTTAGTGATAGATGGATGCCGATGGAAATGCTAATGTTTTGGTATGACTTAGGATCTCGGTATGAAGTCCTGGAAAAAGCGATATGTCCTACTAACAGAATGACTCTTCGGTGTGACTTAGGATATCGATATGTGGTCTCACTGAAGAGAGATAGTCTTTCCAAAAGGAAAACTGAAGTTGATCCAACGGGTGAACTCGATATAACCTCTTGTCAATTGTAAGGACTCTTGGCGATATCGAATGATGACAGTGTTGGCATCGGGGAGACATGGTCAGTGTCTCACCGATATGCCAGCACAGCTTGATTGCCTTTTGACCATTTTCCTTTCCTATGTGGCATCTCGTGGACCAATCAGAGACGCCAAATGGGAACCATTGGAAGATAGTTTGTTGTGGCAGTTTTGAGATGAAGCTCGACAGACAGGGGCGACATGGTTATACTCTGAGATTTTAGATGATGACTGGTTAGATGATTCGAAGGATCGACGGATTGTTGTGTGGTTGTATAATCAGAGTGATTTCTATTCTGTAAATATTGTAACTTGAAGGTTCCTGTACAAGTTTGATCATTGTGAAATCTATTGAAATATGACATCAGAAACATAAGTCTAATATTTGTATGTAGTCTCCATTACTATAATACAAAGTGATTTATCTTGGTGTGGTGGGTTTTTCTCCTGTAAGGGTTTTCCCATGTAAATTTGGTGTCCATATGTGTGTGTCAAATACTTTGTTTCTGTTATCTCTTTCATGTGCATCTTAATTGGACTGTAATTGTAAAATTTAAAAGGTATCTTTGCATTCTTCCTTGAGGTTTTGACATTAGGAGAGTTGTTTCCGCATCTAGCTTTCCTTACATAAACTCATTAGAAAGAGTGTGATTGTTGATGATTGATGTTAGCCTAATAGTGACTTTCCAAATGCATACAACAAGGTAAAGATCCTAAAGCTCATGATATAGAACAACTGACTAATCACAAAAATATTGAATCTCTATTTGTATATTATAAAATTCAATATTCAAGTTCATTCTCTACTTGGATTCATAGAAGAAGTTAAAGTACTTAGCATAACTATCAAATTTCCTTTGACTAGTCCTTGGCCCATTTATGTTAATTCTATTCACCATCTTATACCTCAACCAATAGGAGAACTCAATATCTCTATTTGAAGGAGGACATTCCATGGAAGGTACTAGTGATAATTGGATGACCGAGTAGACACCCATGTATTCGCATTATGTGACATCTTGCTCACCTGCATCAAAATAATTATTAGATTTCACATTTTTACCGTACCAAAAAATATATATATTACCACATATTTTCACCTACATCAAAATAATTATTAGTTTTCACATTTTTATTATACCAAAAGATATATATTTCCACAAATTTTAAAAATCACATTTATACTACCAAATGTAAACCAAAAGTACGAACATAAAAAAATATTAGAATTGACATTGATTTTGAACCTTTGACAAACATTTTTGAGTTTGTAAATTGATATTGAAAGAGTAGTTTTTTTATTTTAATTAGAAAAAGATAGACATCTAATGTCAATATTATTGTTTGCTTATTTTCAAAAGGAGGCATTGCATTCGACCTATCTACCATGAATAAAGTGTTGATAACTCAAATTTTAAAGGCTAGACTTGTATTTCTATTTAACTATTTGGTATATATTTATCAATGTTGGGGTATGTGTTGCCAATGTATTCAATTTTGATATTTTTAGGTGAATAAATTAATATAGACTTGTTTGATATATATATAAATTATAAAGTTATATGCAAAAGAAAACATTACACATATGTAGGCATTTACTTAACCATAAACATAAAGACAATATACATTATGCAATTAAAATTATATTTAATTTTAATAAATATAAGCTATAATTATTTTAATTAATATTTTAAAATTTAGATTTAATAAATGTAAGTTTAATATGTTTAGCTTTGTTATGTCTTCTTTGTTCTTCCCTTTCAACACGTCATTTGTTCTCCTAGTTGTCTTTGATATTGTCTCTGATATTTGCTCTTTTGCTCCTCAAATTCAAAATTCAATCTTGATCATGTTGTAGCTATAAAATAAACATATTTAAAAAAAATGATTTATATATTCTTGTAGCATTGAGTGGCAAAAAGATTGGTTGGAGATGGTGTGTCTGAGTAGGTGTGTGGCGGTCTGCGAGCTGCAATAGGGCTTGCATGCCCTTCACAACAGCAGTTGGGCTTCCATAGTGTTGTGCAAGAGGTTAGGAAAAATGAATGTTGTGGTGGGGTGTTTTGGGGAGCCGTGGGAAGGGGATTTTAAGCAACGGTATGGGGGTTGCGAGGAGGTGGAGTGGGGGGTATCCCCTCTTTCATTTCTTTTTTTTTCTTTTTATTTTTTAATATTTTGGCTTAGTTATGGCGAGTGGTTCAAGGGTAAAGGAGGGTGGTTCCTTTCGTGATGAGTTGTCAAGATTTTCTCAGCCTCAAAGCAATTCATTTCTTAAACAATGTCATGGAAAGGGAGGGACCTACTATGAATGGAGGTCATTGGATGCCTTGAGAGAAGCAAACATCATTCGATGAACTAGTGATATAGTTGAAATATGTGTCAGAAGATGTCAGCTACTTGTCAAACCATGCATTGATTTGTAAATTTATGGGTATTAGGGTATCTCTTCCTTTCCTAGAATTGTGGGCTCAAAGGGTTTGGAATTCGAAGGGTGATATGGAGGTTATGTTGGCTGATAATAACTACTTCATGATGTTCTTATGCCTAGCGGATCATAATAAGGCTTACAAAGTGAGCCCTTATTTTTACAACCAAGTTGACTTGTTCATTAAGCCTTGGCATGTTGGATTTAACCCAGCTGAGGAGCTCTTGTGTGGCTCCCATTGGAATTTTGGAGAAATGATATTATACACATGATCACTCTTTTGTTGGGAAAACCAGTGGGTCCATTGCAACAGACAATGGATAAGAAGGTAATTTCTTTTGCTTGTATTTGTGTTGAGGTTGATTTAAATAACCCATTACCGAATTCTTTGAAAACATCTCTCAGATCCACTTCATGGATTCAACAACTACACTATGAAGCTCTCCTTTTTGGTGTCAAGTTTGCCATGAGTATGGTCATTTGCAATGGAAATGCCCAAAAAATATCATGGTTGGTCCTTCATCCAATGGGGTTTCAGCCAATGTACCTCCTAGTTCAAGGCAGAGGTCAAACAAGGGAAAAGTCCCTATGTCGCAAGGTGATGTGGATAAGGAGGGTTTTGTTCCAATTAAACCACAAAATAAGGGAAAAGGTTTGAATATGACCTTTAAGAATAAACAAGGTGAGGAGACCTTTAATAGGTTTGAGGCTCTAGAGGACTTGGATAAGCAAGAGGTGGCTCCTAAGTTTTTATCATTGGGGAAGGCCTAGTGGGTGACAAGCATACAATGCCAAGGAGAATGTTAGTTAGAGTGGTATGCATGGTGATTTCACTGCTTCACATATGGACACAGATCAAGTGCATGAATCTCTTTGTGTGGAAAAACAACCCGAGAGTAATGAAATGGAAAATAGCATGGCTCTAAATCCTAATTTATAACCATAAAAAATGGGAACTTTGGCTCCAAGCAAATGCGGTAAAGTACCACCCTCTTTAGAACTACAACAAAAGTCCATTAAAAAAGCAGGTTTGAATAAGACTTTTAAAGTTGGGTGAAAGAAAGATGACTATAAGATAAAAGTAATGGATGAAAATTTAGTGGAATCAGGTTTTGTTAATACTATTGATTCTCACTTTTCTAACTCTCAAAGATGATAGTCCTATCATGGAATGTGAGGGGTTTGAACAACATCCCTAGAAAAAAGGTTGTTCGTGGTTTGATCAAAGAGCATTCTACTGATATTATGTTTATTTAGGAATCCAAGTTGGCAATGGAAGGAATGATGAACATTGCCACTAAATTGTGGTGGAGGGGTTAGTGTCAATGCTTTGGTCCGCAGGGTAGTGCTAGTGGGATTTCCTGTTTGTGGGATCCTCATAAGATTAGCCCACTTTGGTGGATTTTTAGTAGGCATTTGATGTTGTTGGTTGCTTCCAATGTCGAGTCTCGAGAAGATTTTTTTCTCACCAATGTGTATGCCTCGATTGACATGCAGTTAAATCTCACCTTTGGTCCCACATTCGGTTTGTGTGATCCTTAGCTCCTTATTGTCCTTGGATCATGGCAAGATACTTTAATGTTATTATTTGTATGGAGGAAGAAAGAGGGGGAGTTGATCTATAATTTTCAGAGATAATATTCTTTTTTTATGAATTTGATTGATATTAAGCTAGGGAATGAGGTTTTTACTTGGAGCAACAGGAAATGTGACAATTCTATCTCTAAAAGATTGGAAAGGTTCATGGTTTCTAGTTATTGGATTGGCAATAAGTGGATAACTAGGTTTGAGATATTGGGTTGGAGGGGCTCAAACCATTGGCCTATCAAACTTTCAACAACTAAGGTTGGCATTTCTAAGAACCCCTCATTTAAATGCCAATTGATGTGGCTCTATGAGCCTTCATTACAGGATCTTATGGCTAATTGGTGGGGTCAAGGAATGTCTACCCATGGAATGGCTATGTACTCCATTAAAAGGCTTCAGTATGTTAAGTATCAACTTAACAAGTGGAATAGATGGTGTTTTGGAAATATCTTTCTGGCTAAATCAAAAGCCCAAAACAAGGTCGAGATCGTCACCAGGAAAAATAAAGATCATGGATCTACTAAGGACTCTCATAAAAGAAAAAGTGGAAGCTATGAAGGAGCTTGCGGAATGGGAATTGTGTGAAGAAATTTATTGGAAAAAAAGTCATGCATTGATTGGCTACAGGGGGGAGATAGGAACACAACTTTCTTCTTCAACTCAGTTAATGCTAGAAGGCATGGGAATCTAATATCTTCAATTGTGACTTCATAGGGGGTTCATCTATCTTACTTCAAAGATATTTCTAATGAGGCTATTTTGTATTTCTCATCTCCATTTAAGGAAGACTCTCCTAATGTGGTGGAGAACCTTATTATAGAGTGCATTCCTTCAATTGTTCTTGTTGAGATGAATGAGGTGTTTATTAGTCCCATAACTTTAGATGAATTAAAGAGTGTTGTGTTCCAGATGAGAAAAGGGAAAGCCCCATGTCTTGATGGTTTTCCAATTGAATTCTTTCAGGAATTATGGGAGGTCATCAAATATGATTTATTGGAGTGCAAGAGTTGTAGAGAAATAAGATGTTGAGAGCTATGAACTCTGCATTTCTTATGCTCATCCCCAAAAAAGAAGGGGCTAATTCCTTGGATGTGTTTAGGCCTATTTCCCTATGCAACATGGTGTACAAAATCATAACTAAGTTAACTACTGAGAGACTCAAGTCATCGCTCAATAGAGTCATTTCTAAGGAGCGGGGAGGATTTGTTGCTAGTAGGTGAATTCTAGATGGGATGGTTATTGCAGTTGAGGCCATTCATTCCATGGAGAGTTCCAAGAAAAAGATTATGTTCATCAAATTAGACATGGGAAAAGCTTATGAAAAATTTAACAAAAATTCCTTCTAGCTTTTGGTTTTGGTTTCAACTGGGTCAATTGGGTGATGAGTTGTGTTACTTTTGATTCATACTCTATCCTAATTAATAGTGAGCCTTTGGGTCTTTTTGGTGCTTTGTGGGGCCTTTGTCGGGGAGACCCTTTGTCACCCTATTTATTCATTCTAATGGCAGAGGACCTTGGAAGAATTATAAACTCACATGTGAGGCAAGGATTGATTCATGGATGGAGATGGGATGATAACCCGGTATCCCAATCTCACTTATAGTTTGTGGATGATATGGTGTTGCTAGGGATATCCAAAATCAAAGAAACTGTTAATCTTAGAAGAGTTTTGGATATTTATCTCGTGGTTTTGGGGCAAAGAATTAATGAAGCAAAGTCTTCTATTTTCTTCTTCAACACCCCTCCTAGTATTCGGTCTATAATTGATCAAATCCTCATATTTCAAATTGGCAAGTTGCCCTTTGTCTATCTAGGAATTCCCCTTGCTGTTGGTCCCTTACCTAGGGGGACCTAGCAATCTATTCTTGATAAGTTTCGTGGAAGATTTAGTCATTGGACCATCAAATGGCTATCCTTTGTAGGCAGAGTGTTGTTAAAATCTGTGGTGCAGGCCCTTCCAATTTATAGGTGTATGCTTCATATGGCTCCATTAAGTTTTGTGAAGGAGTTGAATGCTTTGTCTAGATAATTTCTTTGGGTGCAGGTAACCTTGAATCTATGAAGTGGAGCTTGGTGAAGTGGGAGACTATCTATAGACCGAAGCAGGAGGGTGTTCTTGCTCTAAGGTAAGCTATTCTCATGGGTTAGGCTCTAGCTACTAAACTATATTGGCAGTTGTCCTCTAACCAAGATCAACCTTGGGCCAAGATTCTCACTTATAAATATCTAGGGGAAGTGGCGAGTGAAGATGTTCCTAGGAATAACTTATCTGGGAAGGGATTTATGACTTGGGATACTCCTAGGAGAGGTGCCAAATTAATTCAATAGGGTTTGTTTTGGATTTATAATAGGGGTCTACGACACTATTCTAGTTTGATTCATGGGATGAATTCCCTCCTATCATTTCAATGTATCCGCACTTACAGGCTTTATGTCTTACTTTCTTTGAAGTTGGATGGTCTAGGGTGGAGGACTTCAAGGTGAGTAGGAACTTGGGAAAGGTGGAAGTGTTTAAGTAAGACCCCTCATATTGGTTTCCTGGTGGGTCTATGGAGGATTGAGAAGACTTAGCTCATATTCTTGTGGGAAGGAATTGCAACTCTTTGGTGACTAGTAATATTTTGGCTTGGGGCTTGGATCAAAGAGGGGTATACTCGGTGGCCTTTGGTTACCAAGCTCTGGATAGGTAGAAATATGGGGGAGATGAAGTCCCTTGGTGGAAAAATGTGTGGAATAAGTATGTATGGCCCAAATATAACTTTTTCACATGGTTACTTTCCCATAATAGATGTCTCACCTGGGACAATCTATGCAAGAGAGGGTTCCAAGGTCCATCTATATGTGTTCTATGTGCAAATGATTAGGAGACCGCCTCTCATATTGGTTTCCTGGTGGGTCTATGGAGGATTGAGAAGACTTAGCTCATATTCTTGTGGGAAGGAATTGCAACTCTTTGGTGACTAGTAATATTTTGGCTTGGGGCTTGGATCAAAGAGGGGTATACTCAGTGGCCTTTGGTTACCAAGCTCTGGATAGGTAGAAATATGGGGGAGATGAAGTCCCTTGGTGGAAAAATGTGTGGAATAAGTATGTATGGCCCAAATATAACTTTTTCACATGGTTACTTTCCCATAATAGATGTCTCACCTAGGACAATCTATGCAAGAGAGGGTTCCAAGGTCCATCTATATGTGTTCTATGTGCAAATGATGAGGAGACCGCCTCTCATTTTTTTTCTAGTGCTCTTTCACAGACTATTTGACACCTTTGGTGGGATGTTTGGAAGCAGGCATGTGTCCATGCATCTTCCCTTGTTGACTTTTGGAGAAGTTTGGGAAGACCACTAGCTAAGAGCTTCTTTCTTCAAGTGGATGAGAATATTGGGCCTTCTTTCATCATTTGGAAAACATGATTGGAAATGAATGTAGGATCTTTCAATGACAGCAACTAGGAGTGCATTAGTTATGGCAAATAATGTTGGAAATGATCCAAGAAACTATCCAAGCTAAGTGTGTGATGGATACCCCTTTGAAGCATGGGGAGGTGAAGCTAATGCAAAAACTTGGTCTTTCAGGGGGTGGTTAGGCTCCTACCCTATCAAGGGGGGTTAGTCACCCCCAAAGGAAAACTCAGTAAGAGGGGGAGATGGTCCCCTCCTCCTACTAGTGTCTTTAAGATCGTCACTGATGGTTCCTCCAAGGGAAATCCTAGGTCAATTGGGATTGGAGGTGTTAGAAAGGAATTGTTCAGGGGAAGCCATGTTCTTTCCCTCTTTAAAGTGCACTAGTCTAATAATCTTATGGAAGCTTAGGCTATCCTTATGGCTTTGGAAATGGGATGTGCTCTTGGATGGAGCATAATTATTTGTGAGTCGAATTCTCAAATCCCGATTAATATGTTGAACAAGCAAGAGCTTGGTGGAGCTAATTGGCAGTTGGAGTCAATGGTGCACCAAATTCATTAGATTAGTAATTCTTTGGATTATGTCTTATTTCTCCATATTCTGAGAGAGTGGAATAGAGTGGAAAATTGTTTGTGTCTAAAAGGGCATGTAACTTTATGGGAGATTGGAGGGTTGATGGCTAAGAACACTTACCTTTAGAGTGCTCCCAAAGATTGGAGGATTTTATTATTGAGGATAGGCTCATCGCTCATCGCTCATTCTCTCTTTTCAATGCCTCGACGTACTACATTTCATTTAATTGAAATTCTCAATCTTTTTGAAGAAAGTGTGGTTGCCATACTGTGGGCGGAAATTAATGCCATATGAACATCCAAAGTGATTAATTGGATAGCTTTATATTAAAAACTGCACGATGTACTATAGAATCGTAGATGATGATCTCATTAATCTACTGATCTAGTGAAACAATATTTGTAATGATTTCATATTGTTTGAGTGGCACTGGCGATTTTGATAGCTTGCTAGCTTGAGGTACAATTTGCATGTAGCCAGGCATTAATCAAATTAAACATTTTAATTGTATATGTAAGGCTTAAGTTACATGAATTGATTAAGTTAGTTTTTTGGTTTTCACGAATTGCAATTATCATTATACCCAACCTCACACGTCACATGAGTACAACTCACAAGTAAACATAGATCAGGTCGGTAGTGGCACTGGTGGCCCATAAATAGGGATAGTGAGCACAATTGAAATCATTCGTTGAAGGCTAAAGGCTTTACTATTGAGTACAATGTTTTGAATTGTCATAAGGGTTTTTATTTTGTAGGGTTAATAAGGATTCAAGAAGAAGACGATGTGGTATTATTGGGGATAGTTTAAATTCTCCTGCCTCCAATTATGTAGTTACATAGTAAAAGACCAATTGGCAATTTCCTTCAAGTTTAGAATGGGTGGAATTGGAAAGAAGTTGATTTGGTTGACCTAACTTTTTAGATAGGTTTTGAACTAGGATGATGAGCTCTGATGGAGATAAGTGTTATCTCAGTGCATGGAGGCTTCTTGCAAAATATGGGAGCAATTTTACTACCCCTTACCTTCTGCATTATTTGCTAGGCAAGCCCTATGCATTTATATTTTCAGAGCCACATTTGTATTTTCAAAGGGGATAAGTACATTTTGTATCTTCACAACTCCCCTTTCCCTAGCATGGTTTGCTAGGAAAGTTCCATGCATTTATTTTCAGAGCGCATGCTTTACCAAGCAAGTCCCATCACCATGCATTTATTGTGGAGCGTCATTTGTATTACGTTGTCACCAGTGGTCTAGCAGAAGCTTGATGCTTACATTTGTATTTGTATTATGTAAAGTAACATATGTTATTTATACAAAATAGGAGCTTGGTGCTTGCAAGTTGCATTCTCTACTCATCTTTAAAAAGATATGTAATAGTGTGACATTGTAATTCAGTTGTGATAAAATAAATGATTGTGTTATTCTTCATTATTCATTTACAATAAATAATTATTTTTTTAGCTCAGTGTTTATGAATCTATTAAAATCATTTTTTTTCCTTTAAGAAATTAAGTATTATCTATTTATGAAATAATTGCATGCATATTTAAAACATAAAGCAATACAAATGAAAAAAGAATGTTGCCAATTTCCATCAAATTGACAATGCATAAAACATTATAAACACTAAAAGTTGTCACTCTTGTTAGGGTTTACCAAAATTTTATTGATTTCTAATTTTTCATTGACCTTCTCCCCTGATTCCTAGTATCATTTTTAATTTTATTAAGTCCTTTGCAACCTTAATTTATCGTCCCCTTGGCCTTGATGTCAATCCTAGTGCACTAAAGTTTAAAACAATTTTAAAAACACATATTTATTGCTTATATTATAAATCACTCAAGTTTCAACCATTCGATGAATATTTGATGCATGGTTGTAGTTGCATTCTGAAATGAAATACATAGAGCACTAGGCTTGTGAACTTAAACCTCTAGAAACACCCTATAACCGTTAGATTTACAAAGATCAATGGTTTAGAATTTGTCATCAATGTAGGATAGCCATGTACTAATTGTGTAGTCTCGAGTCCAAAAGCAACAAGTTGACATTTCAATGTTTCATTCACTTTAATCTGACGTTGATCTCCCTCGGCTCCTGCTATCATTAATCATTTTATTAAGTCCTTTACAACGTTAAGTTACTGGCCCCTTTAAAAAATGTGTTTATTGTTTATATCATAAATTACTCAAGTTTCAATCATTCAATGAACATTTGATGTATGGTTGTAGCTGCATTCTGGAATGAAATTCATAGAGTGATAGGCTTGCAAACTTAAACCTCTAAAATCAAAATATAATCATTATATTTACAAAAATTAATGGTTTAGAATTTGCTTTCAATGTAGGACTAAATGGCCTATTTTAAATGTTGTCAACCTTGTACTAATTGTGCATTTCTAAATGTTGTCAGTCATGTACTAATTGTGTAGTCTCGAAGTTGTAGTCTGGAAGCAACACGTAGACATTTCTTTCACTTTAATGTAAAAAAAAAGCACTTTCTACTTCTAAATGATTTTATTTTTAAGTGAGAGGGTCAGCACACGGGGAGATTTCAATCTTCAGATTGCTCATTGTAGTGCACCATCCTATTTTGGGTCCCAATTTCACTTCCAACAAACCCATTCCAATTTCCATGAATATTAGCATTAATATTTTCAAGAATCAAAATCTGAGTAAGTGAAAGAATTCATGCAACCATTTTTCATCATTTGATGTTTCTTAAAATCTTATTTTGTCAAACTTTGAAGTTTGGTTTTAGGGTTGAGAGACTTAAGAATTAAGAAAAATTAAGGAGGTCTAATAGGGAATTCACAATTTCACATTGTATAAGCATGTCTACCACCAGTACCACTAGAGCAATGTCGGATAAAAAAAATATATTATGCTATATTGATTAAAACCCCAGGTTTCACTGATGAATACCATGATATTTATGATCTTTAAATCTATGGTAGGCATACCTCAGAACTTAGATTTTCATTTGAGATTAAGGCTTCAAAGCAAATGCAATTTAATAGTATCATTGCATTGTGGGTAACTGGATTAGGGCGCATGATGTTACATGAGGTTTTCCCTTGCCCATAATTTATCATGGTCTGTGCCCAAAATTGTGATGATAACAAAAGAGAAATTGCTAATAAAGATAACAAAGAATAATTGTTATCCATTAATGCAGAACTTGGAAAAGTGTTGGGGTTTACAACCAAAGAATTTGGAAACGTCCACATTGACCTAGAAAATCTTGCTAGTGATTATGAAGCAATGGATGAAAGGGAGAGAAATTCTTTCACAGATAAAATAGTTCATGATAATATACAAGTTAGAATTTTTTTTAAAGGTAATCATAAGCCTCCTTATGATTTTGATATTTTTAGACCATTGGTTCAAGATACTATTTCCATGCTAGCATTTTTCCTTGGACTGGATAGCAATTGGGAAGTGGGTGCAAGCCTCCTTGAAATAGTATACAATATCCATTATGGTGTTCCACATGTCAAATATAATTTTATTGAGCACATTGTAGAATCCATGCATAAATAATTTTTAATGATTAAAGGAGGTTCCACCAAGACATTTAGGTTCACAACCTACTTGTGCTATTTTTTTCTATTCAAATTTAGAGGAATATTTCAAACCAACAAGCTTCGGATTCAACCCTATAGTAATGCTCAGTAAAATAAAATGGATCCATTATATGATTAGAACACTGAGATAAGGATGCATGATTCTCAAAGAAACTACAGTCATTTTTTAGACTAATTTTTGGCTCCATTGCATCAAGCAATTACAAATACTCCAATGCCTAGATTGGCTATGTCATGTAGAAATTACATTCAACTAGGAAAAGAAATACAATTGGATGATTGGTACTTAATGGAAGAATATATTGTGCTAAGATTTGGTGGATCGGGAGTAGAGCCATACAAACTTCCAATACATGTGATAGAAAGGGTTTTCGCATTGGAATATGTAAGGCAAATGAAGAGTACTGATGAACTAGACTTTCACAATCAGCAGAAGAAGACCTTATTTCCTTCTTTACCTTTTTCATGTGGAGGGTTCACATTTGAGAGAAGTATTTAGTGTGGCACATGATCTTTTGATTTATTTTTAATTTTGATGTTGTCTATCACTGGCAGTATGATCCATGTGAGACCATTAAATCAATGATTGTGGCCAATAAGAATGTTGCAAGTAGAATTCAAGATCAAAGTAAACCCTTGCTTGAAAACTTGAGAAACAAGGATTCTTGGGATGAGGTCAAAATAGCAATGGAGAAAAGTGTTGTTGAGAAAGGTATTTATTTTGAACAATTGTTAGCAGAAATTATGGCATTGCATCGAAAGACAATCAGGAGGTACACATTTTTTTATGAAAAAAGCGATAAACCATCTAGTAGAGTAAAAATACCAGATACTCTAGATAATGAAGTTACAAATAAAAATTGGTCATGATAAAAAAATTACTGCCTTTTGGTCTATGAGGAAGGAGCTAGGTGATCCAAGAGCTCTTGCAGAGTATGGAGATAACAAAGAATATCACGAGTTTAGAAAATTGTGGAATATAGAGCATCCTGATGAACATGAAGATAAAGAAACTAATGATGAATCTAATGATGATAGGGAAGAACAAAGCCCTGTCAATTCCAAACCCAGTTTAAGTGAGGCCTCAAAAGAAGCATATACTTCAGAAGTAGCCATAGCTAAAAAAATAGGTTATGAAGGTGGTCCTTTAGGGTCCCAAAGACAAGGCCCTTGGACGGTAATATATGTAGAGCATAGAAAACCAGTTGATAAATCTGGCCTTGGGCTTGGAGGTGAAAAAGTATACCAAGGGCATATAAGTTGATTTGTTAGAGCTTTAAATCCTCATCCTCATGGTCAGATACAATCACAACTAGGACATGCCCATGGTGGAGAGCTTAGTACAACTACACTACCACTGGTGGAGATGGTATGGGTAGTAGTACTAGTAGTGATCAACATATGCTACAACAACAAATTACACACAAGAGGACAACAATACAAGATACCACACAAACACCAAGGGATCAAGGCATACAGAAAAGGAAAAGGATTTTGATAGGTCCAAGTCACACTACTAGTGGATCCACCACAAAGGAGTTATTTCTAGGCACTCCCCACTGCCAGTTAGTGTGGTTATGACATCATTAGCAATTGCAAGTACTCCTATTCCTCCACCATTCAAGCATTCCATTGTTCCTATGTCCCCAGGTTTTGAATACATTGAAGTGTTTAAAAAGACATCAGACTTGTATAAAAAAGAAAAGAAGCAACTAATGGAGAGTGTGCCTATTGTAACTTTAGAGCCTACAACAACCATGGTATTACCCACATTTGACACAAATAAAGAAATCATGGACTACACAATTTTTGTTCCCACAGTTCAAAATAAACCTACAAATCAGATGGATCGATCTGAATTCTAGGTGAGCAATTTTCAATTGGATTTTTTTAGACTCAAAAATACTGACAAAATTAATGTATCAAATAAGAACAATGAATTGGTGTACACATCATTGTTAAAGCAAGATAGAGAGAAAAAAAGGTTGTAGACTGAAATAGAAAAGTTATAGGAAGACCTAGCAAATGAGAAAGTAGAGAGAAAAGCAATAGATAACAAGAGCAATGAATTAGAAAAAAGAATAAAAAAAATTGCCTCTACATCAACAAGCAAAGAGGATAAACAAAATGAAAGAGAAGTGAATGAACTGAAGCAAAGGATAGATGAGAGAAACAAGAAATATGATGAGGAAAAACCCACTTCAGAAAAATTAAGGCAAAGCATTGCAAATGGAAATGCACAATGGGAACAAAAATTGGAGAAAGAGAGAAAAAAATATGAAAGATTGGAGGCAGAGCTGATGGAAGAAAAAAATGAAATTAACTCTTGTCAAAATAAGTTATCTGCATTTTGTAGAGAAACAATGAGGTATATGAAACAAAAGATTTGGGATGAAATAATGCAGAGGATTGGTCATTTGTGGGACATGTTTCAATTGATTGATGCTATCAGAATACACTATAAGAAGCTCAACAAATATTTAGTGGACAACAAAAATGTGTTGGAATTAGAGAAATTTGCAAATCAAGTTCAACAAACAGCCTACAAAGCTAGTGACAATGATTTGAAATCAAAAGGGATTAATAATCAACTTGCTACCTCAATGACGTTGTCATCTATCATTGAAAAATGTTTGAGAATGCATGAAACAAAGGAATATTTGCATTTGGCTGTAGACAAGATGAAGAAGGTGGATGAAAAGGTAAGGAACTTCATAGAGCTTGGTTTTCCAGAGGCTTTTGACATAAATGAGTGATTCATTGGAAAGGATGATTTTAGAAATAAGATGGAGGGTGCAAGGAAGATTGATTTGGACTAGTTTACTCAAAACCTAGATGTGGTGAACTATTTGGATTCCATCAAACTATTTATAACCTTGAATGCAAACTTGATTGAAGAATTCAAGAAAGGTTCCAATTCCAATCATGAAATGTTAACAAATCTTCAAGTCAAACAACATTAGTTAGAAAAAATGACAATTCCAACACCTAAACAATGGAAGTTGCTAGAAAAGGTGATACAGTTATTTGATATTTGATAATATGAGTTTCCAAGTTCCAACTCAGCTCTCTGCAGAGTTGTCTTTGAGCAAGATTTTGCATTGCCAATGCCTCTTTGTATTCCTTCATGTGAAAAATCAATAAAAAAACTCAAATTCAGTAATGTGTTGATGTTCAATTGTTTGTATTATTATTTATTTATTTTATCATTTGAAGAAAAAGTATGTTTTCAACTACTAGACACACATTAAATGATTGTTGATGTTCATTGTTGTATATGCTACTATTGTTAATATGTTATTAAGCATTGAGTTGAGTGATGAATCACTAGTCGAACCCTCAAAATGTCATGTTCCACTAATCTAATATACCTTACTTTGGTAGCTTTTGGTCATAATTACAAAGATAGGGTTTAGGGTTTTATGTTAGGGGTGGGTTTTTACTTAGTATATTTTCCCCTTGTCTAAACCCTTGTCTTTTGGTCTAATTCTTTGTTGACCTGTTATGGCCAATTCCAAGTCAACTCAGTTATATCTTATGCCTTTGGGTTCATTTTGTTACTGACACCTTGTCATTAGAGTTCCCCATTTACCCATCACACATATTTCCTTCATTACTTTGGTGAGTTTGGTTCGGGGATTCAATTATTTTATAAGGTTGATAATTTAGCCTTGTTTGGCCTTTACATCCTTTCATTCCTTTGCATAAAATGTTCTTAATTTTTTAAGCCTTGGTCCTACGCTCTTCCTAAGCAGTCCCTCTTTTAAAACAAACTTTATGCACGTGCATATTTTTTCCACTTAAGTTCTTGTATCACTCATCACCAAAATCCTTGAACCCGTCGGGTTCATTACCATGATGAGCCTTGATTTTCCCTTGTATCACGCATCACAGAAGGTATTTGGTCTCCATGTCTCATTTCCGCAATGAGCAATATGCATGTTTCCTTTCATATTGATTATCGCTGAAGATATTTCATTCTTTGGTTCCACTTCAAAAAAGCAAGATGAACATGAGTTTCTCCTTTATATAGCACCATCATAGAAAAGTTTTGTTGTTTTTTACAATTATTACAATGAGTGATATGAAGGTAAGGAACAGTGGGCTATGATCTTTCCACATGTCTGCATCTAGTGTCATCACTTGTTTCATAGGTCACTAAAAGCATTCTCATTTCCAAATCAACTACGGTGATAAGTGATGGACTAAGGCTATATCTTTGTATCGCTGGGTTTCTCTCTTCGTTGAAGTGAAAGTGTATCTTTGTAACACTTCAGGGACAAGTGATGGAGAATATAATGAGGAATATTCCTTCCATCAGAGGTGTTGTCACTCATCACCAAAGTATGGACTTAACTTCAAAGCATTACTGCGATGAGCAATGGGGTTCTAAGGGTTTAATGAACATGTGGGTGGCTACATGCAAACTCCCTAGGCCCAAGGGTATCATTGTTGTTTTAAAACACACTTGGGAAAGCATAAAGTGATGGTCAAGGAGAACCGAACATCATGTTTTTAATCAAAGAAGATCAACGGCTAGAGTTTAAACTTGAACGACAACTTGTCAATTCACTCGCACGAGCTATCTATCAGACATTAATGGAGAAGATGCTCCAATTCTGAGTCGTAAAGAAGGTTGTTCATCACTTTACTTCCATAATTTTAATCCTCAAGAGCTGAAGAACTAGTTAAGTGAAGAGAAGAAGAAGGCAAAGCTCTAAGCAAAGCAAATTTCAAAGAACAGGCTGCTAATTTTTTCTGGGTAAGTTGAATTATGCACCTCTGTGAGTAATTTGTAGCATTGGGTAATTGAGAAAGTGATTTGATAGCTAGGGTTTGTTATTTAGGGTTATTTCTCTTTGGTTAGTAAGGGAATTACAATCATTATACATAGGGTTTGGGGGTAAAGGAGTGAAGTTTGTTTGAAATTGAGTCTGAACCCTATGAATTCAAAGAATAGAATTGTAATTCATAGATATCTTGGAACCCTACTTTTATTGAGTTGTAACAATGAGTGAGCCCAATGAATCCTCCGCCAAACCACAAAGAAAACCTACCCAGAAAAGGGTTAAAAGGCCTAAGCCTCAAGATGACAAACCTAAGCTTGACACACAACCAAGAAAACCTACAAAGAAGAGAGTTGTTAAAAGGCCTAAGCCTCAAGATGATAATCCTAAGCCTAACACACAGCATGAAAAACTTGCAAAAAAGAGAGTTGTTAAGAAATATTACCCTCGTTTCATGGAAGAGGCCCCTAAGGACCTGACTGTAGAGGTTAATCCATTTAGAAGGAGACAGATTGGTGAAGGCGCATTGACAACTCATTTTCAGGATTTGGCTGTTGGGATTGGTGATGTGGTGCTACCGCAAAGTGGTTGGGATCTATTTATGTATGCTTTCAAGAGGAAGTTTTCCAGTCATCCCACCTGTAAGTTATGGACTTGTGACATTGGAAAACTGGTGTGATCCAATGTGTTTGTGGAGGTGGACCTAATGCTTGAATTGGCTAGGTACTATGATCCAATTGACAAGACAATCAAAAGGTTTCCAGATTTTTTCCTTTGTTGGAAATTTTAGGGATTCAAATAATGGAAGTTTTTAACTTGAATCCATCTACTTTTGAATCCATTAATTTCCATAAACTATGTAATGAATATGAGCAAAAAAGGTTTGCATATAGAAATAATGTTTAAGAGACGTGATCTAAAGAAGAATGGTGTACCTTTCAGTCCTCTAGAGTTGGAACCATTTGATTGTGATGATTTTGAGGACTACTTCAAAATTGTAGACTATATGCATTGTGTCAGGTCCTGCACAAGAATTTAGACATAAAAATGGATGTTGCTTTGATGGTTTTAGCAATTGATATTCAAAATAAGTATCAAAATAGGGTTTGGGATTATGCTTCTTATATTGTTGAACACTTGCATGAGGATTTTATTAAGTTGAAAGATGCAATCCCTCTATTTTCATGCAGACACTATTCTTTGTTGATGTATATGTTGTTGTGGAAAGGTAGAATGGTGTTTAGAAAAATCATGAAATTGAGAGAAAGGGATAACATGGATAATGAGTTGCCTATGCAATGGTGGACCCATATTTGGGATGTGCATTGTCCTCAATCTGATTATGTTATGTTTTGTAATGTTTTCGAGTTTTTGTTGTTGGAGCAGTTGGGCCTAAAGCTCGTTTACAAAATCTCAAAAGGTGTGAAAGAAATAGTGAGGCCTCTGGAGTATGAGGAGGGCACTGCACAAAAATTCAATTAGGGGGATTGGTACCTCCAATCTGACTATACTGCAATCAAAATTTATGGATCCTTGGTGCCACCCCACAAGCTTCCAATATATATGTCAGACCGACAAGCCTTCATGGAGATAATGTGGCAGCTTGATGCCATGGATAAGGCACATTTTAGAAAATCAAGGAAGGCATCCCTAGTAAACCCTTACTATGGTTTTTCCTATTTCACTTGCACTTCAAAGGAAGGCATTGAGAGGTTTGGCTTTGTATTAAACAATCTTAGAATGAAACAAGATATTATAAGGTTTTGTGACCCTAAAGGGGTTATTATTTTTGAGAGAAGAGCTAGAGGATTATCAGGGAGATATCATCAATTCCTTTATCAAGAGGATGTGAAAAAAAACCTTTCTTCTAATGAGGAAGTTGCAAAAAGAAAAAGTAGATGGAAGAAAATTTGTGCAATTGAGGAGAAGATGTTAAAAGAAAATCATTTCTACGTTAGTCCTTACCCTGAGGTATAGTACAAATTTGTGCAAGCAAAATTGGTGCTTGGAGATTTTGAAGATAAAAGTTTCTTTGAAAAGGTTAAGCAAGATGAAATAAGGGCCATGGTGGCTAGAAAAAATCATGAAGCACAAATAAGGATCCGTCTGACTCAATCTTCTTCTCAATGCATTGAAGTGCAAGCTAAGGAGATAGGCAAACAACCTGTAGTCACCTCATTGGTGACTTATTCTAAAACAAAGCAAGGAGGTGAAAGATATGCACCTGAGGTATCTACAGAATACATCCTAGTGGAGGAGGAAGTGGATTAGATATTCCCATCTCTTGTTAAAGAAGATTATTTGAATATTGATGTTCCTCCCAGCAGAATTATAAAATGGGAGTACAATGAAGTCGAGGATGACAATGTTAGGAAAAAGGCTTGTGACGATTTCATGTGTGATGATGCTTTTGTTCAAATAAAAGAATTCAGATATTTTGTTATCCATTTGAAAGCCTTTGATATAAAAAAGAGAATAGAAGAGGTAAAAGGAAAGGTTGACCCTTCTTTGCAAGATTAAGTTGAGAAGGAGGAGGAAGGAAAAATAATGTGGGAAATTGTTTCTGTCACCACAGGGTGCAAGATCCCTAGTCAAAGGAAGTGGTATTCTATTGTTGCCTGGATGGGAATTTTCATCAACCATTGCATTAGATGCAATTAGGAAAGATCCAAATGCCTCCATCTCTGAGGAGATTTTTGATAACAAAATTTTTGGCTCAAGCTTTAGTCCTAAGTTACATACACTTTCTATTTGGTCTATGGCACCAAATATTGGGAAACCTAAAGTGATAAAGTTTGTGGAGAAAGAGATTGGAGCTATGGTTGTTAAAATGGCTACTGAAATGATAGCTACTACAGCTGCACAATTGACAATGCATGTTGTCATGTTGAGTGTAGGCACAACCCATATCACAGAAGCTAGTTATAAAAAATTGTTGGATAAGTACAATAAACTGATGGATGAGCACAACAAGGTACTTGCCACTGCTACCAATACATCTAGGGGTTTTCCCTCTCCAAAAAGTTCTACTTCAGATTTGTTAGCACAAGATAGAGAAACCTTGTCACTGAGAATTCAAAGCTTGAAGCAGGAAGTACAAGCAGAGAAATAAAACACAAAGAAAGAAAAAGAGAAGATAGTCAAAGTGGCTAATGATATTTTTGATGATGTGTTAAAACATAGAGTAACAAAATTGCTAAATAAAGTTGATAATGTGTGGGATACCTACAAAAATATTCATGAGGAAAATATGAATTACTTGCAGGTTCAAAAAGCATTCCAAATTGAGTAGAATAAGTGGAGTGCTAGGGCGGGAACATTGAAAAAAATGATGCCTTAGATGTAGGAAGACCCTAGACCTCCTAGCAACATTCCTGATTTATTGAAGGCCATTGATTTAGTAAATGAAATCACAAATTTTCATGGAAAGTTGGGAATGCAACTCCAGAATAAATTGAGAATGTTCAGAGAAATGTAAGGGTTTACTATGCCCAAGATATTGAATTATAAGGGTGAATTAAAGGATTTTTCCAGATGGGAGAAAGAGTTGGGAGAACTGCTTCCTCATTCTAAGATGATGTCGAGTGTTGTTGATTATTCTATGTTGAATCCTAACATAGATAATATGATAGAAATAGAGATGAGGATGGAAAGATTTGTCAGAGAGGCCAGGGTGCTAATTGATGCAAGGTACAACCAGCATAACACAAAATTACAGAAGTTGTTGGATATGTAATGGAAAGCTAAGGAGGATTGCAACACATGGCTTGAAAAAATTACAGATTAAGCCTATGTTGAAGTATTGTAAAACGTTGTATCCTCTTAGTAATAAAAATTGATGATAAGTAATGAAAATTGATGCATTCCAAGTAAGCCACGTCTACAAAGAAGGGAACGAGGTGGCAGACAGGCTAGAAAAAGTGGTGATAGAGAGTACCCAGGTGATTGATGATGCACAAGTGATGGGCATCGAAATTGAGAATGCACTTAAGGTGGAGATTGGCGAAATGGCAGTTAGTGCATTTCACATTAAATTCTAGGCTCGTTCAAATGGGGAAGATCGAGGTAGTATCTCAAAAAGATATGAGCATTGAATTTGCGGGACACGAAGGCCTTTAATACTTGGTATGGTTTCCATATGGTTGTGTGGGGTTTTGCTTTAAATAGGGTTGGTAGAGTTCATTTTTCCCAATTTTTTTTGTGCTCTCGACACTCTCTTAAGGGGTGATGGAGACTCCACTCTTTCTAAATTCCATGAAGTAGCAGAATGCATTCCATGGTGAAGTCACTGAGAAGTGGTTGAAGTGGATAATGGTGTCCAAGCACCCACTAGTGCTCTAGGCAGTGAAGGGGATCCCAGGTCCAAAATTTTTGCAGGCAACTCACAAGCTCAGGGCTAATTCATAAATCACTTCCATGTTTCTGGCAATGCTAGTGTACATGGGTGTGTCAGAAGATCGGGGGAAGAAGTTATGCCAAATGATATTTCATCATTCACTTCTAGAAAATGTTGGCATGGTATTGAACAACATTGACGACAACTTCATGACCCCTTTACTGCTACACTACTACAAGGCATGTGGGAATGAATGGTCAGTACCAAAATTCCCTTTGGTACACTCACTAAACCACACAATGCTCAAAAATCATTGGGGTGAGATAGATAGGTGCATTGACTTCCTCCTGCATGCAATGGGTATTCTCAAATATCGACTGAAGAAATGGGTGATGGTGTTTGTGATGGCTAAGGCTCTTGACAGGGAGAGGTGGCCCTTGGATGAGGAGGACTGGGAGCTGGGTGTTGGAGAAGAATGGGTTGCAAATGATACCGGGAATTGGGAGGAGTGAGTGAACCATCCTGCTCACAGTGCCTGCAGTGGTGATTGCTCGGTTATCCAGAATGCAACCAAAGCCAAGCAGACCAACGAGGTTGGATGCAATAATGCCTAGTCCTATGCAATAGTGTGGTAGTTCTATGTGTTTTTAATGATCAAATGAATCATCGACTTGTTTTGTGGTGGGTCTGTGAGTAGTCTACATTGGTGTCAAAGGTTAGTTTGTTTTATGTCTAGGTCTAATTTTTTTGTAGATGTGGGATTCTTGCTGAATTTTGATGGGATGCATCCCTAGCATCTGGTTCAAGGGTTTGATACTATCTGAGAATTGTAAAAACCTTTTTTGATTAATACATGATGCTTCCCCATATAGCAACTATTTAACTATAGAAAAAGGAAAATTGATGATAAGTGTGGTAATGTGGATTGGGAAATATAATTTTGGGTCTTAAGTCTACAAATATGGTGAGTAACGGATGGGAGAAATACAATGAATAGCCTAGAAATAGTATAAATTAGGATTTTTCTAAAGTATGGATAAAATATTGTTTTCTCCCCAGTTTAAATTTGGTGACAAGGATGCAGACGTGGAAGATCTTTTGTCTCTTCTGCTTTTCTACACTTTATGATTTTCTCTCTTTTATGTTTGGTGTACATGGATACAATTTTGGAGCACATGGATATTGCTACATTAGCCTAAAGATGCCTTTTGGAAGGTGAAATATGATCTCCATTGACAAATGAAAATGGTTTTTGTCTCATGTAACATTTCCCTCCATTTGGAAATGCAAATATAACTAAAAAGGGAATGTATTTTGTATTGGTCCAATTGAGAAGGGACATGTGTACTTTTTGGCCCAAAGCTTTTTTTCTCCTTCATTTCTATAAGAAGGAATTTGAGGCTAGAAGTATAGGTTCGTTGTTTTGTATTGATCACAGAGAATTTTTTAAAGGGAATGCATAGAACATTTTAGATTTTTGTCTTAGGTTTTGAGTCAATGAGTTTGCATATGTAATTTTGATAGCAATACTAGCAATTGAATACAAAATGGTTTAAATTCAAAACCATTTCTCTCCTATGTAATTGTTTCATGAATTATGAATAATATGATCAAGTATTATCTTATTTATCAAAGATTGTGTGAATGGAAATGCAATAGGAATTTATAAGTAGTGTGATAAGTATTGTTATTTAAAAATGATGTAGAATCACATATCAAATTCAATACCATGGAATACAATATAAAATATAAAATATCCCAATTTCATGGAATACAATATAAAATATCATCAACTACAGTTTGGAATATGATTCATGAAGTGAAATATAAAATAAAATATCATGAAGTGCAATGATTCACAATTTCATGGAATACAATATAAAATATCATCAACTATAGTTTGGAACAATGTAAACTGATTCATGAAGTGCAGTATGCTGCCGATTCACTTCCATTTCCCAAATGGAGTTAGGATCCTAAAATTGACATTCAACTTGAGATAAAGTAAAAGAGTTGTCTTGATTCTGAGTCCGCTCTTCAGTTTCTTCAGCTTGTGTCTCAAATTTAACATTCATTGTGTCACTATCATTTGTCCCACTGCCACTGCTAGTGCCACCAATGCCAGTAGTACCAATGTTTGGAATTGGAGTGTTTCCCAACCCGGTCTCTCTTCTTTCGCATGTGGACCTCTATATTGTGAGTTCCCTTTCAAAAGGAATTTTTTTGACATTATACGCAGTTCCTTTCATCCTTAAGCAATTTTCCAAATTCTTGTCTAGTTTGTTTCTTAACTTTGATTTCAAAAATTCCAATGAATTGAAAACTCTCTCATCCTCCATCAACCCCAATATCATTGTTTGGCATAAATCAACAAGTTTGAAATATTATGATATCATGCCACACAATATTTCACTCTGACCTAAGTTTTTCCAAACCTTTGTTGTTGATCCATGCCCATGGAATCATACTGGTCCCTCATAGTTATTGTAAAATTCTTAAATTGTTGTCTAAGCTTATCTGCATTTAAAATTCTTTCTATTGTCTACTCATTATATGTTACACTTTTCGAAAATTGTTCGATCAAGATATTTACTTTATCATGAAAATATTTTAGGCTATCTCAGTTTATCCAAAATTGAGGATACACAATACCCATGGCTTATTGTATTTCATGTTGAGGGAATCTTTCATGAATCTCTGAAGAAAGAGATTTTGCAATTTCCTTCAAATTATCACAAATAGATTTAACAATCTCATTAAAATCTTCCTCTTTAATAGGTACTTCTCTTCTAGAGCACCTAGCTATCTTACAAAGGTACATTGGTATCTCATATCTACGTACATAGATGCATAAGTGCCTGCTTGCATTAAACAGTAAATAATTATTAGGATTATTCAAATCAATAATTTTTTGCGGCATGAAATAATTTGGGCTTTCTTGTGTTAGATCTAGATATAGATGATTGAGGGCCAAGCATGTATGTTTACATAGTTTGGCATATTCATAAATATACATAGTTTTGTCTTGGTCTTTCTTCACAATATTGTTCATTTCATCCCGCATGGGGAGAAGACTAGCTAAATTCAAGAGTGTCTCTATATCGCTTAACCTATATAAGAGGTCAGGAGATTTGTCTACTGTGCTACAATGCTCATACATTACTCCAATCAAGGATTGATATTCTGAAAGAACTCGTTGCATTGGTCCATGCAAGGAGATCCATCTAGTATTGACATCCTTGAGAAGCTTGTTTCCTATTGTTATTCTCTCAACAAAATTTTCAAATTTCATGAAATGTTTGGGAATTTAATAGAAGTATGCGTAGAGCTCACAGACTAGATTTTCAACTTTTGATATTGTAGGAAACTTGCTTACAATTTTGAATGCTAAATTCATTTTGTGGGCCATGCAGTGAATGCCAAGCATGTATGTTGTACAAGTAATTTGTAACTTTGTGCAAACACTGCTCCTTTGACCTTGCATCACTACAACTCCATCAGCTCCTACACACATCAACTTTTTGGCAATTTTCAACTCATCCATACCTTTAATTTCATTCAAAGATTTCTTAACTATTTCAAATAGATTTTGTGATGTTGAACTATCCTTCATTTTATGAACATAGAGAAGATGAGCTTGGCGGACATGTTGTTTTACAGTATACAAATGCATGCAGACCCAATAAGTATTGTCTACTGTAGTAACTTCATCTAAAGATAATACAATGAAGTTTGACTCTTTTACTTTCTCCTTTAAATCTTGCTTTTCCACTATAGCAAGACTTTTTTCCAAATTCCCATCCAACGTTTACTGACCAATGTGAGCCAGGAAAGTGAGGAACACCCAAAAAAATAATAAATTACAATATTCTAGGTAGTCTATCATAGGATGTCCTCTCAACAAAATATGAAAAACAACACTCATTTGAATAGTTTTTGACAAATTTGCTCCATCCATTGCTTTTCCAAATTGAGCCTCAAGTGTACCTTGACATGCAACAATTTTTGACATTCTTTACTTATGCTCTTCATATTCCATGACATACTTAACATGAAGACATTCTTCCTTTGATTTCCATCGTACAACTAATTTTTCCTTTATGTCTATGATTTGTTTTTCAAAAACTTTACTGATATGCTTTTCTATAGTGTCAAGCTTTAGTTGCAACTTCTTGTCTCTTTTACATTTCCAACTACAAATCGTACACATGCATTTTGTTGCAGTTTCAACATCGTTTGCTTTCCCCACTAGTACAATGAATGGGTACTTTGACAACCAACCAAGTTGAAAATTCCTTGTCATTTCCCACTCGCACCCCATTTTTTATTTTCTTGCTACCAACATCATCTTGATCCAAGCCAATTATCTCATTCTGGCTAACCAGTGTATCCCTTGGAACATCTTTTGCAGTATTTCCATCCTCATTTGATACATTTAACTCAATGAAAATCTCACCTTGACCTTCTGGTGGTGGTGAGGTATTGTGAATGCCTTCTTCATTAATATTTGGTGGAAGAGTTGATGATGTAGCTCCATCTTGATTTGATGGATCAGAAGCATTTCCAATTCCAAAGTAAGACTATATGGTACCTCTATGTTTTGGGTGTTTTGATGGCCTCCCAGTCCCTTCACCACCCTGAGGAGTCTTACCATTGTTGCTCAACATATTGATCTCTCACTTTGAATAAAAGCTAGAAAAAAATGTCTTCTTGTTTAACAAGGACATAGAATATAGATCTCATTCCCTACTCAATATCATCTTTAAGATTAAATCAAGAATGGAAAAGAGATAAAGAAATCTTATAACATTATGAAGAAATGATCACTCACCTTTAAGTTTATGTTTTCAACTTTCGTTGACTTCTGAATCGAGAACTGAACAAAATGTGTAAGAATAAATAACAGTTTTGATTGTATTTATAGCAATCCATATTTGGAAAATTCCGCAAGATTTTTAAGTGGTATATTAAAAATTTGGCGAATCCCACATGCTTATACAACGATACACTATAATTTTTAAGGCAATTATGGCCCTATGATTAGCATGGAGGTGTCACGACAATTGGTGAAATGTGTACTCAAATGTAATTATTTTTTAATGATTGGCCAAAAAGGTCCTCATAAGCAACTATTTATAAATTTTAATTGGCGAAATGGGTATTCACAAGCAACTAATTGTAAATTTTAATTGGCGAAATGGGTCCTGATACAATGTTGTTTTAATAGTATTGGCGAATTTGTAGGTGTTTTATTACATGCTTCCAAGATTCCAGACGAAAATATTAATTGGTCCATTTGAAATGTGTAGTTTGTTATGGGGAATTTGTTGCTTAAAGATGCCTAAAAAAAAATCATTGGTGAATGGACTTGCATTGGACCAATAATTTGTAAACTCTGGGAGATTTGGACACCTTGTTGGGTGCGATTAATTAGCCAATTTCGACTTGGCTGATTTCTAAAATTCACCAATTGGCAAAGATTCATCACTAAAGTTTTCCCTGAGTGTGTGCACACATGTAAAAACACTACTTGTTTCGTATTTGTGAATGCAAAAATTAGTTTCACTTATTTCACCAATGTGAGTATTATAGAAAAACATAAAACTACTAAAAACATATAAAACAAATAAAAATCCAAAATAATTCACATTCAAGTTGCATCATTTCAAACTCTTACAAGTGATCAATGCTTTGTGCTCAAATATCATACATTGAACTTGAAATCCTTCTATTCAATTAAAATAAGCAAGTAATTAACACTTTACTTCAAACTTAAATAACCAAAATAAATCAAAAACATTGAATTAAATAATAAATATTACATTTTTTGCATCAAATTTATAGGTCACATTTAACTTTTCACACTTATGTATCTTGAGGTTTAGGTTGGATTTAGTAGAGGAATTATTACACTAATTAAGGGAAACCTTATTTCTCTTCTTGTTGTTGTTTAGGAACAAGGAGTCACTCTTAAGGATATCTAGCATGAGAATGCTCATTTAGAAGCAATACAAATAACCAACCTTATTGAGGTCTAAGATCACATAATTATGCAATTAAAAGCTCTTGGAAAGGAAAATTGAAAAGATATTATCCCAACATCCACATACTTCTTCCACATGAAGAGGGTAGTTCACCTCATTCACCACCACTCGATCAAATCTTGCTATATGAGCAATAATGAATTGTCGAATCATCTAATCAACAAGAACAATCATATGCAAATTGATATTGAATCATACATGACCTTAATTGTAACTTGCAGATCTAATATGTCAAAATGTGGACTAATGGAATTCACTCACCATGATTTTGATGTTTGAATATGTATAAGGGCAAGTAGTGTTTACAAACATATTTAGAAAATTTGTTGGATTGTGATAATCAAGCTCTCTTCAATCAAACCCCTAATAAACCAACTTTATATCTTTGAGTGAAAAGTTTAAATAAAATAAGCATACACACAATGGACCTAGAATGATGTTCCAAACAAAAAGTATGTAATATATTCTTCTTTAAGCTCTTTAACCAAGATGTTCTCTTCAAGTTCCAACCTTCCTAGATGATCTTAAATGAATGATTGAATCTTTAAATGCAACAACCAAGCGCATAAATCATCACAAACATGTGCTAGGTTGGTTAATAATGACTAGTAGGAGGGAGTTGATATAATAAATATTTGAGCTTGAATTTTAAAAGTTTAGAATTCATATTTTTTATTGTGGAAGTCGTTTGGATCAAATCCTCATTGTAAAGTTGATTCATGAGATGATGAAAATTAAATTTAAGAGTCAAGAAACAAAACTCTAAAAATATGCGATGATAGAATCAAGGTACAAAAATATTCTAAACCAATTCCGGATCAAAAAGTAATATTAATATAATTATTACATTTAAAACATTCTAATCAAAATAAATCAAAATTATTAAAAAAAGACATGTGTATGCACTTTTCATCATTACAATTATTACATTTAAAACATTCTAATCAAAATAAATCAAAACTATTAAAAAAAACACGTGTATGCAATTTTCGCCATCACACGTGTAAACCTCCTTGGGTCACACTTATGTGAATATAAAATAATTCCAGCGTAGAAATTAAAATTTTAACACAACCACCTACTCCCATTACAACTTGCAACTAATTCAACTTCCCCTAAATTATTCATGGCTATTAAATTCTAAGTAGGTACCCATTAATGTTTGAAAGTTAAGCAGAAATCAAATTTACATGTACCGCTAAAGGCAGACCAAAGGACAAAGTCCTTTCACTTTTTATTTATTCTAGACGACTAGTATTAAAAAGCTACACGAGTAAACAAAGCCGGGGCCATTCGCGGTCTCTTTACAACCATGTAAAAAGAATCCAATATTCTATAGTGTCGGCACATATGGACTAAGTGAACCCCTTACCAACTCTAACCACTTTACAAATTAAACCACAACCTCTTTTAACATATTTTTTTGAAGTTAAGTTGTGCCAAGAGTTAGAAATTTAAAGAGATTTTTTAGTTAAAATTTATAAAGATTTGTTGTTGTCGGTGAAAATTATATATTTGTGTCTTTTTATGATTTGGGTCTATTTTTTATTAAAGGGTTGTAAATGTAATAATTAGTTTATAAGTGGGGCATGAAATCAATTCATGAATTTTTGAATCTCATCTTTTATTATTCCCTTATCAATGATCTCAATTTTGCATATCTATTTCTTAGACCTCTTTTTGTTCTTAATGGGTCATATTTGTAAGTACATATATGACCCAAGTCACTTCTTCAATTATGGATTTGAACCCAACCTCTTTCTTTTTAATTGTTAATCATTTATAAATATTCTACTTATATGAGCATCAACATGAGACCAATACAAGCTCTTGCAAGCACGACCATGAGACTAGCTTTCACTGCTTTTGTGTAACCACACTAGAAACCACCTCCACACTAGAAGCCAATTGTGGAAGACCAAGAGTCACAACTTACAATTCCACATTAGATTTTCTTTTGGGATTTGAACTTGGGTCTCTATAATGAGACCTCAATGTTTTAACTAGCTAAGCTCAACCCCTTGGACAAACCTCACCTTTTAAAAATTTAAAATTCAAATATATT
This sequence comes from Sequoia sempervirens, assembly GCA_007258455.2. Classification (NCBI taxonomy): domain Eukaryota; kingdom Viridiplantae; phylum Streptophyta; class Pinopsida; order Cupressales; family Cupressaceae; genus Sequoia; species Sequoia sempervirens. The sequence goes on from VDFB02049217.1 coordinate 142,350,977, forward strand.
TGTTGTTAATCACTTTACTAGCCATTATGGGCCAACTTAGTGCATGTTATATTGAGCACGTCTACAGTGTCCCTAAATAGTTCTTCATCAACTACACCCACTCAAGTGAAGCAAAGATGAAAGCCTACTTAAGCATCTACTTACAAACACCTAAAGGGGAGTTTGACATGAAGTTTTAATATTAATGTTTTCAAATTTACCTAAAGTGTAGGCTTTGTTTGAGGAAGATTTCTTGTTTCCTTGAACTTAAAAGGATTTTTTTTCCTTATATTTCCTTGATGATTTAAAAGGACAATACCATAGATGTTGCTACAATTATATTAGGCTACAAGTGTAGTAGTTTAAGTATGATAACATGACCCATAAATGTGAACCAAAGACATCATTTATATTTAACACTGCAATAGGTTTAATTTTGAAAAAGAACACTCACTAATTTTTTTATCATCAAGATCCATAAATGGGCAAGGTGAGAGCATACAATATGGAAGTGTTATGCTTAATTTATAAAAAAAAAAAGTTTACTTGTATAACATATAAATCAAACTATAATAAGATATAGCAATTTTTACACTATAAACTTTCACAAAATTAATCTTATCAACTATTAGTCTAAACTGAAAGATTAGCCACCAATTTTGGATCACCAAGATCTCTATTGGGTGAGGTAAGAGCATATGACAATTACATAATCCTATTTATAATTTAAAATCTATCAATCCAATATTTACTTTACTATTCACTAATCTAATTCTTATCACAAGAATAAACTAGACCAATTAACCATGTTACTAAAGTAAAATAATTATTCATAACCATAACTATTCAACTAAAATCTAATATGCCTTAAACAACACTATGCAAACTTATCATCTATTGAATGTGATGTGCAAGAATTCATAGGTGTAATGTAGTATTTCTAACAAGTATTAAATCTAACTCTAAATTATTTCAATTAAACTAGCTTATAGCACACATTTCCATCTTTCTACTCCCAAATTAACTAGATTCTAGGATAGAATCAATAAATATTATTTTAATATACACCAAGATTACCTTTTGAACTATACATAGATTCATTCAATGAGAGATCTTCTTTCATTAATAATATTTATTTTGTCTTTCCTTAAAATGTAATAAATCTACAATCCAAATATAGATTTATATCTATAACACATTGTATTATTTAGTCCAGATTTTTATAGAACTGAAACAATACAAGAGCCTACTAGGATTCCTTAAGTTGATATTCTTCCAAAAGACATCTAGTTATATGGACTATTCAATTGCATGATATTCATAACCTTCTAAATTCCATTAAATAATAAAATGTGTGAAATTTATTCACCACAAGTGTAAGAACGATCATATTCCATTCTCTATCATTAATAAAATAATCCCAAGCAAACACATCTTTACAACAACCATTAATTTTGAAATCTATACTAGAAACCTAAATCATGTACCTCTAAGTAGGGTTTTCAAGAAGTAACATGTATATAATCGTCTTACAAGGTATATTATACTAACTCAAATTCTCCTATAAATTTTGAAATCAAAGAATGATCTAATGTCTATAGGTTTTAAATCATTACAACCACAAAAGTAAAACACTAACTATTAGAGTTGATGATTTAACCCCACAACTCCCAGAAGTCACATGTAAGCAATTGTCCTATCAAAAATGAAAGATAAAAGCAAGATAATGTGCTCAACAATCTGGAAAATTATATTGATGCAATAACTTGAATGAATGATTACAATGAAAGGTGAATTCTTATAAAATAAAAAAATCAAATCCTAGATGAGGGTTTGATTAGATTGAGACAAGTTTCATCATCTAATCCAATGAGACAACATGCTCTAAACATAACTCAGTCTAATAAAATAAATAAATTCCTAAATTTAGCTTAAGTAATTAACTAAAAGGTGTAATAATTAATTAATGATTAATTAATTATCAGGTGATGACTTATTTACTCCAACACGCCCCTTAAAATTAACTTAGGGAGAAACTAAACAAATGATAAAGAATGCAATGATGGATGCATAATGGGACCCAACTACAAGGCTTAACGAGGTACCCATGAGCAAGCAATTGAAATCTCTCATAACTAGAGAAAAGGAGAAAACCTCATTGGAAAAAACTCCTCTCCAAAAGAGAGAGAAAAGAAATGAAAGTGTACACATGAAAAATGAATGTAGGACTCAACATGTCCCCCCAAGTATTGCTTTGATCATATAAGTACAATCAAGATCCCCCCATAGGAGAGAAAAGATGAGACAATGAATCCCCTCTAGAAGGAAGTAGCTCCTCTATCAAAAGTGAATGCTCAAAAAAGAATGTTGAAGATGATCTAAAAAAAAAATTGTTCCTCCCCTTAGGAATAAGCAAATCCAATGGAAAATGTAGAAGAAAATCTCTCAAGAGAAGAGGTATCATGATGGACACCACAGAAAAATTCTCAAGGGGACCCACATGTCTGAATCAGATGAAGCAAATCCAAACAACTATGAAAATACCTATAGAACAACTTCCAAAGGCAATGTTGAAGTGATGACAGGTGGTCATAGCTATCATCAAAGAGGGAGTGAATATCCTCAAGTGTGTCCTTAATATCGACAATGTGTGACTCAACAAATATCTTTGCAATGCCTAGCAAGTAGTCATCCAACAAAGTTGAAACTGGAAGACTATACACATCTAGCTAAAGTGAATTGATCTTTGTAGATGCAGGAGGTGGATGAGGTGGAAGCTCAACACAAGTCTCATGAATCAAGGTGGACAATGAAAGTACATATAGGTTCAAGTAATCAAAATTCTCCTCAAATATTTGATCCACTCTAGATGCATGAGAATGAAGACCAATCAATGGTGGTGTAAGCTCATCTAGAGAAAAAATGAGAGAAGGCATACAATTGAGAGGCATGATCCATTATCCAAACTACAAGAATCTCTCACTATGCATGTCTCTGATAAGCACTCAATCAGGTGTAAAGCCTATTGTCTTACCTTCCCCAATGCGTGTAATATGATAGATCGAAAGGAGATTGGAAAATAATAAAGGGACACAAAGCACATCATAAAATATGTCATCATCAACATCTATAGGTCCCTTACCAGAAACACTCATATAAGTGTTATTCCCCATCAAAATATGTGGTAATTTACAAGGATCGTATGAAGAGAACATACTCGAAGATGAAGCCATGTGATGAATCAAGAAGCCATCTATTTGATTGTAGATTGGTGGATGCAAAGAGAGAATGAAATTTCATCTTGTCTACTCCATGTGGCATGGTCGTTATCCCTTATTTTGAAGGTTTTGAAGTGGAAGAAGAGGATGAAGACAATTGAATATTATTCTTTTATAGAAGATGCTTTAATTCATCAATCTTCTTTGCCTTGCACTGATTGTCATAACCCAATTTTATTGCATATTTATTTAAATGTGGAAAATTGAATTATTGATGAAATTCAACTAAATATTTAATGGATATTTCAGAATATTCAAATGTTGAATATAAGGACTTAATTGATGTTGACTTTGTGGATTTTTGAAAACTATTTTTATATGTCATCAAGAATTTTAACATTATTGATCAAATTGCAAGTGCAATTGTGTGCAGTTGTAGGATGACAGGTTGAAGGATGAGAACACGGTTGAAGTAGGATTGTTTAGCCAGATCGAATGGTAAGCCAGTAAGAATCTGGGTGCACACACCACAATGGCATGATGATTGGAATTTGATTGATCTGCATGTATAAGAAAATGATTTTTTTTATTTGAATTGATTTTAGTGCTTGCAAAACAATTCAATCCTTGTGATTTGAAGGAATTTAAATGAGCGTCGTAAATAAAATTCTCTTCTTTAAATGTAGAAATATATATATGTAAAGAAGCTCAAAATGAAAATAATAATAATAATTAAAGTTCCTTACTTAAAATAATAGTGTATGGAACCTTTGAGTCATTCTAGACAAACAACTTGCATATGAATGTTTTATTGAAAACATATACCTATATATATATGTGTGTGTATGTGTATTTGTGTGTAAATTGAGCACCTATATATATAATATTTATACACACACATATATATACAGACATCTATACATATATATATATAGATATATATTATTCGAACGTATGAAAGATGTGAATGAAACCATTTAAATGCATAGAGATACATATGTACGTATATATATAATAATATATATATATATATACATATATATACATACATATACATATGTATTGATGTTCGAAATTGAATGGAAATTAAGTTGGTAACCAATGCTTTAAGAATCAGGCTGTGGTAAAATCTATAAATATTACAGGTCAGACCCACGATGGTTGTGACCTGCCTAGCAATAAAGACATTATTCAAAATTGGAGGGCAACTATGGTAGGAAACTACCATAATAATAGCACCCAGTCACATGCAAAAGTAGAGGTTTTTTTACCATTATTTGGAATGAAGGTGGTGGAAAAAGAAGGAGATCGATAAAGAAGGAAATTGGAAAACACTAAAAAGGTAGAAAGGAAATCAAAGTTGTAGGAAAAATCTAAGGAAATCTTCAATTCGACGGGCTCATTCTTTGAGGTAATTTGATTCATGAATTAGTGTTGATATTGCTATCATACCTCTTCATTGTTTATGTTTATTATTGCATATGATGGTAGAACTGATAGTTTAGAGGCATGTTATGTATTCGCCTGTGTGTTTCAGCTTGAGTCGAATGATTTGTTTTGGCGATCACCCTCAGGGGATTCGCATGGCCTACGTCCTGCTCATGTTAGTCTTATTTGAATGGAGCCATTCGGCTAGCTATGCTAGTCTGAGGCATCAAAATCCATGAAGCGACTGTTAAATGATGATCGCTTAATAAAGAAAGCCATACAATGGCTATCAAATCTCTTAATTCAATTTAATGTGTATCATTGATGTCGACTGTGTAAGGGTCACCTACCAAGCCAATGTAAAGAGGAAATAAACCTCTATGCTATCTTTAGTATGCACCGATAGAGTTATAATTTAAAGCTTATGCTCACCATTATCGACCTAGCCAATAATGGAGAAAGGGTAAACCATTCTTTATTGTAGCTCAGTGGTAATTATATGTGTATAACAAAAACCTCTATTCGAAGAATCGATGGATGTTAATGAAGGGTTTCTTTGTAGGCTTGTAAAGATTGATCCTCATGATCAATAGTGTAATATTTTTGAAACAAATATGAGTTTGCATGATGTATAGAGAAACATGCATTAAGGTATAAACCAGAATACCCGAAAAGGGAAACTTCGAATGAAACTTGAGGTTAAGATAGGAAATTCCCGACCATATAAATGGGCCAAAATCTACAAAAACCCTGGTCTTTTGATGCAGCCTATGTAGGCAAAAGTATCGTAGATCCTGAAACCTCTTGTTTTCTTAACTGAAAGAAAAATTCTTAAGAAACTCACTTTGACAAGCATGTCGAAGTTGGTTACCTTATAATATTAAAGATGCTCATAGTAAATTCCAGTGATGAAAGAGTTCAAGATCTGGGTAAAGACATTTTGTCCTTATGTATGAAACAGGACTATTTGATTGTTGTAGACACAGAAAATGTACCGATTGATCTTATACACTTGATCTTGATTACTAACACCGCTTCGTCCTAAATCATCTCCTTTTCTGGTCATTTAATTAAATAATTTTTATTTAATTAAATTCATCACATTTCATCTCTTAATTAAATAAATCATTTTTTATCTAATTAAGTCATCTTCTCCTGTTAATTAAATAAATCATTTTATTTAATTAGCTTCTATGGTCTCTCTTTAATTAAATAATTCCTTTTATTTAATTAAATCTCTAAAGTCATTCCATTAAATTAAATAAATTAATCTTTATTTGATTTAATCTAACACCATCTTCTTTAATTAAATAAATCAAAATCTTAATTTAATTAAGTCTAATTCATTTTCTTCTCATTTTGATTTAAATTAATCCAAAAGTCTAAGTCAAAATGGTCAAATCAACTAATCTCCTTTTAAATTAATCAAATCCTGATTAATCTTAGTCTTAATCACCAAATCCTCTAGCTTTTGCAACTTGCTCATGAAAATCATTTCAATTGATTTATTAAATCTTCAATTACTTTCAAAAAGGCATCAAAAGGGAATATTCTCCAAGTTTGAAAAATCCCTCCAAAAGGGTTTGTACATCCAAGAAGGCATTTAAACCTCTTACATGTCCGTTTTCCTTGAGCCAAGTGGCATTAACTTCATTTTCTTCTCCCTCCAACTTGTCATTTCATCCATTTTTAAATTCCACCCAATTGCACATTCACCAAAATGTGCTCCACCTTTGTCCATTCACATGTTGACAAGTGGCTTCATGCTATTGGTTGGCCTTTTGTCCCACTTTCATCCATTTTTCCTCATCCTCCATCTTTCACATCTATAAATAAGAGGCTCTCATTTGGATTTTGGATCCACAACTTCATGTAAAGACATTATCTTGAGATTTTGAATTTTCTCATCTATTGTTCATCCATTTTCACATTTTCATAGCTAGGTTATGCAGGAATTTCACCAAGGAAGCATCAAATATTCATCAAATCATCATTCAAGCTTACAAGGGATTGGGAAAGGGCCATTTTTCATATCAAAATGACACCAATTCCCCCATGGGATTGAGAGTTTGTTTGCATTAGATAGGATTTGAAAGCTTTTATTTGTGTTCATCATTCCATTTCTTGTTTTGTGCATTTCAAATGAATTTGATGGGGAATGTTGATTTAGCCTACATAATGGACTAATGATGTGTTTTTTTATTGTGTTTGTGCAATTCTAATATCACCATTCACATTTTGGCGCTAGGAGGGCGAGCTTGAAGAATTTAACACATTTTTCTTCAAAATTTTGTGGTTTTTTGATCTTTTTGTGTCTACAGGAAAACAATGTCGTTGTCAAAGAAATTGTGCTGCCACCAATCGAGTGGTGCCATTTAGTGCCACTACCAAACTCCAAACTGTGACATTGTGTTATTCCTGCCCAAAAATTTGAATTTCAAACAGCAATGTTGGGCCATTTTTCTATCACCGGACATCCAAACTCCAAACAACACCACTTGGTCAATACAGTGTCGCATTTGCGCTCACTGGTTTTCCATAGTCTTCCGTTATCAGTCCCCAACGACGCTATACAACACTGCTAACTTCTTCAAACTGCGTCCCCTCTATAGACTGCACCACTGGAGTTGGGTAAAAGGCACTTTTCAAATTATTTTTAACATGTGCTTTTTCATTTTGGTTGCTTTTAACTACTAACTGGCTTTTGACCTCTGTTTATGTAGTTTAAACCAATTTTTGTAGGTTGGTTTGATCAAAAGCAAAGGGAGGAGACAAAGACGAAGGCTTCTCCATGGCATCATCATATCATTGTATCAAGTGTTTTTAAACACTTTGGGGAGGAATTATAATTCCTTTTCTAAGGACTTTGTCATCTTCATGCTTTTTAGGACTCACTAATTTTCATTTGGCCTTAAAAAGAACAAGACAAAAGGATTAAAAAGAACCTTAGGCAACTTACTATATTTTGTTTAAGGCTTAACAATTGAACAAGAAAATCTCACATTTCTTTTGGTGCTTAAAAGGAATCCAATTCTTGCTTTAAAGGGTTAAAATGAATATGTGCTTTCATGTTTTGTAATCTCTTATCCAAAGTAATATCATATAAAAGATGTATGCACTTCTCTCGCACCTCACGGCAATCTTGAGAATCAAAAGGTTTTTTGTGATATTAAGTTGTATAAGTGATTGCCTCCACACTTCAATTTGGATTCCTAAAATTGAACAAAATCTTGCGAGTGTGAGTGGAGTATATCGCATGTGTTCTCTCTTTGATTCTCAACAAAGATTGTTCAAACTACAGATGTGCTTGCTCACTTTTATTTATCTTTAGAGGGCCTGTCTGGTGGGAAAAATTAATCACCCCAGGGAACAACCCATCTGGGAACACGCTAAATCCAAGCGACTTCCAACCAGTATATAAGTGTGAGTACTTGAGGAAAGTTCAAGTATCACTAGGATTGTTCCAACAAGAAGGGAAGCAATGGTCTCTTGTTGTATGGATGATCCCCCACGAACAGAATGCCTATACTAGAACCTCTTGTTTAGAAGGCCCAAATCTTTAATCTATTTGTTGGTGCAAGAATGATCATTTTGAAGCCATCCCACATTTTTACGGCTCTTAGTAGAGATGAGAAGTATGCCATGGGAGTTTCATGGGTACTGATGCTTGGCTGACCCGAGAAGTGAGTGCACTGTAAGGGGGATCCTATGTGGTCAAGCATCTAATCATCCGCTAAGAGTAGGCGTAGTTGGATTTATCCAAGTGGGAATTCAACAAATATTGTGTTTTTTATCCATAGGGTTGTGCATGTTCTTGGAATAAAAACACTTTGCTTGGATCTTAAACATTGGAAAACAAACATTCAACATGATCATCAAATTTCAAACTCTTTAGAGGAAGAAAATACCTTTGTCAAAATTCAAGTGTTACTGCTTGCCCTAGGGATTCTATCCTTAGAGGCTTCTAAGCATTTGAATTTATATCTCCATTTGCTCACTAAAGTCAACAATAGGGAAACTTTGCCTTAATTTCCTTGATTTCCACATAATGGACCTTGTGGGATGAGAAGAAATTGGGACATTGGACATTTAGTTTGGAAACCTAATCAAGAATTATTTGTGGTAAAAAGAACTCACTAAGAAAAGAAAAGAAAACAATTGGACCTCACACATGTGATCTTTCAAATGATTTCCTGAAAGATCAAAATCCGAAAACCAAATTCCAAAGGTCTTAGTCAAAAATCTCACAAGAAAAGGTTGTCTGTGCTTTACAAGTTTAGAGAAATATTAACTTTCAACTTTTACAAATGTGCATCAAGGAACAATCCAAATTTGTATTCATTTTACTATTGTCAAATTCCAAGTCTCTTTCAAAGGTTCAAATATCTCACATAGGAAGTATTAGCATGTTCTTCAACACCTTGGTCTAGTAAACAAAGTCTCTCTAAGTCTCTTAGGATCAAAATCAAAACTATCATCCATCCTTCAAACATCAAAATCAAAATTCATCCCACAAACAACTCTTGGAAATCTTGAAAAAAATCCTTTATGATAAACTTTGGGCAAATCCTCTTGAAATCAAAAATCAAAACAAATCCAAATCATCTTGTTTAACTATGTGTGTGTAGATGAATCCTTCTTTGCACACTTAGTCAAATTATCATCTTGTGGACAAGTTAACTTTAAGACAACATCCAACCTCTTAGAGCTTATGAGTTCATTATCCAAACCAAATCCAATCAAAATCAAAATCAAATCAATTCAAACATCAAAACCAAAGTTCTAAAGTTTAGTATCCTCTTCAAGGTTTCCTAAGAGTTCCAATCATTCACCAATCATTCATATCTTGTCATATCATCACCATTCTTTTGATCCTTAGTATCTTAGGCTTTCTTTTTGTACCTAAGGATTAGATCAATCCAAAGAATTAGAGGTTCATCTCTTATATTCTTGAAAATTGATCCTCATTTTATGGTCCAAACTAGAGCTCAACACAAGAACATGGAAATGAACAAAGAAACATCAACTTCAAGTGACTTGAGTCAAACCACTTCTGAAATCAATCCTATTGGATCAAACAATCCCCTACCTAATCTTCCTCTATCATCACAAAATCCTCAAGAGGAAGGTCAAGTGGAAGACACCACCAATAATGTCTTAGGGATGACACAAGATGAAATCATCGAGATGGTCCAAAATCTTGAAACTCACAGAATTGTCAATTCCATGATGAGACTCAATCCCTCCCACTACATGCTTGAATTAGCTAAAGAAAGGGCTAAACTCCCTTCCGATTATGATGTAAGCACTATTGTAGAGAAACCTCTTGGGATCATGCCCCCAATTTCATCCACACCCCAAATCTCATCCATACCTCCATTTCAAAGCATCCCACAAATCACATCATCCATTGCTCCAACTCAACCAATTGTTAACAAGGGGAGCTCATTTATCTATGCACTACAAACACACCCCGTTGTGAACAACCAATATTTGGATGTGAACACTATCTGTGGTCAATCGATCCCATTGAATCTGTTACACCCACATGTTTTGCTCACTTTTCAAGACCCCAATGACCCATCATCATATTTTCACGCAACACCAGAATATCATCTCAACACACAAACCTCTCTCCCTATGACTTCGCAAGGAGAAAGTGGGCTATTTGGACCAGGGGGCATCTTCAACCCCTCATCATAATTTCCTCAAGAGAGCACACCACCCATTTTTCCACCACTTCCACCTTTACCATTAACATCCACACCACCTCTCAGTTTGGGGTTACCTCCTTTACCACCACTCAATCAAATTCAAAGAAACCTCCCAATCATAAATCAAAACATCATACCAAATCCTCCAATCTTGCCATCGATATCGCAACAACAGATGGAAACTATCTAAGCAACCCAAGCAATCACCGCACCATCCATAAGCATGGTCTCTCAAGGACCAAGCATATCAATCATACCATCCACCACACAAATCCCCACCATCAATACGACAACACCTCTCATCACAACAAACACCATTTTGAATCTTCCACCACCACCTCCAAAATAAAACACGGTGAACCCATATAGCATCACGTTGCAAGTAGTTCAACAAGCTGCCTATCAAAAGGCACTTCAACAAATCCAAAATCAACAAGCTACACAGTTAGCTTCCCAAGCTGCGCAAGCATCTCAAGCTACTCAAACTGCACAACAAGAAAAACAAGCACAGTAGGTTTCTCAAGCCCAAGCCTTATTACAGCAATAGCAAGCTGCCCAAGCTGCCAAATTTGTGCAAGCAACTCAAGCTGCATAGGCTACACAAGCTGCCCAACAAGCGCAAGCTCAAGCTTAGGTGCAAGCCCAATACCAAGCCCAACAAGCGTAAGCGTGAGCTCAATACTAGGAACAACTGCAAGTAGCCCAACAACAAGCATATCAACAAGCTCTGTAACAGTACCAAGCACAACAAGAAGAAACATTACTAGCCCAACAACAAGCATTGTTAGCACTGCAACAACACAACCAACAACAAGCGTTGTTGGCATAGCAACAACAAGACCAAAAACAAGCATCGTTGGCACAATAGCAACAAGACCAACAACAAGCATTGTTGGCACAACAACAAATGCAGGGATATTAGCAAGCCTTAATTACTCAACAAAGCTTGCAACAAACTCCCACCAACACACCCAACACTCCACCCATCACTCAAACACCTCGACCACTTCAAAACACATTCACTCCACCCCCTGATCTGCAAGATGATGTGACAATGCAAATCAAATTTCTCTCATAGCAAGTGCTCGATCTCCAATCAAGGAAAACAACAAAAACACCAAGCAACTTGTGTCCCTATCCATTTGGCAGGAGCCTCACAATGGTATTGTTGCCAAAGGTGTTTGAAATCCCTAAATTTCACAAATATCGTGGGACAGGAAACCCTAAAGATCATATCAGGGAATTCCAAGTACATTGCATGGAGGTCGCATATGATGATTCATATTTGATGTGGCTATTTCCTCAAAGTTTGGTTGGTCCTACCATGGAACGGTTCTCTTGCCTACCCCCTGGCATCAAAAATTTCCAAGAGATTATAGACGCATTCATAAAACACTACGCCTTCAATGTCAGTATGGATGTTAGTCTAGAGGAATTATAAGCTCTTAAACAAGCTAAGGGGGAATAATTCACTTCCTTCTTGCAAAGATGGTGATTTAAGGCCAACAGGAGCAAATGGGACATGCCAAAAGAACAACAAGTTTGCTCCATTGCTACCAATCTTGAGAAAAATTTGGTGTTTCATCTTAAGGTACAATGTATCACCACTTATAACCAACTGATCCCCAAGGTGCTCAACATTGAACGATCCCTTATTGCATAAGGGGGAACACCCACATATCAAGAAATTCAAAAGAATCACCCATCCACTAGCTATAATGAGAAACTGTGCACATGGGCGAGGAACAAAAATGTCACCAATGACGGTGTGGTGGACGCCAAGGTCATAATCAATGCTCCCAAACAAAACACCCAAACCTACCAACAATCCCAAAACAACAATCAAAACAACATGCAAGCTAACACAGTATCACAACAACCACCCAACAATCAAGTCAACAATTTGAATAATCAAGGGGGACCACCATGAAACAAAAATCCCCCCAAGTGGAAGTACCCAACCCTTGGGGAGCCAATTGAATCGGTCATGAAGAAACTAATAAACAAAAATCTCATCAAAATTCCCACTTATGATAACTATCAAGAACCCCAAGTGAAACCACTGTGGTACAATGAGAATCCCCTTTGTGATTTCCACAAAATCAAGGGGCACACAATAGCCAATTGCATGAGGTTGAAAAATCTAATCCAAGACCTCATTGGTGACAAGATCATAAATATTGAGCAACCAGCTAGAAATCAGGACCTAAAAATATACACAAATCCGATGTCGGATCATAACCAAGGGAACAATTGTGGAAAAAAAATGCCAATGTGAACCATGTGTATGATCATGTTGTCACATCCCTAGATGAAATGGTCACTATTTTTAGCATCAAAGGAGCCAAAGCTGATTGTGGAGTCACCACATGTGGCAGAAAAGTTACCATTGTTGGGTCATCATAGCCACCTAGAGCATCCACCTCAAATTCAAGATCCATTTCTAATGGCTACAATTTCAAAGACCAACTGAAAAGAACCCCAACTCAGATCTCCATCATGGAGTTGCTAAAGATATTGCCAGCACGTAGGAAAATCCTAGAGGAAGTATTGGCTTCATCCACCATCTTTGTAGATCTTGATGCTGACCAGTTCCAAGCTATGGTCAGAAATATCACCACCTCAAGCCTCCTAACATTCTCCGATCAGGACTTTCCTGCCCAACCATCTCACAATCATGCACTCCACCTTGAAGTCTTGGTTCATTAAAAAAAATTCAAAAGGGTCTTGGTGGATGGGGGTGTGGGTCTAAACATTTTTTCCCTCAAACTAATAAAGAATCTAGGATTCTTAGAGGATGCCATTGAAAAGGGTAAGGGCATCACAATCAGAGCATATAATGATTAGGAAAGAGTGTCTCAGGGCACTATTCAGCTCCTTATTCAAGTAGGGCCAACCATTATGGAAACCACATGCTAGGTCCTTGACCTTGATTTACCTTATAATATCCTTCTGGAGCGTCCATGGATCCATGGGATACAAGCAGTTGCTTCCACCTTTCATCAGTGCGTCAAGATGCTATATCAAAATCAAGAGGTCATGGTTCATGGTGATCCCAAACCCTTTTCCTACTACAAGAGCCTAGAATAAAAATACTATAAAATCCCCCAAGTCCCAAAGAACAATGAAGGCCCTACCACTTTGTATGTAGACCCAGCTACACTAGCCTCCACTTTTGAGACAAAGACACTGCCATCCCTGGTATGCTTGAAATCAAGGTCATTATCCAAGACAATGGGTGTGGGGATTATAGAATGAAGAAAAGTGATTTCGTCATAGGAGAGTTACCTCAATCTCCTAGGACTCACGAGAAACCCCAACCAACTGAAACATCATCCCATACCTTCAAAGCAGACCCTTCTAGATTCAAAATTTGGGGGAATCTAAGTCAGGAAATAGTAGATGAAAGAGACATATCTAGTCTCCTATATCAAGATGAAAGTCTCATGCCTGATCTTCTAATGGATGAAAGTAGCAAAGGACTACAAATGATGCTCAGTATGGGCTATGACAGAAACAAGAAACTTGGGCAAGATGACAATGGCCTATTTGAACCTATTGTCACTGAGACGTGAATAAGAAATATTTTTCTCGGATGTACCCCTCCGAAGGTGACCATACTTGGAAAAGGTACCTTGGTTAAAAAGGTTAAAACTCCCCGTCAATTATTAGCAGTCATCCTTCAATTACCAATATCCATAGGTCTACCCTTAGACAACTTTACCTTTGACATAACTGATGTGTGTAGTAGTGATGAGGATCCCATAACTGACTTGCCTATGCTTTTTGAAGATTCCTCCTTGCTCATGATTATACCTTGTATTTTGAGACCAACAACCATCAAACCCATGAAATAAACCTAGTCTATCCTCAACTCATCAATTACAACCAACGAGGACCACCGATTCTGAACACTTTCAAAAATGATGAGGCGCTCTCAGAATTCATGGGATTGCGGGATATTATTCCATATGGATATCACAAGGTCGTGTTTGACATCATACTGGACACACATGCCTATTATGGGGAAATGATTGAATCCTTTAGTCGCAAAAGTGAAAATCTGAGAATAATCTCTAGGTCTTTGAGTGAAAACCACACTATGGCACTCTTTGACCCAAAAATAGTAAAAATAAAGGACGTATCCAACGGTGAAAACCTCTCTGAGCACCAAAGGATGAAGGAATCAATATTCCTCTTAGTGTAATTCATCAAGAGAAGTCAACAGTATTAGCTGAAAAGTGCAATCCAATCAACTTGGGAACAGAGGAACTACCACACATAGCATTCTATGCAGACTCACTTCTCATAGAAGAACAAGAACTTCTAGTTGCATTCCTGAAAGAAAGAAAGATAAACTTTGCATGGACCTATGTTGACATGCCTAGGCTTGATCTAGAGGTTGTGGTTCACAACCTAGCTGTATACCCCAGAGCAAAGTCATTAAAAAAAAAATCTCAGGAAGATGCATCCCCAGATAGCATATTGGTCAAAATGGAATTGCAAAAGCTCCTAGATGCAAGGTTCATACAACTGATAGATTATCCAGAATGGGTCTCAAAAATTGTACCTATGTCAAAGCCCACTAGGGGAATTTGTATCTGCAAAGATTTCAGAGACCTCAACAAGGCATGTCCCAAGGATGACTTTCTAGTTCCAAACATTGACATAATTGTGGATATGACGGTAGGACATGAGATTCTATCGCTAATGGATGGGTTCTCAGGTTACAACTAGATCATGATAGCAAAAGATGACCAACACAAAATGGATTTCACTTGTCCGTGGGGGACATATTGCTAGAATATGATGCCATTTAGGTTGAAGAATGTTGGAGCTACCTATCAGAGGGCCATGACACTAATATTTCATGATATGATTCATAAAACTGTGGAAGATTATGTGGATGATATATTGGCTAAGTCAAAGAAATGACGGGATCACATATTAGCTCTAAGCTCCATCTTTGATAGGCTAGAAAAGTACAAGGTCTGACTAAATCCAAAAAAGTGTGTCTTCAAGGTACAATCAGGCAAGCTCCTAAGGTAAATTGTATCCATGAGAAGAATCAAGGTAGATCCTGCTAAGGTCAAGGAAATTCTCAAAATGGAGGCACTGAAAACATTGAAACATCTAAGAGGCCTACAAGGAAGACTCCAGTCCATCCGCCGATTCATAGCGCAACTAGTAGACAAGGTTGTCCCCTACTCTCATCTACTCCACAAGGGGGTAGCATACAAGTGGGATGAAACGTTTGATCAATCCTTCAATAAGATCAAGGAGTACTTACTCATGCTAATAGTCCTCATGCAGCCAATTCCAGGAAAACCCTTGATCTTATACATATTAGCAATAGCGGCGACTCTCGACACTCTCCTAGCACAACACAATGAAAATGGAAAAGAGAGAGCTATCTACTATATCAGCAGAACTATGGGGGTCCATGAATTGAACTATACATCCATTGAGAAATCCTATCTAGCAGTCATGTTTGCAACTCAAAAATTCAGACATTACATGCTAGCCCATCAAATAAAGCTCATTGCAAAGATAGACCCCCTTAAGTACTTGCTTTCCAAAGCAATGCTTACAGGGTGGACAACTAAGTGGGTTATGATCCTGACAGAGCATGAAATTGAGTATGTGGAATGCAAGTCCATCAAAGGACAAGTAATTGCAGATTAGTTGGCGGAGGCATTGATATACTCAGAGAACCCACTTGTATCAGAGTTCCTAGACAAATCAATCTTCAACCTAAGTGTAGTGGATCACTGGAAAATGTACTTTGATGGATCCTACACACAACATAGGTTGGGAGTAGGGATCTTCTTCATCACTCCACAAGGGGATTGCATTCCAAAATCATACAAGCTATTGTTCCCTTGCACAAATAACATCGCATAATATGAGGCTCTTGTCATAGGGCTAAGAATTGTAGTGCAATGGCAGATAATGCCACTTAAGGTCTATGGGGATTCACAGCTCATAATCAACCAAGTCAACAATGAGTATCAAACAAAGGACAACAAGCTAACTCCATACAAGAAATTGGTGGAAATCCTCAGGGAGTTCTTCAATGATATCAAATTTGAGCAGCTACCAAGGGAAAATAACAGAGCGGCGGATGCAATGGCTACAATTGGATCACTCCTAGATGTCCCACACAACGTCCCAAAGCAAGAATTTCTTATAGAGAAGCTTCTTATTCTTAGAATTTATGTGTGAAATCATTAGGCCTGGTGATCCCCGGTACCATGATATATACACTTATCTAAGAATAAGAGTCCTCCCAACTGACATAACCCCGAACCTCAAAAGAGCCTTTGTCAAAAAGTCATCCTGTTTTGTCATCCTAGGAGATACCCCTTACCGTAGAAGCATTGAAGGAACCCTGTTACGTTGCTTAAACACTAAGGAGGAATTGACTGGCTTAACCGAGGTACATAACAACATTTGTGGTTCACATTCGAGCGATATGACCTTGGATAAGAAACTGTTGAAGACAGGGTACTATTGGTCTACAATGGAAAGAGAAGCACATGACTATGTCCGGAGGTGTCTACAGTGTCAGCAGCATGCGAACCTCATCCATGCACCAGCTCAGGAGCTCCACCTGATTGTTACACCTTGGCCCTTTTCACAGTGGGGGCTCGATCTCATTGGAAAAATTACCCCCACCTCATCCAGTGGACATAAATTTATCATTGCTACCACTAAGTAATTCACCAAGTGGGTGGAAGCCATCCCCATGACCTACATCATAGGAAATAAAATATCCAAGTTCATCCTGAACTACTTAATATGCTTCTACAGTGTTCCTCAAGCCATTATTTCAAATAATGGGACACCTTTCAAGAATCAGTATGTTCGCGACCTATACCAGAAGTTCAAAATCCAACATCACTTTTCCACCCCATATTATCTCCAAGGAAACAACCAAGCTGAGGTTACAAATAAGACCATCCTGAAAATCCTCAAAAAGACAGTCAATGATGTTGGTCGTGATTGGCATCTACAATTGAATCCCGCCCTATGGTCCTATCGAACAAGTATCCATGCACCAACAGGTGCCACCCCTTTCTCCCTAGTCTATGGATCAAAAGCCATACTCCCCATTGAGATCAAGCTCCCATCACTGAGAATATCATTGTAGAATCTCATCATAGATGAAGAATACCAGGTATCATGAATAAATGAGTTGGAATTACTAGATGAGAGGTGCATGGATGCCTTAAACCATTTGCAAGTCTACCAAAACTGACTCAAATGGAGCTACAACAAGAAGATCAAGAGTCAAACTTTCCAAGTTGGAGAACTTGTGCTCAAGGAGAATCAGAAGAATGTTCCAAATCCAGATAGCAAGGGAAAGTTTGAACCCAATTGGTTGGGACCCTTCATCATCATAGTGAGCTATAAGTTAGGGGCATATTAGTTGTCAATGCCCGAAGGGGAACCTCTACAGGAGCCCATGAATAACTCCCATCTCAAAAAGTTTTATGCCTAATCCTTCAGGGTATAAAACCAAAAATACAAAAAAAATGAGAAAATGTCCTGAAAAAATGGTCACCTTGATGAAAACCTGGCAAACAGCTGTCTTGGTGACAACAAAAAAATACAAAAATACAAAAATCCAAAAAAATTAGAAAAAGGGATTACAAATAGTAAAGAGAAAAATTGTCCTCTAGTGAAAAACACTTTGGTGGCACTTTGGGCAAGTACCTTGGTGAAAATCTGGAAAGCAGGCGCCTTGTGTAAATAAGCACTTTCCATCCACTAGGATCTCCACGACTCGTTTTGCATCATCCATCCACCCATCCATCATCCATCACCTTCCATATCTCCATCCATCACCCATCCACATTTGCATCATAGCTTGGTCCTATGCTTGTGTCATGATCTCTCGTACTACTACTCAGCCCATTCTTAAGGTCAGTTTTTCCTTCTTTTATTAGAGTAGTCTATTGCATCACGTTGGGGACATGTTCTCATCGGATCAAATTCGTGTATATTCTTGAAATCTTCCCTAAATTAGAAAATCAAAAAACATCAAAAAATCCAAAAATAAAAAAATATTAGAAAATCAAAAAATCCAAAAACATCAGAAAATAAAAAAATCCTAAAACATTCAAAAAAATTCATAAAATCAAAAAATCCAAAAATAGTCAAAACATACCAAAATCCAAAAATAGGTCAAAAATTCGGTCAAAATATCAAAAACAGAGTTGTCTTAATGAACTACGTCATCTCTGAGCTTTGAACGTAGGCAAGGTTGATCTTGGATCATCCCCCGAGACACTTAGGTCAGTCCTTTAGGAGTCCGCCACAGTAAACTAGCAATCCATGTGTTTATATCTCATCAATAATCGAGTTTGTGTCAGTTGAACTACCGGTCTCTAAGCTCTGAACGTAGGCAAGGTTGATCTTTGATCATCCCCCGAGACACTTAGGTCAGTCCTTTAGGAGTCCATCATAATAAACTGGCAGTCCATTTGTCCATATCTCATCAATAATTGAGTTTGTGTCAATTGAACTATGTGGTCTATGAGTGTATAACATAGGCAAGGCTAATCTTTGATCAGCCCCTGAGACCCCTAGGGTAGGTCTTTAGGTTAGTCTCTTGGTCAAAATCTCAAAAAACCCCAAAAACATTAAAAATTTTGAAAATCAAAACATTTGCAAAATCTCAAAAATACCAAAAATAACCTCAAAACATTCCAAAAAACTTCAAAAACATCCAAATATTGGAAAAAATCCATCCGTCCCATCTCACTTTCACTTGCAATAAAACTTCACTCATAATAAATCAATCATCACCCTCAACCTTTGGTGAAATAGTTGGAAACAAGTCTAGTAGGTTAAAAATGAAAACTAAAGTGTCAAAGTCTCAAGTCTAGGTCAATAAGTAAAAAAGTTGGTTAACTCTTTGTGTCAATATCCTATCATCCAATCAGTCCCAAATCAATTTGATAACACCATGTCCTAGGATGCATCCTTCCTACAATGGACATCAACATCAGGCATCACTGTAATTTAGTCTTGGCTAGTGGTATTGAAGAACATTAGCTTGTTTGTTTACTTTATCTTTGTCTTTTTGACTTATCTTATGGCGCTCACTTCGATGACCTCTCAATGATGTCCCAAACAAAGGGGTTTAGAGAGAAAGAAATGGGGCAACAATCATTATCTTTTTATCTATTGTGCTTGTTGGATGTTCTTGTAATATAACCTTGGTCATGCGTGCTTTGTTTAGGTGTAGGGAGGGTATTTTAGGTATCTTTTTTACCACATAGGAGGGCTTTCCTTTCTATGTTTTGGTCCAAGATGTTTGGAATATCTAAACTACATTTTGGATAAGGCTTTGTATGTCAGGTGTGAATAGGAGTACTCCTATTTGATTGTTGAGTCAAATTCCATCACACTAGGTGCAACGCCATCCTAGTTCTTTATACCTTGATGCATCGTGCCTATCTGTATTATCAAACATAAGGTAAATGACCATTTTAAAGTCCTAATCCCTGGTAAGCAAATCATCATCATCATCGTCATCATCTGTTGAATTGTTGGATTTATCTTATTTCTTCTTCCTTCTCTCCACGCTAACACGGTACCATGACAGTTAATCGAAATCATCGCTATTGCATCCATCCTACATCCACAAACCATAAGCATAATGCATATCATACCATATCATATAGGAAACACTGATCATCTCACATGCATTGCATTTCGTCATTGCATAATATAGATTGGTTATTCTAAGCATCTCATAAATCATACATTTACGTCCATTACATAATCATATAAAACTCACATATATATGTCATATCATCCATTTGCATTAGCATATAATAATTTATATCACATATACATCATATCTTCCATTTGCATCATCATATAAGCATTATCATACCATGTGCATAATAACATGTCATCACATAGGCATCATTATTAAATACATCATCACATAGGCATCATTATAAAAGCATCACACATCATATCACGTGCATCATCGTGTCATCAATATACGCATCATACATAAGAAAGAATATGTCATTGCATCTCATACATTCATCATCATCCATCAGTGCATAATATAGATCTGTTAGTCTAAGCATTTGCATATCATAACATTTGCATCATGCATACATCATCATAAAAAGTGCTTAGAAAAAATAATGAAAAGAAGAAATGCATCCATAAATCACTACATCACATCATAACATACATCGCATTGCATCACATAGAATAAAAATCATACATGCATCACATAGGATAGAGTCATCACATCATATATAGAACATCGCATATAGAAAATTAAATGCATCCATCCATCATGCATAAATAAGATAGAACACATCATATCGGATCGTACCATATCATCTCATATATCATCAAAGTAATAATACAACTATCATGGTACATGAATCAGGATCAGATGTTTGTGTGTATGTCAATCAATACAATACAATCACCCATGGGGCTGTCAAAAAATGAGCCTATGGATCCCAAAATAATAGTGTCTTTGATAAAAAAAATGAGCTAGCCCTGCTGGCTGCTCCCCTCGTCACCCTACCTCTCCCTGTGATCCTTTAGGGCCCTGTATCCAGTCTGTTGTGAATAATCTAGAACTCATGTCGATCGAGGCACTGCCTAGTGGTAATGCACCCAATAGTACTCGCCCTCTCATATGGCCTCTCGGTATGCCTACATAGAAACTATGCTCCTGGAGGAGGATGCAGCCATACTCTCCAGCTACTGTTGATAGCCCATCTCTTGCACTGCCTGCTGCTACTGGATGGCCTAATCTCGCTCGATTGTCAGGGCCAAGACCTATTGTCTTTCCTAGTCCCTCTCTATGGTAAGCACCTATATCTAAGCCTGTAACTACAAAATATGTCTGGCTGCGGTGGTGGCTGGAATATGGTTGCTCCTGGTGACCATCTCTCGATGGGTCTCGGTGCCTGTCCTGGTTCTGGTGACCATCCCTAGGTTAATCTTGATGCCCATCTCTAGGGGCATCCCTTTGATCCCTATGCTACTCGGATTGCTACTCTGGCTGTCCCACCTCCTCCTCTTCCCCTGTCGCCATCTCTGTCACCATCCTCGTCTCCCCTACCTCCTTGCCCCCGCCCTCGCCCTGTTGATCAACCTCGAGGCCTCCTCTAAGGTATCTATGCACCAAGAACTATCAATCTCACTGAAGGATGGAACCAATCTCTATATGTCTATGTAACCCCTGCATCTATCAGGCCCTAATCATATGGCCATGGTCTGCCCACTAGCTATCGAAATCTATCAATTGCATCCTCGGCTGGAATCGGTCGACCCCAGGTGGTCTCCCTCGTAGTACATGCAAATATCGCCATGTACTACTCATCGAGATGGTCCTGAGTCTCTACAAATTGTCAAGCAACTTCGTTTGGTAGATACTGCTCTATCAGTGTGTGCTCTCTTCCTTGCATCAAACGGTCCTGCCTGGCGAAGAACAACTATTGAACATCATCATACCAGGTGAGCATGTTGAGCCAAGGCCTCCAAGTAAAGACTGTCATCTCATCGATGACCCTCTGCCAATGTCAGATGTCGGCTGCCCCTGTATGCGTGAATGACACTCCACCCCTATATCTCCAGGCGAATGGGTCATTTGGCTCCATGTCATTAGGTGTGACTCGTGGGTGAAGCACTACAATGTTCTCCTAGGCCAAGATGTGCAATAATGTGACTCCTACTCCGATAGCCTAGCTATCGCAGTATGTAAACTCATGAAGATTATGGTAGAGGGAGGCCAACATCACAGGCCGCTAGGTAAAGCACTCTCTCCATTGGAGTATCCGCTCCTAGGAAATACCCCATCCTAGGCTGAAGTACCACCGGCGTTGATCTGGTGCCACAAGTTCTAAGATGATCGCAACTACAATCAATGGGAAAGATGATACTTGACCTCTGTACCGCTCTAACTCGATATGTCCCTCTGAAAAAATGATCTTGTCCAGGCCCATGACATCATAACAGGCCTTTGTCCCTACATCCACATCATAGATGACCCTCTCTTCATGGATTGACAATCGAAGAATATGCCACACATCCTCTAGGGTCACTGTCACCTCACCTATAGGGAAGTGAAACGACCTCTCACTATGCCAGCACTCCGCTAGTGCTATCATCCCCAAGTGTGTCCTGATCGGTGGTGCATATTCAATGTACCAAAGTCCAATCACTGCCAAGTGCTCCTGTAGTAGCTCGTGCAAAGGGGATCTTGAGTCAATCTACTCAGAATCGAGGACCTATGCTCTTGTGAATGGACTGGCTCCATGTCCTCCTGCATCAAAAAGGTCACTGCGTCAAGTTTCATTAAAAATTGAGATCCTGATTGGATTTTGCACACCTAAAAAATCAAATGTGTTGTTTGCAATGCCGGTGCTATTTGGAAACTCCAAACTATGCCATTGGAGACCAAAAAGTCCCAAACTTTTCCTCCGTAGTGCACTTTGACTGCGTGCTAATTTGATCCCTAAGCCTAAATTTCAAACTGAATCTCCACAACGCAATTTTCAAGTGCGGAAAACTTTAACGCTTAAACCCTAAACTCTAAACTGGACCACTGTGGTGCAACTCACACTAGCGATGCACTTTAAGCTCACACGACACTGATTTAAGGATTTTAGCGGCACCAAACAACGCCACTTCAATTGATTGACCTTTAGACCCTAATTAATGTGCTCAAAAATCAAAATTAAAGGTTGGGACAAGATGACATACTACTGGTCCTATGCCTAGTGGGTGCTAGTACACTCGAACACGCTCAGAAATGTGTCGTGGAAGCACGTGTTGTGTCATCTCGATCGATTCTCAGAGCTCAGAACTCAAGAATCACTAAAGGCTAGGTTTGCAAATGAATTGGAAATGGCCCTTCAAGACCTATTTAAGCTTGAAAATTAGGGTTTTTTTACCCCATTTAGCGGTCCACCTAGGGTTTTAGACCCCCGATCCCGTTTTTGCCCAACCAAGGGTCGTTCTGCATCATTTTTTGTGTTCTTGCACTTTTTTGGCATCCTGGACCCTTTTTGGACCTGTCGGGCACCTTGTCCTCTTTTTTCACAAGATCACCCAAAAATCAAAATTTTCATCTGATATCTCGAGGGGGCAGTATATCAGCATGTTTCTTTTCGCCAAGGTGACAATGGGGAATTTAAAAAAAAACAAAAAAATTTGAATCTTGATCATGGCAAGTTTATTCTTTGAACCAATACAACAAGTACATTGCTTCAAAGAGGGGAAAAATGTAGACACAGAGAATG
The DNA here is from genome assembly GCA_007258455.2 of Sequoia sempervirens. Classification (NCBI taxonomy): domain Eukaryota; kingdom Viridiplantae; phylum Streptophyta; class Pinopsida; order Cupressales; family Cupressaceae; genus Sequoia; species Sequoia sempervirens. The sequence goes on from VDFB02049217.1 coordinate 142,374,614, forward strand.
TATCGTTTGATCTTATACACTTGATCTTGATTACTAACACCGCTTCGTCCTAAATCATCTCCTTTGCTGGTCATTTAATTAAATAATCTTTATTTAATTAAATTCATCACATTTCATCTCTTAATTAAATAAATCATTTTCTATCTAATTAAGTCATCTTCCTGTTAATTAAATAAATCATTTTATTTAATTAGCTTCTATGGTCTCTCTTTAATTAAATAATTCCTTTTATTTAATTCAATCTCTAAAGTCATTCCATTAAATTAAATAAATTAATCTTTATTTGATTTAATCTAACCCCATCTTCTTTAATTAAATAAATCAAAATATTTATTTAATTAAGTCTAATTCATTTTCTTCTCATTTTGATTTAAATTAATCCAAAAGTCTAAGTCAAAATGGTCAAATCAACTAATCTCCTTTTAAATTAATCAAATCCTGATTAATCTTAGTCTTAATCACCAAATCCTCTAGCTTTTGCAACTTGCTCACGAAAATCATTTCAATTAATTTATTAAATCTTCAATTACTTTCAAAAAGGCATCAAAAGGGAATATTCTCCAAGTTTGAAAAATCCCTCCAAAAGGGTTTGTACATCCAACAAGGCATTTAAACCTCTTACATGTCCTTTTGCCTTGAGCCAAGTGGCATTAACTTCATTTTCTTCTCCCTCCAACTTGTCATTTCATCCATTTTGAAATTCCACCCAATTGCATTTAATTGCACATTCACCAAAATGTGCTCCACCTTTGTCCACACACATGTTGACAAGTGGCTTCATGCTATTGGTTGGTCTTTTGTCCCACATTCATCCATTTTGCCTCATCCTCCATCTTTCACATCTATAAATAAGAGGCTCTCATTTGGATTTTGGATCCACAACTTCATGCAAAGCCATTATCTTGAGATTTTGAATTTGCTCATCCATTGTTCATCCATTTTCACATTTTCATAGCTAGGTTATGCAAGAATTTCACCAACGAAGCATCAAATCTTCATCAAATCGTCATTCAAGCTTATAAGGGATTGTGAAAGGGCCATTTTCCACATCAAAATGGCACCAATTCCTCCATGGGATTAAGAGTTTGTTTGCATTAGATAGGATTTGAAATCTTTTATTTGTGTTCATCATTCTATTTCTTGTTTTGTGCATTTCAAATGAATTCTATGGGGAATGTTGATTTATCTTGCATAATGGACTAATGATGTGTTGTTTGATTGTGTTTGTGTAGGTCTAACATCACCATTCACAATTGTTTATTTTTCGAGATAGCAAACAAAGCAAAGTGACATTATTTTACCCTTAAATGTAACTGTTTAGTCTAAAACAAAAATATGTTGATGTAAACAGGGGATATACTTGCAAAAAGCTCTATTTTGTAGAAATTTATCTTTGCACAATGAATAATCCTATGAAAACAACTTATTTATTGATTGTTCAGTATGCAAACAGCTTACTATATGATTGTTTAGTAGGAAACAATACTTGTTTTGTTAAAAAATGAACGTTCATATGTAAACATATTATTTAATGATTGTTTAGTATGTAAACAGCTTACTTTATTGACTATTCAGTATGCAAATAACTTACTTTATGACTGTTTAGTAGGAAACTGTACTTTTTTTGCTAAAACAATGAATGATCATATAAAAATAGCTTATTTATTTACTATTTAGTATGCAAACAGCTTACTACATGACTGTTTAGTAGGAAACAGTACTTGTTTTGTTAAAACAATGAATGTTTGTATGGAAACAACAATGTTAGAATTTAACAATAAGTGAGAAACTGTTATCATATACTTGCTTGGAATGTTTATTTTGACTATGAAATGTCAATTAGAATACTATTGAAAGATTGCAATATGAATAATGATTATTTTAGAATGTATGAAAAAACTTTTAACATTAGTAGGGACATATATGTTTATGCACGTAGACTTCGTCTATGTACATACACATACTTGTGACATACCTTCTTTTGTTTTTAGTACAAAGAAAAGTGCTTAAGTTATTAAGTAGAAACTAGTCATAAGTATGATATAATTGAATATTGAAGTACTCTATGAAACATATAATCTGTTTTCTATTATGTTTCTTCCTTTAAGACAAAGTGGTTCTATATTTTGATTTCTTGAATAGAACATTGATACCTTAGCTGATTAGAGCACCTATGGGTAGTTGCTACTAGAAAGGTAGATAGTTGTTGTACTAGAAAGTTACCTTTTGGGACGGGTGCTAAAATTGGTTCAAAGAGTATAGGTTTGTTTTACTAGAACCTATCGTTTGTTGTTGTTGAAACACACTTATTATGCTTTGCCAAGCAATATGGTTCATTATATATGTATGAGTGAACTCTATGATTTCACTCTCTGTTATTCCTAGCATAGATCTTACAGTTTCTTTTCTAAATTGTAGATAGAAATTGCATGTTCATGTATGGGCACACACCAAATTCCACCTTGCAAGTTGTTATGTTGCTAAAATTTATGTGCAGGGTCAGGCATTCTTCAAGTCAAAAGAATACCAGAGAAGTGTAAGATTCGTGGTTGGGCAGTAAAGCACTTGAACCATGTTCTTGTCAACCAGTGGAGGCGAGCATTGAAGAAGAACCTCAGTAGTTCTCTCATAGTCTATGATGTATCTTGGTGTTATTCATTCATGTACTTGATGAGAAATGTACTAAGTAATGACATTGTTGCCTTAGGTTCCAAGTAAATCATGATATTGTAATTTGACTTTTGAAGTGAATTTAAGAATCTTGACTCATTTTAAATGGACATGTGTAGCTATGATTGACTTTAGCCACTAGTTATGTCTTTTTAATTTGGAGTATATCCATGTGTCATTTACAATAATAATAATTTAGTAATAATTAGGAATGGGTTATTACATTTGGTATTAGAGCTTAGGGTTCAGCTCTTAGCCTTTTGATTCTACCATAGTTGACTAGGGTAGTTAACCCTTGACCCAAAAGTGGAAGTCGTGAGAATTTACTGAACCTGAATTGAATGCAAGAATGGGAAGGTCAAAGGTAGGACGAAAGAAAGGGAAAACTCTTAGAACCTCATGAAAGAATGATGTTAAGGAAGGAAATGCCAAGACGAAGGTTCAACTAGAAATTCTTGATGATGAAACTCTAGCTCGAGCTCTTATGCGACTCAAGCTACAAAGAGGCTTGAATATTGGGGAGAGGTGAACACCTAAGATCAAAAAGCCTCCCGCAATCTGGGACTGGCCTCTAGGGTGTGGACCCAATGCACCCTTGTTGACTAGAGAGGAAAAGGAGAGCCTACGTACTCAACCATCCTCTTCTATAAATTTTGATGTAAACTCAAATGATGATCCAGAGGAATGTCCTCTTTCTGATACTGAGAAATTAGAATGATGTAACTCAAAGCCTATTGTAAATAAGGGTCTATTAACTCACCCTAAATATAAAAAAATCAGATAATATCTTTTTGGTGTGTTCAATGAGAGACTCTAAAATGTGTGTATCTTGTTTGGATGTATGCATATAAAAATTATATGATGTAGCATAAGAACATTTCTTTGTAGAACCTTATGTTGAGATACGATAAATGTGATTATGATGTAGGATAAGTGTGGGACATCATGGTGACCACCAAGAAAGACGAGGGTGGTAGTGGTCCCAGTAACAAACAAAATAAGAGATTGGAGAAAATTCTAGAGCTTCTAAATTGGCAAGAGTGTCGCATGGACCACATAGAGCAAGAAGTTCGAGTGGCACACCAGGATTGGGACCGCAGGAATGCAAAAGGAAATCAAGGAGACGATAGTCCAGGCGCAGGTCCATGAGGGTGAATTGAGGATGAGCTTGGGAAAGACCTCAAAAGAGTAGCACCACCCAAGTTGGATGGTAAGGCTATCAGAACCAGAGCTGAAGCTTGGATTATAGAAATGGAGAAATATTTTGTGCTCCATAACCTTTCTAAACAAAATAAGGTGGCATGGGCTACTTATCAGCTCTCAGGTGAAGCATCGACATGGTAGGATAATGAGAAGTTGGAACGAAACCTACAGCTTGCTAAGATCACTTGGAGACTCTTCCTCCAAGATTTTAGGAAGAGATGGTTACCGCAACTTTTCTTTGACAAGAAAGTGACAGAATTTCAGAACTTAACCCAAGGAAATATGATTTTGATTCAAGATTGGGAAAAGTTCACTAACCTGTTGAAGTATGTACCTCAATATCAAGGGGATGAACGGTTCTATATGTGGAAATTCATAATGGGACTCATACCCCACATTGGAGCTAAGGTGGATATGCATGTTGTTGAAAATTGAGGTGTTTTTTTAGCTTAATACTTTGTAAAACTTTAAGATTGCTGATCTAAATATGCTTTTCCTTTGTTACAAATTCTTTGTGGGTGATTATCTGATTAATTCATTTTACTGTTTCTAGAATGAAGATAGAAGTTGTAGAAGAAATAGACAAAATATTAGAAATATTACACAAGCATATACCGTGGAGAAACCCTTTCAGGAAAAAACTCCACCAAGAATTAATCTATTATTCAATCTCTGAATTACAATAGCTCCAATTCTTGCTTGAGAATGCCTCTTTTTCCTTCACCAAGTCTTCTTCACAACTTGCAAATAAAACTGATAATAACTCTCTTCAACTTGCTTGAGATATATAGGCTTTAATCAGCTTTGCAAACTCCAATTGAGTTACAATTACAATGCTCAAGCCCTATCCCTAAAAGGTACGCCTATCTCATGCAAATAGAGTTATGTTGTGAAGAACAATGTCAAATCCTCATCTTCGTGCATTTGGGCGTCCCAAACTAAAGTAGCAACTCAACCTCTATTTTGTAAATATCTTTAAGGCTTCACCCTCAAATTAGGGGCCCAAAAGTGGTCCCACTTAACTAAGCCTTATGAAATATCTCAACATGCAAAGGAGTTAATTCCAAGAAGCCAACTTCGGCGCCCAAGTTGGGTCCAAGTCATTTCTTGTTAACTGAAACATTTCTCAACACCATTCATGCAAGAATGGTCATCCCTTGTTAACTGGAGGTAGTCCCTATTATCTGTCATGTAACTCAAGTCATTAGCCATGCATTCCAAGTTAATTGAAGTCAACTAGCATTCAACTAAAACTAACTGAAGATAACTAAACCATAATTGAACTGAACTAAACTGAACTAAACTAAACTAAACTGAACTAAACTGAACTAAACTGAACTAAACTGAACTGAACTGAATTGAACTGAATTGATCTAAACTAAATTAAACTGAACTTCATGCATGCAAACATCAAACACTAACTCCTAGGATCTTTACATGCATTTAGAAGTGTTATCTCTTACTTCGAATAGTTAACAAAACTCAAGGTGAGTGTCACCTACCATATGGGCACCCCATGTGACCTTATTATTTAAGAACTCATAATGGAAATCCTCACATGCTCCTAACATATATAATTAACTACAAATGTCAATTAACATGATTATTTCATCAAATATTAATCTCTTCCTAATCCTAGTTTTTATGAACACATTCCAAGGACTTAGGAGATACATGAAATAAATAATGTTTAAGATTGCAATTAAATGGCATCCTATTCCCAACATTCTCCCACTTGACATTATACATTGCAATTATTCTAAACAAGGAATAATAATTTTAAATCAAGTACAAGACTCAAGGCCAATGGCCTTCCTACACCAACTAAGCAATCCATGCTAACTTCAAATGCAACCTGCATAATCACGAAGCTCCAAGAAAATGATTAAAACCAAGAGTACTTATCTGTAGGAACTAGTTTCATAAGATAATCTACAATATTAATTAAAGTTTCAAATTTCTCAACTAATACCTTCCCACTTCCAACCATTTCTCGCACAAAGCAATACTTAACATCAACATACAAGCATGATAAATAGGATTTTTTGGCTAAACACATAGCACTCTGACTATCATATTCAAGTTTAACTTACTTGCAACCAATACCTTTTCCAAGTCTCTAAAACCAAACTTCCTTTTTGAAGGCATGTGTAACCACCGAGTTTTTTGAACTCATGTTCAACCAAGGTGTAGGCTCCTCAGTCTTTTCTATTGAAAAAAATTTCTTGCTAGTAACCATTCCAACACATGTCTCTAACCATAAGAGAACTCAAGCCTCGCCTATTTCTCCAAGTATCCATGAGGACCTGTAACCAACCAATCCATGCCAAACTCCAAATGCAACATAGCACTATCATGAAGTAATCAAGCAAATGATTAATGCACCCAATACTTAAGAGAACTACACAAGATCAATGTCAAAGCTCCAATCTTGAACATAAACATGACATCCATGATCTAACCATATCCTCTTAGGAGATCACATGCACCATAACATACATCTTGGTCTCAAGAGAACATGTAATATTCCAAACTCTAAATGCATATCAAGAGTAAACCATGACATAATAGCAACCACTCTAAACCAATAAAAAACCATATCCCCAATCACATGAAGATAACCTTACCAATGATGCATACATGTCACTTCCAACAACTCCCACTAAACTGTGGTACCGAATTACACATGGCATCATGACTACCATCCTCTTCATGAAGATAACTATATCCTACCAAAGATCGCATTGAATTGTGATACTGAGCTATACATGGCAATAAGATAAACATCAAACCATCACTTTCAAAAGCATATAGAATTTTAGATATTTCCTCATGATCAAAATTATCATAAGATGTACCATGCCACAACTCTAAACCGCTAATCAAGAGTATACCATGACATAATAACAAAACCATCCTACAACCAAGAATCCATTTCATTGTCAAATGCTCCCACTAAACCATGATACTGAGCAATCCCATGGAATAATGATGCACATAATCAAAACTACATTTCTATCATAAGCACACACCAAACCTGTGAATCCTAGCTCTCAATGACACATGATAAACATCCTCTAAAGCAAGAATATATACCTCTTGTAACAAACTTATTTTCCAAAATCAGCAATAACAAAATTAGTAAAAGCTCCCACTACAGCCAAAAAACCTCCAATATTTTAAGAGAAAGGCGTCCCAATACTCTACCCAACCTCAGATCTGATACCAAATTTTGAAAATTGAGGTGTTTTCTTAGCTTAATACTTTGTAAAAATTTAAGATTTCTGATCTAAATATGCTTTTCCTTTGTTATAGATTCTTTTTGGGTGATTATCTGATTAATTCATTTTACTGTTTGTAGAATGAAGACATAAGTTATAGAAGAAATAGATAGAATATTAGAAAGATTACACAAGCATATACTGTGGAGAAACCCTTTCGGGAAAAAACTCCAACAAGAATTAATCTATTATTCAATCTTTGAATTACAATAGCTCCAATTCTTGCTTGAGAATGCATCTTTTTCCTTCACCAAATCTTCTTCACAACCTGCAAATAAAACTAATAATAACTCTCTTCAACTTGCTTGAGATATATAGGCTTTAATCAGCTTTGCAAACTCCAACTAAGTTACAATTACAATGCTCAAGCCCTATCCCTAAAAGGTATGCCTATCTCATGCAAATAGAGTTATGTTGTGAAGAACAATTTCAAATCCTCATCTTCATGCATTTGGGCGTCCCAAACTGAAGTAGCAACTCAACCTCTGTTCTATAAATATCTTCAAGGCTTCATCCTCAAAGTAGGTGCCCAAAAGTGGTCCCACTTAACTGATCCTTTTGAAATATCTCAACATGCAAAGGAGTTAATTCCAAGAAGCCAACTTGGGTACCCAAGTTGGGTCCAAGTCATTTCTTGTTAACTGAAACATTTCTCAACACCATTCATGCAAGAATGGTCATCCCCTATTAATTGGAGGTAGTCCCTGTTATCTGTCATGCAACTCAAGTCATTAGCCATGCATTCCAAGTTAACTGAAGTCAACTAGCATTCAACTAAAACTAACTGAAGATAACTGAACCATAACTAAACTAAACTAAACTAAACTAAACTAAACTAAACTAAACTAAACTAATTCTGAATTGAATTGAACTGAACTTCATGCATGCAAACATCAAACCCTAACTCCTAGGATCTTTACATGCATTCAGAAGTGTTATCTCTTACTTTGAATAGTTAACAGAGCTCAAGGTGAGTGTCACCTACCATGTGGGTGCCCCATGTGCCCCTATTATTTAGGAACTCATAATGGATGCCCTCACATGCTCCTAACATATAGAATTAATTAAAAATGTCAATAAAAATGATTATTTCATCAAATATTAATCTCTTCCTAATTCTAGTGTTGATGAACACATTCCAAGGACTTAGGAGATACATGAAATAATTAATGTTTAGGATTGTAATTAAATGGCATCCTATTCCCAACACATGTACCTTAGACCATGAATGAAGTCTTTTAGAAAGCCACCAAATAGGAACAAAAGCTGCAACAATTGTCAAATCTTCGCAGTGATTCAAGTTCTAAGTCTCGTTATGGGAAGAAGAAATTTTATAAGGGAGACGAGCAATCAGATTCGTACTCTCAAGAGGGGAAGCAGATCGCAAGAGAAGGGTGAATATGGTAATGGTGCAAAGAACAAGAAATCAAACAAGGGTAAGGGTAAGGATAACCATAAGCAAAAGGGCTTTAGAGAGGACAAGCTAGAAGGTCACAAAGGGCCTCATGATGGATGTTATACTTGTGGAGGTGACCATTATGCCTCAAATTGTCCTCAACGGTTGAAGTCACGGAAGGAAGGAAGCTACCAGTAGACTCACTAGATCCACGTTGCAGTGGATAACAAGCAGGCAGACTACCAGGCTTTGCCAATCTAGCTAACGAGTAAGCTCTATGGCCAATTTGTCTCTATCTTAATCGATACTGGAGCTACTAAATGTTTTATAGATTATAGAATAATATCTAAGATACCCATTAGACTTGGATACATGAAAAATTCATGGACAGTCTAGTATGGTAATCGAGCAGAGCAAAGGGTTGCTACCTGTCTCTTTTACATTGAGCTAGAACTTCCAACCTTTCAAACTCAGGTCAACTTGTATGTGGCACCCTTAGGCTCATATGATTTAATTTTGGGGATAAATTGGTTAATTGAGCATAAAGCTATAGTGAACTGTGAGGATAAGGTGGTCAACTATCTGGATGATTATGGAAACCTAGTTGAGGTTTGTGGAATGTAGAGACCCTTAGAGCTTAGATAGATTTCTGCGATGCAACTCAAGTAGGCTCGTCAAAAGAGTTATGTGATTTATGTAGTGTATGTTAGTAATCTGGACAACAAGGAGCCATATTTGGATGATTATCCTACTCTCAAGGAGTTCTAGGACATATTCCTTGATGAACTTATAGAATTGCCTCTGAAGTAAGAATTTGGTTTTTCTATCGACCTAGTTCCGAGAGTTGAGCCTCAATCCAAGGTGCCTTATCGGATGACCACCACAAAAATCTATGAGTTGAAGGCCCAACTAATGGAATTTTTGGATAAGGGGCTCAGAAGACCCAATGTGTCTCCTTGGGGAGTGTCGTTTATTTTTGTGAAAAATAAAGATGGAACTTTGCATCTGTGTATTGATTATCAAATAATGAACAAGGTTACCATCAAGAATCGTACCCACTCTCGAGGATTGATAATTTGTTTGACCGAATGAAGGGAGCAATGGTTTTCTCCAAAATTAATCTCAGATCGGGGTACCATCAATTGAGGATTAAGGAAGAAGATATTTTGAAAACTACATTCACAACTCAGTTTGGACTTTACGAATTCACAATGGTACCTTTTGGTTTAACTAATGCACCAACAACCTTTATGAACCTTAAGAACAGTGTATTCAGAGACTGCTTGGATGACTTTGTCTTGATATCCATTGACAACATCTTAGTCTACTCAAAAATTGTCGAAGAACATGATAGACATTTGAGGATAGTTTTTCAGTGTTTGAGAGAAATGAAACTCTTTGGAAAGTTGTCCAAGTGTTCCTTCTATCAGAACTGGTTGCACTATTTGGTCCATATAATTTAAGTTGAAGGAGTTTCCATGGACTCTGAAAAGATCAAGGAAATTTTGGAATGGCCAATGCCTCAAATGTGTTAGAATTCCATAGCTTCATGGGCCTCCTAGGATTTTATAGGAAGTTTGTGCAAGGGTTCTCCCATATTGCATCTCCTATTACCTCACTCCAAAGGAAGGGAAAGCGGTTTGAATGGGCCGAGAAATGCGAGCAGGAATTACAACTCCTAAAGAGAGAGGCTCACTATAGCACCTGCACTGACTATCCCTAATCCTAATGGAAGATTCACAGTAATCACAGATGCTTCTAGAGAGGGATTGGGAGTAGTATTAATTCAAGATGGACAAGTAGTGGCATATGAATCAAGAAAGCTTAAGCAACACAAAGTAAACTATGTGTCTCACGATTTGGAATTGGCGGCCATAGTTCATGCCTTACAAATGTGAAGGCATTACCTTTTGGGAAATCCATTTGAACTCAAGACAAACCACGTGGGGTTGAGATACATATTTACCTAGCCAAACCTCAATGCACGACAAAGAAGGTGGCTAGAATTCCTTAGTGTGTATGACTTTAGAATTGAATACATAAAAGGGAAAGAGAACATAGTGGTTGATGCTCTTAGTAGACGAAGATATATGATAGCCATGATCTCAACAAGGTCTAACTTGAGGCAACATGTAATTCAAAATCTACCAGGGGATGAGCACTATGAAAGAGTGAAGAACACTCTAGCAGAAAATCCTTCGGATCATTGGTTCGACAGGTACAAAATTGAACCAGATGGTATTTTGAGGTACCAGAGGTGAATGTATATTCCTGACTCTGGAGAGCTGAGAAAGTTGGTTTTAGAAGTTCACAATGCATCTTATTCAAGACACCCCAGAGTATCTAAGATGACCATGGAGATGAAGACTCTGTATTTTTGGCCTAAACTCAAGAAGGATGTAGTTGAGTACGTAGCTAGATGCATGGAGTGCCAGCAAGTTAAGGTTGAGCATGCACACCCAGCGGGGTTATTGTATCCTCATGACATACCTGATTATAAATGGTTGGTGGTCAGTATGGATTTTGTACAGGGGTTGTCATTGAGCAAGAGTAAGCATGGTGTTATCTTGGTCATGATTGATAAGTTGACCAAGGTTGCACACTTCATTTTGGGAAACCTTAAGGATGGATCGTTGACCCTGGCTAAGAAATTTTTTTAGGAGATCTTCTATTTGCATGGAGTTCCAGAGACTATCATTTCTAATAGGGACACATGGATGACCTCAAGATTTTGGAAAACCTTGAATGCAACATTGGGGACTAAATTGAATTCCAGCTCAGCTTATCATCCTCAGACTAACGGGTAGACAGAGAGGGTGAATCAGGTAGTCGAAGACCTCCTCCAAATGCATTGTATAGACCAATAGTATAGGTGGGAACAATATTTTCCTTTGGTAGAGTTTTCTTACAACTCCTATCATACATCCTTAGGCATGGCACCATTTGAAGCCTTGCATGGGCAGAAGTGTCGTACCCCCATCAGTTGGGATAAACTGGAGGATAGGATCATAGTAGGACTTTAAATGCTTAAGGAAATGGAAGAAAAAATGAGGTTCATTAAGAGCAGACTGAAAGAATTGGCAGGCCAATAGAAGAGTTATGCCGACAAGAACTGAAATCTTAGACATGAGTTCGCAATAGAGGATAAGGTTTTCTTGAGATTTAAACCTCATAAAAGCTCTATTGCTTTTGTAAATTCTTCCAAGTTGGCCCCAAGATATGTGGGACCGTTTGAACTCTTGGAAGTGATTAAGCCAGTTGCTTTTAGACTAGCTCTACCACCTGCCTGGCTCGACTTCATAATGTGTTGCATGTTTCTTTGCTTAATCCATATCATCCTGATGTGACTCATTTACTTGACTGGAAATCCTTGCAGGTACAGGATCTAAGAGTGGTGCTAGTGGAGCCCATTAGAATCCTAGATAGACACAACGTTAAGCTACAAAGCAAAGATATTTCCCAGTATAAGTTCCAATGGGACTAGTATTCAGAGGACAGTGCTACTTGGGAAGATGTGGTAGAAATAGAACACTCCTTTCCACACTTGCTTTCTTGAAAAGAAACTCAATAATTTTGATTGAAATTTTTTGAATTGAGATATTATGATATTTCATGCTTTAAAAATATTGATGTTGAACTAAACATATATTTTGATGAGATGTTGAAATAGACATATTTTGAATGATGTTGAAATAGACATATATTTTGATGAGATGTTGAAATAGACATATACTCTAAATGATGTTGAAATAGAAATCTATTTTGATGAGATGTTGAAATAGACATATATTCTGAATGATGTTGAAATAGACATATATTTTGAAGAGATGTTGAAATAGACATATACTCTGAATGATGTTGAAATAGACATATATTTTAGTGAGATGTTGAAATAGACATAAAGGTTCTAAATTTGATATGATGTTCTTTTATTCGACTTATTAGACATCGAGACGATGTATCTTCCAAGAGGGGAAGGATGTCATAACCCAATTTTATTGCATATTTATTTAAATGTGGAAAAATGAATTATTGATGAAATTCAACTAAATATTTAATGGAGATTCCAGAATATTCAAATGTTAAATATAAGGAGTTGACTAATGTTGACTTTGTGGATTTCTGAAAACTATTTTTATATGTCATCAAGAATTTGAACGTTACTAATCAAATTGCAAGTGCAAGTGTGTGCAGTTGCAGGATGACAGGTTGAAGGATGAGTACATGGTTGAAGTAGAATTGTTTAGCTGAATCGAACGGTAAGCCAGTTGGAATCTAGGTGCGCACACCACAATGGCATGATGATTAGAATTTGATTGATCTGCATGTATAAGAAAATAATTTTTATTTTATTTGAACTATTTTCAGTGATTGCAAATGAATAAATAGTAGATTTAATTTTCAATTCAATCCTTGTGATTTGAAGGAATTTAAACGAGCGTTGTAAAGAAAATTCTCTTCTTTAAGTGTAGAAATATATATATGTAACGAAGCTCGAAATGAAAAAAAAAAAAAAAGTTCCTTAAAATGATAGTGTATGGAACCTTTGAGTCATTCTGGACAAACTTCTATATGAATTTTTTATTGAAAACATATACCTATACATATATATGTGTGTGTGTGTGTATGTAAATTGAGCACCTATATATATACATATATATACATACATCTATACATATATAGATATATATACATTATTCAAACGTATGAAAGATGTGAATGAAACCATTTAAATGCATAGAGATACATTTATATATATATATATGTATATGTATAATAATATATATATGCATACATATACATACGTATTCATGTTTGAAATTGAATGGAAATTAAGTTGGCAATTGATGCTTTAAGAATCAGACTGTGGTAAAATCTATGAAGATTACAAGGTAGATCCACGATGGTCGTGGCCTTCCCAGCAATAAAGACATTATTCAAAATTGGAGGGCAGCTATGGAAGGTGTTGTGTGGTCTCACAACATGCCCCAAGACTAAAAATACTTGGGGACCTAAGTGAAAAATATAACTCTTATGGCAGGAGCTAGCTAATTGGAAGATCACTGGAAGTGAAGAAAGGAATTGAAATCTTTGATAATAAGAAAGTACTTTATATTGTAAGTGTTTCGTGCAGTGGGTACCAGGTATCGGAAACACAGAAAAGGCGAAAGGTAATGTGAAGTTTAAGTGGAAGACTCGGGTCTAGTATAAAGCAGTCCAATATGAAGCTTTTCGGTAAGAGGGAGTCTGGTATAATGGAGTTTCGATATAACCAAGGTCTACGAAAGTAAGTGGGTAAAGCTGAATACCAGGTACTAGGTTGCAATGTCAAATGTAATGTTAAAATTTTAAATTTGTCTAATAATCCCAGTGATCTGGTATATGTACAAGGATTTATCATATGCTTTTAAAAAGGCATGTTAATTATGATATTTTTGAACTAAGATTTGAATAATGGTTTTATTTACATGAGAAGTTGTAAATTTTTATTTATTTATTTTTAAGAAAAAAGGGATTTAATATATGGAATTTTGTGACTACAGTAGATATCAATTGTGATGCAAAGCTTGGGTATGGACGGTCAGGAAAACTTGAATCATGGAAGGAATAATTTTCAGTCTAGTTCGATCACTCTAGGAGGTGATAATGTAGACGGCTTTGATTCCACCAGAATGTTGGGGATCTCGATATTTCACATGCAATGGGAACAAATTCCAATCTTTGGGAGAGCCCATTCCTGAGAGTGACAAAATAGGAGCCAAGCAAAGTGTAGGGGGCGAAAAATCCACCTTATCATTCTAAATATATGGGAATCCCCTACATATTATCATGATTCGAAGTATCATCTTTGTGAATATTCCAGATGAAAAAGTAGAACCTAAAGAGCTTCAAAGAGTAATTGGAGTTGACTTCAATTGCAATTCTCCTATTGCTCACAATATTCCATGTGCCTTGATGAGATTGGTCCCTTAGATTTCCTCTCATGTAGTTGTCTTATCCTATCTGAGCCTTGTGTTCTATAAAAGGCTAGAGGATGCTTCATTTTTATTTTAAGTTTGGAATTTGTGGATGTTAAAGGAGCATAAATTGTTTTTAAGTTTTGTTTTTTTTCCTGTTTTCTGAACCATTTCGGCATAAAACTTTGTATGCACGTAGACATTAATTGATATCAGAGCTTAATGGATAGCTACCTATCTCAGTATCTTTTGTAGCTAGTTTTGTAAGTTCGGCCGAACAAGACTGTATGTTCTGTCATTTTAAGAGTGCATACAAAACCTACTCAATGTCCATAAACGAAACTCTCTCTTTAAAAGCTTGCACTGATTTATACATAGTTGTGAAGCAATCTGGTGAAATATAAAGCAGTTTGCTCTGTTTTAATTAATTCTTTGTGGCATCCATGGAGAATAACTAGGAGAAACTTTTATTTTTCTATATTTTTTATACTTTGTTTTAGAATAGATGTTTAATATTTGAAAAAAAATTAAAAAATTAAATGAATGAAAGGAATTTTGTTGAAAATATTTTATTTTCCATGAAGTTGTTGAATGCTTAATGCTAAATCTACTTAAGTGATAGTAAGGAATTTGTGATATTTCATGAAATGTTATGGAAAATCTTTTGGTTTCATGATGTTTGAGCTTATCGTTTATATTCATAATGTTATCTAAAATGTTCAAAGACCAACCATAGCCCCTTTGAGATTAACAACAATATCACTTCATTACCCAAGAGCGGCCCTAGTGCAACCATGACTTGGTTATCAGAGACTTGGGATTGATCAAAAGACAATCTTTGTCTTGTGAATGCAGAATTTCCCTTTAGGTTTTATTTGTTCCATATCTTTCAAGAAGGATAGGCTCTTTGCAGTCTTGTCTGTGGAGATTTTATTTGACTTGTTTTCTACGAGTGAAATTATCGTCAATAGGAATTGGCACTAGAAGGAGGGCATTTCTTTGGTATTTTAGGTTTCATCCTTTGGAATTGGAAAATTATGCTTTGAAATATTATTTATAAGTTTAGCAAGAAGCTTGTAAATGAGAAATTTAATGCAAGTTGGTTTTTATTATGGAAATTGGAAAACTTTGTAAAATCTTTAATCAGAAGCTACATCCTTTGAGTTTGTTTACTTTTGGGAGAGTCACCAAGTGTAGAATTCATGATACAACTGATCATGGTGAACTTGAGTGTAAATTTTTTTTAACTAGGGTAAGTTTGGCCATAAGTGGAGCAATTCTGTTAACATAGGAAGTTTTAACACCTAAAAGAAAGGGATTATAACGAGAAAAAAATTTTTCCCTAGTGGAGTTGGAAATATTGAAAAATTAACCAATAAATAAAAACAGTTAGAAAACTACGATTATTATAAAGAAAATTCTAACGCTTTGCAGGGAAATAGGCAAGAATGTCGAGATTCAGAGATATTTCATCACAAACGAGGAAATGACATGGATGAATCATCATTCCCTGTATATGTGGGAAATGTAGATAATGAGATGGAGCGGGAAAATCGAGCAGGAAATGTGTGTATTGTGCTTCAAGTTGGGAATTCACCAACTATAAAAAACATTTTCCTGATTTTATACAAGATACAAAATATCAAGTTTTTACTTTTTCTCTTTCTGATAGCAATATAAATAGTGATATATCTTGGTCTAACAAAATGTAAAGTGAAGACAGGGCCAAAGATATGAAATTTTTTAGAAGAGACGAAAACAGAGAAATAAACGTAGCCATTCATGGAAATGGACCAGGGTTGGGAGAAGGTACATTATTTCCGCATCAGACGAAATGTGTTCAATCAGTCTCTAATGAGATCGTTTTCATACATTTGAGCCAAATTTTGGGTAAGTACACTTTTGAATTTATGATGTTTAAACGCAAAAAATTTAAGATATTCCATTGCTATAGTAGAATATTGAAAATTTTGATAAGAGAATTTAAAGACAAATCTGTTGTAATTCGCACTAAAATTGTAGAGGAAATAGCTATAGAAATTGAAATAAATTGCTTTATTAGAGTTAATCTTTTTGTGATGATAGAGTTAGGGTAGTTAGGGTTAGTTTAGTTTTTTTGAGTTTTTTTAGTTTTTTTTTTAGAGGTTTTTTTTTTCTTTGTGCTTGTTTTGTTTTGTTCTTTTCTTTTGCCTAGCCTCTGCATTAGCAAATTTTGCTTAAATTTATCTTATGCATGAGAGTGAAATTCAAATATTTTGCAAAATTGAACTGAAAAGGAGAAATAATAAAGCCATGCATAGTAAAACACGCTTTTAAAAGATACCAAAAAGATATATATGCGTATATCACGTATATACATTAGATATCAAAATCCTCATTCAAAAAAATTAAAAAAAGATTCAAAAGGCAAGTGAGAAAAGTTGTGGGCAATAGTAGCCATTCAGTCGATCTGGGACGCCTCTTCTATCAGGGCTAAATACCCTATGTAGGCGAATTCCTGGTGAGTTTCAAAGTCTTGGATATGGAGATCAGTAAGAAAAGGCCGAAGTGGAACCACTTCCCCATGTTCTAGGAACCGAGGAATATCATCTATGGAGGGAATCCCAATGGTCAAATGTGCAACAGCTAAGATGGTATCCAGATTCTCCAAGAATTTGAGCTTCACTATTAAGTTGGCAACAACACGAACATCTTCAATAGGTAGCCCGGTGTCCAAAAGTGATGCTACAAAGTGAGAAGCTATGTCAGAGTAAAAACAAAAGTAGCAGTTGGACGCAACATATATTTCCCCTAGGACTAAGCATAAGTTTGGCACAGTGAAACTGGAAGTCCTAATGATGAAGACCTTTTCAAGCCTTTGCAGTGTGCTACTTCCTAAGAAAACATTCTATCTATGGGAACAATCTAAGCAAATTGGAGTATCCATGGCTAAGAAGCAAATGCAAAGACATAGAACAAAACGGATTTACAAAAAAATGCAAAAAACAAGGAAAAGGAAAGAGAAGTGTGGAGAATTCGAGAAGAAATGCACGAGTTTATAGAGTCATAAGTAAAGTTTTGGTACATAGTTGCCTTGAGTAATTGTTTTTTTTTGGGAAATTGTATGCAAGGTGGCAGCTGAACAATAATATTCAAAATTAAAGGTTAAATTAAGTTAATTCTTTATGCATTTCTGGTGAAATTGCTTCAAATTTGAGTAGTGCGGAGATTGTGAATCAAGCAAGTTGAAGATTTCGAAATTAATAGTGGTCATTTCAAATTGTTTAAAAGAGTCCTATTAATTATGGAGGTGTTATGTGTGTGGACTATACAGGAGAATGAAGTCGGCAAGGCAGTACACATCATCACCTGAGTAAGTTGAAGGGATAATACGTGTTGAGTAAGGCGTGCAAATTTAATGCAAAATAATATGATCATGTTTCAAGGTAATCATGACATTTTGAGCCATTAATGAAGTGCAATGCTATCAAGTTGAGGCAGTTAGCATAAATTTTGGTAGTTTCCATAAAATTTAATTGGAAGGGTGGTAACTAATGTTTCTAAATTTAAATTTAAATTTGGTGATTAAGTTGTCTATTGCTAAATTTTAATTTATGCATATTTTTTAACATATAGTGAGCTATAGTTAGCTAGGATTTGGCATAAATTAGTGAAATTGAGCTAGAAACACACACCTACATGGAATCATTAAATAAGTTTTTGGGAAGTAGTGAATCAATGAAGGGAATTACATTGAATGAAAAATCAAAAAGTAACCTTTGATACCACTATAATTCCCAACCTAATAGCGGTGCTTCAATGCTTGCAAGTTGATAAAAGAGCTATTATTGCAATATCAAAAGTGAAAAATGAGCTATTATTGCTATATCAAAAAAAATTTATATCAACTATTTAGGCTATCCAAATAACTCTACCGGGGCTATGGACGCCTAATCGGAAGTAGAGCTATGTTTGGGGGAATTATGGAGATAACCTTGTTGGGGCTATGGACGCTTGAGTAACATCAAGGCTCTATCCCTAGTTGGCTTTGGAGGATTACTATATTATGTAGTTCAATGTTAATGAGCTGATTCTTTTTACTAAATTCCAAAAACCGAAATTAATCAGAGCACACATGGATGTTTCCGATGGAGTTTTACTTTTTTAATTCCAGAATCTAGGTAAAGGTAGAAAGTTATTGTTTTAAAATATGTATAAGTTTTAATTTACAACTGGAGATTTAATTTCAAGTTTGATTTAAATTTGGTTTTGTTGGTTGTAAGTTGTTGTGTGGTCTCACAACACGCCCCAAGACTGAAAAGACTTGGGGACCCAAGTGAAAAATATAACTCTTATGGTAGGAGCTAGCTAATTGGAAGATCACTGGAAGTGAAGAAAGGAAGAGAAACCTTTGATAATAAGAAAGTACTTCGTATTGTAAGTGTTTCGTGCATTGGGTACGAGGTACCGGAAACACAAAAAAGGCGAAAGGTAATGTGAAGTTTAAGTGGAAGACTCTGGTCCGGTATAAAGCAGTCTAATATGAAGCTTTCTGGTAAGAGGGAGTCCGATATAATGGAGTTCCGGTAAACCGGGGTCCAGGAAAGTAAGTGGGTAAAGTTGAATACCGGGTACCAGGTTGCAATGTGAAATGTAATGTTAAAATTTTAAATTTGTTTAATGATCCCGGTGACCTGGTATATGTACAAGGATTTATCATATGCTTTTAAAAAGGCGTGTTAATTATGAGATTTTTGTACTAACATTGGAATAATGGTTTTATTTACATGAGAAGTTGTAAATGTTTTTTTTTTTTTAAAGGATTTAATATATGGAATTTGTGATTGCAGGATATATTGATTATGATGCAAAGCTTGGGTATGGACGGTTAGGAAAAATTGAATCATGGAAGGAATAATTTTTAGTCTGGTTCAATCACTCTGGGAGGTGATAATGCAAATGGCTTTGAGTCCATTGGAATGTTGGGGATCTCGATATTTCACATGCGATGGGAACAAATGCCAATCTTTAGGAGAGCCCATTCCCAAGAGTGACAGAACCAAAGCCAAGCGAAGTGTAGGGGGCAAAAATTCCACCTTATCATTCTGAATATATGGGAAGCCCCTACATATTATCATGATTTGAAGTATCATCCTGGTGAAGATTCCAAATGAAAAAGTAGAACTCAAAGAGTTTCAACGAGTAATTGGAGTTGACTTCCATTGACTTCAATTACAATTCTCCTATTGGTTACAATATTCCACGTGCTTTGATGAGATTGGTCCCTTAGATTTCCTCTCATGTAGTTGTCTTATCCTATCTGAGCCTTGTGTTCTATAAAAGGCCAGAGGATGCTTCATTTTTATTTTAAGTTCGAAATTTTTGGATGTCGGAGGAGCATAAACTTTTTTTAAGTTTTGTTCTTTTTCCTATTTTTTGAACCATTCCGATGTAAAACTTTGTATGCACGTAAATATTAATTGATATCAGAGCTTAATGGATAGCTACCTATCTCAGTATCTTTTATAGTTGGTTTTGTAAGTTCGGTCGAATAAGACTGTATGCTATGTCGTTTAAGGGTGCATACAAAACCTACTCAGTGTCCATAAACAAAACCCTCTCTTTAAAAGCTTGCATCATTTTATGTGTAGTTGTGAAGCAATCTGGTGAAATATAAAGCGGTTTGCTCTATTTTAATTAATTATTTGGGGCATTCATGGAGAACAACCGAGAGAAACTTTTATTTTTTAGTATTTTTTATACTTTGTTTTAGAATAGATGTTTAATATTTGAAAATGTTTTAAAAAATTAAATGAATGGAAGGAATTTTGTTGAAAATATTTTATTTTCTATGAAGTTGTTGAATGCTTAATGTTAAATCTACTTAAGTGATAGCAAGGAATTTGTGACATTTCTTGAAATTTTATGGAAAATCTTTTGGTTTCATGATGTTCGAGCTTATCATTTCAATTCATAATGTTATCTAAAATGTTCAAAGACCAACCATAGTCCATTTAAGATTAACAACAATATCACATCATTACCCAAGAGCGACCTTAGTGCAACCATGACCTGGTTATCAGAGACTTGGGATTGAATAAAAGCCAATCTTTGTCTTGTGAATGTAGAATTTCCCTTTATGTTGTCTTTGTTCCATATCTTTCAAGAAGAATAGACTCTTCGTGGTCTTGTCTGTGGAGATTTTATTCGACCTGTTTTCTACGAGTGAAATCATCATCAACAACAAGAAACTATCATAATAATAGCACCCAACGCATGCAAAAGTATAGGTTTTTTTTACCATTATTTGGAATGAAGGTGGTGGAAAAAGTAAGAGATCGATAAGGAAGGAATCGGTGAACACCAAAAAGGCAGAAAAGAAATTGAAGTTGTAGGAAAAATATAAGAAAATCTTCAATTCGACATGCTCATTCTTTGAGGTAATTCGATTCATGAATTAGTTTTGATATTGCTATCATATCTCTTCATTGTTTATGTTTATTATTGCATATGATGGTAGAACTGATAGTTTAGAGGCATGCTATGTATTTTCCTATGTGTTTCAGCTTGAGTCTAATGATTCATTTTGGGGATCACCCTTAGGGGATTCGCATGGCCTACGACCTTCTCATGTTAGTCTTATTTGAATGGAGCCATTCGACTAGCTATGCTAGTCTGAGGCATTGAAATCCATGAAGTGACTTTTAAATGATGATTGCTCAATAGAGAAATCCATAAAATGGCTATCGGATCTCTTAATCCAATTTAATGTGTATCATTAGTGTTGACTGTGTTAGGGTCACCTATCGAGCTAGTATAAAGAGGAAATAAACCTTTGTGCTATCTTCAGTATGTTTCAATAGAGTTATCCTTTAAATCTTATGCTCCCCATTATCATCCTAGCTGATAATGGAAAAATGGCAAACCGTTCTTTATTGTAGGTCAGTGGTAATTATATGTGTATAACATAAACCTCAATTTGAAGAATCGATGGATGTTAATGAAGGGTTTCTTTGTAGACTTGTAAAGATCGATCCTCATGATCGATAGTGTATTGTTTTTGAAACAAATATGAGTTTGCATGAAGTATAGAGCAACATGCATTAAGGTATAAACCAAAATACTCGAAAAGGGTAACTTCGAATGAAACTTGAGGTTAAGATAGGAAATACCGACCATAGAAATGGGTCAAAATCTAGAAAAACCTTGGTCTTTTGATGCATCTTGTGTAGGCAAAAGTATTGTAGATCCTGAAACCGAGCATGTTTTCTTAACTAAAAGAAAATTGCTTAAGAAACTCACTTCGACAAGCATGTTGAAGTTGGTCACCTTATAATATTAAAGATGCTCATAGTGAATTCCAATGATGAAAGAGTTCAAGATCTCGGTGAAGACATTTTGTCCTTATGTATTAAACATGACTATTTGATTATTTAATTTTTGGGATAGCAAATAGAGCAAATGACATTATTTTACCCTTAAATGTAACTGTTTAGTCTAAAATAGAAATATGTTGATGTAAACAGAGGATATACTTGCAAAAGACTCTGTTATGCTAAAATTTATCTTTGCACAATGAATGATCCTATGAAAACAACTTATTTATTGACTGTTCAATATGCAAACAACTTACTGTATGACTATTTAGTGGGAAACAATACTTGTTTTTTTTTAAATAATGAACGTTCATATGTAAACATATTATTTAATGACTGTTTAGTATGTAAACAACTTACTTTATTGACTGTTCAGTATGCAAACAACTTACTTTATGACTGTTTAGTAGGAAATAGTACTTGTTTTGTTAAAACAATGAATGATCATATAAAAATAGCTTATTTATTGACTGTTCAATATGCAAACAGCTTACTATATGATTGTTTAGTAGAAAACAGTACTTGTTTTTTTAAAACAATAAATGTTCGTATGGAAACAACAATGTTAGAATTTAACAATAAGTGAGAAACTGTTATCATATACTTGCTTGGAATGTTTATTTTGACTATGAAATGTCAATTAGAATACTATTGAAAGATTGCAATATGAATAATGATTATTTTAGAATGTATGAAAAAACTTTAACATTAGTAGGGACATATATGTTTATGCACATAGACTTCATCTATGTACATACACATACTTGTGACATACCTTCTTTTGTTTTTAGTACAAAGAAAAGTGCTTAAGTTATTAAGTAGAAACTAGTCATAAGTATGATATAATTGAATATTGAAGTACTCTATGAAACATATAATCTGTTTTCTATTATGTTTCTTCCTTTAAGACAAAGTGGTTGTATATTTTAATTTCTTTAATAGAACAGTGATACCTTAGTTGACTAGAGCACCTATGGGTAGTTGTTGCTAGAAGGTAGATAGTTGTTGTACTATAAAGTTACTTTTTTGGGCTAGTGTCGAAATGGGTTCAAAGAGTATAGGTTTGTTTTACTAGAACCTATCATTTGTTGTTGTTGCAACATACTTATTATGCTTGGCCAAGCAATATGGTTCATTATGTATGTATGAATGAACTTTGTGATTTCACTCTCTACCATTTCTAGCATAGATATTGCACTTTCTTTTCTAAATTGTAGATAGAAATTGCATGTTCATGTATGGGAACGTACCATATTCCACCTTGTAGGTTGTTCTCTTGCTAAAATTTTTGTGCAAGGTTGGGCATTCTTCAAGTCAGAAGAATACCAAGGAAGTGTAAGCTTCATGGTTGGGCGGTAAAGCGCTTCAACCATGTTCTCATCCACCAGTGGAGGCGAGTGTTGAAGAAGAACCTTAGTAGTTCTCAGACTATCATATTCTATGATGTATCTTGATGTTATTCAGTCATGTAATTAATGATAAATGTACTATGTAATGACATTGTGTCCTTAGGTGCCAAGTAAATCTTGATATTGTAATTTGACTTTTGAAGTGAATATAAGAATCTTGACTCATTCTAAATGGACATGTGTAGCTATGATTGACTTTAGCCACTAGTTATGTCTTTTAAATTGGAGTATATTCATGTCTCATTTACAATTTAATAATAATTTAGTAATTGTAGACATCCAATTTGATCACTTCCATATGATCAAACGCGTCTCCTTATTCATCCGGTTGTTCATCCCCTATGTCAATATTAATTAAACCATTTGTTTAATTAATACCCTGCATCTTGCATAAGGGTCCTAAAGTATTTAATTTAATACTTTACCCCTCTTCCTCCTCTAAATTAAATAAATATACCCTTTTATTTAATTTAGTCATATCCCCTTTTTAAATCAAAATTCATTTTTTTTAATTCTTCTTTTCTCTCTCATGGTCACATCCTCCAACTTTTGCAAGTTGGTCCCTAATCCATCTTAATTACTTCATCTTCTTCTAATTAATAGGGGTTAGCATGTGCACACTCTTAACCATCATTAAGGTCACATCCTCCATAATCTCCCACTTGCTTCTAATGAGTCATTAGTCCATCTAACTGAGTACTTGCACAACCTTAAATCATTTGGTTAGCCTAACCTAATCCTCATCCTATTTATGGCATATGTCCTTGAGTCAACCTTATTAAAGGCTTTCTCCTTTTGGACAAGGCACTCCACTTCCCTATGTGAATTTTTAATTCACCTTTTAATCCCCCAAGGCACCCAAAAGGAATTTTTAATTCCTTCACTTCTCCCCACATGTCCTTCACTTATTCTTTATTCTTTCCCATCTCCCCATGAGACTATTTGAGGAATTTTTAATTCCTCACATGTCCTCTCACCCACATGGGGACAAGGACCTCCTTTATGAGGAGATCTTGTCCAATCCCAAGGTACTTTGTACCCCCTCCATGTCATGTACTTCTCCTTCCACCTCATGTCCACTTCACCTTTTAGGGCTATATCACATGCCACATGTCAAGATGTGAGGGCTTGTGAGTTCTCAACTCACCTTAGCCCTACATCTTGATATTTTGTGGCTCAATCTTGACCGTCCATTTCCCTAGGAATTCTCAAAAATCCTATAAATACCCCCTCTTTTCTCTCATTTTGGGGGAGATCATTTTGCTAGCCAAACTCTTGCAATTTTGTTTCTCAACTTATACTTAGCCATTTTCTTGTTTCCATCCACTTGCACTCATCTTCACAACTTCATTTAGCTTGCATCTTGTGCCATCCAAGGAGCATACACATCAAAGATCGAAGGGCCAACCAAAGGATCGATTCGACGCAAGGTATAAAGTTCTATTTTGTTGCTTTTTATCTTGTATTGTTTCCAACTTAGGCTAATCTTGAGGTGTAGGTTGTTTTGGTGTTTATTTGCACTCTTTTACTTGTTGCTCATTTTCTAACGCTCACATTCGACCTATCACATTTGCATGCGGTGGGACCCAAACGGGTCTATTTCTTTCCGTTTGCTATTTTTGCATTTTGAAGGTCCAGTTAGTGGACCTATCGGCAGTGGATCTCCCGTGGTGGACCTATCCTGCAGTGTGGAAACCTGTGTTGTGAACCTCCGGTAGGACGGCGACCTGTCCTGACAGAGTGGCAAACCTGTCCCTGCAGAGTGGCGGATCTGTCCCTACAGAGTGGCGGACCTGTCCTCTAGAAGGTAAAAATTTTAAGTTTTTTTTATTGTCTTTTGGTAAAATAGGCACATAGCTTAATTAAAGGGGGTCAATAAACCTTGTTTGGCGTGTTTGGGAAGCCTATTTGACGTATCCAATCCCCTTGCACCATTTGGCGATCCTAGGTGACGAGAAATCGTAGCTTTCCAAGTCCTTTTGAGTCACCCTTTTTCACTTTCTTAGTGGGACATGCTTGGGGATTTCATCACCCCAAGGGATGATTCCAACCACGCGTATCGGAGGGGTATATAAAGGGGGGAGAGTGAAAGTTGTACCTCAATCCAACCACGTTGTAATTGGCGAAGCGTTGGGATGATGTGAAGAGTTGGTCCGAGCCTTTAGTATCTCGCTAAGGTTCCCGACTCACGCTTGTAATGGGTTGGTGTTCATGATTTGGGCCTCACGTACTGGGTGTATATCGAGGACTCCTTAGCAACCATGTGCATCCTAGAGTAGAAGACTTTGTTGACCATACCCGTTTTTACTAATCTTAGGGTTGTGCTATTTGAATTGTCTTTCTCTGCAAAAACCAGTGATTATCAGTTTGGCCAAGTCTTTTTATGATTGCTATATTTTGGGTCCTTTGCCTTACCCATCCATCCAAAACATCCAATTTCAACTTATCCTTTGGCGGACCTGTCCTTATCCCTTGGCGGACCTATCCCTGTGGTGTGGCAGACCTGTCCCAACCCTGTGGCAGACATGTCCTTGTGCTGTGGCAGACCTGTCCTTCTGCAGTGGTGGATCTGTCCTAGTGCAGTGGCGGACCTGTCCTTGTGCAGTGGCTGACCTATCCTAACCCTGTGGCGGACTTGTCCCAACCCTGTGGCCGACCTGTCCTTGCGCTGTGGCGGACCTGTCCTAACCCTGTGGCGGACCTATCCTTGTGCTCTGGCGGACCTGTCCTAGTGCAGTGGCGGACTTGTCCCTGTGCTGTGGCGGACCTGTCCTTATGCTGTGGCGGACCTGTCCTTTGACCAGCCTATATCATCACTTGGCATTCATTGTCCCTCTGTTTTGAACATTGATACGACCATTCAACATCTAAAACAAACATTTGAATGTCTGTTCCGAGCCTCCATCCCTTTGTTCTAAGAGTCATTTATCCCGAACACTCTTTTGCTTGTTTCGAGAGCCATTCATCCATCTTGAGACACTCCCCATCCGTCCTAAACCTACTTTCATCTCCGATCTCCGTTATCCTTTATAAACCTCATTGGAGTTGTCATCCAAGTTGACCTACGTGTTCATCCCTAATCACAATCATCGTAGCTGGCTTAGGATCGCTATCCGTCTTAAGTCAGTTATCCTTTTCAACCCAATCAATCCGCTTCTATCTCAAGTTGGATTTGGTGTCGTTATCATACCTCCACCTTTCAATCAATACCTAGTGTTACCAAGGATCCTTCTTAAACTCGGTTGTGGATCTCGGTCTTCATCATCTTTATCATCACATCAATCCTAATCATCAGATCAATCCAACCCCCACATCATCAAATCTATCCAGATCAAAATCCAAAACCTGGACTAATTCAGTGTCATCAAATCAATCCACACCAGTCTAACCGATCGTCATCAATCAATCTCCCATCAAATCGAATCAATCTTTCATCATCAAAGTCCTTCTAATATCTTGATCCCTCTCATCATCTTGCATGCCCATTCAGACCCGATCACAGGCAAAGAAAATGGCTAACCAACAAGCCCTGAATGCCCAATCAAACAATCCTCAAGATCCCAATAACACAATGAACATCCCTCACGATCCCCACAACGGTACCTCATCACAATCCAATGTGGATGGTCAAAACACGTCACCACCTAGGGAAGAAAACATGGCTAATCAACCTGAGCTCACATTCGAGGAACACTTCAGCAACCCTGTTAATGCACAAATGACAGAACGCCTTCTCAAAAGACATGGGGACAAAATCTTGGCTCACTTGATTGACAAAGGTGTCAAGATGCCATCAGGTGTCGACTTATCCAAGTATGGCACCTCCACATCTAATATACCCCAAGGTTCACATGACATCCCCAGTAACTCGTATGTCCCCAACGTTCCTTCTGTAGAAGGTTGGCACCAACCTGAATTCGGCAATGCTGTCCTATATCCCGTTGGCAATCCCACACATCCCACCATCTCGGTCATGGGAACACCCCAAACCATTGACCCCAATGATCCTTTTGCCTATGGCATGCCGCAAAACATCCCGCAACCACAACCATTAATACTACCAGCACCACTCCCCTCAAACCCGCCTCCTGTCAACACTGGGGGCAACCCTTTCGCCGCCTTGCCCCCACCTCCTGGGGCTACCAATCCTCCACCATCATCATTCATACCCCAACAACTGTCCCAATCTAACAATCCTCCACCATCATCATTCATACCCCAACAACCGCCCCAATCTAACAATCCTCCACCATCGTCATTCATATCCCAACAACCATCCCAATCCAACATCCCTCCTTCATCGTCATTCGTATCCCAACAACCTCCCCAAGCCTATGCTCCCACTAGTGCTCAACAACCTCCCTCGCAAAACATCTCAATCGCACCTCCACCTCAACAACAACCATTGGTCAATCCCCTATTTTCAACACAACCATCATAGCATCAACCACAAGGAAATCAACCTTGGCCTTCAGCCCCGACCATATCTCCATTCCTTGCATCCATTTTACACCCGCAAGTGCAACCACCACACAACATCCCATCTCGCCCACCACCGCCACCAACTGTACATCAACAACCACCTCATCATTACAATTATTATAATCAGCAACAATATCAACAACAACCATCCTATGTGGCATCGCAACAGTCATATCAGCACCCCCAATATCCGCAAGCTAATCAACAACACCTTCTCCATACTTCCCAACAGTATGCCACCCATAACTACCTAACCAATCCATATCCCGCCTCGCAACAGCAACCTCTTTATCAACAAGGTCCCTTGGCGTATCAACAGGGGATGCCACCTCCTCACCCATACGCCCATCTCCAAACATCACCTCAGAATCCACAATCGTCCTATCATCAATACCCATCCAACACACCGGCCAATGTGGACATCCTAGAAATCAAAGCCGCTCTAAAAGATCTTCAGGAAGGGACTGGCAAACAATCGTTCAAGTTTGAAGATATATGCCCATATCCGTATGATCCCTCCATCTCATTGATTCCCTTCCCCAAACATTTTGAGATGCCAAAGTTTGACAAATATAAGGGGAACAAAGATCCTAAGGCCCACTTACAGGAGTTTTACTCCCAGTGTCAAGAAGTTATCCATAATGACAACTATCTCTTGCATCTGTTCCCCCGAAGTCTGGCAAGCAACGCCCTAGGGTGGTTCATGACTCTTGAAAAGGGATCTATAAAATCTTTTGCAGACCTGTTAGAAAAGTTTGTCTCCTACTTCTCCTTCAATTTGGAGAAAGATACTGATACCTTGGATCTTCTCAAAGAGAAACAACATGAAGGGGAAACCTTTACTAGCTACCTCCAGAGGTGGCATGCCCTAGCAAGCTGAATGAAAACCCCTTTGAAAGAAAAGGACATGGTAACCCTCTTCGTAGAGAACTCTCATCCCGACATGGCTCATAACTTCTGATTACATTGTGTCACCACTTTCGCGGAGGTGGTAGAGAAGGGACCCATCCTTGAGCGCACCCTTGTTGCCAAGGGGTACGTCAAAATATATAATCAGGATAGGGAAAGGACATTCAATGACAAGCCACATTTTTGGAACAAGAACAAAAATGCAGTAAATGATGGTGTCACTGACACTAAACATGTCCACGTGGCCAACACATCCCAGAAACAATAGCAATCCATACCTAATGCCATATCCGTACCGCAAGGGACACCCCTTCCTCCCCAACAGTCCAATCAAAATAACCAAGGAAACACTAAACACCAGTATGCTCAACTAGGAGAACCCTTGAGTGTCGTCTTCAACAAATTGTTGCAGATCAGCTATCCAATCACGTACCCTGTCACCAAGCCACTCGACGAATCCAAACCTAAGCCCGCATGGTTTAGGGAAAATGAATATTGTGAGTTCCATAAAATCAAAGGACACTCTTTGAATAAGTGTCAAGGTCTGAAAAACTACGTACAAGATCTCATAGATCGAGGTGACATCAAGGTTGACCCTAGTCAAGCTCCGTCGTCCAATGCTCAATTGCAGATCTATCAAAACGCCTTCTCAAACCATAACCAAGGCCCGAGTACTTCCAATAGTAATCCTCAAAATAACAGCACAAATAACATGAACTATAAGAATGTACCCCTCAATTACGAGGGTATTATTCATTACATTGAGCAGGTAGAACCTCGTGTATCCATGATACATGTCAAAGCTAAAGACCCTCAATGTGTTGTTACCACACAACGAGCCTACATCACTGTTCCTACAGCCTCTACACCCACCCAATCGACTCCTATAACCTCCCAGTACAATATCCTTGATCACTTAGGAAAGACCCCTGCACATATCTCCATCTTGGATTTACTCAAGTCTTCCCCCGTGTATCAAGAAATCCTCAATAGAGCTCTACAGGAAACCCATGTGCCTAATAACATTGATCCCACACAGTTCCAAGCTTTGGTAGGACACCTAGCTTCATCTCACCAACTACACTTCAGCTAAAATGATATGCCCAACATTGATGCCAATCATAATCGCCCCTTACATATTGAAGTCGTGGTTGCCCGACATAAAATAAAAAGAGTCTTGGTAGATAATGGCTCTGCCCTCAACTTGTGCACTCTAAAATTCATAAAACAGGTAGGGTATACCCAAGCAGATTTAAGTAACCAGATTATTACAATCAAGGCTTATGATAATGCAAAAAGGAATTCAGAAGGGATCATCAATCTTCCTGTCCAAGTGGGACCGGTGGTTCAGTACATTACCTGCCATGTCCTTGATCTAGACTTGCCATATAATCTCCTCCTCGGCCATCCATGGCTCCATGCCATGCAAGTCGTGCCCTCCACCTACCATCAGTGCCTCAAATTCCCAGTCAATGGACAAGAGGTCACCATCTATGTCGACCCCCAACCATTCGAATATTGTCACGCTCTAGAGGCATCATTTCCCCATTTAAATTATTATCCTGGGGTTGAAATGGGGGCATCTCAGTCATCACCCGTTAATCCACCATCCACCGTAATAACCACTCCATCCTCCACTGATCCTATAGTCACAAAAGTCCAGATCATTGACAAAGGGTGTGGCGAGTACGAAATGCACATTGCTCTTAATATAGCGACCATGCCACCATCGCCACATGAGTATGGTCAACCTTTCGATGCTACCCCAAAGGAAGACAAGACTGTCACCTTCCGTGGCAAAAACATCCCTACCACCACTTTCGTATCCCCAAGTATCAAGATAGATGCGCCAGAAGAAGACATAAGCCAATGGGTTTACCGAGAAGAGCCTCAACCAGAAACTCCTCTCAAGGAATACTTCCAAGAAAAGTACCCCTGGCCGACAAAGTTCGTGGAAAAGCATAACTATCAAGACAGAGGCCTAGGAAAGCAAGAACAAGGGCGGTTGCAACCCATTGATACGTCTCCGCTACCAAAAAATGTGGGCATTGGGTATGACAGAAAGCAAAAAGGCCCTGAAACATCATCTAATGCTTCCAATAGTGTAGCTGTGGACAATGGCTCATTGGAAGACATACCCGAGGAAGAATCCATCATATGTGCATACGATGACGTCAACCACACTGACCTATCATCTATGTTCGAATGCCTATCTGTCTGCACTATTAACCTATCCCTTTGCCATCCTGAGCTTATCAATTGGGACCTACGTACTAGCACACCTGTCAGTATGTCTGCAGATACATATGTCAACCTTATGGGATTGGGGGAGGATGAACACTCCAGTCGCAAAAGTAAGAATAAGAAAAATAACAAACGGTCATCTAGTGAAAACCTCCCTGAGGCACTTCTTGACTTGGAAAAAGTAAAAATAAAGGACGCATCTGATGGCGAAAACCTCGAAGAGGTGCCGGAAGATGGAGATGTTCATCTTCCTCTTATGGGAACTCAGTTATCTGCCCGATCCTCTATTCTGATCAAAGAGACTCAAGAAGTCAATCTGGGAACTACTAACAGTCCTAAGGTCACCTATGTAGCTAAGTCACTCTCAGAGCAAGAATATCTGGTCATCGTCCAGCTACTCCAAGAGGGGGTCGTTAACTTTGCTTGGTCATACTCAAACATGCAAGGCTTAGACCCCACCTTGGTGGTTCATCATTTGGACATCCGCCCAGACGCTAAGCCTGTCAAACAAAAACTCCGCAAGATGCATCCGCAAGTCGCGTTGTTAGTCAAGAAGGAATTGGAGAAGTTACTAGAGGCGGGTTTTATCAGACCAATTGACTACTCTGAGTGGATCTCCAATGTAGTACCAGTTGCTAAACCAAATGGAGACATTCGCATCTGCACAGACTTCAGGGATCTCAACAAAGCCTGCCCAAAAGATGACTTCCCCCTACCCAACATTGACATGTTGGTCGACCTGACAGTAGGACATGAGATGCTATCCCTTATGGATGGCTTCTCTAGGTATAACCAGATCCGAATCGCACTTGAGGACCAACACAAAACCGCCTTCACAACTCCTTGGGGCACTTTCTGCTACAATGTTATGCCCTTCGGTCTCAAAAATGCAGGGGCGACATATCAGAGGGAAATGACAGTCATCTTCCATGACCTTATACACATCATCATGCAGGACTATGTCAATGACCTATTAGGAAAATCCAGAACACGAGCAGAACATCCTACCATCCTGAAAAAGATATTTGAGTGGTTAGAGCACTACAAGTTGCAGCTAAACCCAAAAAAGTGTGTCTTTGGGGTCACTTCAGGAAAGTTGTTGGGTTTCATAGTCTCTCGAAGGGCTAACCAAAGGATCAATTCGACGCAAGGTATAAAGTTCCATTTTGTTGCTTTTTATCTTGTATTGTTTCCAACTTAGGCTAATCTTGAGGTGTAGGTTGTTTTGGTGTTTATTTGCACTCTTTTACTTGCTGCTCTTTTTCTAATGCTCACATTCGACCTATCACAGTAATAATTAGGAATGGGTTATTACACTGATGCTCATCATATCATGTCTTTGTGTAATATGCACATTTTGGTTGATCCTTCTTAGATGAATCCTCCTTAGAAGAGGAAGAAGAATCAGATGTATCCTATGAATTTTAGTCCTTGGATTGCTCATGTGACTTGGAATCCTTTTGTTTATGTTTCTTTCCTTTCCCATTTGAAGCCTTTGGATCTCTAATGCTTGGAGATGCAATAAGAGCCTATGATTTGGAAGACTTCAATGAGCCCATCTATACCAAATTTTCCTGCTCCCAAGTGAGTGATGTAGAAAAATCATCAAGTGAAGGCATAGTGAATCTAGTACTCAGTGTGTCTCTAGTGGCATAAAAGAGAAATAAAAATTGGTATAATCAGGACCAAGCTTGGAAAGGATGGAAAGAATCAAAAGAGTGTCATTTTTTTGAATACCACACTGTGTCAACTACAATCTAAGAGACTTAAATTTAGTGAAGAAGTCCTGGATGTTTTCAAAATCTCTAGAAGTGAAACCGATAAGCTTATTCTCCAACTAAAATCCTCTCAAAACATCTTACTTCCCAAATAAGAACTCTAACTGAGTCCAAATTTGAATTGGTGTGGTGCAAGATTCAACATGAAAGATAAGATTAGGAGACATAGACATGCATAGTGTACCAAAAGCCTCATCATGCCCGCTAAACCACTTTATCTTCTCTATATCTCAATTAGGTTCAAGTTTTGTATCAATGGTTATTTTGTATAACCCTGAGTTCTTTAGATGTATCTCCATTTATTTTCTAACCATAGTAGTAGTATGAAGTGAGTGGAGAAATATGCATTGGATCCATGATGATTTGATAAAAAATACAAAAATTAACCAATATAGCATTATACACCCCCTTAATGCAATAAAATTTCCCTTTAAACCCAAAAACATTGACCTGTTTGCATTTCTCCAAGAAAAGAACCAAAAAAAAGAAAATTTGAGATCTAATTGAAATAAAAAATACTTGGTTAATTTTTTGGAAAAATAAGCGTAATATCTATGAAGAGGATTGAACCAACTTTTTGATGTTGTAAGAATCGTGAAAATTTGATAACCTAGTCAAAAGTTATGACCTCTTGAGTGAAAACATATTGATTTGACTTCAGAGGGTTGTAAAATTAATCAGGAGTAGAATTTGGAAAAATCAATTGCACCACTAGATCAAACTCAAAACCAATTTTCAAATGATATATGGATTGTGAAAAATAGAGATTGGACACCCAATTCATATCCAATTTCACAAAAGTTGTCCAATTTGGCTTGTAGGCAACATAGGGGGCTAAAAAATAATCCCCTAGTCGTATTAGTGACTAGGGGGGAAATATTGGGTGCTAAGTACAAGGCCTCTAGCCCTTGGTCACTAATATGATCAAGGACGAGGCGAAGTGGAGCTACAAAGCAAAGCGACAATTTTAGGTGGCAACACTACATGAGTGATGATGGAAGTGATGACATAGTAGTGAGAGGCAAGCGGGTTGGTCTAAGAATATTCCATGGAATATTCTTGAATAATATTCTTGAGTTGTCGTACCTACATAATCAATATGAACTAGAAAACTATCCAATCAAAATTTTGTTTTTATTTGCTACAATTTTTTCTTGATTTTCTTTCTATTTTTTTTACGCCTGCATAGAGGGTACAAATCTATACACCATACAAATTTTTTATAACTATATGGAATACAAAAACCCTATATTTCGTTGCCAAAAAATTTCCCTAAAATTCAAAGTCTCATATTTTCACGAAATGAAATTTGATTCTTAAGTTGTTAGCCACTTTGGATGCAATGGTAGGTCAGATTTGCTCTAGGATGCACCAAAAATTTTCTCAAGGTTGGATCCCTCAAATTTTGAATAAAAAATTTGTAGATCTAGATCTCTGGTACCATGTTAGAGTTGATGATTTAACCTCACAACTAAAAAAAGTTACCTGCAAGCAATTATTCTATCATAAACAAGAGATCAAAGCAAAATAAAGTGCTCAACAACCAAAGAAATTATATTGATGCAATAACCTAAATTATGATCACAATGAAAGGCGAATGCTTATAAAACAAAACAAAAAAACCCTAGATGAGGGTTTTATTAGATTGAGGCAAGTGTCATCATATAATGTAATTAGACAATATGCTCTAATATAGCTCAATCTAATAATAAAAAGCAATTCCTAAGTTTAGCTTAAGTAATTAAAATAAAAGGTGCCCAATAATTAATTAATGATTCATTAATTATTAGGTGATGACATATTTACTCCAACACTAACAAGAGAGGGTTTATGTTTTCTTTTAATTAAGATAGAATATAAGTTAATTATTATTCTTCATAGACCTATTAAACTTCAAAATATAATTATCTATTGATTATTATAAGTTCTATATTCAATTTATTTCTATACAAAGATGATTTTTTTACAAGAAAATGATATAAATAGTTAGATAACCTATAATTTATCCAATGTTTATGTTTACAACTAAATGCTATAATAAGAAAGTAAGGGAGTATGAGTCTCTAAAATACCCAAGCTTATACTTTCATGAGAATGTGATAATATGACAATACA
Source organism: Sequoia sempervirens (assembly GCA_007258455.2). Lineage (NCBI taxonomy): Eukaryota > Viridiplantae > Streptophyta > Pinopsida > Cupressales > Cupressaceae > Sequoia > Sequoia sempervirens. The sequence continues at coordinate 142,409,413 of VDFB02049217.1, forward strand.
TCCAAAAAGTATTGAAACAAATCCACTAAGAAAGCATGGATATATAATAGATTTCCTAATCATTTTTATGTAAATATTTTAGCATAGGACAAGTTAAGAAATTATTATGTATTGATATATATCTCATTATATCCAGGTTCTTGACCTACCAAAAGATTAGAGTAACTACAGGGGAACCTTTTAACACATTAATGAACTCAAAATTCGTTAATGACATTGTTCAAACTTATTCATATAAGCCATCTATTTAATATATTAGTTCTTTTAGTCTACAAATCTTTTCTTTTTTGAGTATTAATTACTAAAATCTATTAAAAATATCTCATAATCCTTCGTAAAACTCAAAACAAAGTTAGCATATTCTATAAATTTATTGTTAATGTAAAGAAGTTATTCTCTTTATATAAAACAAGATGATAATTTCACACTTATATCCTAGAGCAAAATTGACATAACTTTCTCAAAACAAAATATTTATTTTTAACTTATAATATGAAAAATAAAGAAGAATAAAAGAAATATGAAACCCAAACTATTTTCACAAAACTTTAAAAATAGAATGAACAAAAAAGGGTATGAAAGCTTACATGACATACAATGACATACAATTACAAATAGTAGTAAAATAGTAAACTAATTTTTATCATAGAAAATTATAAACAATATATATAAATATGATAATTAAAAGGTTTTTTGACTACTTAATTAATAAGAACATATTCAAAATTTAGACCAACCTAGATGTTAAATTAAAATTTATGACCAAAAATAATTTCATCCACTATCTCTAAACTATGTATTGCTCAATTAAAACATTATACTAGATTTATTCATATAAAATTATAAATATAATATGGAAATATAATATTTAAAGAGATTTTCTAATATATAGTGAAAAATAACATATCAAAAAATTAGATCAACTCACATATTAAACTAATAGTTATGACCAAATCAAATTCATCTACTCTATCAAAACTGCAAAATTTTCAAGTAAATCATAATCATATAAAATTATAAACACAAAAATTGAACAAAAATAATTTAAAAAATATATTTGGCTGTTACAAATAACATATCCAAAAATTAGGTCAACCTGGATGATAAAATAGAATTTATGACTCGATCAAATATATCCTCTATTTCAAAACTGTGAATTGCTCAAGTAAAACATTCCCCTACATTTAATCATATCAAATTATAAACACAAATTTGAAAGATAATATTTAATTTTTTTAATTATGTAATAAAGAATAACATATCCAAAAATTACAGGTAGGAAGATGATGGCTCTGCAACGATCGAGCAAGAAAAGGAGTAGGGATCCAAATTTGAAAACTTTAGGCATCGATGATGGCAAAGACTCTGATTTTGACAAAGATGACGCGGTTTTTTGCCTACTTGAGTTTCTTTGGCCTGGGTTTTTGGTATCGAGCTCCTTCATGTGGACATTGATGCTCTTTCAGGTGGAAATTGTAGTTGTTGTGCTTGGAGGGTTTTCCTTTGTTGAGCTTTTGTGGCATGTTGCTCCCCTCCCCGTTAGTGCTTCTCCTGTGGTTGTGTTTGTGGAGGTTTCTTCTCACACTTTTGTTGAGGCTTCTCTGGCTTGCAGTGTGTTATTCATTCCCTCTCTGCTTCTATTTGGAACTCCTTGTGTCTCTTGTGTGGGTCTCTGGTTCTAGCCAGAGGTGTCCTTTGAGGGCTCGTTTCTTCTGTCCTCCATGGGCTTTGCTAGATCTTCAAGATTCCTTAGTTTGGTGGATCTGTCTATTGTGGTTGTTGGGTCTAGAGATTTCATTTTCTTCGAGGATCTGGGTGTTTGTTTGGTGCTGCAAAATAGTTGGGGTTGGTGTTGTTGTCCTCCCCTTTTCTCTTTTTTTCGTGGATCCCGCCATTGTTGTGTAAGGTGTCTCTGCTTCTGGCCTTGATTGGGTTTCTTGTTTGTTTGGGAGGGTGTTTTCGCTATGGAGTGTTGTTCCTACCATGAGGGGGTCCTCCTCTTTGGTCTTTGTTGGTGTGATTTGGTGGTTTGGCTTTTTTGTTGAAGCTAGACGCTTGTGGGTTGTGGTTTCCTATCCCTGGCTCTACTCTAGATACCTAAACTCTGTGGTGCACTTGGAGGGAGGCTTGGGTGTGGCTTTGTTTCCTCTGTTCTATATGAGGTTGTTGGTGTTTCATTGGTTTAAGTTTCTAGTGTCGGGTCTCTGCAGAAGGACGTTGTTGCTCTTCTTGGTGGGGGTTGCAACTGTGTTGTGTGGGGGGTTTTCTTTTGTTGCTCCCCTCCCTGTGTGCTCTTCACCTGCGAATGGGATCTTGATAGTTTCCTCTCTCGGTTGGATGGAGGCCTCTCTAGCCTTCCATGAGTCCTTTGTCCCCTTTGACTTTTGGTGCCGTTTGTATGGGTCTTTGGTTCTTGCCAGAGGTGATGCCTTTTTTCTTTGAGGTTGTTGCTAGATTGGTCATTGGGTTTGGTGAGCGTATATTATGGACAAACAAATATTTGTTGTGTTGTTGCCACTATACTAGCCTGTGTCTGGGTCTTTGTAGTGTCTGGGTCTCTAGTTCTTGTCGGAGGTGTTCTTTGTTGTGCTTCCTTTGTTCCCTTCGCTAGAGCTTTGGTGCTTGTTCTTTCTTCTTTGTGAGAGTTATTCTTCAGTGCCTGGGTCTCTTGATGCCTCTGCTACTCATGTTCCTTGGTTTGCCTGAGTTTTCCTTGGATTTCCTCAAAATGTCATGTCTGCTCTCTTGGGCATTCAGCCTGGGTTGGCTCGGGTGGTGATGTTGGCTAGTAGGATCTCCTTTTTCCACTGGATGGCTCTGGTTTTGGGTGAGTTTTCTACCTCTCTCTATTTTGGCTTTGCTTATGGTGTGTTGTGGAGCTTGCTCCCTGATTAGGTGCGGCCTTAGAGACTTTTTTGTTGAAGCTTTTGTGGGCCTCTGCCAGTTTTTGCTGAAGTGGTTCTCTACCCCCTTGGTGGCTATATTTTCTTCTTTTACAACCCTGGTTGTGGTCTATTGTTGGAGGTTCTACTCTGCTCTTCCTCTAGATTCTTTTTTTTTGGTTGGGTTGTATTTCCTCATGACCCAGATGTGTATGTGGTTTTTACTCCTTTTTATTTTCCTATTGTTGGGTTTTCTGAAGGATGGTGTGTTTAATTTTTTTGTGGGAATGGTGGCTTTCTCCTTGTTTCTACAGCCTATTCCTATCAAGGTGGATTCCTTTTCTATCAAGGTGAAGATGGGTGTGTGGTTGTGGTTGGAAGCTTTCTTTTTTTGGTTTTCTCTACTGATATCCCTTTTGAGGTGGGATCTACTCTTATGGAGGTGGAGTATGCCCGACTATTGGATTTTGGGTCCGGTAGAAAAGGTTTTCATGTGATCCTTTCCATCAGAGGGTAGCTCTCTCTATTTGATTCAAAGAATGAGTTGGCTTCTTGGTTTCACTGGTGTTTTAAGGAGGGATCAAAGTTGTTGTATCTGAGCAGCGAGTTTACTGTAGCCTGTAGGGTCTGTGGTTGGTTAGGCTCATTTTTGTCTAAATTGAGTGGAAGATCTATTGCAGTCCAGATGTAGAAGGTGGTTTGTGGCCTAGGTGTTTCAGGCAGTCTTTTGGGTCGGCAATATTATGGGTTGTTTCTTGGCTCAAGGCCTTTGTTGTTTCCTTGACTTAGGACTGGTTTTTATTCTAAGTGTTCTTTTCTCCTAGTTGTGGTGCTAGGTTTGGGTTGTTGTTTTTTTTTACTTGGGACTATTGTTGGTTTTAAGTGTGTTATCACTCTTGGTTTCTGGTTCCAAGTGTTGTTTGTGTTTCTATTGTGCTACTGTGGTGTCTCTGTTGATGATGTTTCTCTATTTTGTTAGCAAAGTTTGAGACTTTTCTCTTTGGAAGTGTCCTCTTAGCTTTGTAAAAGGTTCTTGGTCCTTTCAAAACCTTGCTTACCTTATCAAAAATATATCCAAAAATTAGGTCAACCTAGATATCAAAATAGAAGTTATGGTCAAATCAAATTCGTCCACTATCTCAAAACAATAAATTACTTTAGTAAAACAAAGCAAAAAATCAACAAAATATAAGTACAAAATATAAAAATCTTACTACTGGAAGCTAAGAATTACTCATAAAATAAATTATAATAGTCAAATATTCATTACCTAAAGTGTCTAATATTTGATGCAAATGTTAATGCCTTTAAACTTAATTATCGAAGAGATCTTTTATATGAATCAACCAAATAGAAATCCAATGAGTTATTCCTTCTACCAACCTATATAAATCTTAAAAAGACAACTTCCAACCAACTCCAAATACATGCAAGCATCCCCATTTTATATAAGTTAAAGGGTAATGTACCATAAATAAATAAATATTAAAGAGATTATCTCTAAAATTAGCTTCACTTCTTACTTTTATTTTGAAATATTTTTTTCATAAAATATATATTTTAACTCCCCATTATTTTCTTGTCATAAAATATGTTGTAAATTTCAACATGTAGCTCCTCATTAATACTTATCATAGAATAATATGTCAAGTGTCATAACCTTCACAAAAAATATATTCAAATAAAATATTAGAACTAATATAATAAGTTATTCCATAAATTAAAATCTATAAAATTGAATGATTTTTAATTTATTATTTTCTAAGTTTGCTATGATTAATTAATGTTTTTGATGAGGAAAAGCAAGTTTTGATGGGACCTGAAACCCATTAGAGTCCAATTTTGAAGGGACTAGAAACCCTATCCAAGCGAAACATGCTACACCAAAGATAATCCAAATACCATTAGTAGCCCATCAACTGCAGCACTAAGAATGAAACTAGAAAGCTCAAGTTGCACAAAGATTTTATAGGGACCTTGAACCCACAAATTAGCTAAAGTTGAGACCTTGCACCCAAAGGTTTTTGAAGGGACCTTAAACCCTTATCTAGGTTTTTTCAGGGACCTTGACCCCATAACAAGTTTTGAAGGGACCATAAACCCTTTACAATCAAGTTTTGGCGGGAACCTTAAACCCAAGGAAACTAAAAGAAATCGCCTGAAACATTCAAGAAACAAAGTGACAAGGCTACAACAAACCAACTCACAACATCAATCAACAAGAAACACTAGCCCAACCTCCACCTTAATAGGAGAGGGAACCCCTCTATAGGAGAGGATGAAGAGAGATCCTTTACCACAAGACATAGAGCTTCCCACCCGATCCATAACACCCCTTTCCACCTCAATATGAAAGAGCTTCACCTCAACAGGAGCAACCTCCACCTCCATAGATGACATTAGTTGTAGAACCGGATAGAAAGCAGCTACACCCATAGAAAGGAAATTCAAGACATCCTTTGGCCTAGCAACAAACTAGAGCTCAGAAGAAGAGCACACCACAACCAATCTTGAGAGAAGAAACTTCTAGGCCTTAAGCATCACCATTTGAAGGAGCCCAGCCATTAGGAATAAGACACCCCATACCTACAAAATAAAACTTAAGAGCACCAAAGGGGGAAAATAACCCTCTACAAAAACAAAGAGTTAAAAACCAAGGAACTAGCTGAGGAAACCACCAACACAAACCATAGTGCCAAAAAAATAGACCAAGCCCCTCATAAAAAACTAAGCAATGCAACTAGGAGGGGAACACAACATCTCCCAGAGAGAGCCCAAGAGAAATGGATAACAAAGAAGCAAGAGGAGGACCCCAAGAAACTAACAAAAATCCAAGGCCAAAAACAAACCAAGGGTAGAGAGAAGAAACCCCACAAAGGGTCCACACAAGCCCAGAGAACTCCAACCCCTACAAAACCAAAAACAACAAAATAACCCAATAGGGACACAACACCAAACAAAGAGAAACTCCTTTGAAGAGCCACAAAGGGTACTTCCCAAGCCAAAAGAACAACAGAAACCACTACATTTTCAAGAAAATCAGAAGAAGCAACCCAAACAAATGAGCATGCTCAAACCTAGCACTAACAGAGGACCCAGAGTCCAGCCGGAAAAAAACCAAAACAAAATCCTCCAAAGAAGCCCCAACAACACCAACCTTGCAGGAAGAAAAGAGCCCCCAAATAGGAGAGCCCACGAAAGCAAGCACAGGCTGCAAGCCATAGGAGCACCCAAAGAGTAGAGCAAGGTAAGGAAGACCAACAAACAAAGAGAAAGGAAGGAGAGCACCACCATGAAGAACACCATCAGACCCAACATGCCAGTCAAGGTCAAAGAGAATGCAAGCTCCAACCAAAGACATCTCCATCACAGTCCACCTCCAACCCACACCCAACACCAAGAAAACCATCGTGAAGCCTAGAGCCTTAACCAAAGAAAAAGAAAGCCCCAAAAAAAGGACTCCAACAAAGGAAGACCCAAGAAGAAGAGGGTACGCAAGAGAAAAAACCCGATGTAGCCCCACACCACACCCCTATTCTTAGCAACAAGGATAGGAAAAGAGGGCAACGAAACCTCCAGAAATCCCACTCTCAACGCAGGAAATTCCAAGGTAGAGAAAGAAGGCACAAATGCCTCCAACAAGCCCACTGCCACCACAAGAAAGCCTAAAGCAAGGAAAGAAGCGCCCATCACCTCCAACAAGCCTTCAACCACCACATCATCTGCATCCTCCTCATCCTCAGCTGATCCATTCGCCTCCACCGACACACCAACATCTACATTCAAATAGGAGCCTTCTCCTCCAAAACTCCCCCCCATCACGTTCTAGTTTGTTATTGTGTGATAATATAAAAATATATTCATCTATTAATATTCTTATTTTTATTTCAAATTAATATATAAGTTAAAAATAAAACACTTTATACATTTCAATAATATATTGATGTATACATGGTTTCAAATATTTTATTTAGGATTAACTAATTCATTTATTAATCTAATACTTATATGATATGAATAATTTAGCTATATTTTTTAATGAAACTGGTAGTAATATCTTAATCCACTATACATGGTTTGAATAACGAAATCAATTTATTTAATTTATTAACCATATGTAAAATAAATTTATAAATCTAAATTAAAATAATTATCCTTAAAAAAATAAATCTTTTTCAATTATTACTACTTATCAAATTAAACTAACAATTTTTTAAAATTATAATTATTTCCTAACTTAATCATTATTAAAATTCAATTAATCTTTCTAAATACTAAAGTTTAGAGTGGGTTATAAAAAAGTTGTAATGTTTTAGAAAAAATGTGTTAAATTTTTCACCAATGTTTCAAATCACATAACAATTTTTCTTCTAAAAGCATTACAACTCATCATAAATAACAATCAAAGTAAAGAGAAAATAAAACATGAAATATAAATAAAGTATGATCAAATTGAAAATGGCTAATTATAAACCTATATGATCATCATAGTCATCATCCAATAGGATATCACATCTTTATGGACCATTTATCAAGTATGAAATTTCTAAAAGTTTTATGGACCATATTTTGATAAGCTAAGATCATCATGCAATTTTAAACCTTGTACAAATTTTTGGTAGAAGGAATTTTTTTTATTTTTCTTTTGGTAAAAATTTGTTCTTATTTTTCTTATCACATAGATATCAAGCTAGGTAAGGACCATGAAGAATGAAAACAACAAAAATTCAAACCCAAAATTATTTTATTAAAATAAGAATTAGTGTACAAATATATCAACAAGAATAACTATTCAATTCATCTTGGGATGAATTTTCAATTCATCTTCATGATGGCCATTCAAGTTCTACAAGAAACCAAGGATTATTTACATAATATTACACCTCCCTTAGTTTACAGGGGCTATAATGGGACCAAACATGTCCTTCAATTTTTTAAAATTTTCTCTTCTAAGAACTTTTATAAAGATGCCCATTGGTTGATCTATAGTCAAATAATAGATCAATTTGATACTACCACATTTCACATGATGTCAAATCAAATGGAATTTGGTGTTGATATGCTTGGTTTGGTTATTAAGTACTAGATTTCCAACCATTTCGATTGATGAAATATTTTCAACCATGAGTGATTTTGATGAAACATGTTTTTCTTATAAATCCTTAAGAACCCTTTTGAGTCATAATATTTCCCTAGTTGCTTATAAAGTTGTCATGTATTCATCCTCTATTAAAGAAAGCTATCAGTGGTTGCTTCTTTGGCTTCCAAGGGATGACTATTGATCCTAAATTCATCAAGAATTCTGAAGCATATTTTTTATCTTCAAAATCACCTACATAGTTTGAATTTAAATACCTAAAAAAATTTGAGTTTCCTTTAGATATTGAAGAACCCTCTTTGTTGCTACATTGAATTTATATCATTTATTGCTTGAATCTAGATAGAACACCCACACCAAAATAATTTTATCATCTATTTGTGGTTGCATAGATCATACTTCTAATGAGTTTCATGTATTTAGTTACATCTTTAAAGTTCTAGTATCATCTAATGTCAATATTAGATTTTATTCCATGGGTGTGCTAGTTAATCTATTGTCTACCATTACAAATTTGCATAGAGTTTCACTAATTTACTTGTGTTGTGCAATAAAAATATATTTGGATTTTTAATCACTTCAATATCTAAATATTAATAAAAATTATCTATATATATCATATAAAAAGTATTCATTAATTCAACTGAGTTTTATAGTATACCTTTCATTATTTATTGGTATGGATGTATCACTCACATATACAACTAGGTACACAACTATTTTATCAATTATCTTGATAATGAGAGTTGCATATTAAAATTAAAAATTCTTGAAGTCAATGCTCAAGAGATGCTTAGTGAGCTTCTCATTTTATACTTAAGGGGCTTGTTTCAAATGATACAATGATTTTACCAATTTAATAACTTTGTGTTCTTGAACTTCGTCCACAAAATCTTCAAGTTGATTCAAGCAAAGTGTTTTTTTGAGATCACTATTAATAAAAATAGTTTTCACATCCATCTAATGAACTTTTCATCCAGTTTTACTAAAAAATCTAAAATAACCCAAATGGTGGTTCATTTCACTATAAGTGCAAAGGTCTAGTCATAGTCTATCCATTCTTTTTTATTATATTCCTTTGTGACAAGTCTTGCATTACGTTTATCAAGTGAGTCATTTGCTTTGTATCTATTTCAAAAGATCCAATTGCAATCTATAGGTTTAAAATTGAGTGGATGATCAACCAACTCCACCATTCTCAATTTAAAGTAATCATATTCAACTTTTATTACTTTCTCCACACATCATGCTAATGGAGTCATACATGAAGGGTCCAGTGAAGGATTATCCAACCATGCATCCAAATAAATGAATGCACAAAAAATCAATGGAATAACAATTGATAAATATTTATTTTCGTATAAATAATAAATCAATATAATTTTCCATAATGGGTTTTCAACATGTTATTCCTCTACCATTTGGTTACAATGTGAAGATTATATAATTTAAAGGATATTATAATACAATACCATGCACAACCTTATATTATTTTTATTGATGTTTTCTAATGATACTCATGGGTGTATATGTATTTGTTCCCAATCATAGGAAGGTTCTTAGTCAACCATGAGGTGGCACAAAGCTCAATGCCACATGAAATGTGTAGTTAGCTAGTTATAGAATTAAATCTCCCAAATTGAATGCAAAGATGATTGATGTTTGTGTAATGTATGTCACAAGCACTTGTGGGTTTGATGTACCTTGATATGCACTCCTTTATTGGCACAACATTTGGAGAGCTATTGCAAGTCATGGACAAGGGACTACTATAAGCATGCCAAGCCTAGTAACTTTCAGAGCCCAATTTATGCTATTATGCTAATTAGGAATTTATAGAAAGTGAATATGATATTGATGGAATATAGTAGTGCATATATCTCATATCATGAGGTCAAATTTACAATTATGATAAAAGGTTGCAAATAGAAATGACCAAAAATTCAAAGGAGACAAAATTTGATAATAGAAATGAGAGTAGAGATGGCTAGATTGAATGAATTGAATTCTACCCATCTCATATACCTTTGTTCTAGCTTACCTTGGTTATTCAAATTTTATAATGTCTAGTGATTAGTATACAACACAAGCTCCTTTGATAATAATTAACGTATCCACTTCTTCAATGCTTGAATTATGGCATAAAATTCCTAGTCATAAATTACATATATTTTTCTTGTATCATTCAACTTCTCATTGAAATATGTTAATGGTCTTCCTTCTTGAATTAACACTACTCTAATTGCATTTCCACTTATTTCATAATTTACTTAGAACACCTTTTCAAAATTTGGTAATTCCAATGTTAGATGTTTAATCACTTTTTTCTTTAGCAACTCAAACTCTTATATTCTCTAGAGGTCTGCTTGAACTCTTTCTTATCTCCCCTCATTGTGTCACTTAGTGGTGCAAAAATTCCAAAAAAAAAAAAAAACTTTTGTAGAAACTTGTCAAACCATGAAAATATATCACCTATCTAATGTTTATGTATGTAGACCATTTTATAACTACTCTTACCTTCTCTAGATGCATCTTGAATCCTTCCATTAATATCACAAATCCCAAATAACCTTCCTTCACAAAATTTCACTTCTTAATATTTATCAACAACCTTTCTTCTCTCAATATCTATAATATCAATTTGATATGTTCTAGATTTTCCTCCTTAGTCTTACTCAAAATCAAATGTCATCCTAGTAAAAAATATAAACTTACCAAAAAAAAAAATTGTCAATACCTCACTCATCAACCTCATAAATTTACTTGGTATATAATTTAATCCAAAGGGCATAGCCAACCACTCACAAAATCATTCATTGGTCTTAAATATTGTCTTCCATTCATCTCCCTCTTTGATTAAGTAATGATGGTAATCGCTCCAAATCAATCTTTATAAAATATTTTGCTCCACTTAAGTAGTCCATTATTTTATCCATCCTTGGAAATGGGAATCTCTACTTGACTATGATCTTATTGGTTTCCCTATAATATATACACATCCTCTATTTACCATCCTTCTTGGGTGCTACTACTGTGGATACCACACATGGCATCAAAATTTCTCTAATTAATCCTTTCCTTGATAATTCTTATACTTGTCAATTCAACTCTTCATTTTTTGTTGGGGTCAAGCTATGCACTTATTTATTTGGTAGAATAGCCCCTAGAACTAGGTTCATATGGAGACTAATACTCCTTACCAATGGCATTATTTCATGAATGTGATCTAATATAACGTCTTGATATTATGCAAATAATTTTGAAAGCTCTTGTGGTACCTCTTCTTCATAGTGGTGCTTATCATGCTTGTAGTATCACGAATCTTAGTAATCAATAAAAAAACATATTATAATGTCTCAATCCATACAAAAAGTTCTTGCATTCACCAAAAAAATTATAGAACTGCTATAAAATTTTCCTTTTTCCTTCAATGGGATCGACATTTGCACTTCTATTATATTGTCATGGTCTCCCCAACAATATATGACACACATCTATTATATTATATCACACAAAAAATAATCATGATAAGTTCCTATATTAAAGTTAACCTAAAATTATTCCTTCACTAACACCTTGTTTTCCTTTTGCAACCAAACAATTCTAGAGGGTTTGGGATGTTCTAACCTTTCTGATTTTAGATTTTTTACCATCTCCCCAAATACTAAGTTATTTTTACAACCACTATCTATTATGACCTTAAAACACTTTATTCTATATTTTTATATTATTCAAAATAAAATTTCCCCTCTATATTGGTTCCCCCTCATACCCATGTTTCAATAAAGTTCTTATTGTGTTAAGTGACTTACATTTTTTAGGTTCACTTAAAGTTGTATAATATCTTCATATCCCTATTAGTTTGGGTCACTCTTTCTTTTTCTTCTAGCCCCTTGTTGGGGATTATTCAACCTTTGTTATATTCAAATTATTAGTTTCCTTCACACCTAAAACATGTTTCCCTAAATGATCCCCTTTCACCTCTACCGTATATTCCTCTACCTCTTTGATATACATTAGTCCTATTATTACAATATGAATTTCTATCATCTTTATCTTTCTGGTAAGAATTTTTGTTCTGTCATTCCTCACAATATGGGTTATCACTCTTATGACATTCCATATATAGTATCTTGTTGTCATGATGTGGCCTATATTCCTAGAACCTCCCTACTGTTCCTCTTTTTCAACTTTATATGTCTTCAAACCTTCAAGTTAATTTTCATTCTACGATTAGGGTCATTTGATACACCTCTTCCATTATGTATGTTTAGCATACTCACCTCTTCCTAAATTGATCCTTTCAAAATTCGTTTACCTTACCACTTTCTTTGCTCCCTCATAATGATATCCTAGATATTTTATTAATATGCAGTACTTCTTATTATATTCCATTATAATCATGTCTATTTTCTTTATATTTTTCAACTCTTTTATCAACTCTAGTTGGTAATTTATGGGAATGAACTTAGATTTAAATTTCTTGACCATCATGTTTAGACTCTAAATACTAGGTTTTCCTTTCCTATTCTTTTCTAGATAAAATTCCTTCCACCAAATGGCAGCATGACCCTTCAACTCAATATTAAAAGATTTTACTCTATTTAGATGATCAATGTCTTCATACAAAAAAAATTATTATAAACCAATTATCTAATCTATCAACTCTTTAGGATTTACACTACCAAAATAGTTGGGAACATCTAATCTATTTTTCTTACCAATGCCTGATATTGGTTGAAAATTCATTATTCCTTGTCCTCCTCTTCACTTTTCTTCTACTCAATAGGGCTAGCTTCATCTTCCCCATCCCTTTCATCATTTATAGGGTTAGGTTTTCTTCCTTCCACCAAATGGCAGCATGACCCTTCAACTCAATATTAACAAATTTTACTCTACTTAGATTATCAATGTCTTCATACAAAAAAAATTATTTTAAACCAATTAGCTAATCTATCAACTCTTTAGGATTTAAACTACCAAAATAGTTGGGAAGGTCTAATCTATTTTTGTTACCAATGCTTGATAATGGTTTGAAAATTATTTCTTCCTTGTCCTCATCTTCACTTTTCTTCTACTAGACAGGGCTAGCTTCATGTTCCTCATCACTTTCATCATTTATAGGGTTAGGTTTTCTTCTATGACCCTCCTTAAAAACATGCATCTAGATCTTCATAGAATTCACCATATCAAATAAATTTTCCATCCTCTTAGTGACATTAACAATGCCACGTCCTCTCCATGGTAGCATCTTTAGTTTGGTGTAAACTACCTCAAGTTAGAAATCCATCCACAATCACTCCTATAAATTGCCTCAGAACCGACATTCTATTTACAAGATTCTTGTGGGATACCTTAGTTTTGCAATTTGGTTACAACTAGCACCCTCATGTTGGAGATGCCTATCTAAAGCATAAATAAACACAAGTTTTTCTATGTGTGTTGCCTCAACTCTAGTATTCTATACACAACAAACTTGTTAGCATACTTTGATTATGAATCTAACATCACAACTCATGAATTTATGCTAGGTCAATATATTTTCTCCCTCTTCGTTATCAAACTTTCTATAAAATGAAATAAATCGATCATTATCTAATGTACAAACTCATACATTCATGGTTGAAGGTTCCAATGAAGGATTATGCAACCACGTAGCCAAATAAATAAATACATAATAAATCAATGGAGCAAGAAGTAATGGATCTTTATTTTATTACAATCATATCATTAATACAATCTAACATAGTGGGATTATGGCATATCTAACCATATTCATTTGATTACAATGTGAAAATTATATAATTTGAAGGATATTACAATATGATGTCATGCTCAACCTTGTGCTACTTTATTTGCTTATTTATAATGATCTACATGAGTGTGTATACATATCTCTTCCTAGTTATATGAATAATCTTAGTCAATCATAAGGTGACACAATTCTCAATGCTACATAAAATGTGTAGCCAACCAATTTTATAGTTAAATATCCCAAAATTAAAGGTATAAATTATGGATCTTTGTGTGATGTACACCATAGGAACCCCTAGGTCCAATTTATATTACTATGTTTTCCTTTGCTAGTGCAACCTTTGAAGAGATGTTTTGAGTCATGGGAAAGGAAATAATATAAGCTTGTCAGTCCCAATAAAATTTAGAGACTAGTTTAAGCCATTATACTAATAAAAAACTTCTAGAAAGTGAATATATCAATGAAGCAACATAGTAGAGAAGGAATAATAACTCATTAATATCAAATCAACTAAACTTTTCTCTTGCTCTACAACTTTCCCACTCTTGTTGTTTTGAATCCTTCTATTCCTACTCTAATTTGACTGCCTCATGTGTTGGTTGAGCGGGGGGCCCAGGAAGGCTCCCCATTCCAAGAATTTTGTCCCTTTCTTTGGTGTTGTGTCTGCTTTGGCAATGGCCAATGTTGTTGTTCCCCATGTGGGTTCCCTTCCTTGTACCTCTGTCCTTTCTCCTGGGGGAAGGACTAGGAGTATTTTTGGCAAGTCGCCTCTATCCCCAACTCTTGGGTTAGACTCTTTCTTCTCTGAAGAAGAACCATCCTCTTTTGTGGAAAAACTAGTGGGTTGTAGCTTACCAGCTATGGGTAAAAGGTTTTCAGAGTCTACATCTTGCTATGTTATCGGATGGGAAGTTGACATCCCTAAAGCTTTGATGTTGAAGGCAATGGATGGCCTCAAGTTGGCATTAGTTGGAATTTTTTTGGCCTATCGATGAATATTGATAAGGTACATCTCTGGGATGCTTCGGTTTGGAACCTAAAAGGTAGTGTATCTATCAATGCTATGCCCAAAGGTATATTCCTTTTCTCCTTTAGATGGTTTATGAAGACATGTTAAAAGTGTTAACGGGTGGACCTTGGGCATTTGATGCTAGCTTCAAGAACTTCCTCTCCTTGTGCAAATGGAAACTAGGCTTTGAACCTTCTGCTAACCTAGGGGCTACAAATCCAACATGGGTTCGCCTCCCTGGGTCACCCCTTGAGTTTTGGGAGATGGGAATCCTAAAAGGGATTGCTAACTCTTTTGGTAGCCTCTTGGCGATTGACAAGATTACACAAGAAAAATATAGACTTGTTTTTGCTCGTATTTGTGTTAGTGTTGTTGTTAACATGGTTTTTCCAACCTTTGTTCTTCTTAAGTCTAAATTTGGAAACTGGTCCCAACCCTTGGAATATGAAAATTCCTGATAATTTTTCCAGCTTTGCAAGAAATTTGGTCACTTTATTAATTCTTGTGGAAAAAGGTATGTTGAGGTTCCCAACGATGTCTTGCAATCTATTTTTGAATAGGTGCCTAAGATCTCTAAGGATGTCTCTATTGACTGCCCTCTTAAGGAAGCTCCTATATAAGTGGAAGTTGTCCCCCCTAAAAAGGTTGCTCCTTCTAGTGGCACGGTTGATGTCCCCGTCGAGCCTCTTGATGTTTCCATTGCTATGGATAGTAAGGATTTCAAGGATGTAGCCCTAGATGAAAGAATCCCAACCCCAAGTTTCCTGAAGGATTGGAACCCAAATGTGGAGGAGGAAAGGCATAAAGGAAATCCATTTGAAGAGATGAGAAAACCCCATAAGGATGCCAGCATTCAAACTCGAAAGGAAGATATTCTTGCTACTAATGAAGGGGAAGGGATGGAAGAAGGAGAAATTGTGTCTTCATCCCATGCTTTCTCCTTGGGGGATTTTTCATTTGTCTCAGAAGGAGGGCGGAAACATGAGTGAATCCCTGGCCATGTTGGGTTATCCCCCTCACCCCAGTGATAGAGAAGATGAGGAAGAATGGCTACAAGCTCCAAACAAGTCTAAAAAGAAAAAGAAGTTGAATGTTGGTGGGGGAAACAAGGTTAGAATACCTTCCCAAAAGGAAGATAGGAACAAAGATACTATGAGGGATGTGGTTGTTGGTAAACAAAGAACCTTGGACTTGATCACGGGATCAAAGTTCAAAAAGTAGTCCTGGATGTTCTTTTAATGGCCTTCTGGTGTTTTTGTACCTGTTGTATTTCCTTAATGAAGTTTCTTTCCTAGAATATTAGGGGCCTTAATATCCCATATAAATGATTTTTGGTAAAAACCTGTATTCTGGACAATAAAGTGGATGTTTTACTTCTTCAAGAAACCAAAATGAAGAAAGAGACCTTTGACAAGGCGATTTTGAAAATTTGGCCTAGTGCGAATTACTATGTCAGTGAGGCTGAAGGAGCCTCGGAGGGTATTGTTACTCTTTGGAATCCTTCAAAATTCAAAGGGAATTTGGGCTTTGTTGGAAGGAACAATCGAATGGTTTCCCTAGAAGATATTTCTTCTTAGGAGAAATGGAACTTAATCAATATTTATGCCTCCAATTCGAGTAGGGACAGATTGCAACTATGAGATTCTTTGAATGATGTTATTAAAAGTAAACATGATGACTATTGGATGTTGGTAGGTGACTTCAACTCCCCTCTTCTACCCTCTGAAAACTCAGGGGGTTGGATGACTATACTGATAGTATGATGGAGTTGGCTAGATTCTTAAATTTTGTCGAGCTTTTTGATATTCCTCTATAGGGCTCCAAGTTCACATGGTCCAATAGAAGGTTGGGTAATCAATTGATTCAAGTAAATTTGGATAGGTTTCTCATCTCTTCAAATTGTAACATCTCCCAATATCTCTCTCTTTCTACTCTCCCAAGATCCAAATTAGACCATAATGCTATTGTTCTTAAAAGAAATGTTGATCACAATAAAGGCTCCTTCCCTTTTAGATTTGAAATAATGTGGAGCCTCCGTCCTGATTTTGCTGCCTTAATTAAAAATTGGTGGGATGAACCAATGGGAGGCACCCCTATGTTTTTCTTGGTGGAGAAGCTAAGAAGAATCAAGCAGACAATGAAAGATGGAATAAATTTACCTTTGGTAATATATTTAAAATTAAAAATTCCCTGGGAAATAGCTTAAAGGAAGTACATGATAAAATGGAAGCCAACCTTGTGGATGATGAGATTTGCATTAAGGAATGTGATCTAAGATCCCACTAGTTTAAGGTCAACAAACAAGAGGGGATCTTATGGAAACAAAAGTCTCAAGTCCAATGGTTTACTGAAGGAGACCGTAACACCAAATTCTTCCATCAATCTACCATGAAACACAAAAGCAAGAACAGGATAAAAATGCTCAAGAAAGAAGATGGATCCATGGTTTCAACTGAAAAAGAAATTGTTGAGGAAGCTATTAACTTCTTTTCCTCCTAGAATGCCTAAGGTGATGCTAATCAGTTATATTATGATTTTCTTGAAGTGATTCCTAAAGTTATATCTGAACAAGACCTAAAGATTATGTCTAATGTTGTTTCTATGGATGAAGTTAAACAAGTTGTTTTCTCCTTTGGGGCTTACAAAGCCCCGGGATCCAATGGGTTCCCTCTTGCCTTTTTTCAAACTTACTGGGATATTGTTATAACCAAATTATTTAATTATGCTAGAGATTTATTTAGATCGGGGAGGCTCCTAAACCAATAGAATGATACCTTTGTTGCTCTTATCCCCAAAAATGAAGAAGCCTCTTTGTTAAGTACTTTAGACCCATTAGCCTCTGCAACACTGTCTATAAAATATTTTCTTAGCTCCTTGTATTCAAACTTAAAGCTATGTTATGAAAAATGATAGCCCCATACCAGAAAGGATTTGTCCAAGGAAGAAACATTTTAGATGTTGTTATTACTACCCATGAAATTCTTCACTCAATGGATCTTAGTAAAATCCCTGGGATGGCCTTAAAAATTGATATCTATAAGGCTTATGATAGAGTTTCCTGGTCATTTCTATTTGATATTTTAAGGAAATTTGGGTTTGAGGGAAAATTCTTTAAGTTGCTCATTGCTTGTGTTACCTCCCCTATGTGATCTATTCTTGTTAATGGTGTCCCCCAAGGTTTCTTCTCATGTGGTCATGGCCTAAGACAAGGAGACCCCCTCTCCCCCTATCTTTTTATAATTGTTGTTGAGGTCCTTGGAAGGAATATCCAAAATCTAATTGGCTCTAAGGCCCTTAAAGGTGTTAAAGCTACTTTGTTACTCCTATCTGACTCCCACCAATAGTTTGTTGATGATACCATCCTGTTTGGTGAAGCCTCAATAGGGGAAGCTAGCAATTGGAAATATGTTTTAAATGACTATGCTTTTGTCTCTGGCCAGCATACTAACTATGATAAAAGCAAGATATACTTCTCCAATGTTGATCAATTAGTGAAGGAAAGAGTGGTGAGGATCTTGGGCTGTTAGGAAGCCGTTTTACCTACAGCCTACCTTGGGATACCTTGGATATCTAGAATGTTGTAAAATAATTATTGGAATCATCTAATTGAGAGAGTCCAAAAAAATTGGTAGGATGGAAAGGTAAACTTCTAAGTTTAGCCTTGAAGATACAATTGCTAAAAGCTTCTTTACAGAATATCTCGGGTCTACTACTTGTCTCTCTTTAAAATCCTGGCCTTCATTGGGGAAAAAATAGAATAGATTCAGAGAAGATTCATGTGGTCTGGAATAGAAGAGAAAAATAGATTGGTGTTGGTTAGTTGGGAGAAAGTGTGTACTCCTAAAAATTTTGGAGGTCTGGGGATAAGGAGAATCAAATTGCTTAACAAAGCCCTCACTGCTAAGATGAGATGGAATCTCTTGGAAGGCTCTAAGGATTGGGTGAATATTTTCCAAGCTAAATATCTAAAGAACAGAGATCCAGGTTGTTTCCTCTCTGCTACTGATCTACCTAATGGGTCAATTCTCTAGAATCATCTTATCAAAATAAAAAATATGCTGAAAATGGGGGTGAGAAAGAGGATAGGTAATGGAAAAGACACTGAATTCTGGAAAGACCCTTGGATTGAGGATTCTTGTCTCTCTTCATTAGAAGGCTTCAACCCCATTAAACAAAGCCTAACAAGAGTATGTGGTTAAAAGGTGGCAGACTATATCAATTGGGAGTTCAAAGAACCTAAATGAAAGGAATTTAACAAGCTGCTAAGGAGTGCCAACTTGAGAGGTTAGAGATTGATTAAATGGGAGTCGATCTTGCAAAGATTACATAGCCTCATTGGGGAGGAGAATTGGTTCTCCAATGAAAGGAAAGATGAATGGTTGTGGAAGGGGAACACTTCAGGATGCTTCTCAGTTAAACATGCTTATAAGGAACTAGTGAAACCTCTAACCGACTATAGAGACCCTCACTAGGAGAAAGTGTGGATTAAAAACCTTATTCTGAAAGTCAATTATTTCTAGTGGGTTGCTTCACATGGTAGAAATCTAACAATAGATAAATTGGTGAGGAGATGATTTTAGCTTGTCAATAGATGCATCCTCTGTAAGCAAGATGAAGATTCATTAATGCATCTTTTCTTCCATTGTCAGTTCTCCAGAGAAGTGTCATCATTCTTCCTCCCATTGTTGTTCACTAATTGGGTGTTTCCCCCAACTATGAAGACATTTGTTGAAAGTTGGTCCAACTGTCCTTTCTCCCATAAGGTCATATTGGATCTCTGGAATCAACCCCCCCTTCTTAACCTGGGGAATTTGGAAGGAAAGATTCAGGGAGGCAAAGAGAAATAACTATGAGGTTTGTATGATCATAAAAGCTCAGATATAGGAAAATATGGAAGTTGGTGGATACAGCTTCTCAAAAGTTTGGCTGACCTATAAAGAATTGAGAATTAAGCAAGTCTGGGGTCTAAATAAGGAACTTACTAATCTAAATTGGGCCACGATTTCAGCTAGGAAGGCTGCTGTTTGGGTCCCTCCTTAAATGGAATGGATTAAATGCAATGATGGGTGCCCAAAAGGAAATTCTAGTATGGCTAGGGCAAGAGGACTACTGAGAAACCATCTAGGTGACTGCACTATGAGATATGGTATAAAACTGGGAGTTTGCACCAATAATAAAGCAGAGGCTATGGTTGTTTTGGGAGGTATAAAGACTCTAAGAGAATATGGTTTTAACAAGGTAATTTTAGGAGACTCCAAATTAATTATGGACATATTGAATGATGGTGCCACAACACCTTGGGATTTAAAATACATCATTGACAAATGCAAGTCCCTAATGATTTTCTTTACTCATTGTTGTTAGCAACACATGTTTAGAGAAGGGAATCTCTTAGTTGATTGTGCAGCCAAAGAAGCACTTTTGTGTAACAGGTGGACCTATTGGGGTAACAATCAATTTCCTTTGTCATTGAAAGACAAAGTGCTCAAAGAAAAATATGAATATGTGTACAACTTACAAAGTCAAGAAAATGGATCGACATAGGAGGTTTATGCGATCTTCTGTAATAAAGGTCCCTCAGAATAATGATGTTAATATTGGTACGACTATGAGTATGAAGATTTCCTTAGGTGAAAAAGGAAATTATTATTTCATTCCTGAGAATAAAATTGATCACATGGCTTTTATCAATGCAAAGAATAGTGTCAAATCCAAGTGTAGTAATGTGCCTTATGTCAAATCTAATAGCCAATGTGAAGATTAGCTTGCTACAAAAAATCAAGATTCATTTACTATTTGTAATAATAATAATAAAGTCTTAACCTGAGGAAATGGGATACCAGCCATCTCATTAAGAAAGTTCTCAAACTTCATTTCTAAAAGTGATTATTTCCAAAATGCAGGCAAAAGTGTGCTCTGCAAGTTTAGAAGGCTGCCAAGGTGTAGTGGTGTTATGAGGAAAAGTTCACAGAATCCTAAAAGCTTACAATGCTCTAAAATGGGTGGGCCTAGAAAGCAAACTAATCCATCGAAATGTTAGGCTCTAAGGAAAAATGTGGATCTTTGGAGGCTATTTAGCAGAGTGGGAATGGTTCCTTTTTTGAATCCATGAATGGTTACAATGAAATCCTAACAATGAAATTCACCAACTCTTGGAGAAAGAGGAATGTGGCTATAGGAGCGGTTAGATTTGAGGTGATAGATCAGTTCATAGTGGAGGCTACGGGCCTGAAAAACCAAAGAATTAAGGTGGTGAAGAAGAGTAGAGCTAATTACCAATCTTTTGTTGACAAGTTCCTCTATGATAGTGAAAATCTCACTAGGTTTCAAAATGGGTATGTGTGGCTCGAACTCCCGTCTCCCTATGCTTTGGTCAGTATGTTTGTGATGTGATATTTTACCCTTGAAGGTAGATATATGATGGTTCATGCATATCACTTTCCTCTACTGAATCATATCCATCATAATGAGCGTATAAAATTTTCATTTTATCTGCTCTCCTCTCTGCAACTAAACATAGAAAAGGGTGCGAACCCTCCCCTGCACCAAGGCTTAATTATTTCTCTGTATAAACATGCCTTAGCTTTGAACCCACATGGTAATCCTTTGGTAGCTATACAGGAAATTGAGAATCAAAATGCTGAGGAAAATGTTGAGCCTTTAGTGGAGGCTAACCCCATTAAGGAGCCTAACCCTAGACCCCCACCCCTAATTGTTGAAAGAAATGTGAATATCCCTCCTAAAATATCTTCCTCTACTACTAGAATTTCCAACCATTCTATCCCTATGGGTAAGAATACTCCAGCTAAAAATTTCCTCAAGCTCGAGTGGGTTAAAGCTACCCTTGAGAAATGCAAACATTCTTCGCTTCTCCTCGAACCTCCTAAGTCCAAGAAAGTGAAGAAAGAGTTGAAGAACTAGAATGAGGTCATCACTATAAGTGAAGAAAAAGAGGGCACTCAAACTAAGGATTTGGAGGATAGGAATTTGAGTCTAGGAAACAAAGGCCCAAGATTTACTCGCCTTGTAAAGGCTGCTTCCTAGGACAAGAAGGGGAAACAAAAAGCCATATTCAAGAGGAGGAAGATTTGGAGGTCGAAGAGTTTGAGGCATAGGTCGATAAAGAAAGTGAGGACATGGACTTTGAAGAGACTACCTATGATATGGGAGAGGAGGAAACAAAGGAGGAGAAAGAAGAAAACGAGGAGGAAGAAGTTGAAATTGAAGAAGAGCCAAGGAATGAAATTCTGAAAGCTCTTGAAACCGAGCACATTGCTAATGACACTAATATTGTTGATGATTCTAATATTGACTATCTAAAAAGTAGGTTAACCTACATGCAAGTCCAAATGGATGACATGGAGAAATCCATTGTCACTTTGATGAGGGTGACAAATGGCCTCATGTGTAGGGCAATGGTTGGTGCCATCTCGGGCCAAACCAAGATTACTAGAAAGCTAAAGAAGATGGGAAAGACCGATGAAATGAAGGACCAGGATGAGGATAAGGGAAATGATTGGAGAGAGTATGTCTCCCATATTGTAGAATACTAGGACTTGATTGTGAAAGCCAAGTGATGGCTTCTTCTTTTTTCTTCTGGTTATGGCTGCCTTGATTTTTTTGGTGTTCTATTTTAACATTTCAAATTGTTATTTTAATATAGCTTTGTTATGGTTGAGAACTTGTTGGACTCTAGTGGACCTTATTAATGGTCTTCATAGTATTATCTACTTTAGTAGTAGAATTCAGTTTTTGATTAAGTATTGTGGTTCTATGGTTAATGTTTTGATAATAGGCCTGTGTGCCATCATAGACTTGTTTCTTGCTACTGGTTGGTGTTGTTCTCCCCAGCTTGTTTCCTTTTTTGAGTTTTTGGCTTTGTAACCATGGGATCAGGGCCCTTCCCCTACTTAATTAATCAAAAACATAGTAGAGAAAATGTCTCCTTATGCAAGGTTGGATATTTAATTACAATTAAATGCATTAGGATCTTCAATGATTGATTGGTGATTGGAGTGTAATGAAAGTCGACAAACAAAGTAAATAAATAAAAGGATTTTATTTTAATGTAATATTTCTCTTACACCATAGGTTGCTCTTGTATCACAATTTTTTTGTTTGTTTGAAAGGAATTTGGTTCTAAATCAAAATCAATATTGATATCTTCTTTTGAATTCCCTCACAAGGTAAGATTTTTTATCTTATCCTGAATATCTTCTAGGGACTTATTCATTTTGTCTAGCTTTATATACACATCTACTACATATTTTTCCAAATTCATTAGGTTTGAAATATTTCAATGTTTATGTGGCCCATTTGGAATTTTTTGTATGTTACTCATGGAATAATTGGTGCCTTGCTTTTTCAATTGGAAGCTCCTTCATCGTTTAATTTTTTATTCAAAAATAAGTTCATTTTCTGATAAAGTTGGACAATTTCTTCCTTAGGGGGAATTTCTTATTCAAGGGTCAGCTTTATATGCACGTCTACTACATATTTTTCCAAATTCATTAGGTTTGAAATATTTTAATGTTTATGTGACCCATTTGGAATTTTTTCTATGTTACTCATGGAATAATTGGTACCTTGTTTTTTCAATTGGAAGCTCCTTCATCATTTAATTTTTTATTCAAAAATAAGTTTGTTTTGTGATAAAGTTGGACAATTCTTCCTTAGTGGAAATTTCTTATTCAAGGGTCAGCCTACAATACTGTGTCCCACTTTTTGGCCAAAGTAGGACTTTGAAATTAGCATTTTTCACCAAGTTTTCACTTTATGAAACTTATAGCAAGTAAACCATTAATAATTTGGAGATGATGTGAATTGGTGATTTGTAAGGATTTATGTGTAGATTATAAATATATATTAAAAAAAAAAAAAATTGTTATTTTTTTACGTAAATTTTAATAGATTGTTTTTTATAGTAAACATTTTTTTTAAAAAGTGATGTTTATGTCATAAAAAATATTTTTTATAGAAAGGATTAATTATATTTTTCAAAATATAAATTTGTAACATCAATATCTAGTGCGTGGATATTTTTTCATAATTTTTTTAATTAATTTTTAAAGTCAAAGTAATTATAATTTGGACATGGGAGTATGTTGTAACACATAACTTTCTCATATCTATTGAAATTCATTTTTTTAAAACAAGGACATCAATACCCAAGGCAAAAATATTTTTTAGAATTATTTTCTCTATTTTTCTATTTTTTTCACATGTGTGAAATAAATACCTTGATGTTTGGTGAAAAACCAATATTCACAAGAAATAAAAATAAATAAAATAAAATTATAAATATTCAAAATTTTACTTTTTGTAAAGCTTGTAATAAGAGCTACATACTTGCACAACATAATTTCTAAATGACTTTATTTGATTCCTCAAAAGATAAAGAAAAAGTGAGTTTTTGTCAACACTTTGATAGGTGTGAAGGATACTCTATTGTGGGTATGATTTAAGAGTAGAGGGATTCTATCCAAGGGGTTTGATCTAAGGGGGTCTTATCTAACCCTCTTCACAAAAAATATTTCTTTCAATGATACATTTTTTTATTTTTCTCATCAAGCAGTCTGTAGGCTTCTAATAATTTTGAATATCCCAAAATGATGCATTTATTACTCTTATGTTCCAAATTATTCCTTTTATCCTTAGGAATCACCACATAGTAGTTGGATTCACAAAATTGAAGATGTTGCATTGACAAAAGATGAGCACACCAAGTTTTATATGGTCTTGATTTGAAGAGCTTTTGATGATGACTTATTATATATAGACCATTATTTGAGCTATTGCTACCTAGAAATCTAGGTTTACTCTTTTGAAATACAACATTTCTTGAACCATATCCATTATATTTTTGTTCATCCTATTAGCATCTCTATTTTGTTGAGGATTGTAAGGAATTGTGAGATGATGCTTGATCATATTTTTCTTGAGATAGTCTTCAAACACATTTGAGGTGAATTCACCATCATCAGTAGTTCTTAGTGTGCCATATTAGATTGTGCATAATTTTTAAACATTATGCGATTTTTTATAAAGTTTTAAAAGTTATTGGTTTTTTCTTCAAAAAATAAATCTAGGTCATTATGTTGTAGTCATCAATGAATAACATGAAGTACTAATTACTGCTAGTAGAAGGAACTAGTAGTGGACCACACAATTTATAGAAGATCAACTATAATTTCCTTTTAGGTTTCCATTTTCATTTTTGACATGTGGATCTCTTTATTGTTTAGCTAAGATGCATGCTTTACATTTTTCAATTATTTTGGTTAAAGTTAATAAACCTACAAAACCATTCATTTGTAGTGTTTGAATTTTGTCATAGTTAGTATGTCCAAATCTTGAATTCCAACAAGAAGATTTTTTGGTATTCCTCCTTCAATGAGATGAGAAAAGTTTCTTGAAATGGAAGGCTTGCCTTTTATTTTCAATGACTTTCCTTCCTTAAATTTAGTTAAGACAACTATGCTATCACGTTTTCTTTTGATTATTACCCCTCCATCATCCAAGAAAAGGGAGTGGTCTTTCTCATTGAATGAGCACTAAGGACCAAGTTTTATTTTAGTTAAGATATAAGTTAGTGTAAAGTTTAAATTTTGGAGTTCTTGGTGACTTGAGTCTAATTGTCTCTTTTCTTTTAAGTTTTATTCTTATTTTTCCCACTAAATATACAAGACCGCATCTTTCTTCATGAAGCTTAAATAATTCCCTTCAAAAATTCATGTCCAAACATGTAGACTGAGTTGAATATGATTATGATATTCCCTTCTTTCCAATTTTTACTTCCTATTGTTTTACAAGCCTAAATATTATCCATGATGTTTTTCATTTGTGAGCATCATGACTCCCTTTTCTACAATGTCATTTATAAAATAAGTTTTTTCTTCATTTTATTTCTTATGGTATTGACCATTATTTCTACTAGTTTTGCCTCATCCTCCTTTTCCTCTATTGTTCCTTTATTTTTTAAAGATGGAACCTTATTAGAAGAATTACCATTTTTATGAGAATATAAAATATTATCTCCTATGGTTTCAATATTTTTTCCAAATATATTTTCTCTTTTTACCATCTTCTCAACTTGTTGATCAAAATTGAGTGTCTTTAGTTGATTGTTTGGTTCCAATGAATCCAAATGGGTCAAATGTGTGGGAAGGAATTTGATGAAGGAAATCATATATATATCAAATATTTTTTAATTTGGTTTCAATATTTCTTCCAAAGGACTTTCCTCTTTTTTTCATATTTTAAACCTATTGATCAAAAGTAAGCACCTTTAGTTTACTACTTCTTTATAATGACTCCAAACAACTTGAATTTGTAGGAAGAAGGAATAAAAAATAGATCAATAGGGAAGTGGGGAAGTGGGGAATAAAAGAAAGGTATGACCATATGTGAAATCTTATCCAAGGCTAGAAAGGGACTCAAATATCCTCATACTTAGGATAAGAGATATTACAAGTTCGCACTTCCCAAAATTTCTTACCGTCAATTAATGTAAATTTAGAATCTCTAATATATTTTATCCTTCTCAAGTAGCATCTTAAATAGGTATATTCTTCCAACAAACCAAATACTTCATAATGAGATCTTATATTACTCAACCTCTTTACCCTAGTATCAATAATAGCATCAAGTTCCTATATGAGTTATGCCTCATCATCCAAGGGTGGAAAATCCATTAATGGTGTGGAATATTGTACTAGGGCCCTCTAGAGGTGAGAAACATGAAAAAATCACAAATCTTTTTATTTTCTAGCAATTGCAATTCATGTGCAACTTCACCAACTTTCCTCAAGATCTTATGAGGCTCATTGAAGCATGATTTGATCTTTTCAATCTCACTAATTTTTATGAAGGAACTTGCAAGTTGTAAAGTTAAAATATTAAAGAGGCCATCTCTTCCACTTCAAATGATCTATTTTTTAAGTTATAATTTGTATAATTTTTTTTTATCAATTTTGGGTTTGATGGAGATGATCTTTGAGTGACCTTAATATGTTTTGGCTATGCTCCACTAGGTCACCAATTGTCAACACTCTATTATTGTGAACACTAAATCAATAAAGGTTAATACATCATTAAAATATAAGGCCATGAACGAAAACATACTAATAGCCATATGGTGCAAAGTGTTGTATTAGTACTCTCCCAAATTTCTAACCACTTATCCTAAGCTAATTTTTGGCCTAAAACTCTTCAAATATCATTCAACCAAGTTGTTAACTATATTTATTTGTCCATTTTTTGGGGATGGTGACTTATGCTAGAATTAAGTTCTATACCATTTAGATGAGATAGATCGTAGGAAAAAGAGCTAGGGAATCTACTATTTATGTCATTAACAATGTTTTTAGGTAGCCTAGGTAGCCTAAATACTTCTCTAAAAAATAATTTAGCCACTTGATGTGCTTTGAGTTATGAATAAATAATAAATAAGCATGAATACTTCATTAGTCTTTCCACCATATTATGAACATGTAGTATTTTCCTTCTACCTTGGTGCTCAAGGATTGTAATGAAATTCGTGGATATGATTTTTCACTTTTGATTCAAGATAGGGAATGGTTGAAAAATTCTATTGGAAAACATGTTACACTTCATTTTGTTAATAAAAAATACATTCTTTCAAGGTTTAAGGGGTAAAAGCACAAACCTGTGTCACACTTTTGGCTAACTAAATAGTTTCGAGTGAAACAGTTTTGACCTAAACAATTTCAGTTGAAACAATTTTGCTTGAAACCATGTGGCCTATACATGGCACATAGAGTTTCAAGCGAAACACTTTCGCTCGAAACTTAAAAAAAATGAATTTTCCCTTTTTCGCTTTGAAATGTGACTCATTTTATGTGTAAGGTTTCAATATAAAAGGTTTTGATCAAAACCCTTTCTACCAAAATTGTCTATGTGGCATCCTACTTGGCAGCCAACTTAGCCTTTTCCAAAATTTTCTAAAATTTTCAAATTCAACTAAATATTTCTTCAATCAAAATAATTTAAAAAAGAAAAAGAAAAATACCCTTTTATAGAGCTCAAAGTGGTGAATCCAAATATGTAATTTTTTTTATATTTTGATAAGTTTTAATATATATATAATGCAAATAGGTTGTTAAAGTTAAAAAAGAGACTAATTAGAAATTAAAAAAATAGTAAAAACATATTAAATTTTTTGAAAAATATATGGTGCACTAGAGGAGAGAATCTTTTTCAAAAGGGTATAGTTTGTTTTTTGAAAATGATAAAAAAGTAGACAATAGTTGACATGAAATAAAAACTATCAAATTCTAGTAAGTTTGATTTTAAAATGTTATTACGAGAAAAATATACATCAAAATTTCAAATATTTTTCCATGCATTAGATATTGAAGTTACCTATTTGGAGAAAAAAAATTAGGGGAAAATGAAGTTTTTTCTATTTATTTCTTGATGTCAACTGAATGTCACTTTTTCTTGAAATTTTCAGCATTTCAAAATCTACTCTTAAATTGATAAAAAAAATCAAAATAATTTAAAAAAAAAACCTAAAAAATTACAGGAATAAACTTTATCAAGAGTTTTAGATTTCATTAGTTTATATCATTTTGAAATTCAAAACATAAAGACCACTTTTATGTGGTCAAAGTTGAGAATTTTTTTGGTGTTGGTTGATTCCTTTATAAAGTGTGACATAGGTTTGTACTTTTACCCTAAGGGTGTCCTTCTTGAGCCCCTTCCATGAGAACCTTTCCCTAATTACTCTATAGGTCTTGTATAATCTTGGGTGCCTTACTAGCAATGCATCATGAAAATACCTTAAAATTTTCTTTTATTTAGGATTGAGGAATGCATCATGAAAATACCTTAAAAAAAATTCTTTCATTTAGAATTGAGGAACTAGGAATATTTTATATATAAAAAAAATGAGACCATTTGCTACTATAAATCTCTATCTTCCCTCATATTCCCATCAAGGATACAAGTACAAATATATTTTTAACACATTTTTTCATAATAGTGACCTTATAATTGACATGAATAACATAAGTAGAGCACAAAGAAGGATTTCTAGTAAGAGCATCAATAACTACATTTTTTCTCTTTTATGTACTCTATGTCTTAAACCATAATTTCGAAGCATATTCACCCATTTTTGTTATATTTTATTTGACACATGCATGATAACCAAAGTATCTTTTTCATACATAGAGAATTCATTTTTTATTCTTCCAATTTCCTAGATTCAAATGTTACATGATGTCCCTTCTATACCAAAATAGTTTTGATTCCCCCTCTTGAAGAATCACATTCTACAAAAATGATTGTGATAAATTTGGGATAGAAATAATAGGGCTTGAACCCATGGTCTCCTTAATCTTATCAAAATATTCTTGATTTTTTTCTATCCATACAGAAGCTCATATACTTGTCATATTAGTTAAGGGTGTTGTGAGCTATATAATCCCATTAAAAAATCTCCTATAGTATATGTAAAGGCAAGAGAATTCTCTTAGCTATGTCAATGTGGTAGAGAAGGAAAATCTGAGATGGCTTGAATCTTTTGTTGATTGGATTGAACACCTTAAATGCTAATGACATAGTCCAAGTACAAAATATCTATAACCCAAAACTCACATTTTGATTTTTTTACAAAGAGAGTTCATGTTGTTCCAATTTTCCAAGAACTATGTCTAGACGCCTCAATCGATCTTCCAAAGTTTTGCTATAAATTAAAATGTCATAAAAGAATAAAAATAATCTTTCATGAATAATCACCAAATACACTATTCAATCATAATTGGAAAGTAGTAAGACCATTTATCAAACCAAAAGACATCACAAAAAATTCAAAACTTCCAAAATGACATCAAAATATCATTTTGTGCACATTCTCACCTCTCACCCAAATTTGATGCTAACGTAAAATCAAATAAATCTTTAAAAAAATATTCATGCAACTCATTGATTAGCTCATCCATCATAGGAATGGGATACCTATTTTTGATGGTTTTCTTGTTTTATACTCTATAATCAATACACATCTACATGGTGCCATATTTTTATTCACAAGCATTACATATGTGGAAAATGTGCTAGAATTGGGCCCAATGTGACCCATTTCAGAAATTTATTTCATGGCCTTTTACTATCTTTTTTCTATATTCTTTGGTGGTAGTAAGGAGTGGTCATGACAGACTTAGAGCCTAGTTCCAACTCTATAATATACTAAAAACCTCTATTAGGTAGTAACCTTGGAGGAAAATCGTTGAACATCAAGCTATGCTTATCCATATTATTCTACATAATAATATCATGGGTGCCTCACTTTTCGATGGATAAATTTGTAGGCATCACCAAACAACTTTCTACCCACACATTTTGTCCCTTGCATAGAGTCTTTTCCATTCTTTTGGTTGTAACTGTAGACACATAAAAATAACCTAGGCCTGTGAGCTTTATTTTTCTATGTCTTATCATATTTCATCTCAACATAATTAAAATATTTAATTATGCCCTATAGACCAAAATCAACTATTAATTAAATAATTATTAATTATTTAATTAATTCACATCTTTTATTCCTTTTGATTATTTAAATAAATAAATTACATTTATTTATTTTAATATGTCACCAACTTCCCATGTCTCTCTATAATTAAATAAATTTCTCAATTTATTTAATTATTATTCACATTTTACTTTCCTCTACAATTAAATAATCCCCATTAATTATTTAATTGTTCTTTTGTCTTTTCCTCCAAATTTAAATAAAATTATTTATTTAAATTCCTATTACCACTTTCCCACCAAGTAAATAATTAAAAATCATTATTTACTGTTTTGGTCCACCACTTTTGAATTAAATTTATTTTTAATTCAAACAGTCAACTTTTCCTCATAAATCAAATAATTTTAAATACTTATTTGATTTTCCAACAATCTCTTTTTTTCGTGCCCAATATCCTTTTGTCACATGCATTCTTGTCCATTGATTTAATTTTCCTAAAAATAAAATCATAGCCCTCCATTTCAAATTTTACCCTAATGTTGCCCTAACCCTAATTGCTAGTTGTCACATTCAATCTCAAGCTTTCATCTTAGGGCATTTCTCAACTGTCAATCTTGGCTATTCATCCAAAATTGACTTTTCTATAAAAAGGCAATTTCAACCTCATTTGTCATACTTCATGCTTGCAAATTTCTGAGTACACTTGCAATTGTTTAGAACAATCCTTTAATATTTTGCTAAGGTCTTTGTCATAGGTCATAGTTGCTCACAAAAAATTGAGGGAAAACACTATTTATGGAAAAATGGAGATGAGCCATGAAGGTGATTCATGGAGTGCATGAGGGTTTTTGGTGAGATTGTTCATTTGTTCATACTTTTATGTTCCATTGTGCTTCATTGTTAGCTAGGGTTTAGTTTGTTTATGCTTTATATTGCTAACTTGAATTTTTCCTTAGTTACTATTGACGCCAAAAATTGGCGAGGTAACAGTGCCTTATGGGAAACTCAGTTCAAGGGGGATTCTTTGCGCCGAACTAAGTGACCTCCAGATTTTAAAAAAGTCAGCTTCTTCTATAATGGGTTTTGGAAAGGGAAAATGAAACAGATCTAATGAAGCAAAATCTAATCTAAGGCGATGCACCAAAATTTGCTGATAGGCACGATAAATCATAGATTTAGGGGCCTGAATGGTGTTGTCGTGTTCCAAAACGTCAAAGATTTAAAGCTATAGCATAAACAATCCATTTATTGACATAAAATAGTATTGCATACATCTTTACTGCTAAGAAGAGTCATTAGACATGATTTAGGTAAGCAAGTTGTATTCAACATATAGAAGTCCCTTCAAATGAAATGCTTAAGACAGTATAGAGCACAGTTTATAGTTTAATCAGAACATGAAAAACAGAAAGGCTGAACAGTTGGCACAATCTGAAAGTTTCTTGCAAATAAAATAGTAAAAGAGGCCTGATGTCTCTTGCTAAAAACCAGTGTGTTTTCTCTCAAATTTTTTTGGACCCTTCTCTCATCAACCGAGAGAGTATATATAGCAGGAAAAGAAACCTCCCACCGCTTTGGAGAACCGTAATAGAAAAGATCCCACAATCCCCTGTAATGATGCATGAATCAAAAGATTCTCAAGGCCGTTACAATGGCATCAAGCCAAAACACAGCACCCAATCATCCAAGTGTAGGTGCATCCCTTGTAATGATGGTAGTGGTCTCAGCCAGCTCGAGGCGACAAGTGTCATCCACCGCTGCAAACAATTATGATGAGCAGCACCCAATAGCATCATCTCCCTCAGCCAGCCTATCGTCCGCTCTGTAGATTAGTCGTAAGGCACGTGGCAGCCTTTCGTTTCCCACTCGAAACTTTCTCCCATTACTACTGAGAGATTGCGAAGATGCAACACATGTCTGATGAGCCGAGATCCTTATCGCAGTGGAGAGAAAACTGCATCAACCGGGTGCCAAAGACGCGTGGCAGTGTTTCGCTGCCTGTGGCTGGTCGTTTCCTTATTGCGTGAAAGATATGTGAAAGGTTGCCACCTAGCAGAAGGTGAGGCCTGCCAACACCTTTAGAAAATAAAAAGAAGCCCAGCGGAAGCAATTCGTAGCCTGTGGTTGTTTGTTTCATCCGCTCATGAAAACCTTGCGATCTGCCACCACGAAGTAAGATGTAGGACCCACTAACCATCTTTAGAAATGATGGGCCTGTAGAAACCTTTCACAACCCGAAGAGACCTTTAAGAAAATAAGAAATAAAATCATTCGCAAGCGTGACACGTGGACACCCAGCACAGCTTCTCAGGACCCAAAAGGGAAGTCGTTGCCCGAAGTTACGAAGAGGAGATGCACCAAAGTGGCAGATCAAAATTTGATGGAAAACCGAATAAACTCGACGATGCACAGGTCGGCACACGCACAACACAAAAGAAACCCGAAGGGAGCTATTTGAATATTTATTTTAACAACTTTTGGCGACTACCAGGGGTGTTTCGGATAAGGAACGGAGAACCCAAAAAACCTCTCTGGTTCTGCAGACCAGAGCTTTATCCATAGGGCTAATGGGGTCAGAGTTTAGAAAGAGCAGCCTGCAAAGGCGACCATTTACTTTCGAACGGCTTTGCCATGCTGTGCAAATTTTTTTGTGTTCCACGTAGATCAATAGCTTCCTTATGGGGCAGCACCTCAGGTAGGCCGGCACCTGCTTGGATATGGAAAAGCAGCTGCGAGAGTGGATGAATGATCACCTCAATGTCGGCTACCATTGGGGAGCTGCTCAACTCCTTGAAAGCTTCTGGGTCATTTTCCTTCTGCTCAATAATCTCAGCAATTTGTGTAGTCGTGGCAATGGATCCATCCTCGAGGAACGGGGATGGCAACCCCAGCTTGCTTAACTTGGAGAAACTTCCCCGTATGCCATCAAGTGCCTTGCTTAGAAAAGTTGTGGCTACCTTAGTGCGCTGGAAAGCGGAGTGACAATGAATGAATTTATTTGCTGCTTGAGTAGCAGTGTCCCGATCTTCGATACCTGCCCCGGTAAGGATTTCGTCTGAGACGAAGTATAGCTTGTTGAGAAAGTCCCTCGCCTCGAGAACCCTCTTCAGAATGAAACGTGGGAACTGCTCAATTGTATTGCTTGCCTCTTGATTGAGCCTTGATGCCTTATTGATAAATCGGAGGGTAGGCTACAGTGTTAGGCAAAAGGTCTTGACTTTCTCCCAGTGAGAAATGTATAATTGTCTAACCAGCAGAATGACATCAGGTTGGGCAGAGGCAGGCAACAAAGAGGCTTTAAGCGAAGAAATCTCCACGTCTCTTGAAATAAGGGCCTCGGCTAATTCTGTCTTCTTTCTTTTCTCGGACACCAGCTGCTCCGCATAGTTGCTCATTTCTTTATTTCAATTTTGTTCAGCTCGGGAGTGGTTCGCTGATTGCTCTTCCAGAAAAGCCTTTGTCTTTCAGAGCTCTTCCTCCAATTTAGCCTTCAGGCCTTCAAATTCAACCTCCTTTCCCTGTACTTTTTACTCATATTGCTCTTGTAAACGTTCCAACTCTACACCCTTTTTTGCCATCCCTTGACTATGCTCAAGGTGGACGCATTCAAGCTCCTCCTCCTTTGACTGTAGGCTCTGTCGTGCTGCTTGGTTCTAGTTCTATAGTTCTTTTATTAAGCCTGGATTAGCAATCTGGGTCCTCGCAATTTCGCCCTAAAGTTTGTTCCTCTCATTCTCTACTGTCAGCACCCTTTTAGTCATTCGGGTGATATCTGTCTCCAAGGATTTTTCCTTTATTTCTAGAAACCTCACCCTTTCTTTGGCTGCCCTGAGCTGTTCATCCTTCTTTAACTGGAGACCAGTTTTGAGGAAGTCGGAAGTGACCACCCGTTGCGTTTCCTCCATGATTTTGACCTTATCTTATGGCCGGGCTACTTTCATGTCGAGTCTGACAGCATATATCTCATAGTCTTCGGATTGCATTTCTCCCTGAGGCTTGCTTATCATCAGGTACATGGTTGTGAATTTTAATTCTTGTCGAGCCTCATCATACGAAGCTTGTACTCTCAGCTCGGCAGGAGCATTGTCATCCTTTGCCTTGCGTTGCCTCATTCTATTCGTGCGTGCCTCTTTTCCACAATCTATCTATGCTATGAATTTGGATGGTGATGAAACTAGCCCACCTGCAAAAAGAACACTAGAGGGCAGGGCATAGGGATAGGTAACTTTCATAGGCGCACGCATTTGCTTCTTCTGGAGAGTGACTGTTTGTGGAGAAAAGTGCGGCACGTTCCATAGTTTGGCTTGAGAACTATTAGCGGGGCTAGGTATTAGTAGTGGCTTTATCGGGGATTCAGCCGTAAGGCTCATTGGCCGGGAAAGGGGAGTCGCTAACGGGGTGTCAGCTTGTTGCAACGGAAGGGGATCTGTAAGCATAACGAAAAAAGAATGGGCACCGACAGGGGAAACATTTTTTGAAAGTGAGGCAAGGAAAGTCTTTGCGGTAGCAGTAGGTGTGAGTACACTTGGAGGAGTAATTAGAAGCAGGTGGGCCTGCGAAAATTGGGCAAATCCAACCAAATAAGTTGGACCGAAAGTAGAAGGTAGAGGGCTCGAACTTATGGCAGGAGTTGCTAGTGAAGCAGGGGCGGATGCGAAGGAATGAGATGTGAGAGAAGAAGGAGCGAAATGTACCTGTTGACTGGTTGGTGGTGGCTCCAGGATCATCTGTGACTTGCCCGCAAACTCTGGTATTTGGCTAGCAGTGGGTGTTTCTCCTCTGGCGGGTTCTTGCAAAACCCCTCTGATAATACTTTTCGTACGCTGCCTTTTTGCAGGCAGACACTCACTAATTTTGGTAGCCGAACACATCTGTTGAGGCATTAACCTGGCTGGTTTAGCGGCCCAAGTGAGTGTATGCGAGCCTCTTGATATATTAAAACGTACATTCGTGCCCACATAGGCAGCATACCCGGAGACCTTGCCCCTTTGTGTTGAAGAGGATGATCCTGTCGTTTCTTCTTCATGCTCTTCGAATTCCTCCCCCTCTTCGCTCCTATTAATACTAGAGCTCATGCTAGGGTGGCCTTCTTTCCACCATCTATCAAATTCCTGGTCGTCCTTTAGTTGATTGTAGGGAGCATCCAA
Organism: Sequoia sempervirens; assembly: GCA_007258455.2. Lineage (NCBI taxonomy): Eukaryota > Viridiplantae > Streptophyta > Pinopsida > Cupressales > Cupressaceae > Sequoia > Sequoia sempervirens. The sequence goes on from VDFB02049217.1 coordinate 142,444,800, forward strand.
TTGTGCTATTTCCTGGCGATATTTCCATAAAGCTTTTATTTTTTCATCACTCCATTTCTCACCCTTTTTCAACTTGTTATACATGTTGCGCTCCATGGGAATATTATCGTTGGCAACGACCACAGGAAAGTAGAACTTGTGCCATGGGCCTCTAGTGTCCGACGTAGGGATTTGCGCTAATTCTACAAAATCCTCATCTCTATCCGTGCGTGGATTAAGCCATTTTTCCCAGTATGGTCGGGAAACATGGGTAACTTTCATATGTTGCTCCGACAAGTCATTGAAAGGGTTGTATTCTCACTTATCATTTACCAGTACTAACCCTAGATGTGCCAGTTTTTCTTCTAACAACTTGTGCGATTGTTTTTTAATCAGAGTTACCAACTTGAAACTTTTCGGACAAGTGAAGAATCCCTTCCTCTCGACCCTTTCGTTGCTACAGAAAGTAAAATCAATGATACATACCTGCTAAAAAAATTTCAGCGCGAGCACTCTATCTGTGACGCAAGCCGGGAGTAGGAAATGTTTGTCAGTAAAGCCCCGTATTCGAAGGATTGTAAAATCTCTGCCTAAGAACCAGTCACAAGCAGGGGTGTAGCTCTGCATAAATCCGGTCTGCTCATTGGTGAGCCGGACAATATCACCCTCTCTGATTAAATTATTCAAAACCGGGGCTATGAAATAGTCCGCAAATGCATAATAGTCATGTGATGCGGAAAGGAAAGGTGTCCATATAGACACCGGCTTCCTTTTATTCTGCTCATCAAAAATTGATAACGAAAAAAATTGGGCGAAGAAATCTGGATTCTAGTGCAAAAACATGTGGACCAGGTAGGAAAGAAATCTAAACTTCTTCTCTGCCTGATAATTCTTAATTTGTTGTTTCATTTCTTCAACCATGAACTCAGCAAAATCATACCAGAAGAGGTCATGCTACTTGCAAAATTGTATTGCCGGTCCCAGCTGAAAGCTTTCTATCTTCTCATCGGATTCTCAGCCGCAAACAAACGCCAGCATAGACTTGGCGTCCTGGAGATCATTGCGGATGAGTCACGCGATAATGGGATACTTGGTGCTTTAACACCTGAGATACCCTTCTTATTAGTCTCTTTTAATAAGAAATCTGAGCCGGTTTTCATCTTCCTCCATGTTTTCTCTCCCTTGCTCGGGCAAAAAGGCTTGATAGTCTCCTTCCTTTTACTCGGATCCGGGATACATAACATGTGCCAGATGGCTTCTAGACTGATATGAACCCTTAAATTGCGGCCTTCAATGTAGTGGGTATCTGGATTATAGCGCTGAATAGCAGCATCAACCACTTCTGGGTAATAGTGCACCAATGGGACCATGTATTGTGAGAGACCACTATACTAGACTCTACTCGTCGTGGATTGGTCTGCCTGTAGTGTTGATAACCTAGCACAAACTGCCTCTCTGAGGGATTTAGGGTTTCTCACAAACTTTGGGTCATAGATATTGTTCCATTTTTTCTCAACCTTTTTCTGGTTACTCCATTCCTTGGGTTTATCTAGCTCCTCTGTGGGCTCTTCTCATCTTGTTGGGTATACCAGGTGTGGCATACGCTACATCCTCGTAGATATATACCTCAACTGAGGAATGAATAGCCGTGAATAGTTCATGGCTAATTTTCTCCTGCATTGGCTGAGTTAAAGATTCTTACATTTTTCCTTCTCTGGTTTTGTAAGCTCCTGGCCTACAACTATGCTTGCTCCAGATAAACAAACAGAAAACAACTCTGCACTTCTCCTTGCATTTGTAAAAAGACTTTGAAAGATTAAGTTTTTTCATGCAATAATAGCAACTTTCCAAGGTGGTAGGCGAAAACAAGCCTTTTGCATTTAATTCGGCATGTACTGTTAATCTTGTAACTCGTGCAAGATAAATTGATTGCTATTTCGAGGCGGCCGGATTTTATTATTACATTTGGGCGATCATGTGATACGCCTTGATCTCCTTGGAACTTGAGCCTGCAACTAGCTTGCCAACCCTGTGTTAGCATGCGCTGGCAATTAATATCTCGGCCGGAATGATTACGCCAAGCAAACGATCACCGCCTGAAAGGATATGAGTATCGCCTTGGGCCCTGGGACGTGCTTGAGATATGACACAATAGCCTATGGCCTTTCGTCCTCCTACCAACAAGTGCCACCTTTTTAAAACTAATTAATCAGCTTCATTTAATTAAGCATGCATCAAGTCGTGCTATCATGGATGCAACTAGCCCAAAAACGTGAACAAATGCAAGTTCGTCTTGCAAGATAGCAGCTAGCATAACATCACATTTCTTGGAGGTGGATCAGCATGTGCCTTGTCAATCTTTCTATAAATAGGCCAGTAGATAGTTAGCAAAACATACTTAGCATTTAAGAGGTGATAAGCCAGTAGCAGAGTGCTAAGCAAGTCCTTTCATAGGTTAGGTGGTAAACGAATTCGACATTATCTAAGAAGACTAGGGACATTGTCAGAACAATGGATACCCCAATTTGTCTAACCTCGTATAAGTCATAGACAGCGTTCTTAGGTGAGATTTCCACTAGGAGATTGAAAAGGATGACGAAGAACAAGCACTCTCTGGTTTTGGTAGCCATTAAGTGGGTCCTAGGCAAGGATTGCATAGAATACAAGGATAAATATAGAGTGAATACCAACGTGTGCTCTCACTTTGTAGCGTCCATGCTAGACATTTGCATTCCCCGACCATTTATCCTGAAGCTGGTTAAAGAAATATTCTCGAAGAAATACCTGAATGGGCTCGGCGAGGTCATTGCACATGCCGCATATGGGATAGGCCTGCCAACAGCTAGCGACCTGCGTCGCTTTATTGAGGAAGAAGCTGTCATTGTTTGGCTGTCATTTCTCAGCGGATTCCACTTGCAGACCCGTGACCAGCACCAGCAGAGGGTTACCCAGGCTCTACACTTCCTGTTTTGAAGCTACAACATGATACCTTTCTACGACGTAGACTGGTATACTGACTTCAGGAACTTGGTGCTTCCACTGCCACTAGCGGTTGTGCCAAATGATTTTACCAGTACCACTGAGGAGCCCGTGGATGAGGAAGAAGTGGACGCTGCAGTGAATGCGTCGATTGTTTCCAGTCATGCCTTCGGATAGACAACCCCTTTGCCTGCTTGTTCAAAATGTAACTCTCCTGCTTTAGATAAGTTTGATAAAAGGCTATTGTATATAATATACCTTGATACTTGTACATTTTGATAATCGGCTTCCTAGCCATTTTGTAACCAAAGAACATATATATCAATATATATCTCCTATTTTAAGGAAAATCCATACTCTTTTTTGCTTGTGTGTTTAAAATTTTTTGGGTTTGCACACTTGTATGCTATTTCTCCGTATATGAGTGTATTTTGTGTAAAGCAACTCTGGTGTTTCCACCGCCACTGATAATGAGTTAATTTGCAGAATGACAACTGATTTTAGGAAAAAGAAACAGCCAAACAACGGAAAAGAAAATGAAAGCATTATTTACATATGTACAAAGTAGAGCTTAATGCCTAATGAAACAACTTAAGATGAATCCCATTGACTGAGATTCCCAACGGTTCCTACTCCATATTTTCCAGCTCAAAAGTGTTATGTTGTTTGCACCGAATGATTTTAAATGGTCCCTCCCATAGGCTATCAAATTTACCATGTTGACCTGGCTTTGCAGCCTTGCTATCATACTTTAGCACTAAATCTCCACCTTTTAGACCCTGGTCAGAAGCCTTCTTGTCAAACCATCGTTTGACCACCTATTGACGGCTTGTCATTGCCATTAGGGAATTTTCCCTTTTTTTTTGTACTTCCAACAGTTCGGCGAGCCGAACCTCCATGGCTCCATTTTGTTCTATCTCAAGAGCTTTCAACAATTGTATTGTCGGAATATCTATGGAGATGGGTAACAGCGCCTCTTTGACATTTACCAGCTCATAAGGCGAAGTCTTAAGGACTTGCTTAGGAGTTATGCGGTTCGCCCAGAGAGCTTCTCAGAGATTTTTATGCCATTCCCTCTGGTGCTCTGAGCCAACCTTTTTAAGGAGTCGGACTAAGCTTTTGTTTGTCGACTCGGCTAGACCATTTCCTTGTGGATAATAGTTTGATCATGTTTTAAGAAATATGCCATTCTTTAATGCAAAGTGACATACCTTTGTACCTAAAAATGCTCTGGCGTTATCCGAAATGATCGTTTCCGGAGGGCCGAACCTTGTCACCAGTGCTTCGAGGAAATCTACAATCTCTGTTTCTGTTGCACCCTTAAGGGGAACAACTTCCGTCCACCTTGTGAAGTAGTTCATAGCGGTTAGAATCCACTTATGTCTGGCACTAGAAACTGAGTTGATCATTCCGATGAAGTCCAGGCCCCATTGTGCAAACGGTTCGTCTGCCACTATAGGTCTTAGGGTCATTGTTGAATTCTTTCTTCTATCAGAGAAGAACTGGCATTTTTTACAAGCCCTCACTAGAGAGTGGGAGTCACTGAAAAGTGTAGGCCAGTAATAGCCAGCTCGCATGACCTTGATGGCGGTAGTTTTGGCAGAGAAATGTCCACCTTCATCACTATTGTGGAATGCATCTAGGATTCTCTACGCCTCCTCTAAAGTAACGCATCGTAGGAGCATACCATTGAAATTTCTTTTGAAAATGACTCCTTCTATCAGCGTATACCCGTGATTCTGAAGTCGATAATACCTTCTTTTTTGGGATGAGAGGCCTGGCGGATACCTTCCAGCTTGCATGAAGTTTGTTCTATAAGTCAGCCAATCATCTTCCAATCCCGGCCCATTTATCAAGACGAGCTCTGGTTGTTCCTCCTTGGCAGGTACCTCCTTGTTCTGTGCCATATACTCACATAGTCCTCTGCCTTTAATAGTCTTAGTAGGCCTGACCTCGATGTCATATTCCAGGATCTTAGTGATCCAATTAGCCCTTTTTTCTGTGATCTCTCCTTCCATGATGTATTCACGCACACTAGAATGTGTGACATATACTAGAACTTTGTTGCAGGAAATTAGATGGCGGAATTTTTTAAGTCCCTTTACTATTGCGAAGGCCTGTCTTTCGACGAAGTTATAATTCGCCTCATACTCTTTTAGGGTTCAGAAATAAAATGCCACTGGATGTTCTCATTTTCCTTCACTATCCTTTTGAGTTAGAACGGTAGCAATACTAGACCTGCTACTAAAGGCATACATTATAAAATCTTTGCATTGATCCGGATTAACCAGCACCGGGGCTATGGAGATCGCTTCCTTGACCCATTCAAAAGCCTCACGGGCTTCCGTTGTCCACTTGAAAGCTTGATCTTTTTTCAGCATTAGAGTGATTGGCCTAATCATTCCTGCGAAATCGGAAATAAATTTGCTGACGAAATTTACTTTGCACAGAAAAGACTGGACACCCTTCTTATTTACCGGAAGGGGGAGCTCTTTGATAGCCTTTACTCGTTTGGGATCAATTGAAATACCTTCTTTAGACACAACATGTCCTAACAGCTTACCCTGTGGCACTCCGAATACACATTTTTTTGGATTCAGGGAAACCCTGAATTCCTGGCACTTTTGAAAAACTAATTCCAAATGATCAAAATGATCATCCTTAGATTAGAGAACAAAGTAAGGTCATCCAAATAGATTAGAATAATCTTATTGATCAGTTCGCTGAATGTGAAGCCCATAGCCCGCTGGAAAGTTGCCCCTGCATTGGATAAACCAAAAGGCATTTTAGCATATGCAAATGTTCCCCACTTGGTGGTGAACGTAGTCTTGTGCTGATCTTCTTCTTTGACTTGAATCTAGTTATAGCCAGAGAAACTATCCAACAGAGAAAACATTTTCGATCCTGCGACAGTTTGTAGGATTGACTCCATAGAAGGCAACAGATAGTGATCCTTCAGAGATGCTCTGTTCAGGTCTCAGAAGTCCACACATAAGCGGATATCACCATTCTTCTTTCGGATTGGTACCAGATTTGATACCCAAGTACTATGTTTGATTGGGAAGACAATACATGAATCAATGAGCTTGGTTAGCTCTTGTGCCATCAGGGCCTCAACTTTAGGGTTGAATAGCCTCTGTTTCTATTGGACTAGTTTCGCACCTTCTACTAGCTCAATAGTGTGTTGAATGACACTAAGATCGTAACCTTCTAGATCATCATAGGACCAAGCCACTACTCCATATTTTTCGTAGAAACTGATAAGCCTTTCTTTATCTCGATGCGGGACATCTCTCCCAACTCGAAGATTCCTACCATCGGAGACCTGAAGGTCCTCATAATCACTTTTTTCTGCCATGAATTTTTGCTTATCATTTCGGGAGTCGTTACAATCAAAAAAGTTTTCGAGAGTAACCAAGCCTTTCATAAGTTTATTTGATTTGAGCTGCATAATCTGTCATTCATAAGCTTCAATGATCTTTGGTTGAAGCTGATCAGCAAATTCTCCTGAGTGTTGGATAAATGAAGTGATGTGTTCATTGCTTTCAAAGACTTGCCAACTCTGATCATTATCGGGGATCGCTGGTTGGATAAGCATCCATACTGAATATTCGTTCCAAAGCAAGTCAGAGATAGGATCAAACTGAGCACCAATCACCGCCATATGATCTGTATCGCCATTCTGGCTTTGAGGAATGGTCCGGATATTGAAAGCTTTGAAACCCTCAATCAGGTCCCAAATTCGATGCTGATGGGATCTCATGCAGACATTCTTTGCTGCAAAAATTCCTCAGACCTGATTAACTACTAGTTCAGAATCTCTGAACACCATCAATTGCTTAATACCCATTCGTTATGCAAGGCTTAGGCCTTGGACTAACCCTTCATATTCAGCCTCATTGTTTGAACAGGTGAATTGAAAGTGGAAAGATCTCAACAACTTTTTATTTTGTGGGGATATTAGACATACCCCTACTCCAGCACCTACCTTGCTTTTTGCTTCGTCGAAATACAATGTCCATAGCTCATTTGCTTGGTTACCGTCGGATTCTTTAGCGACCCTCGGAAGCACCTGGTCTTCATCATAAATCACATATGTGCCTAATCCTGTAGCATGATAATTTCTGAAAGGGTCATTGTTTATGTGTTCACTCAACAGAGCATCTTCCTTATCATTTCAGTCTCCATTCACCTTTTCTTCCTCTAGCATTTCAACGCTATACATTTCCTCCTTGGTGATAGAGGTATGTGCGGCTTCAAAGTTGATCAGGGCCTCATCCGCCACATGTTCAGAATGTAGAGCTTCTGATTCTATCTTCATTTTTGCCCCATGCTTGGTCCTAAGTATCAGATGTGACCAATCTAAAGACAAATATTTTCCCACCTTTGAAGTAAATTCTCGGGATAGACAGAGACCAAACATAGGAGGGACATCTATGATCACCGTATCTTGAGGGACCGTGATACTAGGGCAAGAAAATAGAGTTAAAGGAAGCGCTTTGATGACACCTATAGTATCAACTTTATTTCTATCGAGCTGCATCACCCCCTTTTTCATAGGTTCGTAGCTGAGTCCTAGAGCTTCGGTTATCAGTTTTGGCATAACAGTTGTACTAGCGCCAGAATCAATCATAGCGTTATGTAATAGTTTCTTTCCTATAATGAGAGTTAAGAAGAAGGGCTGAGGTTTCGACCTACTTCCGTCTTCAGCATGGGATTCCTTCGCTTGGTCTGTAAGAACCTTAGTTGGTGGCATCTGATAAACCACATCTTTACTAGCAGACGGCTCTGTTGGTGTTGAGTTGATTTATTGCTGAAGCGCCTTCTGTAATATAGTCTTATGTTCTGGGATAGCTAGAATATCCCATAAAGACACATTTGCAGATGATTTATTCAATTGCTCCACCACATTGAGAAATGGCAAACTCAGAGATTTCTACTCTTTGGTTCTTGCTATAATAATTTCCTTCTACGGTTGAGAAGGTGAAGGGACAGTTGATGCGCCAGGAATTTGATCGGACACGCCTTTGCGTTGTGGGCTGTCTGGAAGTGAAACAATGGGCTCACCGGTGAATCTCCTCTTTGAGCACATGTTGTAGTCAGGTTGTACCTACGACGTTTCGGCTATGAATGTGTCATTGACAAACATTGTTTCCTTATTCTCCATCCAGGAGAAGAGTGCATGATTAGGAGCAATATCAGACTCTTGCTCTAAGGACATTCCCTGCATTTGCGCGGTAAGAACCGCACTCTCCATTGGCGAGGCATATAAGTATCCTTCATTTTTTGTTGTAGTACCTTGACTGCATTGCTCTGCTACCTTCTATTGTAAGTTGCCATGCGGACAATTTCGGGGCATATGCGCATCATTGCAGGGGAAGCACCATGGATTGATGTCATCAATAAGATTGTTTTGTCCCGCGGTTAATTCTCTACTCGAGCTTGGCGACACATCTGTCAGTGGCGTAGGCACCGGGACCATCTGGTTCGTAGTCGGCGCTGGTGGATTAGTGCGAGGTACACTCTAATATTGATTTTGCTGATAAGTAGATCGTCTGCCTTGATAGTTTTGATATGCAGGTCGTGGGGGCGTTGCTTGGTTCCACTTGAGAGTTGTTATGTCATTTTCCATAGTTTGCAACATCTCCTTGAGGTCGCTTATTTCATCCTTGGAAGAACCCGATGTAGAAGCCAAATTTTCAGGAGCAGTCGCATATGAGTACATTGACTGAGGAGTTGCTACCGCACTAGTCGATGCGGCCTCCTGTGCAGAGGTTGATATTTTAGGAAATATCAACATAATAGGTCGAGGAGGTAATTTTCTCCAATCTATCAGATGATTCTCAGCTTTGATAGCGGTAGCATAAGCATTTGGTAGAGTGGCTCTTCCCAAAGACTTGATCATCACAGAAATGTCAGGATTAATGGATTTCAAATAAAATATGAATGCCAATTTCAGAGTCGGGCGGATAGTCATAGGAATTCTCTGCCAATTTGAGTGAAATCGGGCATTGAAGTCCGCTAGAGCCTCCCGAGGGGCTCGTTTTATGACGGATACCTCATAATATAACAAAGAACGATCTCCGTCGTTTGAGAACCTTTCATAAAATGGATCTCCGAGCTCATCCCAGGTGCGAATTGAATTAGGAGTCAGCGTTCGGTACCAATCCAGAACCTTTCCTTTGAAGGACGCGGCGAGGAGCCTCAGGGCTACATTCTGCGTTGTAATACCGTGTACCAGACAAACATCCGCTACATCCTGCAAATGTTCTGCTGGTGTTTTTGTGTTGTCTCCGACAAATTTGGGAATAGCTTTCAGGGCCGAAACTGGGATAGCGCCCCAAACAGCTGGTGCTACAGGGGCTACCAGGGGACTTCCAGCATCCCATGCTACATAGTTTTTGTTCGCTGCTAGCAACATGGTGAGAGGAAAATAGTTTTTGTTCGCTGCTAGCAACATGGTGAGAGGAAAAGGTGGTGGGAACGAGACGGTTACCAACTGATTTGTGGCCTAGACTGTCCCTAGCGGAGGTACTAGTAAACCTGGGTTACTTGCGGTTTGGGATCTAGTTACAGGTCAATGGCTCATACACCCCTTTATAAAGCAATTTCATTAGTTCGGGTCCCATCGGGCGTGCCAGAAAAAGGTACAAACTGTTGACGCCAAAAATTGACGAGGTAACAGTGCCTTATGGGAAACTCAGTTCAAGGGGGACCCTTTGCGCCGAACTGAGTGACCTCCAGATTTTAAAGAAGTCGGCTTCTTCTATAATGGATTTTGGAAAGGGAAAATGAAACAGATCTAATGAAGCAAAATCTAATCTAAGGCGATGCACCAAAATTTGTTAATAGGCATGATAAATCATAGATTTAGGGGCCTGAATGGTGTTGTCATGTTCCAAAACGTCAAAGATTTAAAACTATAGCATAAACAATCCATTTATTGACATAAAATAGTATTGCATACATCCTTGCTGCTAAGAAGAGTCATTAGACATGATTTAGGTAAGCAAGTTGTATTAAACATATAGAAGTCCCTTCAAATGAAATGCTTAAGACAGTATAGAGCATAGTTTACAGTTTAATCAGAACATGAAAAATAGAAAGGCCGAACAGTTGGCACAGTCTAAAAGTTTCTTGCAAATAAAATAGTAAAAGAGGCCTGATGTCTCTTGCTAAAAACCAGTGTGTTTTCTCTCAAATTTTTTTGGACCCTTCTCTCATCGACCGAGAGAGTATATATAGCAAGAAAAGAAACCTCCCACCGCTTTGGAGAACCATAACAGAAAAGATCCCACAATCCCCTATAATGATGTCTGAATCAAAAGATTCTCAAGGCCGTTACAATGGCATCGAGCCAAAATACAACACCCGGTCATCCAGGTGCAGGTGCATCCCTTGTAATGATGGCAGTGGTCCCAGCCAGCTCGAGGTGACAAGTGTCATCCACCGCTACAAACGACTATGATGAGCGGCACCCAATAGCATCATCTCCCTCAGCCAGCCTATTGTCTGCTCTACAGATTAGTCGTAAGGCATGTGGCAGCCTTTCGTTGCTCACTCGAAACTTTCTCCCATTGCTGCTAAGAGATTGTGAAGATGCAACACGTGTCTGATGGGCCGAGACCCTTATCGCAGTGGAGAGAAAGCTGCATCAACCGAGTGCGAAAGATGCGTGGCAGCGTTTCACTGCCTGCAGCTGGTCGTTTCCTTACTGCGTGAAAGATATGCGAAGGGTTGCCACCTAGCAGAAGGTGGGGCCTTCCAACACCTTTAGAAAATAAAAAGAAGCCCAGCGGAAGCAATTCATAGCCCGTGGTTGTTTGTTTCATCCGCTCATGAAAACCTTGCGATCTACTGCCACGAAGTAAGATGTAGGACCCACTGACCATCTTTAGAAATGATGGGCCCGCAGAAACCTTTCGCAACCCAAAGAGACCTTTAAGAAAATAAGAAATAAAATCCTTCGCAAGTGTGACACGTGGACGCCCAGCGCAGGTCCTCAGGACCTGAAAGGGAAGCCGTTGCCCAAAGTTGTGAAGAGGAGATGCGCAAAGTGGCAGATCAAAATTTGATGGAAAGCCGAATAAACTCGGTGATGCACAGGCTGGTGCACGCACAACACAAAAGAAACCCGAAGGGAGCTATTTGAATATTTATTTTAATAGCTACATTTGGTGAACCCAACGTGAAGGGAAAAAATTATGTAGATTCCATATGGATTTTTCAATTTTGTAGGTTGTAGGTACGGTTCAACGCAACTACCAAAGTTAGAATGACGTAATCACCATCCAAATGATGCAATTACTTTGCATTAGGGCATACTTATATTTTCTTTAATGTCAAGTTATTTTTGTTAAATTTTGGCTATTTAGCTTTCTAGTTTATCAGTCTAACCCTAGGGTCATATCATAGGCATCATTAGATCACTTGATTTTGGTAGATTTTTGGTTATTTTGTAGGTTCAGGTTCATGTGCCACAACTGATTGTTGTTTTCTGCATTCATCTTGTTGGATCGCTGTAATCGACAAGAACTTGAGCCACATATGCTTTGGTGAACCACAGTCAACATCCCATGAGCCGCAGTCACAGCTCCTGAGCCGCATTTGATCATTCCCGTGAGCCGCATCTAACAGTTTTGTGACGCAACTACTTGTCTAGGGTTTGCTTTTAATTTTTGCAAGTATTTTCCATTTTCTGCATGTCTGGTTTAGTAAGCGAGGGTTTTCTAGTTACTAATATTTTGTTGTAGCATGTGGCAAGTTGGAGGAGGATACTAACTTTGTTTTGTTGTTTATTTTTCATAAAGTCCTTCATTTTTAAGCAACAAACTACAACTTTCATTTCACATTCATGGCTTAAAATGAATTGCATCTACATTCATTGGGTTTAAAAATAACACAACTTGCATCTACACTCATCAAGGATAAAATGTACTTGCATTCTCATGGCATTGGGCTAAAAAATCCCTTGTTTGTTTCATAATAAGCCAGATTAAAATTTACAAGTGTTTGGTGTGTCTTGTGGTATGGTAGTGATTTCTTTGTGTGTATACACTTCTCTTGTGCCTCACAGGGATTTGGAGAATCAAAAGCGCTTAGGGATTATTGCTTTGCCACCCACACATTTTGGATTTGGGCATTAAAATGAACAACCTTGCGAGTGTGGATTGAAAGCTTTGTGTATGCAATCTCCTCACACCTTAGTGCGATCTTGGATGACCGAAAACAAAGTTTTCAATTCGCTTTTGTTTACCTTAGAGGGCCTTGCCTCAAAAAAGGGAATGACTCCAACTGGTTTTTCGCTCGAGCCAGTATATAAAAGGGTAAGACTAAACTATCAAGTCCTCATGGTATGTATGCCTTAGCCATGCAATGTCATTCAAAATAGGGTACCTACCTTTTCTTTTAAAGGTATAAGAGCCCCTAGTAGAGTGATTAAAGCCTTAAGTGGCTTGTTGGAGGCTCACGAGGTGCCATGTCCCTGAGTATTTACTAGAACCCTCTTGTTTTTAGAAGCCTCACCTTTCGTCCATTGCTTGGTATAGTGCTAGGTACAATATCATTCCCGAAGATTACTCACTACTGACTCCCTTGAGTGGAGATAGAAAATTCCTGGGAAGTGACTACCCGGGAATTCGAAGTTGGTGATCCCAAGAAGTTAGTGCACTGTAAGGGGGAGCCTGTGCCACCAAAATTCTAAGCTATCCACTCTCGAGAAGGAGAGGTGTTCAACATTGATTCAAGGTATTTCAATGAGCTATGCCAAGTATACAATCCTTTTCAAATTAGGATTTGTGCATGTTTTTCAAAGTGCTTGTGTCAAACAACACAAGACAAGACAAAGTGTTTTCCAAAGTGTTTGTTGAATCAATAGACAAACAAGAACCTCTGAAATCTAGAAAACCATACTCAGACTAAAAAAAAATTCACAACCTGGTCAAAATTGCAAAAATACTTAGTCAAAATTGTAGAAAAACCAAAATCTGTTCACAATGAAATGCAATTGATTATCTTGCAACGCATCTGCTAAACCTAAAATGCAACTATTGATAAATGACGCATCTGCTAAACTCTATAACACAATTGACTTTCCTAAACCGCAACTTCCTATCACTCAGGAAAACAACTATAACTGTCACAATATGAGGTCAAACCTTCAATAGTTGTCTCTGATTACCTTTCTACAGTGATCTCTATACCAAAACTAGAAAGCTTTGCTCAAATAGTCTACCATTGCACCTTTAGGTTTGTCATTTAGTCTTAACCATAAGAATACCATTGCAAACTTTAGTTGTATTTTAGGATTCCCAATTACTTCCAGCTTAGCCAAACTCTTAGGTCATTACCTTTGCGGGTTTCAGAATAGGCCAACTTTCCATACTTCGTGTAAACCATTGCTTCAAGAAAAAAAAAATTGTCATTAGCCCAAGTCACTTCTCACACTTCTACTCTGTCCTTTTAGGTGAGTCTTTTCCAACTCATAAGTCTAGTTTGGAAACTCAATTGGCCTCTTTGTCATTTCACTTGATCTCGCACAAGGTCCCTTGACAATTGAAATTGAAGCATTGGCTAAACTTTGAATGGTTAGTAACCTCTTCCCAAATCTCCCAAAGTTGATCACCTTTAGAACTTGCTTACACCTTGCATTTAGAACACCTCCTTTAACATATTTAGCTTACCCTTGCATTAGACATCTCTCTTAGGCATCACCATTACCTCACATTACTAATTCCTCTTAAGACATCATTATCACTTTTCATCCCTCATAAACATTTGACATCTAGCATCCTCCTTAGACATTATTGACATCTTGCATTAGGTCACTCCTCATTTCTTATTCCAAAAAGACCAAAAACACAGTTGCATTAGCCTTGACACTCTATATCCAAAAATTCCAAAAAACAACTTAGAATTAGAGTCATATCATTCCCATCATTAGACCTAGTCCCATATCATTTGCATTTTTCCTTGTTTGAGTAAAACCTTACATGGTTGAGACTAGATTACAAAAAAGGAGAAGAGACATGGATCCCTTTGGACATAAAGAAGACCTTTATAACCATACTAATGACATGAGCCAAAATGTTACATCACATACAAATCACAACAATACCAACATGGGATCTACCTCCAACAACCCCTTCAATGACACAAACATTAGACATCTATCACACAACAATCCTTTTGAACAATTCATTCAAAGAGACCCCAAAGGAAATGTGTTTGTAGAATACGTAGAGGGTGCTAGCCAAGATCAAGAAGTGGCTTCCTTTGTAGATGAATTAATCATGCTAGATCAACTACACTATTTAGCTAAAATCTTGCATGAAGGAGTTAGATTTCCACATGGATTTGATGTCAACACCAAGTGAGAGAAACATCTCCTAGTCATGACACGCAAACTAGTCAAGATCCCTCAACACCACAAAATAATTCTACCCCTATTTCTAGTGGCACAACAACTCAAAGTGCAACAAACATGATCAATAAAATATTTGCTTTTGGAACACCTACTACATCACAAGTCACATCACAATCAATGCCACAAGTGTCTCAAACTATGTCACAAACTATTGGATCAACATTTTCCACATTTGGATCATCATCCAATGCCTTGGGGACATCTTCATTCAATCCTTTTGCAAGAAGTAAAACACAAAGAATTTCCATTCAAGGACCTCAACCTAACATCAATACCACATCACAAGATCCTCAAATCAACACAAACACTAGTGGCCCTCAAAGATAAAACATGAACTTCTCATATGGTCATATCCCTCAAATTGGATAAGGAATTCAAGCATCACAACACATGAACATGTCACAAACAGGTCACACCCCTCTTGGTTATCAAAACACACATGAACAATACATTCCCCAAATGCAATTCAACACTACTAGATCACATATCCCAACATACTCTTCCCATATTCATACACAAGCTCAACATCAACACGTTCCAACTCAAAATATGTCATCACAACAAATGGGAATGCATGGGATACCTATCACCAACATGTGTGATGCCACCAATAATCCAATAGTGGATGCATTGACTGCACAACTAGCTGCCTTACAAAAACAAGTAGAGAACATGTAGCTATCAAACAAGACGACTCATACATCCTTTGACTTGCATCCATATCCATTTAACACAAGCTTATACATGCCACCATTTCCTCCAAGATATGTGGGTGATCCCACAATAGTGGTTTACAATTTTTGGCCAAACTAGACATTGAAATTATTATTTTTAACTAAATCTTCACATTTGGGCACCTATAGCGGCTAAACCGCGAAGAATTTGAAGATGATGTAAACTAGAGTCTCGTCACATTTTGTCTGTAGATTTTTAAAATATTTTTTTCAAAATTTTTGGAATCAGATTGCACTTATTTTTCCATCTCCCACAAAAACTTGTTCTTTTCAAAAAATAACATTTTAAAAAAGTGACGCACACCATATAACGCATAACTTTTTTTCCATGAAGGATAAAATTATAATTCTTTTGAATTTAGATTTTTAACTTTGATATCTAGTGCTTCCACTTGGTTACAGTTTTTTTAATGAATATTTTTCTTTAATAAAGTTTCAAGTCAAACCAATTACAATTGACATAGCGATCATAACGCATAACTTTTTTTGTATATATCAAAATTCAAATTTTTCTTTTTTTTTCGATCAAGGACTTCTATATCTAGTGCACTCATATATATATATATATATATTGATAATCTGCTATTTTTCCACATGTGCAGAACAAAGACCTTCATTTTCGATGAAAAACCTATGTTTAATAAAACTAAAAAAACAAATACATAATAAAAATAAAACATATTAAAATTATATTCGTTGGATAGCTCATTCTGAGGACTACCTGATTCCAGTTGGGTTTGTGAAGATTCCTCCATTTTCATCCTCAACCAGAGCTCCGAAGTGCCAAAATCTGGGTTTTTTTGTGTTTCAGGGGGGATGAGGAATAAGGTGGGTTCGAATGAACCACTAGTGGTTCGAGCAAACCCCTAGGGGTTTGAGAAAACTAGGGTTCATTCCAACCCCCTTCTATAAGGGGTTTTGTTGGATTTTTTGGTGGGGAAAGAATTTAAAGGGTTCGGCCGAACCCAGGTTCTAGCGAACCCCTAATGGGTTCGGTCGAATCAATAGGTTCGTACGAACCCCTAAAATCAATTTTTTTTCCATGCATTCATTTTTTGTGAGTTTTCCTTCCTCATTTCAATTGTAAACCACTATTGTGGCTTCACCCATGTGTTCCCAAATTTCTCCAAGTACAAAGGAAAGACAAACCCCATTGAGCAGATAAGAGAATTCACAACCAATTGTGTAGACGTGGCACATGAACACACTTATTCGATGAGACATTTTCCTAGGAGTATCACAAGTCCTACACTCGATTGGTTCACACTTTTACCTAAAGGGATAAGATCATGGGATGAACTTGTCAACAAATTTGTAGAGAACTATGCCTATAACATTGAAACTGACATTATAATCACCACACTTTGTAAGACGACACAAGAAGAATTTTGTGAAACATTCATTCCTTTCTTTCAAATATGGTGAAGCTTGGAAAATTGATTTCTAGTTGAAATCCTAGAAAAAGAGAAGGTACAGATGTTTGTCTTAAACCTCCTTGGACCCTTGAAATATGGCTTGCAAGTCCATTGTTGTACAACCTTCATAGACCTTGTGGAAAAGGGTGTCCAACTTGAAAAATTCCTCATCAAAAAAGGAAAACTTAAGTACCCTAGCAAGAACACAAATACAAACATGACCTATGATAAGAACAAGTATTGGGCCAAGAACAAACATGTTACCAATGATGGTGCCATCAACACTAAGGCGGTGAATAAAATAGGCCCCACAATCACACTCAAGGGATCTCAACCACAAAAAAATCCCCCATCTATCCCAACACCTATCACAAATGCAATTCAAAATATCCAAACCCAAGGTTAACATAGACAAACTAGACAATTCCCAAAACGACGTACTTACACACCCTTGGGAGAACCTATTGAGGTTGTCCTCAAGAAGCTTGTCCAAAATAACATCATAACATTGCAAGAACCTAAAGTGTATGATCCAGGAAAATTTAAACCATCATGGTGGGACGACAATGCCTTTTGTGATTACCATAGAGAAAAAGGACACAAAACATCATCCTGTAGACAATTGTGAAACATCATACAAGATTTAATCGAAAATGGAGACATCAAAATTAATGGTCAATAATATTCTTCTAATATTAACCATACCATTCATAAAAACCCACAATAATATCATGGTTCAGGAAACCCCTCCTCATTAGGTCAAAAGACTAATAACTAGGCTAACTACACATATGTTGCCTTTGATTACTCGAGTGGACCCATAATCAATCACCTTTGAGTTGCCAATGAATATGTCAATACTATCACTATCAAAAAGACTCTTGAATGCAATGTCACCACTTTTCAAACCAAAATCACGATACCTAGCCCTCCTGTTAAGCAACCACAACCTAAAGGACAATTTAACCTTGTTGATCAATTGGGTAAAACTCCTACTCAAATTTCCATACTAGAGCTTTTGTGTATCTCTCCCACACATAAAGCTATACTTGACAAGGCTTTAAAAGAGACTTTAGTCCCCACCAACATTGATGTCAACTGCTTCGAAGCTATGGTTAGATATTTGGCCACTTCCCACCAAGTCACTTTCTCAAACCAAGATTACTCCACGCCTAAGCCATACCACAATGACACATTACATATTGAAGTTTTCATCCATAAGCATAAGGTCAGACGAGTCCTAGTAGATGGCAGAGATAGATTGAACATATGTTCTTTAAATTGGTCAAGGCACTAGGCTTCTCTGATGCATGTGTAGATGCGACTAAAAGTATTGTGATCAAAGCATATGATGACGGGGAGCATTATTCTAAGGGTATTATCACACTCCTTATTCATGTTGGGCCAGCAATCATAGATACCACATGCAAAGTTTTGGATCTTGAATTTCCCTACAACATCCTCCTTGGTCGACCTTGGATTCACAAATTGAAGGTCGTGCCCTCTACATATCACCAATGTCTGAAGTTTCCCTATAATGACACTGAGATTACCATAACTGGTGATCCTGACCCCTTTCAATATTGCACCAACTTAAGGGGCATTTTTGAACATCAAGTGCCTATTAATCATGAACCTTTGACATCCACCTGATCCCAATATGTCAATCCATCTACACTCACCAAGTCATCCACTCCCATTGCTTCAACCTCTACCCTACCATCCACTTCCACCATTCCAACCACCGATCCAAATATCAAGATCCAAGACACAGGATGTGGAGAGTATAAATTGAATACCGCTTATTGCATCTCATAGTTTCCCAAGTCTCTGAAGATTTATGGTAGACCATGCTTCAAATTGGAACCTAAGGTTGTCTTTAAAGTTCCTCCCACTACCACCTTCACAAAGTGGGGAGAGGTAACCAAGGAGGATATAGATGACATTTCAACTTGGATTTACAAAGACGAGAAAGATCTGCCACCATTACCAGTACAACAATATGGCAAAGGGTTTGAGATAATGAAGGGAAAAGACTATGATGGAATTAGTGGTCTTGGCATAAACAAAAATGGTAGGAGAGAATCCTTAATGCCAACTAAGAGACCAAAGAATCAAGGGTTAGGGTTTAATCCAATCACGATTGACACTCCACGTACCTTTATGACTTCTAGTAAGGACATAAGTTATTCTGAAAATGTCGAGATATTCAATGAATCCTATACCGAGATTGACTCTCATGAATGGGAATGGGGTTCTGATAAATCCCTTAGTGACTATGACCTTGAAGAAATGTTTCTAGAACTAGACGAGCCTTCTTTTGAGGAAATATTCAGACAAATGTTTAATATTAGTCCATCACAGGATCTTTCAGATGATAATTCTAAAATCCCAATGAAAAGAGATGCCTAGGTAAGCATTTTCTGGCCCTAGGATATAACAAACCTAACCCACCACCTGACACTTCAGACTTGCCTTTCCCCAATCTTGACCCATCTTATGAGTCCAATTTACTTGAGATTATTGAAGACGAAGATTGGATGGACTACTCCTAGGATCCTAAAGATACTTTTGTCTTTACCCTTTCGGCCTCTATCTGCATGCTCTCAACATCCTCTCTACCTTTCACTAACAATGATGATGGCATCTCCCTCATATACCCACAACTCATTGATTGGGATCAATGATATCTCCCTATCATGGACACTTTTGAGAATGACAAAGCCATTTCCGAATTCATGGGACTACATGATGGAATACCAGGTGGGGACCAAAAAGCTAGGTTTACTATAGATCTTGATTCTGCAACATATTTTGGAGAGATCGTGCAACCCTCTAGTCACAAAAGTAATAAAAATAAAAGAAAAAAGACATGTCTTTAGGTGAAAACCGCAAGGCACCTTCTAATGACACAAAAGTAAAAAGAAAGGACGTATATGAGGGTGAAAACCTCTTTGAGATGCCTAAGGATGGAGGGTTGTAATTTCCCCCCGTTACTCAAGAGAGATCAACCATGCTAATTTAAGATACCATATAAGTCAATATAAGCACACCAGAAAATCCCAAAATGATTCTCCTTGTAGCATCATTGACAGACAAGGAAAAGCCTGAGTTTCAAGAATTCTTCATAGAACATCAGGTCAACTTCACTCGGTCATATGTAGATATGCTAGA
This sequence comes from Sequoia sempervirens, assembly GCA_007258455.2. Lineage (NCBI taxonomy): Eukaryota > Viridiplantae > Streptophyta > Pinopsida > Cupressales > Cupressaceae > Sequoia > Sequoia sempervirens. The sequence goes on from VDFB02049217.1 coordinate 142,464,506, forward strand.
ACTAGATCCGACATTAGTGTTACATCATTTTCCCTTACTTTCAAATGTCAAACTGGTCAAACAAAAACTCTAAAAGATGCACCCATAGATCGCCTTGCTTGTCAAAGCTAAGCTCAAAAAGTTGTTAGATGTTGGGTTCATAAGATCTATAGATTATGTTGACTGGATATCAAACCTCGTACTTGTCACTAAATCAAATGGGAAAATTTGCATCTGCACAAACTTCCAGGATTTGAACAAAGCTTGCCCAAAGGATGATTTTCCACTCCCAAACATAAACATCATAGTGGATATTACAACAAGGTATGATATGTTGTCTCTTATGGATGGTTTCTCAGGATAAAGCCAGATTCGCATCACCCCAGAAGATCAACATAAAATGACATTTACTTGTCCATAGGGTACATATTGTTGGAACGTCATGCCTTTTGGACTAAAGAATGCAGGTTCCACTTACCAATAGGCTATGACTACAATCTTTCATGATCTTATGCACACATTAATGGAGGACTACATTGATGATCTCTTAGAAAAATCCCTAACAAGAGTCGATCATCTAAAGGTGCTAGACAAACTCTTCAAAAGGCTAGAAGAGTATAAGGTCCATCTCAATCCTAAGAAGTGTGTATTTGGTGTAACTTTAGGTAAACTCTTGGGATACATAGTTTCTTGCTGGGGCATTGAAGTCGACCCAACCAAGGTAAAAGCCATCTTGGATATGCCCCCACTAAAAGGAATCATCAAGCTCAAAACATTACAGGGCAGATTGTAGTCCATCAGATGTTTCATTGCATAATTGGCCAATAAATTTCAACCATTTCAATACCTGTTACGCAAGGGAATCCCCTTTGTTTGGACAGACAAATGTCAACTTTATTTTCAACAAATCAAAGACTATCTTCAAACAACACTAGTCCTCTTGTTGCCTATTGATGGGAAACCTTTGATATTGTATATTTTTGCAACCACTTTTGCACTGGGGGCATTACTCACATAGAACAACCATGAGGAAAAGGAAAGAGCAATATACTACATCAGTCACATTTTGGTTGGGTATGAGCTCAACTATACACCCATTGAACGTGCATGCCTCGCAATAGTTTTTGTTGCTTAGAAATTAAGACATTATATGTTGAATCATAAAACAAAATTAGTGGCTAAAATAGATCCATTGAAGTACCTTCTCAGTTGAGTAGCATTAACAGGATGCTTGGAAAAATGGGTCATGATATTGAGCGAGTATGACATACAATACATAGAATGCAAAGCAATAAAAGGATAGGTCATAGCAGATCAACTCGCTGAGGAACCTACAAAAGATGATCACTTGTTGGTAGCTAACTTTCCAAATGAATATGTCTTTCATCTAGGATCGAGATTACCTTGGAAACTTTATTTTGATAGATCCCATACAGGTCATGGCTTCGGGGCAGGCATATTATTCATCACACTTCAAGGTGACTCTATTCCTAAATCATTTCACATTGCCTTTCCATGCACTAATAATGTTTCCAAATATTAAGCATTGTTGATAAGACTTTGAATGGTAGTTGTGCGTGTGTCGAAATGTGTAGAGTGAGTGAGTTATTCTAATGTCAACACAAACCTTAATGAAACGGTTTACATTCAAAGTTTGAAGCAAGTAAAACTAATCTATTTCATAATACAATCAAACTTTTCAAATACGTATCATTTTTCTCTAATTCTAGGGATTTGTTAAACCGTTTGGCCCTCAGATTTCTATGAGCACAAAGGTTGTTAAAATGACTACCTAGAAAATGAGATTTTATACTTAATATGCAAGCTAAGATGATTTCTATGTGCAAATGTGTGGTGGAAGGATTAATGGTATGCTCTTAAATGAAACAAGATGATGGAATTGATGATGAATGCAACGATAAAAGAAGGATGATGTTGGTGATGGATGAACAAGTGGAGATGAGTGAGATGATATGCAACTATAATGAGCTATCTATGATTATGCATATGCTCAAATGCAAACATAAAACAAACTAACCTAAAATGTAACTATGATGCAATGGAGATGATAAAATGTAACTATGAAGCAACTAATTAATCTAAGATGAGAATGCAAAGTAACATATAATATGCAAGCTAAGTATAAGACTCTATGAAAGCTCGAAGCTCCTACGAAAAACTTGCATGGTAACAATACTCAAAGTGTGGATGGAAAATGGCATTATAACACTATTCCAATTTGTATTTCAAAATAGCATTATAAAATTACTCAAAAGGTGGATGATAATGCAAAGGATGAGGGGTGTATTTATAGAGTTTTGCAAGCATTTTGTGAGGTGGCACCTATCAACGGTTCAAATTCAAAGGAGACAAGATAGACGGTGGAGATGAAAGGAATCAGGATGTTGTCCCCTTGACCGGACAACATGCCATGTGTGTGAAGAGAATCCCCTTGAACAATTGGAAGCATGCCAAATGTATGAGATTCCAAGTGTGTGAAACAAAGACCCATGTGCTCCAAATTTGTTGGAAGTGTGGGGGAATAAAGCCATGTGCTGTTTCTTATTGGTGGAAGTGTGTCAGGATAATTCTAATTAATAATTAGGCTTATTTATTTTCATGTGACTTTTATGAGGTGGCACATAAAAAAGTTGTAGAAATGTGCTCTAATTCTTAATCAGGATTAGGGAAGATTAATTAAATAAACATGTTTAGGGTTTTTTGTTTATTTAATTTAGAAGAAATGTCCCCTTGACCAAGGACAACATGTTATGTGTGTGAAGAGAATCCCCATGACCAATTGGAAGCATGCCAAATGTATGAGATTCCAAGTGTGTGAAACAAAGACCCATGTGCTCCAAATTTTTTGGAAGTGTGGGGGAATAAAGCCATGTGTTTTTTCTTATTGGTGGAAGTGTGTGAGGGAATAAAGCCATGTGCTTTTTCTTATTGGTGGAAGTGTGTGAGGATAATTCTAATTAATAATTAGGATTATTTATTTTCATGTGACCTTTATGAGGTAGCACATAAAAAATTTGTAGAAATGTGCTCTAATTCTTAATCAAGATTAGGGAAGATTAATTAAATAAACACGTTTAGGGTTTTTTGTTTATTTAATTTAGAAGAATGTGAATTAGGAAGGAGAATTAAAAGGAAAGTGAACAATATAAATAAAGTAAGACCTTATTTATATGTAGTCGAAGCATTAATCAAATAGGTTGTATTTAATTAATTGAATGCGATGACCATTTTCAGGTGTATACATCAGTTTAGTGCAAAATCAAAGAACTCCTAGTTTTTGGCGATTCTCAGTTAGTTATCAACAAAGTCAATGACAATTACAACACCAAGAATGAGAAGTTGATGCCTTATAAATGCAAGTTGGATAGTTTCCTATCATACTTCCATATGATTTCTTTTGAGCAGATTCCTCAAGTACAAAACAAAGAAGCTGGTGTTATGGCCACAATTGGATCTCTCTTGGAAATCCCTAATAATGTGCCACAATTTGAGTTCTTAGTAAAATAGTTGTTGGTCCCCGCCTATGAAATTCCTTAGTTTGAAATGGTTTGCGAGCTCATTGGTCCCAATTCCCCCTGGTATCAAGACATATACAATTACTTACACTCCCAAATTTTACCTCCAAATCTTTCCTGTAACCAACACAAATCCTTTATTTGCAAAGTTGCATGTTATACCATCATCAGTAACACCCTATATAGACACAACTTTGACAATACCCTCATTCAATGTCTCGACACAGATGAAGCACAAACAACCTTACACGAGGTACACGAGGGTATATGTGGATCTCATTCGAGTGGCCCAACCTTGGCCAAGAAAATCATGAGACTTGGATACTATTGACCAACCATGGAGAATGATGCTCTTCAGTTCTTGTGAAAGTGTCATCAATGTCAAGTATAGAGTGACCTTATTCACGTGCTCGCACAAGAGTTGTAACCCATCACTTCTCCTTGGTCCTTTGCACAATGGGGACTCGACCTCGCGGGTAAAATTCACCCCACCTCATCTAATGGCCATAAATTCATCATTACTACAACCAAATATTTCATGAAATGGATCGAGGCCATCCCTCTCACCTACATAACCAGTAAACAAATTTCCAAATTTATCCTTAACTACATCATATGTTGGTATGGTGTTCCCTAATCCATCACCACAAACAACGGTCTTCCTTTTAAAAATTAGGATATTTGTGAGTGATTCCATATTCAACATCATTTCTCCACGCCATATTATCCATAAGGTAATGATCAAGCTAAGGCATCCAACAAGACAATAATCAAAATTCTTAAGAAGACTGTCAATGACACTAGTCATGACTGGCATCTCTAACTTAACCCAACGCTATGGGATTACCACACTAGCATTTGTATGCCTATGGGTGCCACTCCATCTGCCTTGGTCTTCGAAGCCAAAGCTATCATTCCCATTGAGATCGAAGTCCCCTCCTTAAGGGTCTCCATGAAGGGATTGATTGATGATGAGGAATACCAATAGTCATTACTGCATGAGCTAGAATTATTAGAAGAACGTAGACAAACTTCCTTGACTCACTTACAGGCATATCAGAATCGCCTTTGCCAAAGTTACAAAAAAAGAGTTATGGTTAGAAGATTTTACATTGGCGACTTAGTCTTGATGTAGAATCCAAAAAATCAAGATGACCATGAGAAGCCTAACAAGTTAAAGCCTAATTGGTTGGGCCCATATGTCATCACTACATCCTTTGGTTCTAGTGCTTATCACTTATACACTCCAAAAGGTGAACAATTAACGAAACCCATCAACAGTTTGCACTTGTGCAAGTTCTATACATAGCTTCAGAGAGCTTGGCCAAGACCTTAAAAATACAAAAAAATATATTGAAAAATCAAAAAAATTATTACCTTGATGAAAACTTGGCAAACAAGCATCTTGGTAACATAAAAAAATTCTATAAGTATAAAAAAATAGTAAAGAGAAATAATTCATCCAATAGTGAAAACCACTTTGGTGGCACTTTGGATAAGTACCATGGTAAAAACCTGGCAAACAGGCATCATGCATAGACAATCTCTACTTCGCCATCTACTCTCACTCCATCTACCTTTGTCCATAATAAATGCTCAGTCTTCTGACATCCTCACAACATCTGTCATAAAATCTTGTTATTTCTTTTCATGGCTAACAATGGTTGACATCATGTCTCGCACATCCGCCACCCTTTCATCCCTAGCACGTTCGTTCCCATCTCATTTGTCTTGGTTAGTCCTAGACCTGATTGGGGGAAACACCCTTATCACCTGACTACAATGGGTCTTGCGATGGTCTTGTATACTAGAAAATGTCCTAAAAAATTCCATAAAAAATAAAAAATGTATTGAAAAAATCCATAAAAATCACAAAATGTCCTAAAAAAAATCCACAAAAATCATAAAACTTCAAAATCCAAAAAAAATCAAAACATGTCAAAACCCAAAAACATTTAGATAACTTTCAAAACATCCCAAAAAAAGAGTCAGAACCAGCCAAAGCCGAGTCATAGTTAGAATGGTCAAACAACGTGGTCTCTGCACATTTGCTACGTAGGCAAGGTCATCATTTGATGTACCCTCGAGACCACCTCAATCAGTCTTTTAGGTCTTTAATGCTAAACAGTCATTTAAGTCGAATAAAATCTGTTGTCCTTGATCATGGTGTTAGTTGAACTACGAGGTCTCTACACATTTGCTACGTAGGCAAGGCCATCATCGATGAGCCCCCAAGGCCCCCTAGGTCTAGTCCCTTAGGGTTTGTCAGTCAAGTCAAAACATATAAGTTTGTCTCCAATAAATGGTTATGTCAGTCTAGTCTCTATTAAAGTACGTGGTCTCTAAGTGTATAATGTGGGCAAGGCCATCATCGATGTGTCCCTAAGGCCTCCTAGGTCCTATCCCTTAGGGTTTGTCGAGTCGATCTTCATCTCACCACAACATTCCAAAATCAAACAAGTCTTCAACAATTCAACTAAATTGACACTTGAAATGCAACACGTGGTCAATTGGGTCATCTAGTCAAACTAGTTCACAGTCTCATAACAATGTCAAATTCTCAATTCATGGCCATCCTTCAGATAAGTCTTTCTAAGGAATGACCCTTATCATTTATCTTTGCTTCAGGATATATCTTTCCTAAGCGTCAACACTATCAACTGGCATTTTTGGAGCATCCTATCAATATTGGGGATCGACGCTCCCAATGTCCATTCTATTTAGGATGTGTCCTTGAATTTGACTCCTCAACATTTCTCACAAATTAGCCTACTTGACACATAACTAGGCTTCGTCAAAATTGACATCTCGACATTAATAATCTTAACACTCTTGGCAAATACTTTGGCAAACACTATCTCTAAATATAGTCACATCTGTCATTTTTTTTTTGTCATGATACTAGCCACCTCGAGGATGTCTTGAACAAGATTTAGAGGTGCAACGACATTTCATGACTTTTCTTTCTTTTTGATGATTGTCTGTGGTTGATTGTGACAAAAATCCTAGGGAAATTAGGCTCTTGGTATGGGTCATGACCATCCTTGTCTGCGATTGTTTTCTTTACATGATGACACAACCTTGCACACCATTGATTTATGTCATATCATGGTGTTTGTTGGCCATTGCAACAACTCACCCAATGATGATTAATAAAACATCTATTTGTACTTTGGAAAAATATTGAAGGGTTTCTTTCTCCGCACTAACATCCATCTCCTTCCGTCTAACAGTCCTTCTTCTTCCATCCTTTGACAATGTCCTATGACACACAAAATTACAACCGCATTACCATTAGGCATTTGCATTAGTGCATAGGATGTCCATCCCACATTTTCATATATCCATTTACATATCATTTGCATACATCCATTTACTCATCATTTGCATTTAACATAACATATAGGCACATTTACATTTAATACATCATAACATTTGCATTAACACATTCCCATAATCACATCATCCATAATCATAACACATTACATGCATAATCATATTCTCATTAATAGCATCACATCTTATAATCATAGGCATAGTATCAATACATGACATCCACAACACCATAAAAGTAAATGCATACATCATCATATAGCATCAAGATGTTATCATAAGTTGCATGACCATCATAAAGCATACATCATTATCCATCATCACATCACATCATAACACATAGATAGAGCATTATCATCACATCATAATGCATGCATCACATAATATACAATGCATCATCATTGGAATCATAGCATAGGCCACATCACATAAACATTATAAATCATCATGCATAATCACATAACACATAGCACATAATCACCACCAAAAATTATATATATATATCAAAAATGTGTCATAGTCACAATGTCATAATGTATCTCCCAAAATAGAGCTTGAAGGCTTTGTGGATACAAAATACAAGTGTCAACATAAAGGAGTCACCATAGGACTATCCCATGCTGCCATGATCTCTAGAACCTGTATCGTTGCTCTCACCTCGGCTAGATCTACTAGGAGACCGTCTACTATGGGACCGACTACTACTCAGTACCACTAATGCACTAGGTTCCCTATGCTTAGCTAAGACTACCTCCTCATATAGGTCTCAGTAATACTACTCTCTCCTCCTTGCTTTGATAAGTGCTTATGCAGTTTCAGTGGAAAACCCCATGCATGTGGTTGTGAAGTCAATGACCCTCTGATCTGCCTCCTATTCTTGGATCACTGCCCTATCTCTCTTTGACTACAAGGTATCTCTCTCTACCTATAGGCCATCTCTCTCCACATGTAGAGCCTACAACTCGACCTCCTATGCATGTACTCTATCCTGTAGACTAGCCAACTCCTAATCCTAATCCCCTACACCCACTTTGATTGGTACATCTTCAAATCCCTCATCACCATGTAGAATCCTCTCACATAGGATTTGCTCCTCCTCGCCCATCTCCTCCTCCTTAGACTGCTCATCATGCCTTGCTATCTCCACATCCATAGCAGTTGCACCCACTAACACATCAAGCTACTTTGCATCAGGTTGCTCTCCCTCTACCTCTGCATCTGCCATGACCTCCTCTTGAAAACCCTCTTCCAGTTGAACCTCCTCCTGATGGCCCTCCTCCTATCGACCCTCTTCTCTCTCTCTCATCTCCCTCCTCTCAGATAGGAGAAAGTGATCTGCTCCACCTCCTCCAGAGTCTCTGTCGATGTCTCCTCCCACCATCCCCTCCTCTCCTGCCCTTTCCACCATCGGCACCATCTCCTTTGTCTCCTCCATCATCACCTCAACCAAATCCTCCTCTCCTACCATCACCTCTCTCCCTCCTGCCACCCCTCCTACCCCGAGGACCCTGTCCTTGTGTCACCATTGGCACTGGCTAACCCAGATATGTCAATGACATAGGCCTATGTATATGCCACTAGGCATCATACATAGCTATAGTCATTGCATTTGTTGAACCTCCTCTCCACCCCCAGGGTAAGGCCTACAACCCATCTATTTCCTAATTTGTTGTCGCTACTACAATCATGGGACCCCATGGCATCACCTCCCTCGATGACTAGGCGAACACTGCTAATCCCTGTGGCTCCCTTTGCTACTCACTGAAATGTTTGAGAACTCTGTCCACCAAATAAATCTCAATAATATGTACTAACTGGACAATCCACCCAATTAGATATCTCTCTGACCGACACCATGGTAGATGCTCACCCTCATTTGGCCATTATGCACAATCCATCCATGACCTCCATATAAAGCTAACCAGAGTATCTAGCCCATGTCGCCGGTAACCAATATCACTGACATGTGTCTGTGTAACTACTCCTCTATACATATATACATAGGGTATGGTACTCTCTAACTGTCAACCCATAGGTGGACGAAACATGACAATGTGCTCCTAGGCCCAAACCATCAAAAGGGTAACGCTGTAGCTCATAGACTATCCCTGTCGATATACTATGTCATGCAACTAAAAATACACCATCGCAAGCAAACATGACCCCCATGCATACACTGTCTCACTAGCCATCATCCCTACAAGCATCTCCCCCCATTTGACAAGAAATCCATGTCCTTGATGATCCAATATCACTATCTCGGCTATCACTGTGCACAGAATGCAGTCAAATCACTCATATCACGCAACTAGTGTCTCCCATTAGATCTTGTATCGCTTGATCTCCAAGTTGTGCCACATCATTGTGTACATAATAGGTGGTCAATACTTGATACCCCGGTTGGGATTGTACCGAACCCACTCACCTCAAATTGACAATCAAAGAATCCTATAGACATCCTCCAGGGTGATCGTAGCCTCTCATGTAGGTAGATGAAATGAATAGGTCTCCAAATGCCACCGCTCAACCAATGTAGTCAGCATCCCTCTATTTTCCCTGATGACGAGCTTGAATGTAGCATGAAATAGACCAAGGCGCCATAACCTGTGCTTTTCAACACTGGTCAATTGGTCCCACAACTGATATGTCTTTGGCGGTCGTGACTCCTGTGTAGAGATCAGATCTATATGAACCTATGGCCAACATGACAAACACTGAGTTAGTTAAACAATCCTATCTCAACCTATTTTGTGCATGTTATGGCAGCCAATTAATCCTAACCTAGGTAAGCTTTGCTACTAGTCAATTGTGTCACGCAACTTTCAGTCACGTCACGCTATGGAAATTGCGTCACATGCTTCACAGATGCACTGTTAGAGGGCGATTTCATAGATTCCCCAATTCAATTGCAACCTATCACTACAATTGTGTCATTCCTAGGTAGTTGTAACTAAGCCCTAAGTGGTTGTGCACAACCATAGTCATTTATGCCACACATACGTGTATGCGGTTCAACATCTTGTGGATGCATCAAACCTTGGAAAATGCGTCACAAAATCTAAAAACCCTAACCTACCCTATGCATGTTCAAACTAGTTGTGTCACATCACAGGAAATTGTGTCGAATGCGGTAGCACTTGTGGCTATTCCCGAGCGACGCAATTGACTATTAAATTCCTACCCTACCTATAAATGTTGAAATGAAAAATTGACAAAGTGGGTTTTTCGCTACTCATCGAATCTCCTACACCCTCCGACCATCTGAATGCTCACACTCTGTATGCCCTGTGCTCGTGATGAGGAACATGTTCGATCTCCACTCAGAGCTCCTAATCTTCAAACTTGAAATGTGCAAAACGAGCCTTTGACTTGCCCAATTTCTATTTATACCCCCCTCAAAATTAGGGTTTGACCTAGGGTTTATAACTGGACGCACCCTATTGTATGTTTGACCGCACTTTTGACTACCCTAAATTTGTTGAAATTTGAAAGCAACTTCACCATTGTGTTTCTGGCTATCAAATTGACTTATTGGGACACTTTCCTAATTTTTCTGGCACCTTGCCAAAATTCGCAAATTCTCTCGAGGGGGCATGGATCATCCACACCTACACTACCTGGCATATTCTTGATTGAATTTTCTTTGTCACAATGCGATAAATTGCATCATGATAAAGAGGGGCAAAATGTAGACACATAAAAATAACCTAGTTCTGCGAGCTTTATTTTTCTATGTCTTATCATATTTCGTCTCAACATAATTAAAATATTTAATTGTCCTATAGTCCAAATTCAACTATTAATTATTTAATTAATTCACATCTTTTATTCCTCTTGATTATTTAAGTAAATAAATTACATTTATTTATTTTAATGTGTCACTAACTTCCCATGTCTCTCTACAATTAAATAAATTTCTCAATTTATTTAATTATTATTCACGTTTTACTTTCCTCTACAATTAAATAATCCCCATTGATTATTTAATTGTTCTTTTCTCTTTTCCTCCAAATTTAAATAAAATTACTTATTTAGATTCCCATTCCCACTTTCCCACCAAGTAAATAATTGAAAATGATTATTTACTATTCTGGTCCCACCACTTTTGAATTAAATTTATTTTTAATTCAAAAGGTCAACTTTGCCTCATAAATCAAATAATTTTAAATTCTTATTTGATTTTCTAGTAATCTCTTTTTTTGTGCCCAATATCCTCTTGTCACATGCATTCCTATCCATTGATTTAATTTTCCTAAAAATAAAATCATAGCCCTCCATTTCAAATTTTACCCTAATGCTACCCTAACCCAAATTGCTAGTTGTCACATTTAATCTCAGCCTTTCATCTTAGGGAATTTCTCATCTGACAATCCTAGCCATTCATCCAAAATTGACTTTTCTATAAAAAGGAAATGTCAACCTCATTTTTCATACTTCATGCTTGCAAATTGCTGAGTACAATCCTTCAATATTTTGCTAAGGTCTTTGTCATAGGTCATAGTTGCTCACAAAAATTTGAGGGAAAACACTATTTACAACAAAATGGAGAGGGGCAATGAAGGTGATTCATGGAGTGCATGAGGGTTTTTGGTGAGATTGTTCATTTGTTCATACTTTTATGTTCCATTTTGCTTCATTATTAGTTAGGGTTTAGTTTGTTTATGCTTTATATTGCTAACCTGAATTTTTCCTTAGTTACAGTAACCATCTCTTGTGCTCCACTAGAAATTCCTCTAAGCACCACATATTTCCCTTCATATTTTAACTTTAACTCCATGGATTGATAGCTCCATGAAAAATCACCAAGGAGTACAAATATTGTAGACCCAAAACCATGTTGATCTCTCATAAACCCACAACATAGAAATCATCATATACATTATAGTTTCCTGTGGTTATGTTGAGATATCAAGTTATTTTAGTGTATATAATGGTGAGTCCATTAGCAAGAATGACATTGAATCCTTAAATATCATCAAATTCTTTTCCTCTCTTAACTACCAAGCCTTCATCAATGAAATTGTCAGTAGCTCCACTATTAATGATAATCATGATCTATTGCTTAGACAACACTCCTTGAACTTTGAAAGGATGCTATTTGGATCTTTATCCTCCATATTTTAAAGTTCATAATCATCTATAACTAGTTGTGGCTTGGGTTATTTGGGATATGAATCATCATTAGATATTATCTAAATGTAATAGACATGGCATATACCAATGTATCTATGATCCAATTGCCATGGCTCCCTATATGAAAAGTATAGATTCTTTCTTTTGAGTTAATTTTTGTTGTAGTCATTTATCTTCTTTTTTGTAGATGGTGGAGGTGTGAATAAGATCCCCCTTTTTGAAAATTTCCTTTATGTTGCACAAAGGTGGGTGCCTTGGATTGAGATTGAACTTAAGTATATATGACTTGAGTGTTAAATTTATTTTCATTTCTTTTAGATAAGTGGGTGAAAAAACCTAAATAATACCTTTGAGGGATTCCAACAACCCTTCAACAAATAGAAAAGTGATTATTTTTTAGAAATGTTAGGTACCATCACTACAACCGACTAGAATTTAGTAAAATAAGACTCCACTAAGTGTTGTCAGATAATTGCAAGTTATTTTAAATTCTCATCCTCATCCTTTTGGTAAAAATGGTCTAGAATCCTTTGAATAAAATCATCAAATATTTTCAAAACACTATATAATTGTGTGACCAAACCATGGTTCCACCAATAATAAGCAATACCTTCTAAGAGTAATGTTAGAATGATATATTCCTTCTCCATAGGATTGGGAGTAAAATAATTTTTTAATTTTTACAACCAATCCATACTAATATTTTATTATTACCATAAAAGGTGGGAGCATTCAACTTGCCTACTTTTTGTTGTATAATTTTCTTGTCATCTTTTTAATACTGGATACAAGGTTATTCTCCTAAAAGTTCTCTTATTAATGATGGCCATGCAACTATCAAAATATACTATATTTTTTAGGGCTTTATTTTGACCTTGTAGTTCATGAGAAATTTTGCAGCTCACTATATATGAAAGTATTCAAGAACTTGTTCTTTCTCTATCTATTTTTGTAAAAAACATAGTTTTTGATAACATTATCACAATTTTAGCCATATATCTTCTATTTACAAATGTATTGCATTCTCTTATAGATTCTCTAGTAGGCCCTAGGGTTTTCAAGTCTTTTATATAACAAGAAACACTTTACCAATAAATCTACCACTCTCTCTCGACTTTGATACTAAATGATCATGTCCTCATGGGGGGAGTTTCCTCTTCTTCATTTTGTTCTATTATATCTTCCTCTTTATCTAGAAATTGTGCTTGCAACTTATTTTTCTCTCTTCTTTGATATCTAAACTTTCTTTCATTGGAAAGCATGAGAAATTTAATTTTACCTTATAGGTTGGCAAAACCAATGCTTTGATACCACTATAATGAAACCTAACTAAAATGTTTGTATAAATCACTTAGATCTATAATAATGCAATGAAAATAAACCAAAATAGTCATACAAAATACTTAGATCTAAAATGGCCACATGAAATAAATAGATCTTCACATATAAGTTGACTTAGATCTTCACATATAAGCTGACTAGAATAAATAATTTTATTTAAATAGTTCATTCAATAATTACAAGATTTGTTGCTTCAATTGTTTATTGATAATAAAGATTACAATAATCATAAATATATATTAAAAATTATTAAAAATATTAAAATTTCCAAACATTGAAAACTACTAACCTTGAAGTGTAGATGCAACCTCCATGCAAAGTTACCCTCAAGAATCTAAAGGATTTGCATTCTTCTAATTCCAAGAAACAAATGTGGTTTTATCTAATGATCTCTAAAATCTTAGGGTTTTTCATCCTCAAATCCAATAGGTGAACACAAGTATTCAACTATGTAATTTTTTATTTGTTGAGATGATGTCCAAAGATGATCCAAACTAATGAAGTTTCCTGTCTTATATAGAGGTTGAAGTCCTACCATGGGCCCCCATTTTCTTATCATTTTATCATATCCAAATTTGGGACCATTAATGGTATTCCTAGTTAGTCATGGTGATGGTGAAGTCCTTTGTTTGAATAATTGGTTTTTAAGATAACACATGCTAAAAGGTGAGGGTTCAAAGAAACACTTGCTAGAAGGATACAATGGTTAGAGGGAGTGGAGATTAGGGTTTGGAAATGCTAATTGCACGGGGAAGTGAATTTTTTTGGGTCTACAGACAATTAGGAAGTAGGAGGCAACAAATCAAAGTTTTGGAAGGTTAACACTAATTTCATGGGGAAGTGAAAGTCCATGGGTTTGTAAATAGCTACGGAGTAGGAGGCTAGGGATTAGGCTTTTGGGATATTCAAAATTAGTAGGAAAGTTGGGAATGGAAGAAATATATGATAATATGTGAATGTACAAAATCCCTTCCAGGGCTAAAAAGTGACTCAAACATCTTCATACTTAGGCTAAGGAACAATACAAATATCATTTGCCCCACTTCACCATAATCCTTAAAGAGCTTCATTACTTTTATTTTGGGGGTCTTTGTGACAATCTAGGGATTTCATGACCATAATTAATGATATGTAGATGATTTAAGAATGGCAAAGATTTATAATTTAAATTAGGAGAGATATGGTATCATGCCAATGACATGCTAGAGATTTGATCTCTACAATGGTTTGATGGGAGAATAGAAGTAGAAGATCTATATCTCTATAAAAAGGTGTTAAGTTGTTGTAGAAAATAAATATTCAGGAAGCATTAAGAAACCCATTCATTCCAACAAATGAATATGTAGATTTTTGCAAATAAATATAAATAAATATTTGTGATTGATTATTAATTTAATAATAAAATAAAAAAGTATTAGTCATACCCCTATGTCACCCATAGAGCATGATATCTAGATAACTAAGTGGTATGCACCTCACCAAAATTAATATGATTGTGTACCTTATTTTATTTAGCCATGGTTGTAGCATACACTTTTTTATTGGTTTGGTGTGGAGACTTTATAAATATTAATATCTACTTGGTCATAGAAAACAATAAGGTTGTTTATGTGATTAAGATCCTAGTTTGATTGAGAAGGGATCTTTTCTTGATTTTATATTTTACTATATGGTATATTGGGTTATCTTAAGATCTCTTCCTTTGATAGCTTTTTTTATGGATAATGATATTTTCAATTTCAATAGTTGATATTGTTAACCTTCCTTGGGATTTAGTTTGTGAATCGTATAAAATCATATATAAACATTCAAAATGGTAGGTGACATGTATACACTGTGCAATTACATTTATATTAGTTTATGTCTTGTATAAGATAATACATATGTATTTATTTTGGGTTACATGTATTATATATAATAATGAATATATATTTATATATTGATTGGAGCCTTGTATAAGACCATGATCTTATCTGTTTATATTGGGATTATTATTATGATACTTATTTATATTTAAAACTCAACTCTTGCAAGGTAGCTTGGATAGTTATATATAATTTATATAAGCAGTCGGTTCCTTTAAGTGGAATAGATATTCTCATTCCAAGTCTAGTTGATATATCTATTGTGAGAATTGATATTAGGTATTTAGCATGTCATTTATATATACTTACTTGGTTCACTTATTGGTAATACAATTGTGAATTTTATTGGTCATATTAAAAAGATGACATATTGAGAAACTTGTAAGAATGATTATTTAAATAAAAGCTTTTATGGTTTAGGTTCTAATATGTGAAATAAAAACTCATTATCAAATGAACATATGTTTTGGAAATAAAGCTTTTATGGTTTAGGTTCTAATATGTGAAATAAAAATTCATTATCAAATAAACATATGTTTTGGAAATAGTGTTGAGTATTATTTTGATTTGCAACTTATCTTTAACTTAGCTTTGCTCTTAATCCATATTGTAACCAATTTATGGATTGTGATAAAACAAGGTATATCTGGAAGTATATTTTTATCTCTTTTGGTCGAGTGCACTCTTGTTCTTGCACATATTTGAGATTCTACAATTTTAAATGGAAGTACACCATTGCATAGAATAATAAATGAAATATTTAACTTGTGTATTTTGTCTACATGTAGCTAGGTTGTCTATGGTGATCAAGTTGTGATCTATAGGACACAACTTCCTTCACACATTTCCAACCTTTCTACATATAATTAAACTTTTTTTCTTGAGTACCACATGATAGACTATATGGATAGTATTTTTTGGGGACCATTATTGACACCTCTAAATAGCAAGTGTGCACATGCCCCTATCTCAATACATGTACATAGTTAGTGTCATATATTTGTGTAGAGGTCCTATAGTGCATTAAGTCTCAATCATGGGTTATTTTTTCTACCTTGGAGATGAGTTGTACACCTTGTACTTGAAATCCTTAACCAAGGTTCTATTGTATATTATTATTTGTTGAGTCACTGACATTGGTTAAATATTTGCTTTCTTCCTATGTGGTTCTCATTCATGACCCCATCCTTGAAGAGTAAGGAACTGCCTATTTGGCTTGGACATGAGGGAGCCCATCTAGGTTTTGTGGTTGGTGGAAAAACACTTTCATGATGCTTTCATTTCTTGGTTCATTTTTACATTATAATTGCTCTATAATTGTTTGATAAGATGCAAATATAATATGAGTGAAAAAAGTGCATGTGATAATATTATGTTTTAACTCGATTATTAATAACATTACTATATCTTATGTAAAATGATCATTGAAGGGCTAACAAATGATTTTATTGTAGGTTGTATTTAAAATCTAAATTATCTACTACTTGTTCACAATGATTGAATTTCTTATAATGGATTTGATGGAAGGATTTATAACAAATACAATCCTATTGATTTTATGTATTACCATGATTATATGTGTACCATTACTTATCTTTGTATTGATGAAAACCCATTTTGATGGTAGTATGAATGGTTATTGTAAGGATTTGGCTATTATGTATGGGATTAAAAATGATAGAAGAATTATTTAAGTTGCTAATTGTAATTGCTTTAGTTTATGCAGTTGAATGGTTCATTAGGAATAATTTATGCTTCAATAAATTTTTTATAGTGTATTCTTAATCAAGTACTATGCCATTGCATGTAGCTTTCAACTAGTTGATATATATATATCTTAGGTAATAATGTAACATATACTTTCACATGTAAACTATTAGTAAACAATTTAAAGACCTATTTAGACAACTATAAAACTAGATTATACTTAGATTAACAAAAAAATAAAATTTCTCATAGCTCAAGGTTCAAGTTGTGACATCTATGAGATGACCTCTAATGATGAGATAATGTCCTCGAACTATCTTTTAATAACATCATATGCATTATATTCAAATACTTTAATGTGTTAGTTAATAGGTAATAATCCACTTTTAAGGAGTCAATTCAAGATTAATAAAATGTAAATTCGAATAAAGATGACACAATTACATATACTATTCATTATTTTTTATCTAAATGACACAATTATACTTTTAATTCAATCTAAAATAAAAAATGATAAAAATTAAACCAGATCCAATCCACTAAAACTAAAATAATCAAAATATTATAAATTTATATAATATTAAATCAAACACTAAAATGACACATCTAAAAACAAACCTAATGAAAAATAAAATTTCATATACAATAGTATACTTCCAAAATGAAAATACACAAGGAAGATGCTAACTAATAAGATGCCTTTGGGTAATACATTAAATGTATGGTTGCCTAGGTATATGGCAGTTAAATTAATAATCAAATGCAAAAATTATAATCGAAAAAGACAAAGTCCAATTAGCAACAAGTCAAAAACGAATCAAGGTCACCGAAAAATGTTACTTCATATTCCTCGTTAAACAAAAGAAAGTGGGGCGGGTGAAAATACACGCATGAAAACTAGAAGAGGCCTCTTTTTTCTAGTCCATTCGTTTAGATAATAATTTTACATTCAAAATAAATTTTATATAGAAAAATATCTATACAACAAGTAAATTATTTATTTTAATTGGTAAATTTGGTATTAAGTGCGTCGGACAATAATAATAATTATTTTTCATATTATTGTTATATGATGAATTTATATTTTATATTTATTTTGATAACAAATAATATAAATTCAAATGTCAGTTTTAATTAAAGAATATTTATTTGCTTTTTATTTTCTTAAAACATTATAGATTTAAAATCTTTATCAAATTTTTTAAAAATTGGATATTATTTTATTATTATTTTTTATAATATTATAATTTATAGATAGTTAAAATAGATTAATGAAATTAAGATGTTTTTAACATTTTAATTATGAGATTTTGGTAGAATCTAAAGTTATAATAATATGTCTAAAATATAATACAAATCGTTGAATTTGATTAATAATTTTTTTTATATCAGTAGTGTTTTATATATTTAAGTTTGATATATGTATTGAAATATTAAAGTTGGTAATTTATGTTATTTATAAGATTTAATTATATATTTTTTAATCAATTTTATTGATCCATTTTTATGAGTAGTAGTTCATTTGAATCAATCTATCATGAGTATGGATGATCCACTTAACAATCTATTTACAATGATAATAATATCAAATCTTATGTCACTTGAAATTACAAGAAAAAATATTGACTCAAAAGCACAACTTTTAATTTTCAAAATTATAAAGCTTAAAAATTAAAATGAAAATTACTAAATTGAGGTGTATACTAATCACTTCCATAATAAAATCTATCCCTAAACTAAGCCAATAACACTTTAAGACAATTTTAATTTATCCCTAAACTAAGCCAATAACACTTTAAGACAATTTTAATTTTTAATTTTAGGAAAGTCTTTAAAAAGGTTGCATATATTAATATCCTTTTGTGACATGCATGGTCTTTAGGTAAATGTAAAGAAAATAAAATGTATCATTCGAACACTTCAAATTGTACTTCTAAACAACTTTTCCTCACATATAATGGTCAGAGGGTTGAGATGGTCTCTTTGTATGTATATCCATTGGTCTTTTTTTTGGGCCACACCTTTGTTTGTCACCAACTATTGAGTCTAGATTGAGCAAAGGGTTTGTTGACCTCACCACTCTTGGGAAACAATGCTTTTGACTTGAAATTTAATATCCAAATTAAGATTGACTTCTTTCATTCACTTGTTATACCTACCCTTCTACACAGGGTTAAATCTTAGGGCCCTTACCTTATTAAAGTTAATTGAAGCTAGATAAAATGAGTGCTTACTTCCATTTAATGCAAGCATCTTTATGTTAAAAGATCAATTCCTCAATTCACCATTCTTGATGAAATTGATATCACCCACTCATGATTGTGGTGGTACTTTAAGTAGTAGCTATGATACACATGTTCAAATAAATGTCTAATTTATTTGTTGATTTCTTCAAATACCAATACCAAGCATTCAAATCCTTCAAGCAAGTAGCACATGGAACCTGCTCTAGTTAGTATGTTGAGGCTTCTACTCTCACATGGCTTGTAGGCATTGCCATAGACAAAATTCTATCATGTGATTTTTCAATTGACACATTAGATCTTTCTAAAAAGAGATAAACATGAATGTTTAAGATCTATGGGCCTACCATTAATTCAAATGGTTAGAGCCTTGCGAATCTCCTTCCTCAAAGCTTTAGCACTATTGCAATACATATTTTCAATTTGAAGATTGGATCGTCTAACCTCTAACTTATATTAAGCTCCAAATGTCTAGTAGTTTGTGGGTCCCTTTAGCATAGCTAAGAGTTTGTTCACACCCCCTCTACATAGAGACCAATCACCATATTCTTCAAGTACATATTTGTCAAATTTGTTTAATGGAACTTGAAACCAAGGATTATTTTGTTTTAAAATGTTCTTATTATGAATAGGGGATGGTTCTTTTGCATCCTCATATAACTCTCTCTAAACATTCACAACTTACAAAGATTATAAATGTTTGGTTCTTTTCTTTCTACATATGTTTGATCTTTATTAAGGACTTTATTTTCACAATCCTCTAGATTTAGATGGATGCTTCTTTCATTCACCTTGTTTCTACTTGAAGAAAACGACTTGATGGCAACCTTACAAATATGACGAGACCTTGAGACATCAAAAGATTTGATTTTTTTTGTATTCTTTCTCTCCAATACTTATTTTTATTCCCTTTTAAAATTACACTTACATTTCTTTATCTTTCATTGTACTTTTACAATACCTTTATTTCTAATGTTAACATACAATGACCAAGACAAGATGTATTAACTAAACCCAAAAGAATAATCCAAAATATTAACCCCATAAAATAAATAGTGTAAATATATTTTCATTCCCTAGGAACAACTCTTGGTATTCCCAACCAAAATTATCTACTCCCCTAAAGATTCCACCAAAAAGTGAGCCATGAGTGAGAAGAGACAACACACCTAATCTAGGTCTTTTTAAAAAGAAAAAGAAACCAAAGTCTTCTTCACCCAACAAACAGCTAATACAGAAGAAACCAGATCCCACAAGTGGTGGGCCCATGCATACCCCACTCGCCCTAAATGCATGGAAACCTCACATGGACACAAAGCTCAGAGCACCGCTACCATCATCATCGCCGCCACCACCCCCCTACACACCCATGGAGTTAAATACTAAACAGTTATGTCCCCTAAATTTCTAAAAATAAAAACATTTAATACTAATCAGTTATCTGTACGCCCACAACCACTACGCACACAACTATATATATCTTTTCCGCAAGACAAGAAATTTTCCTTCCTTTTTTCTCTGTTTGCCTTACCCTTACACATCTATGCTGCAGCAACAGCAACGAGGAACAGTAGCAATGGAAGACTGGACTACGGGATCCACGACAACCACAGAAGAAGAACAGAGAAAATGGTCAGAGCAGTTGAAACAGTTTGCGGGCATTTTGAATGCAGGCGTGACAATCATTGATGATGGAGCAGGAGCAGGAGCAGGAACAGGAGCAGGAGAAGATGGCAATGTGGCCAGAACAAATAGTAGAAACAGTCAACGTCATCATGATGATAATGCTATTTACAGTAGTGAGAATGGGCATGAAGTGGAGGGTTTGCAGGAGCAGATTAAGGGGTTCTTTAAATCTACAGGGGAGCTGCTGGAGAAATTTGGCGAGGGTGTGCGAGATGTAGCTGAACAGAGCCTCGGCGCCGAGAATACCATGCGATGCCGCCAAATGTGGGACAAAATTAGTCCCAAGTTGGAGGTTGTTGGCCAATTTTTGCCGGAGGATCGAAGTCCTTTACATGTTTGGAGCGTTGTGTTATTTGTGACTTTCATAACACTTACAGGTGCCCGATCGTTTTTGTTTTACTTTTGTTTTTCCTAAATTTGTAGCAAGTTTTTAGCTTTGTTTTATTTTGGCGAGAATTTTTGAGTTCAGGTGTGCAAAATGTATATACTTGCAAAGAATTTGCAGGAAGTCTCTATAAAAATCTTATTTTGGCAAGATTTTAGTGTTTAGATGGGCAATTTTTTAATTTGTCTGAAAATAATTTGCAAGAAGTGTATATAAACGTTTAATTTTGGCAATAGAGTGTAAAGATTTCTGCATAAAACTGTGTATAATTTTTTATAAATACAGAGTTTTAAAACTTTTAAATTATAAATTTTAAAAATTTATACAGTTCTATCCAAAAATCCTTACACACAAGATCTTTAGTGTGTTTAGGTGGGCAAAATTTATGTTTTAATTAAAATTTTGTAAGAAGTGTTTATTAATGTCTTATCTTGATAAGATTTATATACAGTCATACAGTTATAAATAATAAAAATTTAGACATTATTTTATCCAAAAATCTTTATACACAAGATCTTATAGAGCGTTTAGTTGGGCAAAATTTATTTTTTGATAGAAAATTGTAAGAAGTGTTTATCAAAATCTTATTTTGACGAGAAGTATAGTGTTGAGCCACATAGTCGTTTTAGCCTTTTCGTCTTTACCAGAAGCGTACATTATGCGAGAATATGCAAAAAGTGCGCAGCTATGCCTTCGGAGAATTTTAATCTTTGGGTAATCAATCGTTTTTGCTCTATTTTAAGTGTATTTTTTGGAGATTTTTTTAGCTTTTTGGTGAGGCAATCGTTATCTGCCCTTTTTTCCCTTTTAATGCTTTCGGAGCGCCGTGTTTTGATGTTTTGTTTTGGATAGAGTTTCTGTGTGTTTGGTTAGCTAATATTTTTAGACTTTTTTACTTTTATAAACATTTTCATGAATTTTGTTTATGCTTTTTTCCGGGGAGCTTTTCTAGCGTTAAAGTATAGATTTTGGGCTTCGAAACATTTAGAAAACAGTATCTTTATATATTTTGATTCTCACTGTTGCAAAATTATCTTTAATTTTTTTTATTTGATAGTGTCAATTTGTAAGCATTTTCACCATATGTATGTATTTATGGTTTCTATTGGCAAGAAACAATATTAAATTTATTCTTTTAGATCTGGGCTTGAAAGAATTTAAACGGAGAAACTGGAGACATTTTTATGATTTTTTAAAAATCTATGTTCTTAGCTTGCAAGAGAGTAAACTGATTTGTCAATTGTGAGGGCTTTAAGAGGTAAACTTATGAAGTTTTCATGTCGAAGACAGATTCAAATCCCAGAACAAGAAAGACAAACCAACGTGTTATATAACATCAATATTGCAATTAAAAGAAGTATCTTTTAATAAGTGTCAATTTGAATTTTGTAAACATTTTAGTTATATGCTTTTAACTTACCACTGCGGCAAGTGAAAAAAATGTTTTTGATGTTGTCATGTTCAGGCATTTTCTACATATGCAATTGTCATATTTTTTGCCCTCTCAATTTGCTAGCATTTTCTGCTTATACATTTGTGGTTTGTGCCTCTGCTGTTGTGATACACTCAGAGTTGTTTGAGCATTTAACCCAATTTTAACATTTAACATGTCTAATAAGGATTTGGAAATAAGTATCTGCTATAAAAGCCCGATGATTTACCAATTTAGTTCTTTCCATTCAACGCGAGTATATGCAATTTTTTCTGGAAGAGTATTATAATTGTTTGATATTATAAATTTACAAGAGAATTGTATTTACAGGTATGCATTTCTGAGTTATGCCTCCAAGTTTGTTCTAGTAAGATCTGCAGACATATTACTTATGTTATTGGCTTGCATACAGTTTTTTAATGTGATTATAAATGCTTAAACAGAAAAATATATTGCAGTAAAAAGGATAAAATATTCCCAAGAGAACTTGTAGCGCGATTTGTAAGAGCAGTACTAAAGTATAAAGAAGTTCCAGGTCTTATATTTCATCACATTAAGTATGCAACCAGGTTATGTACATACCCATATATAATTGATATTGCCTTCAATTTCTTTCTAATTTGCATTATCTGTGTATTCATGCTTTGTATTTGCAAGGTATACAAGAGGAGGGTTTTTAAGACTAACTGGATGAGTGGTAATACAGCTTGAATAAGAAGAGGATTTGTGAGATTAATTGGATGAGTAATGTATATTTGCAAGTATTTGCAGGATATTCACAAAACTAATTGGATGAGTAGTGTATATTTGCAAGTATTTGAAGCATATTCACAAAATTAATTGGATGAGATTTACTGCTGGATAAAAAAAGACTAGGTTTATATTCATTGGAATTTGCAAGCAGGAAGAGAGCTCTGAGTCTGTGTATGTTTGCAGTTTTAAGAAGTGGTACGAGAGAGCCTATACCAGCTAAGGAGGTCTACACTCTTCCTATTACTGCTCAACGTATTCAACTTCCTGATGGAAGGCACATTGCGTATAGAGAAGAAGGGGTTTCAGCGAACATAGCTAGACATTCAGTCTTAGTTGTCCACTCTTTTCTTTCTTCTCGTCTAGCAGGTGATAAACATTTTAAGATAATATTAGACCAGTTTCCTACCTTTCCACAAGGCTGTAAAGTTTGTAATTGCAGCTATGTCTGTTTTGACTGTTTATATTGCTGCCGAAGGGTTGTGCTGTTTTATCATTGTGTTTCTCTCATTATCAGGCAGCTTCTTTATATGCTTAGGGTTGAATCCATCAAACAAAAAGAGTGCATAGATATTATATTCTTGAGTTTTAGGGGTGTGTAGGTCTTGTTATGGTCCTCTGGTTGATAATAACTAATGTGTTCTCTCTCTCTTTGCATCTTCTTGTAACTTGTATTTCTTGTATATATATATGCACGGGTTTCATAATTTGGTGATTTGATCCTCACTCAACACTGGAAATCGTGGTTAAATTATTTAAGCTAATCTCATGGCAGGTATTCCTGGCATCAAACACTCGTTGCTTGAAGAATTTGGAGTTAGACTTGTATCATATGATCTGCCTGGATTTGGTCAAAGTGATTGTCATTCAGATCGTAATTTTACATCATCTGCCATGGACATGAAATATATTGCCGACACACTTGCCTTAGGTGAAAAGTTTTGGGTGCTAGGTCATGCAGGGGGAGGTATACATGCTTGGGCTGCTCTAAGATATATACCAGAGAGACTGGCTGGTAAGGTGTTTGTATCTTAGCACCATACATCTTGCTTGTAAGTTCGTGTTTAAATTGAGAACTTTAAGGTTTTGTTCATGAATGATTTTCCCCATATTAGAATTTTTGTGTGATCTGTTAAAAGGTGCTATATATCAAGTTGACTCGCTTAATAGTTGAACTGATGTAACGGGAGATCATGGCAAGTAAGATGAAATATTTTAGAGAATTGTTTATCTCATGGAATATTAATATCTCTATACAACCCAAGTCAGTCAACCTATTTAAGAGGTCAATGTTCAATAAGGTATAAGCTGTACAGTTTCCAAGACAGTTTGAAAAGGGTGATGTTGAGATCTTGGACTGATGTGCGTGATCTATGCAATGATAGTTTGGAAAACACGAGATTGTATTTTTAATTATTAGACTTAAGCATTCTGTATTTTAAGAAGATTTTTCAGTTATTATTGCCATTCTTCAATGTGCTTCTAGTTCTGAATACTTGTATGCAAAGGCAATGACTGGTGTAAAGACATTTTTCCATTCATTAGGTCCTAATTCAGAATCTCACGAGTTTACTTAGAACTATTGCCTCCATTAAAAATTCCTGAGACATATCTAACAAAATTCTCAATGGAAGATAATGAGTATTTAAATGCCATTTCTCCCATTTAATACTTTTTAGTGTAATGGCTATGCATTGGCTAGATCTTTAATCAAACTGAATGGATTGGGGAAGACAATCCATAAATTGATATTGTATAGTTTACTGATAAAACATGCAATATCTTGGTTCTGTATTTGACTTTTATATTGATAGTGTCCTCTCAAGGTTAACTATAAAAGTCTAGACGTAAAATTGCATATTGCTGAGTGTTCAATAATATTTCAATGGACATTATTGTTATAGGCTTCAATCTTAGGTATCTTTGATCTGCATCAAAACAAACTTTACAGGCAAAAGTCATAATACCACTGTAAGTTAGTAGTTTCAGCTAAAAGAAAAAGGCGACAGATTTCATGGAGCTCAAAGTTTAATCAAATATGGATATGTAGGGCATGGGCCATCCTTCTAGCTCATTTCGTCACAGGTCCAGAAAGGTACCTCCCACTAGTTATACAAAATTAGAAACTTCATTGTAGCTCATCCTATCATACTCCAATTCATGACATGTTGTATGTGGACAGTCTCTCAGACCACTTGTCTATGGCAGATCTAGCGGTCAGCCGCCTCTTCTTGAGATCATTTTCAGGTTTATTTTCTTTCTTCATAGATTGAAAGCCTTGTTTATCAAGTATCAAGTTGAGAAAGACATCTGTATTTAGCTCATTGATCCTTAGATCAAGTTGACTCTTCACTCTCTTTGGCCACTGGTGTCCTTGGTATTCCAAGGTTGGTTTTCTTCTTTAGTCTATTGGCATCTCCATAAATAGACTCCTCCTTTCAGATGCTCCTTGTATGCATGCCTTAATTTATTCTCATGAAGAAGGGGTGGGCAAGGAAAGGAGAAAATTAATACCAATGTCAAAGAGGATATATACTGGCAATATACTCAGGCGAGGACACATGGTTTTCGGACACATGGTTTTCCCTCAATTTTAGTCTATCCTGGCAATATACTCAGGTCACATGGATTCCCCCTCATTGTAATCTCTTAGCACAGAGCTGGCTTGTTATGTTGAGCCTTCTTATAGATTGTCAATCACAACATCATTTGGCCTGACCATCTTTGACTTCCTTTTTTTAAAATGAACTAAAAGTTCTCCTTGGGAAGTTGAGGCTATTTTCTCACTGGTTACAAGTTGAGACAGAGCACCATGTTTGAAGTGATGAAATGATCTGTCATCTTTGCTTGTAAAAGTTTGGAACAAAGGGCAATTTTGTTTAGGTTTTATGTCGATTATAAGATTTTGATGCAGTTTTTGCTTCTTACATTGAGGCTCAATAGTGTCCCTTGCTACCCTCTCTGTTAGCCAAATCAGAGGTGTCTGACCCTTTATCTTTGGGAAGCTGTTACTTTTAGATGCTGGGCTCTTAGGGGATTTCCAGGGCCACCAGATTGATCAATTCTTTCTTTTAGCCTATACCAACTTCATGAGGTTTCAAGCTTGCAAGCCTCAGAATTTGTAATTACAGATGACGAAAGATCTCTAAGACAATCTCACCTGGCCAATGGTCATGAGGGTGCCCTCAAAATGCATTGTTATCATTTGTGATATTGAGGGTTGGCTACTTTGCACTCTAACAGTCTACACTACAGTGGCTGATACATTGTGAATTTCCTTTTTACATTTTGAGATTCCATTAGTCATGGATGTTAGGATAGGGGTGCTGAGGGGAGAAACTCATGTCCTCCCATAAAAGTTAATTGAGCTTTCTTGACCCAACTCATTCTTTGAAGTACAACATTTATCTTTATATTGTCCCCTTTGCAGTGAGCCACAAGCATGTTAGTCCCTCTTTTACTCTTGGCTCTGATGTAGATTAGAGCCTTGTTTTCCTTTGGCCTTCTTTTACCAGCTCTTTTGACGTTTCTCTTTATTTTACAAAATTTTGTGTATTATATGGCTGTGTATATACTGCTTTATCCGATGTTTACTTATTTTAACTTTTGGTTGACCCTCTTCTTAATTGATAAGTAGGAGGTATTTTCTGCAGCGTGTCAAATTATGATACTGCTATCAGGATTCAACCGTGTAATTTTTCAAGTCAAACTCATTGACCATGTTTCATGAGTACTGGTTCACAAGAATCCATCTCCCATGATAATAAATGGTCCTAGGTTTAATGGTTCATGTTTCTTAATTTGCTTTTGTTTTCTAGGTTTAATTCTGGTTTTAGTTGTAGATTTTATTTATTTGTGGTTATTGGAGGCATTTTGGCAGTCCTGCACATTTGAATCCCCTTGAACTGCTTTGTTTATTCACAAGCATTTATATACTTTTCCCCCATTCTTTCTGTATAGGAGCATCAAGGCAATTGATGCTCATCCTAGTTCAGCTCACCCATCTGAAAATAGCTTTCTTAATGAGTACATCCCCTGCCTCATTCAAGGAATTTTGGCTGTACTTATTCAAGGGACTATTGTCATCACAATTACAAAAGTGACCAAATATCAAGTGGTGAGTAGCAAGCTTTTCTTAAAATCTGACTTGCATGAGCAATTGATAATGATAGTTATTAATATATTAATGTATTATTGCTCAGCATAGAACCAGCTCCATGTCTAGACTCCAAGAACTTTGAATATTTGCACAAAAGTTTACCTAGAGTTTGCCATGTTTAAGAACTAAGAAGTAGACAATCTTCAGCCATTGTGTTACTTTTAGTCTTCTAGCATGCCTGAAACCTATATAATAATAGTTACTATCTGCCCAAACCTGACAATAATAATCAATCAATGGATCTAATAATTATATGACCAACACTCAAACTGTTATCACCACCCATTTCTTATGGAAAACTTGCATTAAAATCTTTTCCTATACACCATATAACATACAAATAATGCAATCACAAAATATATCTCACATTAGTTCTGCCTTCAGGCTAAAGTGGATATATTTTTTGGGTAAGGTAAAAAAATTAGATAATTATTGTAGGGGTCAATTCCAACCTACTTTAAGCTATTCATGGACATAAATATAATATATTTTATTCTTTTCTTTCTTTAAATGAATGTTTCTACTCTCTGAAATTGTAGATGAGAGGAACATTCACTGAAAAAGCATCCTCTTCCAGCTTCAAGCTGTCCAATATAGTAACTTCCAAAATAGAGTGGTGACTCTGCAGGAGTTTCCTAACAGGGAGACAGAGGAATCCTTAGTGTACTCTTTCACATGACTATTCTAATTTCTTGTGAGTTTATAATCCTGGATCCAGTCATCTCAAAGTCAGTACAGAATTCATCTTTACAGATTTGTGTCTTATAAAGACCCAAGACAACAAAAGCTAATGCAGGTTTGAATACAATGCTATATGAGAAGGTTATCCTGCTTATGACACAAAAATTGTGGCAGCAATTAAGCATGCATTTGTGAAGACTCAAATTGACAGCCTGATGCATTGTATGGTCTGCCAAAAGGTTTATTAGCTGGAATAACCATGATAATTGGCTAACACACTACAATGTCTATAATATTATATTGTTCATTCACATTGTACTTCTAGAGAAAAATATTTAGGTATTCAGAACATCCCTAGCACATGGCATCTGATTGCTCATATCTGGTATGCTTTCTCAGAAGTTTCGTCTCTTTCCTCAATTCAATAACTTTTTACCTTTTCCGTCTTCCTTGCATAAAGCTGTTTTAGAAGCTCTTTGTTAAAAGCATTGTCCCACTTGGAAGACTTTTCTGCCACAGGGACCTCCTTTAAGTCCTCATGCAAAGGACTTTGGGCTTTTATCACCTTGTTAAGATGCCATTCTGTTCTTCTATTAATAAATAAGATGTAATATAAACTGGGTTATTGAGAATTCAAGTAGGTTACATTACTATTATTATTACAGTGGCTGAATATTATGAAGAACTAATATTACTTGATGTTTGTGAGTGTTAAGTTTATAAGGAGAGTCACATACGATGCCTTCTAGAGTATGTAAAATTTTGATCATAGAAGTTGTTGAAAACAAGTAAAAGCATCATCAAAATTGCAATGAGAAATGAATACATGTATTGTCCAATAATTAATGATCTTAGTCTAGAACAATCATTTCCAAGATGTAAATCATTTTTATGACATTCATGAATTGTCCAAAATATCCTGAAGGATGAAGCAGTCTCAGCTGATATCTAATGCTGGGTGAAGTCTCAACCTCTTTGGGTTTGAATATAATAGAACCAGTCAAATTAAATCTGTCCAAATTGCTGGAGAGCAATTGCATTTGATGAACACAATTCTAGACTCCATACAGTTATTGCAGAGATTGCAAAAGCAGGCCATACCATATTAATTATCGTGGACTATGAATCGTGTGATCGATGCCATTGACCTTTGGGAATAAGATATATGTGATAGATTAAAAGTTCATTGATCAATTATTCTCAACCCGGGGCTGTTTATAAATTGGTTGATTAGTCGTGAAGATGTCTCCTATTATAGTTGATGTTTGTAACATGTTCAAAAGTTAGCTCCATATCTATCTAAAGATAGCTGAACATGTGATTTGCCAGGAGCAATTTTTTGAGTATCTATTGGCAGAGTTGGAATGTGCACAAAATACTACCATAAGGGTCTCCCAATATCTCAGCTCATTTGTCTGAGGCTTCGAAAAATAACAGGAGTAGGTTTGAACCTACCCCCCTTAAAAACATTAAGATCTCCCCTTCAAAACAATAAGACATTCTGTAAAATGCAGTTTATATTTTTTTAAGGAACTAGGTTGATTACGTGGTCTAGACCTGCTAGTCTTCAAAAATATTGTACATATGATTCAAGTGAGATAAGCTTATACAATAAATTATCCAAAAGTATAGCTTTGACAAACCCCAAGCTTCATTAATTAGCTTAGTGAACTGTCTGGCCAGTGGGTGCTGTATGGGTCCTTGGATGTTTCCTTATAATGCATTTTTGCATTTGTTCCCAGATCAACTTGATTCAAAGTCCATGCATCCTGTCTGTCCAAAGAGATGTCTTCTAGCATTTCTGCTATAATCATTTCTACCTTTGTGGTAACATTTGAAATAACTGTTATGCTTAAGTTTCTTCTATAGCTTTATCAATTAGAGTTTTGTTTGCTATTCTCTAGCATTTGTCATAGCACAACCAGAATTTGGTTTTGAGAACTCTTAATGAGCTGTTTAAGGTAAAATTCTTGGAATTGAATCTGTTGCTTTTATTGCCTGTTACCAACTCCTTTCACTTACTATTGTTATTATTATCAAAGCCTTCTTCTTGCATGACCCTAGAATCTTTTGCTGGCAACTGCAGAATTAGACTGAAACTGTTACCACCGTCTTAGACACTTCAGTAAGATCGTTTATGGATTATATTGTAGGATTGTATGCATTTGTAATAGGCTTGTTAGAGATATGGTCTTGCAGTTTGGAAGTCAAAGCTATTAAAACTTATAGTCATTTCCTGTGGCTATATACATACTCATTTGTGAGGATAGGTCTAGGACTTTGTTCAACATCAATGCATACTTGGTTTTATATTAAGACCATATATTAGCTAGTGGTTAACCCTAGTGAGACTGAGGGCACCATCTTCAATACCCTCCAAAGATATTCTTTACTGGTTTTACTTCTGTAAAGGACTGCTTATGGAGATTATGACAGCCTATATATATTTGGAGGTTTAATTTGTAAGGACATCTTTCAATTTAGATCTTACTTCCCATTTTCCTCTTTGTGAGGGATATGCCCCTCGTTTTACTTAGAAAATTAAGCTTTCATATGCATTTCCACGATACTCTTTGAATAGGTGCCTCTTAAATGCAATCATTAAATTTACCGTTTATGTTTTGAAAAAAGTGTGGGGTTGTAGTTTAGGGTTTGATTATTGGACACATGTTTGGATTCTTGATTCTATCTTGCTTTAGTGTATGATGTTTTGCTTCACAAACTATCATGGCCAACCTCTTCATTTCAAAAATGTCTTTATAGAGTCATTTTCATCTTCAAATACTTGTGTCCCTAGGTGATTCAACTTCAGGTTGTGAGATACTCTATATACTTATATTCTCAAGAGAGGGCTTCCCCCTTGTATCATTGGGTGTCAACATTGTTGTTATTTTGAGAATGGTTTGCTTCTTATACCCATTCATCTCTATTGATATACTTCCCTCATTGGGATATCCCTTGGATGCTGATCCTCACCTTCTTCCCTTGCTTCTTATGCCCATTCATCTCTATTGATATGTTTCCTCCATTGAGATATCTCTATTAGAGAAAGATAATTGTGCAACATGTTGAGGATATTTGGCCTCTTCCTTGCATCCTCTCAACCCCAATATAGATTTCTCTATGAAGCTTTCCTTAGAGATTGTTTATGGCACCATCATTTGGCCCACTTATCTCTAGTATCACAGGTTGCATGTCCTTGGCTAGCTAAGCGTTTGTTCCCACCCTTTACAAGCTAAGACAAACAACCATATTCCATGAGTTGATAAGATATATTCTTTTTGTTCTATTTGGGACTGGAAAATGAGGAACACTTTATTTTCATGATTTTCTTCTAATGCCTCATAAGGTATGAAATCACCTTTCATCATCTAGATAGGAGGTCCTTGGCCCTTGTCCTTCAAGAGGTTTAACATTCAAACATAGGGTTGTATTAGGGGATTTTTAGGGTTGGCCAATTGATTTCTTTCTCTTTTGGCCTATTACAAAACTTGTAGGTGTAAGTGGCCTTTGGTTATTGCTTTCTGTGTGTTACTAGTTATTTAATAATTTATGTATCTATGAATGATGGTCTTTCGCTTTGAGCATTAAGAGTTTCTAGCAGACGTACCCTGCTTCCTCCTAGGATTTACTATGGCATTCCCTTCTCACCTTAGCCCTCAGTATTCCAATGGACATAATCGGATCCTTTATCGGCTCTATGGTTGTGAGTATGTAATGACCCTTGCAATTCTGACCTTTAATTTTCAGTTTGAGTGCTTGTAATTTTGTCAAACACTTGTCTCGTAAACTGCTGTCAGCTGGTTTGATGTTGTTTTGTTTGATTTCCTTTTTGGTATGATGATGAAATGCATAAAAAGACTCTAACTTCTATGCCCAATGACTACAAGTGCAATTAGAATGTCATGCAAGTATTTTTATGATTTTTCCAAATTGTAATATGATTGAAAACTCGTGCAGATATGATGCTACAGCAAAATGACTTTAAGACAAACAATTATCATGCAATCTCCCAACTCTAAATCAATTAATACTGAACTGCAATTATGCAACTTATTACAATTCTAATCAACTCAAATGCTGATTACCCTTAACAGGGACGATTTACAACATATGCCAAATGCCAAATGACAATGCATCAGATTGGCATCGATAGAATGACTTTATCATTGCAGTCCTATCTTATAATATGAATGCATATTACAGAGATGAAAGTCTGTTGGGACAGCGATTTACTAACAGCTAATATGACAAATGAGTTTAAGACTCCTTTATGCCATGTATGCAAAGAAATGAGAACCTGATTGACGCCATGCCCAACAATGAGTCGACTTCACCAAAATGGTCGAATTCTCCTTCCAGATCGAGCTAGTGCCAATGGAAAGTGGCTGCGCCTGACTTTCAGATAGGGAACGATTTTACCAGCAATGATCCTCCACAATTGAGCTGCAATTGTTCTCACAAATTCAGTGCCTCCAATAACAGGAAAATTCTTCAAAATCGAAATTGCCAAATGCAGTGCCCAACTCCTTGATTGACCATGATTTCCTAGCAAGAGAAACTGATTCTCAAAAATGCAAAAGCCAATTTATATATATATATATATTAAAATCAAATTGTGCTGGACTTAAAATAGCTGCGCCTGGACTGCCTTATGAGCCGCGAATTTCCAGTGAAATAAAGATGAAGATTTTCCCAAAAATGCTGAACGCCTTTACCAACAAAATCGAATTGTTTAGTGTTGCTAAATGCTGTGACTAAAATGAATGATGAGCAATGAACTTCTTCAGTGAAATAATCGACCTCAAGGAAGGAAACTGAAAACCAATCCTTCACTAAAAATTGAATTTCTTGAATTCTCCAAATACTTCAAAATTTTGCAATTGATTTCTTCAAAAATCGATTTTCTCTTGTGCTCCCAAATTTGGTAGAATCGAACCAGCCAAAAATATCTTCCGCAAGTGCAACAATACATCAATTGCTGCAACTCTCCAATGAAATAATGATTGCAACAATAAACCAGCTGCTGCAAATCAACAATGCAATAATAAACCAGCTATTGCATCATTTCAAACCCTTATTCAAGAGTGCAATATTACATCAGCTATTGCACCAATCCAAATTCCTGCAATAAAGCACCTATAGAAACCTTGTATGGATTCCTCCACAATTTTCAGCTAGGGTTGATCTTTCACAACTGAACTTGGTATCCTAGAGTCTTCAAACCCTCGAACAAGCAAAGCATTCAAGCTTTCTACCAAACTGGTATGAATAGAATAATCCAAGACATAAGCATGCTCAAATGCGAGGCCAAGAGCTTCTTATAAAGATTTCTCAATGACTTTCAAGAAGCTTCTAGAAATATTATTATTTTATTCACTAAGTGACTTTTATAATTTATTATTTTATTTTAAGTCACTTTATTAAATTAATTAAATATAAAGTTATCTTATGATTTTAATTTATTGAAATAACTTTATAAATAATTAATTTAATAATTATTCCCTTATTTTTCCTTTTAGCCTTCGGGAATAAATAAAGGCTAAATGATTCTCAAGGTGGCTACTGAAAAAGGGGACATTACAAAATAGCAATGTTGCTTGTTATTCTGCAGTTAGCTTTGATATAGACATGTGGCAGTGCTGATCTCCAATCTTGGTCTCTAGCTTTGGTTTTCATTGCCTCCTTGTTCCTTTAGGCTTCTTCCTCTCATATCTAGTTACTTGTACTTGGATCATATGTCTAGAGTTTACAAGTTTTCCTCTAGTTATGTTTAGATTGTCTTAATGTTTAGTTACCTCTTGATTCTCTGGATTCTTTTTTAGCTTTGTACTTTAATAATGTAATTTTTCATTTAATTCCCATTGACCTTCCTTGGTCGTTCTTGGACATCAATATACCGTCTTTCTTTAGTAAAATTTTCAATGATCTTTACTTGTTCCCTGCCTTCTGTGGACATGACTTGTTAAGCTTGTGTCATGCATTGCATTTATTGCATACACATTTTTTTTGGTTTTGTCATGCTTCTTATTTTAATTTCAAATGTTCTTCTTCTTATATCTAATATGGAGATCAGGGATGGCGGTATACCAATTTTTTACCAGTTTCAGTGTACCTTTACATTAGGTTTCAGTTTAATTTTTGTTTGCTTTTAAAATTTAATGATGAGTTTTGTCAAAAGACATCTAAGGCCCTAGGTTCATTTCAGTTGAACCTCGGACATTAAAGCGGGTTTGGATAGGAAGGGTATGGAGGGAGAACCTCTTAACATAGGTTTATCTATTTGATTTTGTTTGGTTTTCTATACACAGTGGATCATTTTCTTGCTAATCTTTTACAATTTCATAACAGTGTTAATTCCTTCTTTTTGTGGCATTATTATTCAGTATCAAATGCATTTTATGAATGTTAGTGATAGTGAGATTCTCTTCCAAGCCTTTCTGTTCCAAGGCACAATCCATAACACTGTAGAATTAGGCAGAAGCAATAAAATTATGGTGATAGAATTATAAAAAGGCACTCGGTATGAAAAAATGAACCTCAGAAGAAAAGGGAATGCCAAAGGACATACAAAGGAGAAACTTTAAAGTCCTTACCAAAAAGTTAAGTGAAGAGAAAACCTCCCTAAGCAAGAAAGGATTTGCAATATATATTATAGCACTTTCAGGAAAATGTGTGGTTAGGCTAGGTAGAAAAGAGAAGCAAAATGGAAAGAAAGGCTTGGAAGAGAATATCACTATCACTAACATTCCTAAAATACACTTGATGTCCAGTTCTATCTATCTGATTTGAGGTTGTAATTAGATAATATTATGTGGGTTCAATAATCGTAGGTATAACTAATGGTTCTCTGCAGCATGTTGTCACACTCTGTCAGGGTTTTTGTATGGACATAAGCTTATTTTAGTATCAAGGATGATAGTCTTGTTTGGGATCTGGAGAAGTAAATGAAATTCCCTCCATCACAGCTCATCAGATTGCAGCATCTGGTAACTTCAAAGCTATTCCAACTTAAAGTAATAAAGCTGATTTCAACTACCACACTTATCTAATGTAGAAACTGAGAGAACTACAAAATAGAAAATTAGAGTAGAATATTCATTCCCATAATTTAAATTGATGGACCATAACAGCTCCCCAGTGCTACCTTTTCATGGAATTCTATGTGAACTTTTATATTTTCAACATTCTTTCTCCTACAATGTTGGGTTCTGTCTCCTCAAAAGTTACTCTTATTTTTCACTACGTTGACACAAGTGTGTAGCCCACAACAAATACCGTTTTCTATCTATAATTACTATGTAGTGGCATATACTCTAACTTAAGGAAGCTTTTACAGTAGTGGGGTAGTAGACAGGTTGCTAACTGTTTCACAGCTGTATGCACAAGTCTACTGGTGTTTAGCTGTTGTTGCAAATTTCAAGAGCTGTCTTTTGTTAACCTTGTTATTATTCCAGAGGTTTCTTAGGAACATTCTTTCCACATTGTACATGAATTCATAATTCTTTGTTTGTTTCACTGCCTCCTTCCCCTTACAGCTTGATGAATCTCCTGGCACTAGTTCATTTTGGAGTTTATCACATCTGTCTTTTATTTGAAAGTTTCCTTTCATGAACATTGTCATTAAGATTTATGATAAGCAGTTTGTATGAATGCTGCTTTGTATTCTTTTCATTTGATTGAAACTGTTAGAACCATTGCTAGTAAACCTGCTCCTGAGTTAAATTTTGATTTATGCTGACCAATTATTAGGTACTACACAATTTTTCTTGGTAACTTATCTGTGTATGTTTTTGGTACTTTTTTAATTGAAGGTGCTGCATTAATTGCTCCTATGGGTAATCCATATGAGCCAGACATGATCAAGGATGAAACCCGTAAAGTTTGGGAAAAGTGGACATTGAGGAGGAAGTTGGGCTTCATTCTTGCTAAGCGGGCTTCTTATTTTCTTCCAGTTTTCTACAAGCGAAGTCTCTTGAAAAATATATATCGTCCGGATAAAGCTTTATCTTTCACTCTTGGAAAAAAGGTACATTTCTTCAACTTGGGACTATACAACTATCCTTACTTTTCTATTAATTATTGTAATAAGCTGCATTGTAACTTTTAGTGTGATTTTTTTTTTTTTACCTGAAATTGTTGCAATCACTGGTATGGACTCATTACTCAAAGGAACAGAAAATAAGAGGTCTTGTATCTGAACATCTGTAAATTTTTTTATGAGTGCTCTATGTACTTCGACAACTTTTATCAACCACTACCTTGCCCAAATCTTGAGGGGTCATTTCTAAGTTTTATCAGGGCTTTCAGAGGCTGGAAATCCTTAAAAGTCTTTTTATGGCTACATAAGTTTTCCTATTTAATTCCTAAGGCAAGGATTGAGTGTTATGGATTCCATTCCATTTACCAGCATACATGCATGATCGAGACAAGCAGCTTAAGCATGTGGAATATAACTTTGTAATATTTCAGCCTTAATAATGTATGTGTACTAACTTTCATCCCATGCTTTTTAACATACATGGAATATAGCCAGTACTAATCTTATCAATTATATAGGTAGCACTTGGTGTTGATTCCCTTCTTTCTGCTAGGGCCCAGGCTTAGTAAATTGGGAGTGCAACAAAATCCATCATATCTGAATTATCTTAGGAAAGAGTGTTAGGATTTTGCATAAGCACTGTAATTCTACCCAAGAACGACAATAACATGACATTAAATTCAAATGCAAACGATAAGAATAACAACATTTTAATATTTATATTCAAGGTGTGTAAAACAAGGAGATGGACTACAATGTATAGGCTCTAGGATTCACAAGTCAAGGTGACAAGTGTTCTAGAAGAGAGCAGTTACTTAAAGGATTGACTCAATTGTAGGACCAATGGTGTCAAGTGAACTCACCTTGCTGACTAAGTGAACTCATCTTGATGAGGGAGATGTAGCACCTAACTATTGCCAATGAAGGACTTGAATAAGTAGAGGTGGCATGTGCTCCCATCATTGAAATGATGTGTGCTCTTATTTCCTGATTTACCTAAGTAAATAATATTATTTACCTAAGTAAATAAATAACTATGCTGAGAGGCACTCTACGATTGTAGGAAGGTATAGAGTGCCATGTTGTGATTGTGTACATAAAAAATAAAACAAAACTGACATATATAAACAAAATCTAAAAAAATAACTATTAAGTAAATAAAATAAAATAACTCTTTTAAGAAAATAAAATAAAATAATTCCTCAGTAACTAAAAATAGCTCTTCAAATAAAAATGAAGCAAAAAATGTAAATAAATAAAATAATTCTTAAATACTTCTAAAGTAAAATAAAATATCTTAAGTAAATAAAATAAATCAAGGCTAATATATCTCAGCATTTATTAGATAGATGTATTTAATATATTTATAGTAGTTAATTACACCAACACCCCCTCTTAAATGCAACTGAAGTAATAAAGAAATAGGTCTCAACAAGTCAAGCCATATTAGGTACCCATGTATAATCTAAAAGAACACCAATGTACAAAGATAGTGAAAACTCTAGAAGTAGAAAAAAGAACACTTAGAGGACAAAACTCCATTTCAACTGAGGTATGAAAAACAGGACAAGATAACCCCTCCAAAAGTGATAGTGTCATGAAATTCTTGTAAGATAAGGCTTATGTGTGTCTCAACAAAAAAAAGAGAGAGAAATGAATGCAAAATGGTAGGCCCCTCTGCAACAAATGATGCATGTTTCTTTTAGACGAAATTCTCTCTCAGATGGTGGAAGTTGCTCATGTGTCTCAATATTAATGCTTAATTTTGACTGTATCATACAAGATTCGAGAACAATGTCCACAAAAGTATGATACCTGAATTGATGTGAATTAGGATGTGTCAAGGTAGTAGCAGGATGTGGTGGAGAGAGAACAAAGAGGATCTAAAGTAGGAGATACAACTCAATACGAGTTGTCATTAAAGAGAAGACATGTCATTTGTGAGATTCTGTAAACAATTGATGTATGTCTAATAAGTAGATATCTTGATGATTTAGAGGACATGTGTGTATCGGTTAAAGAGAATTTGTAGTAGCATGCAGAGAAGCCAAAATCTTTGTCAATGTAATAAGTCGAGGTGGAGGAGAAGCAATAGGAGAGGTCTTTGTGTCGTCAGAACGTTCGATACTTTAGTATCATCATAATACAAATGATTCTCAGAATCATCAAGGGAGAGAAGTATGTCCATAGTGGGATTAGTTAGGAATGGAGCTTCATTGGGATTTCCATACTTCTCCCAAAGTATAGTTCAAAGTGTGCAAATGCATTGATTGAGTAAGATTGATTAATCTTAGAAAATGGTCATTCTTATTTTTCCATATAGAATTTTTCCAATGAGTACCTAGTTTAAGAATAAGTCCATATAGATGGGGCAAGAAATGAATCAATCGATAGTGCTTCAAGATGCTATTGTGCCATGACTTGCAGTTCCCTTCTTCCAAGGTGATGACAGAAGGATGATTGGTTATAGTGACTTAGATTGATTATCCCTTTAGTAGATTCAAAACTTTATTTGAGTTCATAATTACAAAATGCCCATATGGTTAAGCCTCCTCAAGAGTAGACAATGAAATGAAACATATAAGTTGAGTGCGTGTGCATTAAAACTCCACCTCTGCCCCCTGCCCCTTCTCCAAATGGCTCAATTTAGACACCCTTAGCAAGTTACATTGTGTGTCACTTTACAAATTAGCGGGCTTACAAAGTGGAAGCTGATTTTTTAGAGTTTTGCAATGTTGGATGGGCATCAGAAAGCTGAAAGTACAATCGAATGATAACAAAAGAACAAATAGCATGCACTAATGTGTAGTGCTCAAAAAATCATACAAATGGAATTCAAATCCAATTTTGTTTATGAAAGTTATGAGGCCTTGAAGCTCAAAAAATTACAAGTGCACATCTAAATTTGAGAGTAATTTGCAGAAACGGATTACATCACTGCAAAGAGTGTCAAATTCTGCCCCATTTTAAAACAAGTTGCTTGTAAAAGTCCCTCCGTATGGTCAAGAAAAGGCCTACCGAAGTTGACAAATCAAAATGAAAATGCAATTGGAGATGGAGGTATTGCGGTTGGTGATGACTTGGTGGCCCGTGGGTGGTGGATTAATGGTATCACCAATGGAGGTGGTGCTTGGGTGATGTAACAATGGCTATTAAGTAGAGGTGGTAGTGGAGTGCAGGTGGTACACTCGGTTGGTGGGTGGTGGCAGCTGTAGCTCTGATGGTTGGACACTAATAAGCTAACAGAGGTGGCACTGGTCTATAGCAGTTGGAAGAATGCATCTCTGAAGTTGATTAAGTATTGCTGGAGTTTTAAATTGCAAGCAAGCGCTAGCCAGTCAGTTGGTGGGGGCATGGGGTCTTGACAACCCTTGGTTGTGGTAGGGGATCCTACCATGTTGTGGCAAGGGTATGGGGGTACCAATGAACTTATTTCAATTGTGTTTTTTCCTTTTTTCTTTATATATATATATATATATATATATATTGTTGTACATGTGTATGTCAACCTATGTAGGGCATTGCATGGCCTTGGGCTGCATGCTTGAGTCTTAATTTTTCACCTCGACTTGAATTGCATCAAATTCAATGACTTGACAGTCAATTTATAGATTCTTGGTTGCTTTGAATGCAATGACGAAGTTTGTTTTGTGCCAAATTGCTTTGAAATGTGTGCAACCTGCAAAAAATCCCAATCAAACCCTACAGCAAAAAATTGTCCAATTTGGATGAAACAAAAGCTTAACTTAGCTATTTACCCTTCTAAATGCAATGGAATAACCCTGTTTCTTGCGTAGAGGCCTCCTACAATGAGTGATCTAAAAAACATCCAATTTGCAAAAATATAGACCCTAGTTAAAAGAAGCTAAAATCAATATCCTAATGGAAATTATTTGACACCCATATTTCTCTGCTTTGATACCATGCTAGAATTTTACATAAACACAATAATCTACCCAAAATCAACAATAAGATGACAATAAATTCAAATGCAAACAATAAGAATAATAATTCCAATATTTGTATTCAAGATGTATAAAACAAGGAAATAAACTACAATATATAAGCTCTAGGATCGACAAGTCAAGGTGACAAGTGTCCTAGAGGAGAGCAGTTAACTAATGGCTTATTCAATTGTAGGAGTAGAGTTGTCAAGTGAACTCATCTTGGTGACCAAGTGAACGCATCTTGATGAGGGAGGTGTGGCATTTAACCACTGCCAATCAAGAAGTTGAATGAGGTAGAGGTGGTATGTGCTCCCATCAATCAAGAAGATGACATGCTCTTATTTCTTAATTTACTTAAATAATATTAATTACCTAAGTAAACTTAACATAAGATGCAATAAATAATTAATTACATCAACAAAGAGTGATGCCTTGGGTAGACTTAGAAGATGGCTTTGTTGTACAGTATGTGCTGCCCACTAAGTGTAAAAGATGAGTTGGAGTTATGTCCCCAATTGCTAATTGAGTGTAAGGGATGCTACTGGAATATGCACAAAGCTGCCAACCAAGTATCATAGATACATCAGTGGTGTGCTTTCAGCTGCGTACTAAGTCCAAGAGATGCCTCATTTTGGATTCCGAGTGATGGGATATAAAGCTTATCCTTGCATGCATGCTTTTCATAATTGCATTTTTTTCATAATGTGATTAAATCAGTAATATGCGCTTAATAGAGGATGAATGTCATTGATAAATTCTAGATTTTTAATTGCTACAATATAATAGGGTGTATCATACATAACTATGATAAAATAATGATTAACTTATGGAAGAATCAATGTTGATGATTAAATTTTAATTTTGGCCATTAGAGGCCTGACAATAAGCCTTTAGTTGTCCTTAGCTTCTTTGCTGGCATCATCTTCATATTCTCTTATGGCGC
The DNA here is from genome assembly GCA_007258455.2 of Sequoia sempervirens. NCBI lineage: Eukaryota > Viridiplantae > Streptophyta > Pinopsida > Cupressales > Cupressaceae > Sequoia > Sequoia sempervirens. The sequence continues at coordinate 142,505,667 of VDFB02049217.1, forward strand.
AATCTTCCTTTCCAATTTGGTACTATGCACAATGCTTACAGTTCAGTCCAGTTATAGAGCATTAGATAGGCGCAAAATTCTAGCAAAGGATTGGCAGCAACTCATTCTTGAAATAGGCATTAGGTCCTTTGAAGAATTGTTCCCAAATGATAGATAGTTAAAGTGAAACGTGTTCTATGGGTACTTGTACCATTAATGTTACAAATTATTAGTAATTTAGATCATAGAAGCGAATATCTTTTTTAGGAATATTATAGTTATTTTCAAATTTTCTAGATAATATTAGGAATTTAAAAAATTAAAAAAAATGATTTCCTTTTTAAATATTTAAAGCCATTCCAAATGCATAGAGAATGAGAGGAGGAGAGTTTACACCATAAAGTCTAAAATTTGAATTTTTCTCGTTGACTTTTAGGTTGCTGATTACATTGGCTACATAATTGAACTTCAAAATTCAAACCCCTAAAACCAATCACAAACTGTAAGACAAAAATATCAAGCTACAAAGCGCAAAATACAAACTAAAATTTATTTATCATAACTTTAATTCCATTAATTTCGTACTTCGATATAATAAAATTGTATTCTATAATTTATTATTTTTTATAATGATTGAATTCGTTTAATGTGATCACTTGTCTCCTTTAAAATACATCTCAGTATTCCAATAGAGTAAACTTAATTTTCATCCTTTCCGCTAAAATCTAACACGATTATTTTTATCTTAGATTCTTAATATAATTGTGATTATAGTATTAAATAGCAACAAAGTTAAAAAAGAAATGGCTTTTTGTTTAAAAAACGTTCCTTTCCAGGTTTCGCTATGTAGCTATTCCAAATTAATTCTTGACATTCAATTTTGGTTACTTCGGTAGATAGAAGTTTATTTATTTTTCAGTAGATTTGACTGTATACGTTATACGTGGGAATCTAGATGATATTTTTTTATTTTAAAGAAAGCTAGGGAGTATTACAGAATTTCAAGCCTGATCAAATCAAAAGGCTTAAGTCGATTGCCCTTTTCAAAAGATTTTAAACAAAGATGAAGTTTGGGTACTTGGCACTAAAATATTAAAATTGAACATGCACAATATTTTGAACAATAATTGTTAAGCTTACAAAGATATAAATATCAACATTATTAACTGATCATGTTGAAATTACTCTGATGTTCGTTAGGAAATCAGTATTGCTAGTCTAGATTTGTTCTTTACAGCAATTGGGTATTTGATTTTGATTTTTTAGAATTTTAGATGATATTTTTGATGAGGATATTTGATTTTGGCTCACATGATATTTTGGAGGATTTTACTATTAAATGGCAGCTGTTATCAGCAGCGGAAACTTGTTTTCCGGCAACTCAATAGTGGTTTGACGGCGAGTAAATCTTGTTTTCAAGTATGAGACAAGTTTAATGATCAATTTTGGACTTGCAAGTCCATAAGAGAAACCTATTGGTTAATTATTTTTAGCTCATCAAAAAAGTAAAAATAAAAATAAAATAATTTTTTTAAAATAAAATAAAAATTAATCTATTCATGTAAATGTGTATAAATAAAATAGTTTTAATATAAAATAAAATAAATCTTAATTAATAGTCATTTTTTAATTTTTTCATCTATTTATTTATTTGTATATTTATGGCAGTTTAACATTTAATATTCATATAGGAAAATAACATTAATCATTAAAATAATAATCTATTTTTATATAACCTATTTCTCATGGAGTCTTGAGATGGGGACCAAGGGTCTAGATTTGGGGACAATGGTGCAAATATGTATTTTACTTAAAAAATAGTTATAAAATAATATACAAGGAATAAAATATTAAATTTTGAAATATTCAAAACATATTACATTGAACAATGAAAATGTTAAATATCAATATATTTTGAATGATGATTACATTCAAAATCCAAATTTAATTGGCTAGTGGTTCCATGCTTCAAATCATCATTCATCTCCAAAGTCTATGCTAGACTCCTCATCACTAGAATTGTTAGACTTCTCAAGGTCTAGCTCCTCCAAACTAATATTGGCCAACCTTGTTTGTGTTACATCTTCATCAACCTATGTTGGCTACTTTGGCCCTACATCCCATAAGGTTGTTGGACTCTCCTTATAGCTAAGTGTTTTATGATCAATGAGACATAGCTACAAGTTTCTTTTGCCCTCCTAGAGGTAAGTCAGTTCCTCTTAACATAATGGATGAACTATAAGTAGACTAGTTTCTCCGAGTAGCAAAAAGAAGTACAAACCTAGGATGGCATATGAATGGCTAGTGTAGTTGTCGAATAATTAGGCCCATGCACAATCTACCATAAAGTTGGATCCACTTGTACCATAGTCTCCTCTTTCATCTTGTCCTCTTCTAAATATCTTGTAAGAGTGACAAAATTTGTCCATTTAGCTGTCCTCTTCTAAAAATCTTGTAAGAGTGACAAAATTTGTCCATTCAGCATGAATGATGCTAACTTGTATATAATCATAAATCTTTTGAATGACCTTCACGAAGCTCGACTTCACCTTAGCATTTTATATGAGAGTAATTTTGTTAGGCTTTTGCACATACCATTTAGGATTCAATACATAGACCACCATGTGCAAGGGAGTGGTGGGAGAATGACGAGGGGATATTTTTCTCAAGTTCTCATATCTCAAAGACGTCCCCCTGTCGTGGAGCACACATTAAATTATAAATTCTTATTTTGTGTTCTTGTCATTTTAACTTTATCTTTTTTGAATCTTTACACTTGTTTATTAATAAATTGTTTATTTTAAAAAATAACTGTGTATCTAATAAGTAAACATATAAAGTAAATAATTGTTTTTTTTTTAATTTTTTTAAAAAATTATAAAAAGATAGTTTTCAATTAAAAATAAAGCAATTGAAAAAGTTTATGTATTTGAAGAAATAAAATAACATATAAAATTCTTGAAATAATTTGTTTTCATAAAACTTTGGCATTATTGATGTGATTATATATTTAAAATATCTATATTAGTATTTACACATTTTAAATTATATTAAGTTTAAAAAACTTTATTATTTATTATTTTTAATAATCTAAAATTAATTTCAAAATTAATTTTTTATATTATTTTATTATTATTTAAATAATTTAGTTCATTTTATTATTTTTTAATAAAATTAAGATTAATAAAATTAAGTATGATTAATTTGAAATTATTAATATTTAAAATTTATAATGTTTCATGCTTCGCTATTCTTTAATTAAAATTTATTTTTATTTATTAACCTAACTCTTACACTAAAATATCAGAGATTTTATTGCAATTTTCAGTTTTTAATTTTCGTGCGTATATAATGTTATTAAATTAACTTAACTCTTACACTAAAATATCAGAGATTTTATTGCAATTTTCAGTTTTTAATTTTCGTGCGTATATAATGTTATTATTAAAATTAAATAATAGAAACACTGATTTATATACTTCGAAATTGATCATGATTCTTATTCCTGAGTTTTATCTGCTGACGAATTTGTTTGGAATTTTTTCCTCGCCGAAGTTGAACATGAACGCAAACTTTACTATTTATACTGATCAATGTTAGACGGGCACTATTTAATTTTCATTGGCCGCCCGCCGACGAAGTTGCAGGCTCACGAATTACGACTTCAACTAACTTGCTAATTCTGTTTCCCATGCATAATGCTTGATGAAATTCTCACATGCCTCGAACAGCATTATTGGCAACTTCCTAGCGTCTTAGACATTCCTAGGTAACAAAATTCCTATTTTACTATTGACAACCTTGGTTGAAGGAACTATGTCGTACATATATTTGTATGCAAAACCCCAACTTATCATATATGAAGTAAGAGATTTTACAGAGAGGTTTTTCTTTTTTTCAAAAAAAGTTCAGTAAAACAATAATTATATTAGTTCAACCATCCACAATTCAGTAAGATATTTGCACTTCTATTTAATTCTAATCCATCACAAATTTTAATACCAAACCATTAAGTGTTATTACAATATGTATAAAACCATGGGCTGAAACTTCTACCCCACTCACCCATGCCCCACCAAAATAAAATAAACTACCCATAAACTTATGTAAGAGAAGTAATGCTAATGAAGTATTAAATGCAACAGAAAAAAATAGTGGCACACTCACAATATAACAAAAGATATTATGTATTACCTATTTCTTTTATAAAAAATATGGATAAAAACAACAATCATTATATTAATTCAAATATTTATAATACAATAAGATATTTTTCACTTGTATTTAACCCTAATCTATGGACAAATATTTATAACACTTAAATATAAAAACCATTAAATATTATTACAATATATATAAAACCATAGAAGCATAAATTGCCAAAAAATCGGCTAAATTGCGATTTTGAAAAAATCTGCAGGGTCGCCGATTTTTTCCCTGAAAAAATCCCGATTTTTTGGGCAGTCAACGCTGTCAAAAAATCGTTGAAAATCGGCTAAAAATCGGGGTTTTTTCGACCAAAAATCGGCAAAAAATCAAAAAATCGCGTTTGAAAAAAAACCCTAAAATACACGCGTTTTCGCTTTTATATATCGCGTTTTTCTCCTTTTTAGAGCACGAGTCGAGGGTTTTTGATGTGCTGAAGGCGGCTGAGTCGAGGGTTTTTAACTGGCGCGAATTTCTGGCGTTTTTCTGGGCGCGAATTTCTTTTTTCTGGGCGCGCTTTGGTTCTTTTTCTGGGCGCGTTTTTCTGGGCGCTGACTCTCAGGTAGGTACTGTTTGAAATCTTATTTGTGTCTTGCTCTTACACATCACCACAGATTATTAAAAAAAAGCATTCGCCTTTTATATTAAATTTTTTTATTAAGCCAACAGAATGCATTCAACGTATACATAGGGCCATTTCCAGTTATTTCATATGAGGCTTGGAACACACTTAAAGAAGTGCAACAATCAATATAGATCAATACATTTACACTTTTACTGCTTCGAATACAACTAAAAAAATACAGACACCATAATGAAGAAACCAACCATGTGAGAGGATGTACCCATCTGGAATATCAAGCTATTTGTCACTTATTCAACCTAATCTTTTAAAATTTTAGTCATTTTATGTCACGCCAATCCATTGCCTTGTGACATTTGGTCTGTGAAGTACAGAAGCCAGTAATGAGCCGCACAAAACTGTAAAGCAATATGCTGTAATGTATAAGGTTTGTGAAAATAACTCTATGTGAAAATAACTCTGGCAACCATTGCATTTACAGCATCAGCAGTAGCTGGTATCCATTCAATACTAGCTTAATTCTGTTAGGAAAATTGTCACAAAAATAACCTCAAGAACAAAGAAACCAAAATTTTAAATATACAAAAACATTAAACCACCAAATAAACATAAAATTCATTTCACAGTTCAAAATATGTGAAAAAACAAATAGGGATCTAACACTAGGTATTACAATAATATAGTATATAAAAACAGCCATAGATAATACCTCAGAACCAATGCCTTCGTTTAAAACAAAAAATGATCTGGCTGTTTACAGATTCCCATGAATACTCACTGAAACCATGGCAAGTGACTTACCTCAAGATTCTGCACAAATTGTGTCATGCTGTCAGTGATCCTGATGAGAAAAAATGGGCAGAGTTTGCAGGAAAATATTATGAAACCCTACCAAAGCAGATTTTTTTTTAAAATGAGACAAACCAAAACCAATCCCCCTACAGCTGCTGCTTCAATCTATTCACAATAAATGAGAAGTAGATTTAAAAATAAGGGATATTAGTTTAAACTTCTAACTTATCAATATTATAAATAGAGGTCAAAATTTATACATTAGGTGCATTGGTTTTCTTTTTCTGTCTTCTCTCCTAACTGTCCACAAAGTAGACTGAATAAAAAATGTTTATTGCAGATTTGATCATAATGCCACGTCAAAAAGACTTTGCATGGTCACATTGTACTTCAGTCAAGGGTACAACGAAGGTTAAATGCAACTGGTGTAAAACTGATATCAATGGGGGCATTTATCGTTTCAAATGGCACTTGGCAAAAGAGCCAGGGAATAACAGCAATCCTTGTCCTGGATGCCCTGCAGATGTCACACACCAGGCACTACTGGCTCTTCATGCGATTCCTGAGAACAAGGCAAAAAAGGCAAGAACCGGGGTTGAAATAGGTTCTAATTCTACAAATAGTAGAGGGAATCAAGGTCAGGATGATGATGCAAATGAGTTTTTGAGGGAATCAGGGTCAACACCTCCTTCTACAGCGCGTGGCCCAAACACAGGTGGAGGAAACATTAATGCTTTCTTTGCACCTCGTACTACACCAGGAGCACAAACCACTTTGGAGAGTACAGGATGGAGGAAGAATGTCCATGAACAAGCAAGGAAGGCGATTGGAAACTTTTGGTACTACTCTAGCTTGCCATTTCATGTTGCTAGATCGCCATATTGGCAAGGTATGGTGGATGCTATTGCAGGTGCGGGTCCTGGGTTCAAAGCCCCATCTTACGAGAGCTTGAGGGTTGGTATGCTCAATGATGCAGTACGAGATGTTAAAGATGTTGTTACAGAGCATAAAATAGAGTGGGAAAAGACTGGTTGCACCATAATGTCAGATGGATGGACAGATAGAAGGAATCGAACCCTCATCAACTTCCTTGTCTCTTGTGAGATTGGCACTATATTTTTGAAATCCCTGGATGCATCCGATACTATCAAATCTGCAGCTGCATTGTTTCAGATGTATGATCTTGTGGTAATAGAAGTTGGGCCACAAAATGTGGTTCAATTTATTACAGACAATGCTGCAGCTTGTGTAGCCGCTGGTAGACTCTTGACAGACAAATACCCGTCTATATTTTTTACCCCATGCGCAGCACATTGCCTTGATCTAACCCTTGAGGACATTGGAAAACTTGAATGGGTTAAGGAGGTATTGCAAAAGGCCCGCAAGGTTACAAAATTCATTTATAATCACACGAGGGTTTTGTGCATGATGCGTACTTTCACAGAAGGCAAGGAGCTAGTTCGCCCAGGGGTGACAAGATTTGCAACACAATTCCTTGCACTACAGACTCTATGCCAACAAAAAATGAATTTGAAACGAATGTTTGTTTCAAATGAGTGGGAGTCGTCTGCCTTCGCAAATCTAGTAGAAGGCATAGCAGTGGCAGGCTATATGTACTCTTCTAGTTTTTGGGATGCAGCTGAACGAGTTGTAGAGTTTTCAGAGCCTCTAGTAAAAGTCTTAAGACTAGTGGATGGGGATAAATCCCCCATGGGTTATTTGTATGAGGCCATGGATAGGGCCAAGGAGGTGATGAGGGGTAGGATGCAAAATGACAGGGACACTTATATGCCGTTATGGGACATAATTGATAGAAGATGGGATCAGCAGATGCATTCTCCTCTCCATGCTGCAGGATATTATCTTAATCCAAGTTTGTTCTATGACTCTTCATTTAGAAATGATGATGGTGAGGTAACACAGGGCTTGTTCATGTGCATGGAAAAAATGCTTTCTAGAGAACAATTAAAGGGAGCTATGGGAGAGTTAGCAACGTACAAGCAAGCAAGGGGTTTTCTCTCATCTATAGCCGCCATCGAAGGCAGAAATACCTTGCTACCAGGTAGATTCTATAAACCTGTGATAGTCTCTATTTTGTGGACACGATGATTATTTTAAGATATTCTTACATGATATCATCTCCATGTAATGTGTTTTTGCAGCACAATGGTGGGATTATTTTGGTCATGAAACCAAAAACCTTAGATGGATGGCGAGACGCATTTTGAGCCAGCCATGTAGTTCATCTGCTTGTGAGCGTAATTGGAGTGTTTTTGAACACATACACTCCAAGAAACGCAACCGGCTAACACAACAACGAATGAGCGACTTGGTGTTTGTTCACCACAACCTCCGCTTGAAGATGAAGAAAGCTCAAGGTTAGACTTTCAATATACTTGTAGTTAGTTGAAATTGTATTCATTATCTTTTTCACTTGTAAGGCCAAGACTAATTCCTTCATGGGCTGCAACAGGTACTGTTGAGGATGATGACCCAATTGACCTTGATGAGATTGATCCAGATAATGAATGGATTGCTGCTGACGAAGATTCAGATTCTATTGCACCTCAGGATTTCGATATACTAGAGGAGGCTGGACTGCCTGGTCAAATATATGAGGATTTGGTTAGAAGCACTGCAGTAGGAGCTTCATCATCAAGGCCTACTACCCTCTAGCGTTGTTGTCATTGGCTACATTTTTTTTTGTCACTTTGTACTTAGATTAGAGGTTGATTTTGTACAAAGTTACACACTATTGTAATTGACATTTTGTCATATGTCAACATCTACTTTTATTTATGAGAACTGAGGAGTATATTTTGTGCAATGCAATGTAATCAGCGATATGAATATATACAAAAAATATCTATTTTCTATTTAAAATCTCTGTTTTATTTGCTCTCTATATCTCTATGTTATGGAAATGACCTTGAGTTTTTAGAAAACATAGGTTTTGTCTATTTTTCTACATTCCTTTACATTTTTTTTCAAATCCGATTTTTTCCCGATTTTTTCACGATTTTTCAAAAAATCCTGATTTTTTGGTTTGCCGATTTTTTCCCCAAACGATTTATGCTGCTATATATAAAACTATGAGCAGAAACCCCTACCCCACTGCCCAAACCTACCAAAAATGATTTTTTTGGGAAGCTCCTGCCCCAAATCCCCTCGTTGGGGGGTGCGCTGCTGATTCCCCATATCCCGAATTGTGATAGTCATATTCAAGGATGATTACAATTTTCTACCTTTACAAGGTTTGCATTGGTAATGGAATGTCAGACATCACACATCCCCTAGAAATCCAGTCTATACACCTTCATGGACCAGAGCAGCTAAGTTCTATTTTTAAAATGAAACAAACGCATGTAGTGAGATATTATGAATCTAAATTCACAAACATTTATCTTTGCAATTTAGCAATGTTGATACTTTATACATTATAGTATAAATCATGCAGAATATACAATGTTTATAAATCTCACCTTTATCATAGGATAATTAAAATTTTCTACCTTGTTATAGAATCATGTCAGGATGTGTCAGACAGCTCACATCTTCTGGAAATCCAGTCCATACACCTTCATGGACCGCAGCAGCTAAGTTCTATTTTTGAAAATAAAACAAACACATATGATCAGACATTATGAATCTAAATTCACAAATATTTATCTTTGCAATTAGCATTGTCAATATTTTATACATTCTATATAGTTATTAATTATGAACTATAAATGGCTTTGAAAGTCCTCTTGTATATTTTTTCTTCTTGAAGCCTTTATCTTTCTTAAAAAGAATTCAATTTGCACAACAAATACAAAACAAAATAGCAATGTGATGATACATTAAACAGACATTTCAATGCTGTCTTTGCCTGTCAATGTATGTCCTGTTGGACAGATAAGATTACAGGTCTAAAAATTAATTCAATTTGCACAACAAATACATTGAACAGACCTTTCAATGCTCTGTCTTTACCTGTCTATTCATGTCCTGTTGAACAAATAATATTACGGAAAGTTTGGTCTCGAAACCCACAATCACTAAGATTACCTTCCTTTATCACTCTAGACAATCTAAAATGAGTCATGACAGACAAGGCAAGTATGGATATGCAAAATTCTGTTTGGTATTCGAAACTGGTCGAGGATGCACTTCAAAGACCAAAATGTGTATTGAAAGCTCTAAACGATCATATTTCACTAATTTTAGAGATTGATAAACCGAGATTTGATAACCACGGATAATTTCTCATTCATTCATATTACAAGTATCAAAATATGTTTCTGTTTCCCAAAGGCCATGCGCAAAGCATAAGATTAACGCCTAACATTTATCTGTCACATTTAGGGAAGTCTGCTTTCCTTGTGTACCTCAATTTTGCTAACATTTGTGTTTCAAGTTGCTCTTTTGGATTTTTAATTTTTAATTTGTTTGGGGTTCACTAAGAAAGTTATTTCCTCCCACATTTCTGTTAGTTTTTATAATCAGATTATATAAGCAGAATTTAACTCAAAATCAGACACATGAACACAGAAAATACCCTGGGAAAACCCTCCACTTGAGGGAGAAAAACCCAGCAACAAAGATCTCACTTATATATATAAAAGATGGCAACAAATCTCTTTACAATGAGGCCACACTCAAGGCCTATATTCAGCGCCAACTCTAGATGCAATGACAGATAATAATCTGCACTTCCTTGATCTTCAAATCTGCATTTAGAGATAATTCACAAACTGCTTTTGAAGGAATTCACACCTTAATGAGAGAATGAATTGAACTTGCTTGATTGTCGAATAGATGGAAATGACCTTGTATATATACAAATGTGAGAGAGGTTGCACCTCTTCATGTACAAGGTCGGCCATAATACAAAGAATATAATTACAATTAATAAATGCTTATTACAAGGTCGACCCAATTAGAATTTATATTGTTGCCAAGTGAAGCACCTCTTCATTTAATTATCTCAATAAAATAAATAGCCGATAGGCTATATGCAATTTTATGCCTTGACTCCTGGCTAGAAGGATGAGCCCGAAGCTGCTATAACATCAACACTCCCTCTCAGCTAGGGAGGAATTCTTCCAGCTGTACAAGACACATCACCTCATTGTGATGTCAACCACCATGGCTACTCCCATATGTGGAAAAGGATCATATCACCTCATCGTGATATCAACCATCATGGCTACTCCCATGTATGGGAAAAGAAACATATCACCTCATCGTGATATCAACCATCATGGCTACTCCCATGAATGGTAAATGTGCACAAGTGCCCATCACGGAATCACTCAGCGTGATGTCGTCACCTCATCGTGACGTTCACCATGGCTACTCCCAGAGGGTGAAAAAGCACAAGTACAAGAAAATCATCATGGACTCTCTCACGTGATGTATGTCATGGAGTCACACACATGACATCCACCATGGCTACTCCTAGAGGGTGGAAACAAGGGCTTTCACCTCAAATCTCTCTCAAAGAGAAATGCATTAACAAGGGCTTGCACCTCAAATCCCTCTCATAGAGAGAAATGCATTAAAGCAAATCACAAAAGATCATTGATGTTGAGACTCCCTCTCAGCTAGGGCTTCGTTCTCCACAACTCCAAGCTTGTCTCGAAAGTACACAAACTTTACTTTGGAGAGAGGCTTGGTGAGAATGTCGGCCTTCTGCTCATCAGTGCTGATATACTTCAACTGGATAGCTTTCCTCAATATCATGTCTCTGATATAGTGGTTTCTGATCTCAATATGTTTGGTTCTGACATGAAACTCTGGATTGACAAAAAGCTTCACACAACTTTGATTATCACAATGAATGATGGTGAGAATGTCGGCCGTTTGCTCATCAATGCTAATATACTTCAACTGGATAGCTTTCCTCAATATCATGTCTCTGATACAGTGGTTTTTGATCTCAATATGTTTGGTTCTGACATGAAACTCTAGATTGACAAAAAGCTTCACACTACTTTGATTATCACAATGAATGATGGTGAGAATGTCGGCCATCTGCTCATCAATGCTGATATACTTCAACTAGATAGCTTTCCTCAATATCATATCACTTGGTGAGAATGTCGGTCGTCTGCTCATCAGTGCTGATATACTTCAATTGGATAGCTTTCCTCAATATCATGTCTCTGATATAGTGGTTTTTGATCTCAATATGTTTGGTTTTGACATGAAACTCTGGATTGACAGAAAGCTTCACACAACTTTGATCATCACAATGAATGATAGTAGGCACCAATGATTGCCTGAACAATCCTGCAAGGAGCTTCTGAAGCCACACTGCTTCTCTAGCTGCCACACAAGCTGTAATATACTCGGCCTCCGCGGTGCTCAGTGCCACTAAAGATTGCTTCTTGCTACACCAGGAGATCATCACAGACCCCAAACTGAAACAACATCTAGAGGTGCTCTTATGATCAGTAACACACCTTGCCCAATCAAAATTAGTATATCCATGTAGCTTCAAGTCCACACCAGAAGAATATCTCAAGCCATATCTAACTGTGCCATGCAAGTATCTCAGGATATGCTTTGCTGCAACTAGATGTATTTGCCTTGGTTCACACATGAACTGACTAAGTGCACTCACTGCATAGCAAATATTTGGTCTAGTATTGACTAGATACACCAACAATCCAGTCAACTACTTGTACAAAGTAGAGTCCACCAGATCTAAACTAGTTGCAACCTCTTTTAACTTCTGCAAATTGGTCTCCATCGGCGTAGACAAGGATTTGCATACCAAATCTCTTCAGGATGACTATTGAGTACTTCCCCCTAAAGAACTTGCATCAACCTTTTGACCTTCTCGTCCAAGATTGCCTGCAATGCTTGCTTAGGAGAAAAGGTTTTCCAATGCCCTTAGAGAGTTCAGGACTGTCCTCTACGCCTCATCCCAAAACACACTAATCTGAATAGGTTTGTGGAGCTACCAATGTCAAATCCAGATTGACTGTCTTGTGCAATTCTGATCTCTGCAGCTGAAGAGGTCTCTCAAGGATTTTGCAACAATGCAACCTTCACTTCTTCTCAGTGAGTCACAAAACACCCTCTTGATCCTTGCCTTAGAGTTTGCAAAGAAGTCTTTTGGAAGTGATCTCCCCTTCATTGACTGATCTCAAAACCTTAATCCTTTTCCTGGACATGCTCACATCTCGAGCCTTGTAACCTCGGAATTTGGCTCCCTCTGAATGACATTAAGTACATTCATTCAATTGCTTCTCGATTCAACCTGCATTTTAAAGGATTAATAATAGTTTCTTCATAAAAATCAAACTATAAGTGAAATATGTAGCAAATATCAAAAGATCTAAAATAAATAAATAATAGGACTTATCTTTGTTGATTTTGATATATCTTTCTTTCATCTTTTCTGCTCTCGGAAGTGCTCATCTCAGCACAACAAAGGACAATATGCTCAACACAGATTTCTTAGATACATTATGCAGCCAGTATATTCAATATAGGACTAGGCCTTTCAAGGCACCATTGCAGTCCATGCACATAGAGAATGGTATCGATGTGACCAACCAATCACAATCAAAATTGCAGTTCTCCTTTCATTTCCGAGTCACATTCATAAATCTTCACACTTAGCATCTTCACACCAAGCATGAAACAGTTTGCAAAGAATAATAGGTATCTCCAGAGGATCTCATCCCAGAGATCACTATTCAAGAGAAACTATGATCTTTACTAAACACACATGATTCAAATAAACGATGTCAGATTTCCACAATTCAGCAAACTGAATTTCAACCTAGAAGGTGATTTCAAAGAAGTAAACAAAGAATACTTATCTCTTTAAAGATTCACTATACTCAATATACTTCATTGCTCTTACGCTCAGATTAGTTCACAACCTTCCTCTGACAAGTTCATGACTTGATCATAGGCCCATGACTTAGAATTAACAGTAAACCTTATGGAACAAGGCACGAGGAAACAAATGTCTCAGTAGAGTGATCACATCAATTCCTTCTCTAAACTCATCCTCATAAGTTCTTGATAAATGCTCATACATGAAACCCTTCTATACTTTGCCAGATGCCCTTTTATGCTTTCATCAATGCCATTTGAACCGTGAGCCTAATTTCAGCTTCTCAATTCATCTCACGGTAGCATAGACGTCAAAATGTAGTGTTATGCAGAGGATCACAACCTGTTATCGGGTGCTTTGCTCCAGGACTTTAGATTAATGCTCCATTCTGAGACTTGCAATCCATATGCTTGATAGCACACGAAGCTCCACGACTTCTCTTGATCACTGCTTGATTCGCATTGTAAAGACTTAACATCTTGGTTTGCCTTATACTCATTATCCTTACACCCGATGAGTAGAACTGCCATAGTGAAGGTGCGCCAAGTGCAACCAAAAGAGGCTTGTTGAATACTGAGATGCACAAACTCCTCAAGCAACGATTTAGAGGAAATGAATAACAACAATGATTCTCAGTGAAAATGCTTTGTCCATATATGCATAAACCGTTTCCAACGAGCTCGGTTACCATCAGACAAAGATAAAGACGCGATGCCTTGAGACTTAAAGAATCACCCGCAAACTCATACTGTCGCCACCAGAGGATCTGCGACTTCTTAGAAATATTGTTCAATGTCGGCCATTAGCATACAGGTGACAGCCGATCCCGTGATGAGTCTTCACGTCGGAATCCTGTGATGAAACTATGCTCCAGCGCCAATAAGGGACAACCACTATGAATTTGCAAATACTCCTGAATCTTCAATGCCAACAGGAGGACTCAATTGTATCCGCCTCCAAACCTTGAATTGTCTCCCGATACTGCACATGCTTCAGTCGTTTTGCTTCCTCTTGACTTTCAAATTCACGTGATTCCTTGTAATATTACCAATGGCGGCATAAATTCATCCTGCTAAGAGATACTTCTGCGCCTATGATAACTTCATTCCCGTCAGTCAGTATACAAGACGACAACCAAATCGCAACGCTGATGAATATACACCATTGATAAGGTATGACGAACATAGAGATAATCCCGATAACGGAACTTCCTCTGCAACTCTCACAACGTCATTAAATACTTTCCTTTGAAACCTCGGTGAGAGCCATACTCCGCATTGATATTGAAGGCTCCTTGCTTATTCAACGCTAGAGGATTTGTAGATGACTGCACCCGCTAATCCGATGATACAATATGAAATGCCGAAAACTGAGAGATTTGGTTTTGCCATCGCTAAACTTCATACACTTGAATAAATCCGACAACTTTCCCGTGCAAGCCAGGTTTGCTCCAACCCATCTACAGTACTTTCCTTTTAATGTCGACTGGTTATCAGTCAATTGCTAAATTCATGAATGTTAGCCGTCTCAGGGGCTGCATCCTGAATGGCTACCCGATTTACTTGAGAGTTGTCGTTCTTAGTACAAAATAAAAAACCAAACACATTCTTCATTCTTCCCTCATCTTGCTTAGACAAATCTGATGAACCCGCTCTGATACCATGTTAGTTTTTATAATCAGATTATATAAGCAGAATTTAACTCAAAATCAAACACATGAACACAGAAAATACCCTGGGAAAACCCTCCACTTGAGGGAGAAAAACCCAGCAACAAAGATCTCACTTATATATATAAAAGATGGCAACAAATCTCTTTACAATGAGGCCACACTCAAGGCCTATATTCAGCGCCAACTCTAGATGCAATGACAGATAATAATCTGCACTTCCTTGATCTTCAAATCTGCATTTAGAGATAATTCGCAAACTGCTTTTGAAGGAATTCACACTGTAATGAGAGAATGAATTGAACTTGCTTGATTGCCAAATAGATGGAAATGACCTTGTATATATACAAGTGTGAGAGAGGTCGCACCTCTTCATGTACAAGGTCAGCCATAATACAAAGAATATAATTACAATTAATAAATGCGAATTACAAGGAAGGTCGGCCCAATTAGAATTTATATTGTTGCCAAGTGAAGCACCTCTTCACTTAATTATCTCAATAAAATAAATAGCTGATAGGCTATATGCAATTTTATGCCTTGATTCGTGGCCGGAAGGATGAGCCTGAAGCTGCTATAACATCAACAATTTCTGTCATGTTTTGTATAGTAATAATCATTACTTCAATGTATTTCATTATCCTTGTGTTTGTAATCTCTGGGGTAGGATCCACTGGATGGTCCACTCGTGCTTAATGTTTTAGAAGAATGTCTTCCATATTTCTTAATTTTTACACATTACTGGAACAGGTCTTTCCTCGATTGTGTCTGTGGTGGTAGTTGTTATCCTACTGTTTCAGATAATTTCATTTGTCCATCGTTTATTTGTTTCTCATTCTCCCTGGGGCTTCTGTTATTTCTGGGTTGATTTTTCTCTTTCCCAAAATTTCTATATTTGCTTAGAGGATTTCCAGCTGGTAGAAACAGCATATAGATATTTTAGTTTTTGCATTTTTCTGGACTTGAATGTTTGTGAACAGTTTTCTTCCCGAAGGATGGATTTCTTCCTTGCAGCGCTCTGCTTTTAATGTCTTCCCTAGTTCCTTTGTGGAATGGGCTAAAACAACATTCTTGATAAAATGCTTAACCATTCACAAAACAAATTACCTGATGTTCTTCCAGTATAATCGAGATTTAGGATAAAATATTTTTATCCCATAAACTCTTTTTACTGGAGTCTGCTCTTTCTATCTGCTGATTGGATGTCTTTGTGTACCCTTTTCTGGGGACAGTCTTTCTGAAATTAATTTTTCAGAGCTTTCTAAGAGATGGTAAGCCTCTTTTCCTTTTTCATACTAATGACAGGCAGTCCTTTTATGAAAATGTGGGTGCATGCCTTTATTGAATAGTAAATATTTGTTTCTCCAGCACCATGGACTAGTGCAGTGATCAAGCTGCATTTCTTATTGGTCCTTTGTACATACTAAGGGAATGGTGTCATGGTCAACTTAACTCTTCTTTGTAGGATTTCAAGGTAATGCTTTTGATCAAGGAAGCAAACCCACTTTATCGCTCCATGTGCCCATGACACCATAAGTGGACAATGTATTTGTACGTATGAGCCCTATATAGCATTGATTAGTACCATTCCTCGTTTGGTATAAGGTCCAGCCTTGCCATCAAATCCATAATTCTTGATATGTCCTACATGCAAAAAAAAGCTACTAGAACAAAGGGCAAAATATAGGCAAGCTACGCACAAAATTCCGGCTGATGGGGAACAGAAAGCAAGATGTTAGGCTGTCAGCTGTCTCCAACACTAAATGTAAGAGGTTGTATGTATAAAAAGAAAGTTTCAAAATAGGGTCAAGAGAAACTCATAAGGCCAACTTGATTTTTACAATGTTAAATGGCTATCATGAAAACATTTCTTTGATATTGCTATTTTTACATAATATATAGATAAAACATATTTGTTCACTGTCCTAAGAAAATGTTTATAGGGCTATTATGTATCCACTGCCTTACAGAATTTATTATTATAGCACCATTTCAGCAATCATATATCAATTGCAGTGTAGCCATACAATGAGTAGTAAATGTGTCATCTTATGAAAATATCTAAAAGACATGAGAAATGAACGTTTGCTCCATAATTCTGTGCGAGAGTTCTCAAGGAAAACACTTAAGACAGTTATTTCTTTTAAAAGACTATTTTTTGAAACTTAACCTAAATATGGATTGATCTCCTTAAAACATAAATTTGTAACGTCAAGCACAAAACGTGAATCTCTTTAAGCACTAGAATTTCTTTGTAAACCTTGTAATCACTCAAGTCTAGAAAGCTCTTTAAGCATGTTGCCCTTGGTACAAGTTGCTCCTGTGCAAATTGTACAAATTTAGACTTGCATATTCAAGTAATATGCAGATATAATGATGAATTGATATTTGTTTATGGGAGAGCATTAGCATTTCGATTTATGCCTTTCACATAGTTTTAACCTTGTCAATTGTATATATACTCCAACGGAGTATTATCAAGTTGATTTACTAGTTGTGGATCCTATCATTTAAGGGTTTTATTTCTTTCAAAGAAAGGATTGCTCAAGTCTCTTTTTAAGATCTAATGTGAAAACAACAGAAAACAAGTAGTTGTTTAACCGCTGGAGTCACTATTTGTATTTACGGAAGTTATTAGATACAAACATATTTGCATGTGCCCATTGACACATGCTTTATTTGAAGTGATATAATTCCAGCATATATTCCAAGCTGCATCAAACCCATGCTTCTTGAATGTGTAATTGTTGTGTGAAGTCGTAGGAAGTTGTATATCATGGAAGCCTTACTGTCAGGAATGACCTGCTCAGTGGAGCTTTACCAAGTCCTCTATGTTGCAGTCAGCTGGTGTGTTCTGGTAAGATGGGGAGGTTGAGAGCCGAGACTATTCTTTCTTCCTGTAATTTAGAGTGTTTAGTAATGTTGGCAACGTAGACCATTAGTTTACATGTTAATATTTTATATTAAGGCATGTCTGGAGATGTCCCCATTTGGGGATTGGCTATTCATTAAAGCAATTTTTTATTTGATATATTGGCGTCCATAACTTATCAATTTAAAGTTGATTAAACTTAAAAGAATTTTGAACCATGCAGGATTTAGCTTTGGCAGAACAGGAGTTCTTTGTTGATTTTCAGCTGATGGACATGCAAGAGTCAATGCGGCAAGATACCTTAACACCATTTGTTGAGGAAACCATTTTACAAGTTAACAAATGGGGATTCAGCCTTGCGGATTTACAAGTAAAGAAAAAGCAGATGAAGGGAATCAAATCATGGATTCATTCACTGTTTAATGAAGTCCATGAAGAGTGGGAAGGATTTCTTGGACCAATACATATTTGGCAGGTATTTCTTGATGTCAACAGCAAAAGCTTGGTTTAAATGGAACCTTTGTTCTTTGCTTTTCTTTGTAGCTGCCTCGAATGCATGTTCAAATTTAATTGATTGAGATAGCATTTTCAGTTGTGATGTAGAAATCTGCAAGGATGTTCTTGAATGTCTATTTCAATTGGTGTGAGCACTTTATTTTTATCTAGCCCATCTGATTCCTATGAAACACTTTTAAGCATGATGAAATCTTGACAGGGCATGGATGACCGGATTGTACCCTACCCCTTCAATGATTATGCAAAACGTATGGTACCTGGCGCCATTCTTCATAAGCTGATTGGTGAAGGTCACTTTTCATACTTCTACTTTTGTGATGAATGCCATAGAGAAATATTTATTAGCCTCTTTGGAATTCCAAGAGGCACATTGTCCTTTGATCCTGTTCCAGAGACAGCCAATGTTTCAGAGTCAGCAGAAGATGGAGAGTTGTAAAAAGAGGTTTAAATAACGTGGAAAAAATTATTTTCTAAATGGGAATGTTCTGTTATAAGTTCCCAATGGATTTTTCTATATGGAATTCTGTGCAGCAGGGTGACTGAGTCTAGGAACAAAAGCTGTAGCTCTGGGGAAAAAATATACTTGTAAATTGAGGGGAGCATTCCTCTGTTGGGAAATCGAACCATAGCATCGGAATAGGATATGCATATTGTGCATATTTTATCATTCAAGTTGAAAGGATTACCGATGTGTGGGCCTGAGCTAAGCTTGTGGAAAGGCTTTGAGAAGTTGGAGGTTGGAAACGGAGAATTAATTGCATAAAAAGCGTTTCCACATTTCTCTATATTTCTCAGAAGGCAATTTCTTGTAACAACTGTGGCAAATGGAATCTGAAACTCTGTATTCATATTCTTCATTTGAGAAATAAAGCTTTCAGTTATCAAAATTGCAAGGAAAAAATCAACTGCAAGCTCCTTTTATTTTTAATTCCAGAGTTATAATAGGTAACATTTCTTCAATGACCATAAATTTCAACATTTTGGAAGAATTCAAGCAGAATGCTGCAGTTTGTATATTTGTGCTGGAGCAACAGATTCTCTTCCTGTGCTAAGAACGTCACTAGGTACAAATATATTTGATGCGCATGCTACTTATCCGTTCAGCAGTCTCAGACATGTCTGAGATTAATAGGCGGTCTCATTAAGCCTTATGAAAGTCAGATTAAACGTTTTAAGAGGTTGAAGTCACTTTAGAATAAGATGCTAGCATTTTCAGTCGTGAATCCAGCAGAGAAGACAATATTAGATAGCTCTTTAGAGTAAGATGCTAGCTCTTTAGAATTCTACAAGCTAAAATTTATAAAATATTAGACAGCTTCAGGTACTCGTAATTAATAAATTCTATCTAAAAGATTACAGTGTACAAGAATAAGGGAAAAACATTTTGTATGCATTGATTAGACAATATTATTGAAGAGTAACAAACCTAAATTTAATTTTTCCTTCCCTGTATTACTTTGGGATTAATAATGTTATAAACCAAATTTATCTGGAGCCTAGTGGCCAATGGTCTAGGGGTAAAGATTGGAATAATTTGCCACAGCTTTCATCTAATGTATGTTGTTCCACTACTTAGGCAGTCAAAACAAGTGGTCCACGGGCCGGGGGGATGGGGAAACAGGGGGACTTACGGGAAGCGTTTTGGAGACGGGGGACAAAGTGCCTAAGTTTGGGGACGGCGGGGGTGGCGGGCTGGTGGTGTTGATATAGTTATACATATACTTATAGTACTTGAAAAACTAGTTTTGAAAAGATGTATAACAGTATAAGAATTGCATTTCAAATGAAACTATAGGAAATTAGTAAAATTATAACATAGCAAAATTTGAAATACTAAATCTAAATACGAATATATCTTGAATGCTAATTGCTAAATAAAATTTGACAAATGAAATTGTCAAATTGGAGATTTCTATTATATCGAAAATATGAATATCTGATGTCATAAGAGATATCACAAAGTCTATAAAGATGATTACATAATTCATCATTACAATGAGTAGCAAATGCCAAATGGCAAATAGTAAAACTAAATACAGATACTAATAGCAAAATGTCAAAACTCAAAATGTAGTGAATGGAGGCCTCTAATCATGCGCAAACTCTTCATCAATGGAACTGCTGGACTCCACAAGGTCAAGATCCTTCAAGCTCACACCAACCAGTCTTACATTTGAAGTGGTAGGATCATCCTCATCAATTTGTGAAGGCTCCTCTGGCTCCACATCCCATCGTGCCGCTGGACTCTCCTTGTACCCAACTGTCTTGCAGTCCATGCAACACAAAGCATTGTGTACAACCACAAGCTTCTCTGCTCTCTTAGAGGTAAGTCTGTTCCTCTTAAGAGAGTGGATGAAGCTATATATAGATCAGTTCCTCTCAACAGTTGAAGAATTGGAAACCTGGGATAGTAGACGGATAGCTAGAGTGGTGGTCAAAGATCTCAGACCATGACAATTCAACCACAAAAGTGGGTCCTCCTATGCCATGGATTCTATATCCATCTTTGCCGCATCTGAATAGCCTCTAAGAGTGGCAAGTTTGGTCCACTCAGTGCGAATTGTGCCAGCATCTCTAGAATCATACATTTTCTCTATGCACCTAAAGAAACCTGCCTTCACCTCATCATTGTGAATCGATGTCACTCTACCCGGTCTAGCCTTGTACCACTTAGGATTCAAGGCAAAGGAAACCATATGCAAAGGAGTGTTCAACTTGTCCCATCTGTGCTGAATGATTGGCCGGATGTACTCATTATAGAATGCTAGAGAGGGGTCCTTCACTTGCACAACAACCCTCATCTGGTCAAGCATAAAATCGATGCACTCATACACCTCTCCAAGGTTAGGTGCATCCCCATCCCCATCCCCATATCTGATAACGCGGAATACTGGAGAAATGATGGAGAATGTATTTCACATCAGTCCAAAACACATCACTCTTCACTATCTCCTTCACCCTTCTCCCCTGCATTGTCTTGGCCTCGGCCCACCTATTCCACTCATTAGTCATAAGCATGAGTTGCAATGCCTCTTGCAACTCAATCATTCTCTCAAAGAGAATGAAATATGATGCATATCGGGTCTCCACAGGTTTCAAGAACTCCTTCGCGAAGGTCCTGAAGAGTGCATGTGAAGTGTGGTGGTTGCAGATAAACATCTGCACATCTCTCGCATCGGTGATCACTCCTCTAATCCAATCAATCTTCCCCATGTCCTTGAGTGCATTGTTCATGGCATGCACACATGGGGTCCACCAAATGTGTCTATAGGCTGCCTCAATGAGTTTCCCTGCTGCTCTACACACATGGGCTACATCTGTGACTACTTGGACCACATTCTGTGGCCCAACCTCCTCAATAGCCTCCCTGAGGACATGAAACTGAAAATCAACATCTTTGCAATGCCTTGTACAATCAACTGCTCTAAGGAAGTATGGGCCCTCTGCACATGTGACCATGATGTTGATGAGTGGACGATGGCTAATGTCCGTCCACCCATCCATAACTATGCTGCACCTAGATGCCACCCAACATGCCTTCATCTTCTCCATCAAAATATTGATATTGGAATAGCACTTATCCAAGATCGAGGTCCTCATTTTCATCTCACCTGGTGGCACTTATGATGTTCCTCCTTTCGCCACCATAGCCATCATCTCCCTATAATAAGGAGACCGTGTAACATGCAATGGAATGCCATTGGCACATAAGAACTTGCCAATGGATTCATCTATCTCATCTCTCAGCTGCACATTAAACATATCAACTATGGGGTTACTCTGCGATGTCTGCAACTTGTGTTTCCCTGTGGCTGTCCCCCTAGTGGCACTAGAAGTGGAAGTGGATGAAGATCCAAACATCATTCCTCTCATCTGCGAAGCATGAGAAGTATGTGGCGCATGATGGATTTGTTGAAGGGCTGCCCTAGTAGTCAAAGTAGTAGGGACTGAAATATTTGTGTCCTCTGGAATGCCCCAAAGCCTGTTAAACTCCATTCTATAATGTATATTTTTAGGATCTCCTTCAAAAACTTACAAGGCTCCACACCTTTTCCTGTCCAAAAAAGAAAATGTGCATTCACTCGAGTGACACTACCAAACCATTCCATGTCACAAATGTTGCACTTCCACTTCCTTGTTCCCCCACCTGAATTTGATGTGCCTTGTATTCTTGTAGCAAATAGTTTGAGAGGAGACTTCGGATCAAAAACACCCCTAGCATACTCTGCCAACAACTCTAAAGGGCAACCTGTACTAGCTGGTGCACTCGCCATGGAACTAGATTGGGCTGTAGGATCAGCTTCATGGTCATCCCTTTCATTCTCAAGTTCAAAATCTGAATCATATTCACTATGAGAATGGATTTCCATGTCATCCCCACTCATGTCTTGGGTGCTCATTGTGAAAGTGACATTGCATTTCACAAAATTAAAATAAGATCAACCTACTTTAACAAATTGAAATACAAATTTGAAATTTTAATTTTGAAAAGAAAATTTACAATTTATAATTTAAAAATCAGATTTAATTTTATATTATTTAAAAATTTAAATAAAAATATTAAATTAATAAATAATAAGATTTGATGTTGAATCTTGAGGGAAAAATGATGAAGATGAATGAATCATTCATCATTTTTCCCTCAAGATTCAACATCAAATCTGATTTTGAGATGAATAAGAAAAAAAAACAAGTTTAATATTAAAATTTTAAAATAAAAAATTTGATGTTGAATCTTGAGGGAAAAATGATGAATGATTCATTCATCTTCATCATTTTTCCCTCAAGATTCAACATCAAATCTGATTTTGAGTCTTTGAGATGAATAAGAAAAAAAAAACAAGTTTAAACTTAGAAAATAAAACAAAAACAACAAGAAATTTGAAAAAAACTTCAAAAACCCTACCTTGTGCTTGAAAAATCTCTCCAAAATGAAGTAGAATCCTCTTCCTCCTCTTCTTCTTGCTCCTTCTCACTCCTATCACACTTGCAATCTCTTTTTTCACTCCTTCAATCAGAC
Organism: Sequoia sempervirens; assembly: GCA_007258455.2. Taxonomy (NCBI): domain Eukaryota; kingdom Viridiplantae; phylum Streptophyta; class Pinopsida; order Cupressales; family Cupressaceae; genus Sequoia; species Sequoia sempervirens. The sequence goes on from VDFB02049217.1 coordinate 142,529,144, forward strand.
TTCTTCACTGTTTTTCCTCCTCTTCAGCTGGCTGCAAAAAAAATCAGTCTTTGTAAATGTGATTGAAATGATAAAATTAAGAGGTTTTGTGTTGTTTTGGAGGAAGGGGTGGGGCCCACGCCAAATTAGGGCAACAATAAAACAAAGAAAAATAAAAATTTATTTAATTTTTGAGTTAAGTCGGCCCATAGATGCGTCTCTCGGGAGACGACTAGGCATCTCCACCTCTCAGAAAGCTTGGGCGTCTCCCAAGGAGACTTGGAGACACAGGATGTCGGGAAGCAAGTACCGGTTTCCAGTCCCGAAAAGTCCAGTTTGAAATGCAACTAGATGGGGGGAAACATGTTCCCGTGGAACACTAGTCAAAACTTTGTTGATTCCCAACATATGTTCTCGGGATTATCTTCAAACTTGGAATGTTAGAACTCCTTGAGGCTATGTGTTTGTGTAATAAGTGGAGTGGAGTGTATTTTGTGGTGACTAACATGATTGATAATTGGAAGTTGTTCCTCTTTTAAGTTATTTCCTTTTATCCAATACTTCTGTATTACCAATGCAAATGTCTGCCCTTTGGTAGTATGGATTGGATAGAGTGGATTATTTTGAATCCTATCAAAATATTGTATGAATTCGTTTACAAGATGGCCTTTTGGTCTCTTGTCGGTGGAAGGTATCTTGAATATTATGATTACACTTGTCCAACTTTTGGTGTGTGAAATGGTGACAATGCACTTGCACTCCTCTTTTCGTTCTCGTTTAAAGACTCAATGAAATTCATGCCTATTCATTTCAACAACTCTTGTGTTCACATGGGGTTTAGGGGCAATATGATCATGATCCATAATTACCATGTTTTATACCAATGTCAATTCACCAAGCAGATGCTAAGTTGTGATTGAAATCAAATCGAGGAAATTTGATATTAATGTACTTTGCTACGTTCTCTCTGTCAAGCCATGGTTTCCCTATTTCAACATTATGATTGAATCTCTCCATATTTGTGCATGTTTGGGTTTCCCTCTTTCAAAATTTTGATTTAATCTCTCCATGTTGTGTATGTTTGGGTAAAGTTGTCTTACTTTTCTCTTCAAATTTGGGGAAAAGACGTCCAATGGGCCCTTGGTCTCTGGTGAAGTTGAAAGGTTCAAAATGAGCCCACTAGGGATCAAGTCTCGTTGAGTGCAAAGGCTCTAACACCGAAAAAGGGATGAGGCGGGATCGTGCCCCGGGCGAATTTGGCGGAATGGATACCCCTCAGTCCTTGGCTCTTAGCCGAAGAGGTTCAGCCCAAGAAGGCTCGTGCTCCCGTATCGGGTAGCAAAATAATTTGTGGATGACCTCCATCAAAAAAAAAAAAAAAAATTTGGGGCGAAACTTGTCTTATTTTGAAAGTGGATTTTACCACATCAAACAAGGACCAATCCATCTTTTCCCATATTTTGGTGGACATTGACATCTCCAAGCCTCTTTATGGAGAGGTTGTTTGGTTGCAACCACTGTATTATGAGAGCCTTCCGTCCCATTATAGGCACTACTTCATTATTGGACATCTTGTTTCTGAATTTTTGTGTCTCTGTTGTAAGATTGCAAGATTTGCTACTTGGTAGCACACTGCCCTACCCAATCATTTGACTATGGATGCCCTTGTTGCTTCTCCCCCTTTAGTGGACAAGGCTTTCACCTCCCTATCAATGGATCATGTTGTTGTGGATGTCCCCCTGTTGTGGCTACCCTCGAGGGTGATGTTACTTTAAATATTTCATCAACCCTTGAAAGGACTTTTTTGGATTTGGTGTAGACTTCTCAAGCATTGTTTGGCTTTATTTCCTAGATTGTGGGCTTTAGGGGGACTCTTGTCATTGATTGGTTGATAGATTCTATTTTGCATTTGACTTCCTTGGGCAAGCAAATTGTTTTCCTTAGTGATATGGGGCGACTCAGGATGTGGTGGTGGAGGATGCCTTCCTCTCTCCACATCAATTGAGTTTGAATGATGTATCCTGGATTATTGTTCAAGAAAGAAGAGAGGTCTTCCTAAATCTATTTCAAAGTTCCATCCCTACGTTAAGGGTGTGAGGACAACTACAAAGATGTCAGACATTGTTTAGGTTTTGGTTGTTTGTTCATTTGTGGTTTGACTTTTTTAGTGGGGTAGCTTGGCTGCAATTTTGCTATTGACTGGCTTTTGTGTTGGTTGATGTTTGTTGTAAAAGGTTCCAAGGTCCCTTCAAAACCTTGTTTTACCCATATAATTAAAAAAATATTAAGATAGGGTTACATTAAGTGACATAATGTTGGAGGTGAAAACGAGATTATAACACCCCCATGAATAAAAGGTTTGCCTATGAGAAGCTATTGTGGGTTAAAACTCTAATACAGATGGGGTTGTGCCTCCTTTCCTTAATTACCTAAATTGCAAGTTTACTATTAAATATCAACTATAAAAATTCAAAAGGCAATTGTGGGAACACAAATCACTTCTATAATGACCTTTAAACTTGCCTTCTCTTGCAACCATATTCAAACTAAAATCTACACAATTTACACCCTATGGAGATCAGTAAGTAACTATGAAACTTATGGCATGTATCCTTATGCTTGCTATATGACAATGAATTGACACAAATTTTGTGGGTGATTTAGAACCCAATGGCCATGCTAGTAGTCACTTTTTTCTTTCATTCTAAAAGGGCTGGTCTTTGGGTTTGTTGTATTTTTGAATGGGTTCTACACTTGTCAAACCTATTTGAATGTATGTTTGTGGGTTTGGTTCCAGTGAAGGCACTACTTTGTCTTCATTGGGTGGGTTTGGCAAGTGTCTAGAAATTCCTTGTTACCTAATCCTTAGTGCAAGTTTACCTCCACAACAACTTATATTGTTTGCATCTCCTTTTTCTATAAACTTACGAACCAGACTATATTCCCATACTATTTTTATTATTTATCTTGAATTGTATATTTCCCACTTCTTTTTTTTGCTACCTATGAACCAAATTGTAGTGTCCATATCTTCTTTTCCTTATTTATCTTGATTTGTTGTACCTTTTTGAAGCATAAGAACAATTTTTTTTTAGTGTGGAGGTTATTATTGAACTAAACTAATCCATTTTAGACCACTTAAGTAGTTTGCTTATCCTTTGGAAACTCGCATATGTTACTACACTTTAGCATATTAGAACAATGAAGGCTAGGCCAAGATAAACTAACCAAGAATATAAATTTATCTATTGTAATGTTTAATCTTATATGTCTTTTCATTGGATCTTTGTGTTCTCTCAACACTCCTTGAATCTCCTCCTAGAGATTTTTTTTTAGAACACTTGGTCAAGACCCATTTTGTACTAGTATCTTTGTGTTGATTGAAATAATGTTTTGACTTAGGTAAAAATTTCTTTTGCTATTTTCGACACATCTTTCAAAAAAATATTGTTGAAATAAATTTCTCAATGTTCTCATAGCATTAGGTTAGTGAAACTAAATGGATGAAGGGTGCATTGCAAAAGTCATTTGATATTTTTTTTCATCACTTACTTGATAATTGGTAGGTTTAACATGGTGGTCCTAACCTCAATGATTTTGATAATGAACTCGTAAAAGAAGTAGCCAAATTTCTACAACTTTTTGAAAAATTACTTGTTTAATGAGTTGTTAATGCATGATGGACTCTGTCGAGCACAAATTAGGTGAAAAGACAATGTCAAAAATTTAAGTTGCATTGATCATTCCCAAAGCCTTGTGGTCTTTTGCGATGTAACTAACCTAAGATTTCTACAAAACTCTGCTTGCAAAATATACCTTGTGATCTAATTTTTCATCTTTGCACAAATATATTTTTAGTTGTAAAATTGAATGGATCATATGAGTGTGGAACTCTTTGCCTTAATATGAATACCTCATATTAGGCACGCTTATCAATGTTAACATTAGTGAGTATTTTGCTGTTGTTTGCATATGAATAACATTCCCTTCTTTGTGAAGGCATCAAGTAGGTAAGTGTAATGTCCTTGTTCAGAACAATAATGCAAATTCGATGCTTAACCTTCCATAAACACTTATTATTTTAATAACTACACTAACTACCCTAACATTCACCTAGATCTTAGACAAGGCTAATTAAAACTATTATTTATGTTGGTATATTCCACCATTGTCCACCCGTAGATAGTTTGTTATTGTTTGGTTCTGATTTGTTATTGTTTGATAGTGTATTTAGGAATTTGGTTAGTATTTTGTTGAACCTATCACTACCAGAATATACATGGGTTTTATCATTTCTCCATGTATAAATATGTTCCATAATACAAACCAAAATTATTTGATTGCTCCACAAAATATGATATTGTATCAGAGCAAAGAGAGGTGTACTTTCACTTGGTTATCCTTTGAAGGAGCATCTATTACAGTAGGATTCTATGCCTATTGTTTTGTGAGGAGAGAATGTTGGAGAGTTGGCATTAGGAACCTGCGTGTCAAAAAATAGAGGTGTAATTATTAGAGCAAAGAGAAAATCTTGGGCCGTGGAGCTTTTGACCAGCGCATAGGCCGTGGATTTTGATTGCCTCATGCTAATCTTTATTCATTAATCTCATGCCAGTCTTGCGTGAAGATTGAAGATTGGCATTTAGCTCCATTGTGGTGTGTTTTGAAGACCCGCCATACATCAGGAGGTGCCATATATCGCTGGAGATAGCCGTTGCAAGAAGAAGACGCCACATTCTCTCATAATCTGTGGGCGATTTATCTATGCAAGCCATGATTTTTCCATGTGAATCTCTACCTGCGGAGGTGGAAGGCAACGCTCAGGCACAAAAAAAGTCGTTAAGAGACTGCAGAAAGTGAATGAAAAGTAGCTGATGTTTTTTTTTTTTTGTGAAGCCGATGCATAAAGAGGTAGTTGAAGCCGCCCACATCATATTTTGAGTCTTAGTTTGAAAATAAAAGAGTTGCCTCTGACTGGAACCGACGGCTGCTGATTGGCCTGTATTATAACAACACTCACATCGTTTGCTATTGAAGATAGTAATGATTCAAGGCACGATCTGCTAGCAATCTTCTGTGCAGTCTTCATAGTTAAAGCCAGCTGTAAATCGTAGAATTCCCTCAAAGTAAATCTGCCATTGACCATTGCTTTAGAGGTACAACATTTCTTGTTGTTTAAAATGAATTCTGGGTTTGGGTTTGTGTGTGTGGGGCGATAATGTAGTAGAACGAGAACATTGGTGTTCATATATTCCTCACCATCTAACATGCAAATGACAATTGAGTAGGAGTGTTGATAATAAGATCTATGTTAGTCCCAATAGCTGTTCAATGAAAACTTTGTATTTGTGGAGTGTTTCATTTTGTAAAAGTTTTCTATACCTTGGTGGGGTCCACGAGATATACACTAGGCAACATGCATTCATACCTGCTGGCAGCAGTTCTATTATCCTGCATGGGGTTCATATGCTAATAAACAAATTAGGAAGCTGCCAAGCATATTATTAGATTTGGGAAGTTCGGAAAACAAAATAAAAATAAAAATGTAAGCCTATGTTTAAACAAAATTGTAACTTTCAACTCTTTAAAGGGGGTATTATTTTTCTTCTCTAACAAAATGGCAAGAAGTTCTCCAAAGTTTCTTCTTCCTGACTCTTAGCTATTGCGTGAAAACAATTATTCTGGATGGAAAACCAAACTCAAAACTCAACTCAAGTTTGAGGAAGTCTAGGATGTGGTTAATGGCACCATAGCAAGACATAAAACAGATGTTGATGAGCAGGGGAAATTTGATCAAGCCGACAAAAAGGCAAAATTGATCATTCTATTTAGTGTGTCTGATGAAGTTTAGCCTTTTATCCGAGATTCGTCCACAACCAAAGATGCATGGGACAAGCCCAAGATGATATATGAGGCCAAGAATCAAAATCAAATCCTAAATTTGCAAAGTCAACAACATGGCCTGAAGATGAATAATGGAGAACAATTGGAATCCTTTCTTAAAAGGATTGTAGAGTCGAAAGCCTCATTACAAGCATTGGGAGAAACAATTGATGATGTAGTTTTGGTGCGTATTGTTCTACGGGCTTTACCTTCCAGATATAAAGTCTTTGTGACAACTTTGAATGTCACTAAGACAAAACCCACTTTTGAAAAGCTCATGAATCTGCTCCAAAAAGAAGAATCTTTAAGGCATGAACATGAGGAGGATCATGCCATGACCACTCATCATAAAGGCAAGAAGCCTATGAAGTAGTGTCCAATATGTGAAAGAGTTGGACATGATGTTAAAAATTGTTGGTACAATTCCTTCAACAAAGGATCATCCAACAAACCACATCCAAAGAAGCCATTTCAAAGTGGCAAACCACAATGGGAGCAGAAGAACAAACAAAAACAAAAAAGCAATGTTGTTGAAGTAGAAGATTCTCCAGATGAGGAATACGTGCTTTCATCCCACACTTTAGAAGACGGTTCACAATCAACCTCAATATGGTATGTGGAAACAGGTGCTACAAAGCACATGACTGGATAGAAGGAGTGGTTTCTCACATTGAAACCCTATCATGGTACATTCACTCTAGGAGATGATACCGCCCATGAAATCAAAGGTATTGGTGACATCTCTTTGAAGTTTGGCATCAATCATTGTAGGCTTACTAATGTCCTGTACATCAAAAATCTCCTTTCTATTAATCAATTTCTTGACCACAACCTTAGGATTGGGTTTGATAGCCATTAGGATACAAAGATTTGTCTTATCAAAGATAAGTGTAAAAATGAAAAGATTGTTGCTAGTGCTACTGAGATTGGAAAAATGTTCCAAGCTTGATATAGTTGCTAATAATCAAGCCTTAGTGACTAGGATAGAAGATCTTGCTTTCTGCTTTAACATTGTAGATTTGGTCATTTAAGCCTTTGGTTACTTGCTAACCTTGGTAAAATCTGGAGTGAAAGGTTTCCTCCTTGAGAGTTAAGTGCTATTTGTTCTGGTTGTATTGTTGGAAAACAACATAGAAGACACCCCTTCTATCCTAGTGAGCATCATCACAGGCCAACCTTTGTAGTTGGGGTGCATGAATTTAATATAGGCCTCATATGAAGTGAAAATGGGTACAAATTACTTTTAGGCTGTTTGTTGATGATCATGCAAAGGGAAAATGTGGGTATATTGCTTGCAACATAAAGATGAAGCTCTATCATATTTCCACGAGTTTGTACTCGGTGGAAAATACACGAATCAGCGTATTGATGTTCTCCACTCAGATTGAGAGGAATATACCAACACAAAATTCTCCACATATCACGAGAAAGAAAATGGAATTCAACGTCAACTAATTGTAAATTGAATGGATCTATGGTGTGGAACTCTTTGCCTTAATATGAGATACCTCATATTAGGCACCCTTATCAATGTTAACATTAGTGTCTCAAAAGTATTTTGTTGTTGTTTGTATATGAATAACATTCCCTTCTTTGTGAAGGCATCAAGTAGGTAAGTGTAATGTCATGCTTAACCTTCCATAAACACTTATTATTTTAATAACTACACTAACTACCCTAACATTCACCTAGATCTTAGACAAGGCTAATTAAAACTATTGTTTATGTTGGTATATTCCACCATTGTCCACCCGTAGATAGTTTGTTATTGTTTGGTTCTGATTTGTTATTGTTTGGTAGTACATTTAGGAATTTGGTGAGTATTTTGTTGAACTCGTCACTACCAAAATATACATGGGTTTTATCATTTCTCCATGTATAAAATATTTTCATAAAACAAACAAATTATTTGATTGCTCCCACAAAATATGATATAAGTATCAAAGCAAAGAGATTATGTGCCTACTTTCATTGGGTTATCCTTAGGCATCTATTGATAGGATTCTATGCTATTATTTTGTGAGGAGAGAATGTTGGAGAGTTGGCATTAGAACGTGGTCAGGAGAATAATGATTGTGATTATTAGGCAAAATGAAAATCTTGGGCCGTGGAGCTTTTGTCGGTATAGGCCATTTGGGTTTTGATTGCCTCATACTAATCTTTATTCATTAATCTCATGCAGTCTTGCATGAAAGATTGAAGATTGGCATTTGAAAAGCTCCATTAATGGTGTCTTTTGAAGACACCTTATACATCGGGGAGGTGCCATATATATTTGGAGATAGCCGTTGCAAGAAGAAGGCGCCACATTCTCTCATAATCGTAGTGATTATCTATGCAAGCCATGATTTTTCCATGAATCTCTACTGTGGAGGTGGAAGAAGCGCTCGAACAAAAAGTAAGTCGTTAAAGTGCAGAGAAGTGAATGAAAAGTAGTGATCTTTTTTTGTGAAAGGCGATGCATAAAGAGGTAGTTGAAGCCACCCATATCATATTTTGAGTCTTAGTTTTGAAAATAAAAGAGTTGCCTCATTTGGGCAAACTGCTGATTGGCCTGTATTATAACAACACTCACATCGTTTGCTATTGAAGATAGTAATGATTCAAGGCACGATCTGCTAGCAATCTTCTGTGTAGTCTTCATAGTTAAAGCCACTTGTAAATCATAGAATTCCCTCAAAGTAAATCTTCCATCGACCATTGCTTTAGAGGTACAACATTTCTTGTTGTTTAAAATGAATTATGGGTTTGGGTTTCTATGTGTGGGGCGATAATGTAGTAGAATGAGAACATTGGTGTTCATATATTCCTCACCATCTAACATGCAAATGACAATTGAGTAGTGTTGATCGCTGTTTATGCACTGTCAAGGCCTGACATGAATACCTTGGGGTTATCTCTTGAGGCTTGCTAATAGAGATTTACCTTTTAAGAGAGATATGATATTGCATATTATGTGTTGTTTGTTGTGCAGGAAACAACGATCAACAACAACAAGAAGTAGGAGTGTTGATAATGAGATCTATGTTAGTCCCAATAGCTGTTCAATGAAAACATTGTATTTGTGGAGTGTTTCATTTTGTCAAACTTTTCTGTACCTTGGTGGGGTCCACGAGATATACACTAGGCAACATGCATTCATACCTGCTGGCAGCAGTTCTATTATCCTGCATGGGGTTCATATGCTAATAAACAAAATAGGAAGCTGCCAAGCATATTATTAGAGTTGGGAAGTTCGGAAAACAAAATAAAAATAAAAATTCAAGCCTATGTTTAAACAAAATTGTAACTTTCAACTCTTTAAAGGGGGTATTAGTTTTCTTCTCTAACAAAATGGCAAGCAGTTCTCCAAAGTTTCTTCTTCCCAATTCTTAGCTATTGCGCGAAAACAATTATTTTGCATGGAAAACCAAACTCAAAACTCAACTCAAGTTTGAGGAAGTATGGAATGTGGTTAATGGCACCACAACAAGACATAAAATAGATGTTGATGAGCAAGAGAATTTGATCAAGCTGACAAAAAAGAAAAATTGATCATTCTATTCAATGTGTTTGATGAAGTTTAGCCTTTTATCTGAGACTTGTCCACAACCAAAGATGCAAGGGACAAGCTCAAGATGATATATGAGGCCAAGAATCAAAATCAAATCCTGAATTTGCAAAGTCAGCGACATGGCCTGAAGATGAAGAATGGAGAACAATTGGAATCCTTTCTCAAAATGATTGCAAAGTTGAGAGCCTCATTACAAGCATTGGGAGAAACAATTGATGATGTAGTTTTGGTGCTTATTGTTCTATGGGTACTACCTTCTAGATATAAAGTCTTTGTGAAAACTTTGAATGTCACTAAGACACCACCCACTTTTGAAAAGCTCATGAATTTGCTCCAAAAAGAAGAATCTTTAAGGCATGAACATGAGGAGGAAGATCATGCTATGACCACTCATCATAAAGGAAAGAAGCCTATGAAGTAGTGTCCAATATGTGAAAGAGTTGGACATGATGTGAAAAATTGTTGGTACAATTCCTTCAATAAAGGATTATCCAACAAACCACATCTAAAGAAGCCACTTCAAAGTGGCAAACCACAATGGGAGCGGAAGAACAAACAAAAACAAAAAAGTAATGTTGCTGAAGCAGAAGATTCTCCAGATGAGGAATATGTGCTTTCATCCCACACTTTAGAAGACGGTTCATAATCAACCTCAATATGGTATGTGGACACGGGTGCTGCAAAGCACATGACTAGATAGAAGGAGTGGTTTCTCACATTGAAACCCTATCATGGTACAATCACTCTAGGAGATGATACCGCCCATGAAATCAAAGGTAGTGGTGACATCTCTTTGAAGTTTGGCATCAATCATTGTAGGCTTACTAATGTCTTGTACATCAAAAATCTCCTTTTTGTTAATCAATTTCTTGACCACAACCTTAGGATTGGGTTTGATAGCCATTAGGATACAAAGATTTGTCTTATCAAAGATAAGTGTAAAAATGAAAAGATTGTTGCCAATGCTATTGAGATTGGAAAAATGTTCAAGCTTGATATAGTTGCTAATAATCAAGCCTTAGTGACTAAGGATGAAGATCTTGCTCTACTTTAGCATTGTAGATTTGGTCATTTAAGCACTGGTTACTTGCTAACACTTAGTAAGAAATGCAGAGTAAAAAGGATTTCCTCACTTGAGAAGTCGAGTGCTATTTGTTCTAGTTGTATTGTTGGAAAACAACATAGAACACCCTTCTATCTTAGTGAGCATCATGCAAGCCAACCTTTGTAGTTGGTGCATACCAATTTGTACAGGCCTCTGCCCCCTACTGAAAATGGGTACAAGTACTTTTAGCTATTTGTTGATGATCATACAAGGAAAATGTGGGTATATTGCTTGCAACATAAAGATGAAGCTCTATCATATTTCATAGAGTTTTGCACTTAGGTGGAGAAAAATACGAATCATTGTATTCGTGTTCTCCACTCAGATTGAGGAGGGAATATACCAACACAAAATTCTTCACATATCTGAAAGAAAATGGAATTCAACGTCAACTAATTGCAACATATACACCTCAACAAAATGGAGTTGCTGAATGGAGAAATCACATCATTGTGGAGATGGTCCAAAGTATGTTGAAAGATTCTCAACTAGAGCGTGCATATTGGGCCAAAGCTGTTTACACAACAATTTATCTTTTGAATCGTGCACCAACCAATGCATTTGATGGCATTACACCAGAAGAAGCAAGGACATGGGTAAAGCCTTCTATCTCTTATCTTCATGTGTTTGGATGCACTGCCTATATGCACATTCCTAAACAAAAAAGGAAGAAGCTAGATGAAAAATTGATGAAAAGTATTCTTCTAGGATATATATAGTAATGAATCCAAAGCATACTGCCTTATGGATCCCAATACAAAGAAGATATACATTAGTAGAGAAGTAATTTTTGATGAGAAGAATGATGTAAGTTCTCCTCCTGCATCATCATCTACTTCAGATAGTGCCTTTTTTCAACATGGATGGTAAAAATGATGGGCACGTTGATAATCAATCAACACCCACCAATGCCACAAAACCTTTACCAAAGTGGTACACTAGTACCATTCGAGATGCAAAGTTAGATGGGGTCCTAGACACTTCCACTTCAGGTCTAAGGACTCACAACATGGCTTTCAATGAGGTAAACTTTGCACTGATGACTTCAATTGTTGAAACTTTGCACATATTTATACACTTGGGAGCTTGTTGATTTACCACCTGGTAAGAAAGGAATTGGTTGTAAATGAATTTTTAAAACTAAGTATAAAGAAAATGGTAGTATAGATAAACATAAGGCTAGACTTGTAGCCAAGGGTTATGCCTAGAAAGAAGGAATAAACTATGAGGAAACATTTGCTCCCACTGCAAAGATAAAAACCATTAGAATGATTTTTGCTTTAGCTGCTCAATTTGGATGGAAAATGTATCAAATGGATGTAAAAATGCCTTTCTTAATGAGGACCTTAAGGAAGAGGTCTATATGACCCAACCAGAGGGATATGTTGCACCTGGTAAAGAGGAAAAGGTTTGTAAACTTGTCAAGCCCCTCTATGGTCTCAAATATGCTCCTAGAGCTTGGTATATAAAAAATCATGAACATCTACTACAACATGGTTTCACTAGGCATCCATATGATCCAAGATAATTATTGTATATGTTGATGACTTGGTTATCACAGACAGCTCAGAAGTAATGGTTGAAACATCCAAGAATGATCTCAAGAAGACATTTGATACGACAAATCTCGGGCTAGTATACTATTGTCTCGGCTTAGAGGTATGGCACACAAATCATCATATCTTTGTATCTCAAAGAAAATATGCCAAGACATTACTTGAGAAATTCAGAATGATGGATTCCAAACCCATGTCTACACCTATATATGGAATCAGGTTTGCAATTATCTATTTATGATTCATCTCCTTAGGTGAATGCAACTCTTTATCACAAAATGATAGGAGCTTTGATTTACTTGACTTATACTAGACTAGATATTAGTTTTGTTGTTAATTATCTATCAATATTTATGCAAGAACCAAAAATTTGTCATTGGAAAGAAACAAAATTGATACTAAGGTATATCCAAGGTACAATGAATCATGGTCTAGAATATAAAAGGAGTGACCAATTCTTCTTGATAGGGTATAAAGATGCAGATTATGTAGGTTTACTTGATGATAGGAAATCTACATTTGGATTTGTTTTCTTCTTGAGTTTAGGTCCTATTTCTTGGGGAAGTAAGAAACAAGCCACAATTGCTCATTCCTCAACAAAAGAAAAATATCATGCAACAAGTGCAATAGTTTGTGAAGCAGTATGGCTACGTTGCATATTAGAAGGATTAGGGGTACTACAAAACCAACCTACAGTCCTCTATTGTGACAATCAGAGTGTTCTCAAGCTTGTTTGCAATCCAGTGTTTCATGAACGAACCAAGCATATTGAAGTTTACTGCCACTTCATAAGAGAACATGTTCAACAAAATAACATTCAACTCCAATACTACTCTACTCAGGAACAACATGAAAATATCTTCACCAAGCCCCTTGCACGTGTGAAGTTTGAATCATTTTAGGGTTCTCTTATTAGTAATTTAAAACAATGAGGTAATAAGGGGGGAATGTTGGTATATTCCACCATTGTCCACCTGTAGATAGTTTGTTATTGTTTGGCTTTGATTTGTTATTGTTTGGTAGTACATTTAGGAATTTGGTGAGTATTTTGTTGAACCCATCACTACCATAATATACATGGGTTTTATCATTTCTCCATGTATAAAAATGTTCCATAATGCAAACCAAATTATTCAATTGCTCCACAAAATATGATAGTTTATGCATAAACAGTACAATTATATTTAAACAACAAATGACAACAATGATTCTTGATCTTATTATAATGAACAAAAAATAACAAGTGCAAATCTTGATTTCTTTCTTATTACAATAATGGTTGTATTACATTCAAATAATTCTACAATATCACTAACTGTAACAACCCTAGTGTTCTACTTAGTAAAATTTCAAAATTTTCACCTCAAGTGAATGATCTATGATGCCATAACATAGCAATACAATTTTTTCTTTTCCATAATGCAAATTACATGCACATTTTGAAATAAACACTATTCCAAACTTCCATTGCATTTCATTGTAATTTCACAAATCTTCCCATAACCTAGATTTCATATTGAATAAACTCAAGTTTATCATTCATGATTACAACCCTCCATATAAATGGGTACATGATACATACATATGTAGCTCTCCCGAGCTTTATTGGAAATAGATATACAACTGGTCTTGATGTTGCCACATTGGTGCATACATTCTAGATGTCCTCGTTCCCTGGTGCATATACTATAGTTGTCCCCAATGCTGGTGCAAACATCTGCAAACCTTGGCTGCCAATTGATGAAGAGAACCATCACTCAAGTGCTTTTTTGCAAACCACAAACTCAAATGTGGTGCCTCGCACATTTCCCACATATGGCAAGATGGACCTACCCTTTGATGAAGAGATTGGTTGGTAAAACCCCATAAAAATAGCCTATCTGAGCTTAGTTTTGTGTCCTACATAACTAGAACTTGTAGACACTACAATCTTGAACTAACATGCATAAAAGGAACACAATGAATTGATAGTGCAACTAGTGGAAAATTAAACACTACTTCGGCCAAAGTATTCTCATCCAGTACTTCAATTGATAGTCATCCTATTCACATACACTACCATAAATCAATTTCAATTTTGACCATTCATATACTATGCATAGGTAATTTTCTTCCATAGGTAATCTTAAACCTTAGAAACAACCTATTCCCTTTTCAAATCACAAAGATACTTCTCTCAAGTATAATTCACATATACAAGCTATTCCCTTCACTAGACAATCTAATCCCAAGAATAACCTATTCTCTTCATTGGATAGTCTAATCCCAGGAATAACCTATTCCCTTCACTGGACAATCTTATCTTAGAAATAACTTTATATTCTAAAGTATAACTACATAAGCTTCATTTTATCATATAATAAATACTCATAATAACTGAATCCATTTAGGAATATATCATGTTAATAAGTGGTTCTCATCAAGAGTATAATATCATTAATAAATGGCCTTATTCGAAGAGAAATCATATCAATAAATGATTCTATTTGAGAGTGTAATCTCCTTAGTAAAAAGGTTATTCAAAGAGTAGAATCTTGTAAAAAATATGACTTCACATCAAGAGTATAAAGCAACCAAACAAGTAACAACTCAAACTCAATAGGTAATCCCACCTATGGAGCTCCAATCAAATAGTAATTCACAAACACAAGTGATCAACTTACTCACATAGGTGAGTTTCAACCTTGATATATCCTAATCCTAGGATAATCATAAATCAGTCCGATCATATAGGTTAATCTAAACCTATGTGTTCCAAACAAAGATCAAATAAACAACCCAACCAAGTAGGTTATTCTTAACCTATTGGTTCCAATGGGCAATCAAGTAAATATTCCAACCTAGTAGGTTATTCTTAACCTACAATATCAATCATTAATCAAATATACTTCTCAACCTAGGGTTTCATTTAGTAGTAAAGTAATGATCAAGTGATCATTCAAGTATAGATTAGCAATATGACATCTCATCCTATCATATCTTTCATACTATCACTGTTGATGTATTGCTAAACCTTATCATTCCTAAGGTTTCCTAGCATTATAAGCTAACAATGTCAAGTCACTTCATGACATTGATACATTTCACAATATACATGTAGTGTAGCCTATATATGTATAGAAACATCATCATTTGAATTCCCATATAGGGCACTAGGATTATTAAATAACTTCCTTAAGCTATTCAAGCTTTCATCAATCCTAGTAAATAATACTATTGATAATATCTACTCCTTAATAAGGAGTAAGTACAAACACTCATAAGGAAATCATATCAACAAGGATCTTTTTCTTTCCAATAAGAAAATAGATCATTACTCTATTTCAAACAATCAAATGCAAATCCAAACAAAACATATAAGACATTCAATCTTTCAAAAAAATGGATAAACATAAAGAGAATAGAATCTCATGCCTATTAATCACTTTAATCCAATTGACCCAATGGTTCTTAAGCTTGGCTCCCTCTGAAAATCAACTTAGCAACAAATCCTCCTCAATTCCTCTCACTAATGTTTCCTCACAAAATACCTCTCAACAAAATAAGAACCTCACAAATAAAATGCAGCAAAATGGAGAAGCATAATAATGCATAGTAAAAGTGTACCCAAATGAGGTAAGAGTGCTTCATATTTATACCCAAAAACCAACATCTACAGGCTAGAAACAAGGCCTACGAAATGACACTTCTCATTTCAATTCAATCAACTCAACTTGATAGTAAAAGGTGGAAAATTCCTATTTCAATACTCATCCAAACAGGACAATCGACTGATTCTTTTCTTGCCAACAACATGTTGAATGATTCATATTACACATGTTCTAATCTAGAAATTAAATTACAGGCTCAAGAGACTTCTAATGAATCACAAAGTTCATAATATGGCACCAACAATTCACCATATTCCCTATTATCTAGCTTGTTGTTTCACAAAAGAATAAGTCTATACTCATTTGGCTACATTTTACTTAGCTAACTTGGTGTAAGCCAAAGCATTCGACACATAACATATGAGTCGACCTCCCTTTTTATAGTGCT
Source organism: Sequoia sempervirens (assembly GCA_007258455.2). Taxonomy (NCBI): domain Eukaryota; kingdom Viridiplantae; phylum Streptophyta; class Pinopsida; order Cupressales; family Cupressaceae; genus Sequoia; species Sequoia sempervirens. Next base: position 142,545,258 of record VDFB02049217.1, read on the forward strand.
GCATTATCATTAACTCAACACGTTGCTTTGTGATGCATAGAAAAATGAATACCTTAGAGATATCACACTTTTTTCACCAATCATTCACTAATGTCCTAGGGGTCCTAATTGGATTGAATAGAAACCTCACAAGGTGAGTCAATTCACAATGAGGAATACCTAGGAGGGGGTTCTTTTAGCTTTAGGGGTTCACAACCAAGCAAATGCTTGGAAAAGACAAATGTTGGAAAACATAGTGTGATATGCAAAATGACCCAGAATTAGAAATGCAAGTTATATGAGAGATGGAAATGATGAAATTAAGCTACACAAAGTTAGGGTATGTGTACCTGGGAAATTTGGAGATGTTATGAGGACTCTGGAAATGTAAAGAAGCTATTCAGAAATGCCAGGGAGGACTATGACGCCCAAAATGGCTTATTAGTTCCGCTGCTATTTTTTGGGGCCAATACAGGGTCTTCAGATCTCAGAACTAGATCTTAGAAAATCTTTGAAAAATAAGCTTGGGAGGACTAAGATGCCCAAGATGGTGTATTAGTCCCATTTTGAATTTCTGCAAAATCTGAACAAGATCTAGAGCTCCAAGGTCTGCACTTGCTTTTTCTCATATCCCATGCACTAATACATTTTGACTCAAAATCCGAGAAAAGTTCGTCAGAATTTTGATGGCATTTTGTCAGTATTTTTTCATTGATTTTTTGACGACATTTGAAACGTCGAAATTTTGACCCAGCATTGTCGGTTGAGTCAGAATTTTGACATTTCAAATTTCATCGAAAAATGGACGAAAAAATACTGACGAAATGGCGTCGAAATTTCGATGAAATTTTGTTGGATTTAGAGTCAAATTTTATCAATGCTAGGCTCTGAATTTTTTGAATGTGGCTTGTAGGTGAGTTTCCAAATATGACAACTTTGTAGCTTTGCAAATTTTCACTTTAAAGGATCTTCACGTCTTCAACCTAGATCTACAAATACAAACACACAAGAGAGGAAAAAATTGTTGATTGTTTGTGAAAGGGGGTTTACCTTAGTCAAACCCATTGTAGGTAATTAAAACTTGAAATGAAATAGCAATAATCAAGGAAATGGTGAAGGAACAACATGCAATGCTACAACTCACCAAACCCTTATAAAATTTGCAAACTTGTGTGCAATGGTTGCAATGGATATGGATCTTGAATGCTTGAAAGATAGGACTTGAATTGCTTTGCTTGAATCAAAACCCTATATCAAATATGTTAGCACAACAACACACATGATGCAAGAATATCTTTGAAATGATGATTGAATCTTGATGATGGCTCCAAATGCTTGATAGAATTTCTCTTGAATGATCTTGTGAACTTAATTTGATATTAGGAATGCTCTCAAAAAAGATTTGATTTGAAATGAGTGAAGGAACCCTATATTTATACTTATTCATGCTCAATATCCCAAAATTACACTACACCAAGCTGACATATGAATCATTAAATAAAAGAGGCTAATCTTGCTAGAATTTGAAATTGGGTCTCAAAAATAAGCTGAGGACAAAACCACCCTAGGTGGCATCTTAGTCCCAAGGCTCAAATCTCAGGGCACAAACTCCAAAAAGGGACCTTTTCAGGTATATTCAAAATTAGGTTCCCAAGATCCATGGAGGACAAAGACACCCTAGGTGGTGTTTTAGTGCTAGTCCACAAATGAGGGACACATAGACAAAAACATTACATGATCATGTATCTTTTGATATTTGTTAGGATTTTCCATAAAAATATATAGTTCATAGGGCTTGTGGATGCAAAATAGGACCAATTAAGCCATAAAGAAGCATAAATAAAGCAAGGCGGACCCAAACAAGTGTGAAAATGCAAGGGTATGCATTTTACTACACTAAATTTAGCTCCCATTTTAGTGAGAGGATGAACTTGCTTCAAACTCACACTAAAGTAGCCAACCACACAATCAAAAGGGGTTCAAATGTACAAATGCTAGTAAGATAGGATGACAATAATCAAGAGGGATGATCAAGCCCCTAGGATCGATATCCTATGGCAAACCAACATAAGCACAAAGGAACACATATGCGGATGATATATGAACCCATAACCAAATTGTAAACATACACCATCAAAGATAGGCAAAAGGAAAAAGAAAAAGGAAAAATGCAATGAATCAAGCTTCAAATGGCCATCCAATGTGGTGGACCAGGTCTAGGTTGTTTTTCAAAAAAGGTTTACAAGTTGAATGTCATGTCCCTTCTGTTGATTGACATCTCGAATTACAGGATTGGCCTATCCTGACCCTCATAGGCCGATAGAATGGATAGAGGTCACGCCGGGCTTAGCTCCGGCCAGTTAAGCGAGTTTGGTCAGTAGGCTTTTCGTTTGAAACCGTCACGAGACTTCTTACGAGTTGCTATTTTAGCAGGTTCACAGTGAGAGTCAGTGGGGACCCACTGCTATTTTAAGCGATATGGCTGGCGGCGTTAAGAATCCGCCGGTGTTAAATGGAAGCAGGAGCCAGGCAGTCATGGATGGTAACAAGAGAAATATTAATATTTAATTGTATTAATTAAATATTAATTATTTAATGATTATAATATAAAAGATTATAATATTAGAATTATAGCAAGTGATTCTTCTTGAGGGAGTGCGCCATCATCGGAGAAGGGGCCAAATTTGTGATTATATTTTATTATAAAAATTTGGTAGAGAACTATGGAAAATAATAAAATAATAAAAGTGCAAATTTTTAATGAAATCCTATCTTTAGGAAATCGCTTTGAGGAGGTTGATATCTTTGTTGCATTGAGGTGAGGATTATGTGATTGTGTGAAATAAGAAATTGATCAACTTTGATCGAGCAAAGCTTTAGGGTTTGAAACTCGAATTCCTTGGGGAACGAGCCATCTCCACTGGAAGCAGTTTAGAGGGTGTGAAATAACACCTGATTTATTGCAGCTGAGAGATTTCTTCATTCAGAAGAAATTACAGAACTTCATATTGATTCAAACTTCAGAGTTATCAGAGATATTTTTATTCAGAAGAGGTATTGCACAGAGGCACCTATATTCATTATATCCAGAGATTCCAGAGAAGCCGTACACTTTATTTATTCTTTGCTGCTGTTTCATCAGGCCGTACTATTTGTACCAGGCCGTACCATCATTGGGAAGGGCGTATTCTCCAGAGGAAGCATTGTTTCAACATAGTTTTCATCTGGGAGCATATTGCAAATCAAGGCGCCTATCCTTATTGATATACTGGAGACTTATTGAGTGCCGTACTTAATTCATTGATTGCTGATCATCATCAGGCCGTACTGCTGTGTACTTGGCCGTACCATCAGCTAGGAGGCGAGTTCTTACTTCTGATCAAAGCGTCTATCCTTCAGGCAAGTAACCTTCATTTAATTTGGCGCTAGGGAAGCTGGAGTCTCCTGAGGTTGTCAGACAAGAGGAGAAGTTCATATTTGATGCAGCCGCACC
>VDFB02049217.1:142548829-142747869 GCA_007258455.2 Sequoia sempervirens
AAAGATAACACATGTTTATAGGGATCCATCTCTCAACCCATCTCCCTCTTCGTGTCACTTTATCTGTCTTTCCCTCTATCTCTTTATCTCTTTCTCTCTATACATGTCTTCCTCTCTCTCCCTCTCTTTGGGTGATCCCACAATAATGGGTTACACTTTTTGGCCAAATTTGGCATGAAAATCAACATTTTTCACCAGATCTTTACTTTCTTACACCTATAACAGCTAAACCATTAAGAATTTGAAGATGAAGCTAATTAGTGATTTGTGAGATTTTGTGTGTAGATTCTAATTATATATTTTTTAAAAAAAATTAAAAAAAATTGTGAATCATTTTATGTAATTTTTAATAACTTATTTTTTCTACTAAACAACATTTTTAAAAAGTGATGTTTACTGTGTAAGGCATAACTTTTTAATAGAAAAGATACAATTCTAATTTTTAAAATACAAATTTGTCACGCCAATATCTAGAGAATGGATAATTTTTTATAATTTTTTGTTGCATATACTTTTAATTAATTTTCTAAGTCAGAGTAATTATAATTTGGACAAAGGTGTATTGTGTAACACAACTTTTTTGGTATGCATTCGAATTAACTTATTCTTTTTTGTTGGAATAAGGACATCAATACCTAGTGGACATATGTTTTTTAGATTTTTTTTCTATTTTCCTATTTTTTTCATATGTGTGAAATAAAGACCTTGATGTTCATTGAAAAACCTACATTCACAAGAAATAAAAAATAAATATAATAATCAAATTAAATATATTTAAAATTATACTTTTTGGAAAGCTTATAATAAGGGCTACATACTTACAAAACATAAATTTTAAATTAATTCATTTGGTCCTCCAAAAGGTAAATCAAAAGTGGTTTTTTATCAGCATTTTGATAGGTGTAGAGGAGACTCCATTATAGATATGGTTTAAAACTAGAGGGGTTCTATCCAAGGAGGTTTGATCAAAGGGGGCGTGATCAAACCCTCTTTAATTAAAATCCTTTAAATAGAACCTTTCAAGGCTTAAATCATTATTATTTTTTAAAATATGTGATTTCAGACAAAAATCAGGATATTCTAGAAAGTGCAACCCATTATTGTGGCAACACCCCTCTAGATCTCTTTATCTTCATCTTCATCTCTCTATTTCTTTGTCTCCCTTTGTCTCTCTCTCTCTCTCTATTCCTTTTGAAACAAATGCAATTGGTGGTCATGAAACCAAATTCCATAATCATTGCTAGCAACTTGCTTTTACCAAAATGGGAGTTTTAGAAAAGAGTATGAACATCGATCAAAATATAAAGGATAATTTTTTTTTGTGATATGTTGTAGTTAAAATTGCCCTTGTAGGCATGTAAGCAAAAACAAGCTATGCATGTTGTTTGATAGAATGTCCCAAAGACATGATCTCATAGCCTACTATGACTATGAAATGAACATAATGGATTTGTTCAAAAGATCTTAGAATCCCTCAAGCAAATGCAATTGGTATGTATAAGAGTCAACAACCTTTACTTGCTTTCTCCTTTCTTGTGCCAAAATAAGAGCTTTAAAACATGGTATGGCATATATCAAAGAATAATAGAAAGGTGATTTTTGTTAGATGTTATAAATGCAACTACCTTGGTGGATAGGTATAGAAAATGTGTAACCGTAAACATGGCACATTAAATATTTGGCATAATGTCTCAAAGAGATGTCATCCCATGGAATCCAATAATTGTAGGATATGCATTATATTATATTATTACATTTAGAGATATCAAAAGCGTATGATACATTATATGGTGAATGACTATTGTGGCTCAATTGTTTGCATTGTACAAAGTTGAAGAAGAAATTATTATGTTTAGAGATATCAAAATTGTGTTGACTAGGAGAGGTCAAGGCAACCTTTTTAATAACTATGTAGGGAATTTTAGAAACTGAACAATCCATGCCTTGTGCTCCTCTGGTAGCATTGCTTTCACCTCTATCTTTGTTGCCATTTTTTTCTCCCTTTTTGCTCTATAAATATAGTTGCATGGGAGAATACATCTAAAACTATTGTCAATGTCATAATAATTTCATTAAATCTATGAGATTTTTCCTCATTGCGGGTGCAAGATTTTTCTCACAAAGGGCATCTTCCCCTTCTCTTCTTCCTCACATCCCAATTTGGGATCCCACACATTATAAGGGATTGCGAAGAAAGTGAAATGAACTCCATGCTATACATAACTATTGATTGACATTCAAATTATAGTTATTTCATTTATTTAAAAATTCTTTAGTTGAAGTTAAATTTAAATTGTGATGGCAAGCTTATTACTTGGATCTACAATTGTTGAATCAAAGCCCTATATTTGAATACTTGTTGACAATTTCATCTCCAACTATTAGAATACTTTAGTGAGGGAGCTCAATGATATTGATCAATACATTTGAGAGTCTTGAGCTTGTGTTTGTAGAGTTTCAAATACCTATTGGCAAGCCTTAGGTCAGTTTGTTGATGAAGCTACAAAAACTTGCATACAAACTAAAAAAACACCCTAAATCCAAGAACAACCAAGATTTATTTCATTGATTAGAACACTTCTTGAATAGTCTAAACAATTAACTTGAAAGCATGTTGACTAATGCATTTTATCATCTTGTATTGTTTCAGGTAAATGACAATTATTATGTGCCAAAAATAAGAATCTATATTTATCTTTCTATTTCTCCCTCTCCCTCTCTCTCCCTCTCTATATATTTATCTCTATCTATCCCTATCTCCTCTCTCTCTCTTTATCCCTCCCTCTCCTCTCCATATCCCTCTCCTCCATCTCCATCTCCATCTCTTTACCCTTCTCTCTCTCATGGTCTCTAACATAGTCACGGTAGGAGAGTACTCAAGGAGAACAATCCAGACCGTGCAACACGAGTAACACAACGAAAACAACATAGAGTATGGAGGAAAATGCAGATACCAATATTCTCATTAACAAAAATCTCAATTATATTTAGCCGACAACATTCAGGCTTACAGATTCGGCTCACAGGCCTGATATAACATGTCCTAATTACAACATTCCAATATGCTCCTATATGCGAGCTGAAATCTTACAATTCAGATCTACTCAATCAACTACCACTACTACTGATCAATTACAAGATTTATATCATATCCACGATTGTGGAAACATTAGCGTTGGCCAAAGGTCATTAGATTCTCTAAGGAAAGAAAATGTAATGTGCGCATGAATAGGTTGGCCTCAAATTTGAATTACTCCATCAACAGGTGCATAAAATGAAGTGTGGACCTATAGGGAAGATCAGGGACACTCCACAAAACATTTAAGATCACACCGTCGAGATCCGCGAGTCACATGGACGATCCATGAACGATCAAATTATCCGTTAGGCTTGGAAACTATTCTGGTGTCGGTTCAAGAAATTGTCATGAACTCTGAAAGAGATAACTTTCCAGAAAAAAGATCCAATCACGCTCAAATCTTGGAATAAGGAAAATGAACATGTCCATGATGTACACAAAGATCTGCAGGGTTTGGTGAGAAAATATGACAAATCCACCAACATGAACTGAGCAAGAACAAAATAAGAACAAAACTGAAAGAAAATATTTTTGGTTGATGCAAGATTGCCAAGAACCAAGGATGCTCCTGCATCAGACATCCAGGGTTATTGAAAAGTGAGTCCATCACTTTTCTAGGGCTAGAGGAAAATCGAGATGGTCTACCTTAGCCTAAGAAATCCAAGAAGAAGCCTCCACTGGTCTACCTTTCCGCTTCACAAGAAATTCTTTGAACTGTCTTCCACGAGTCTTCCTCCCATCTCTGACATCCAAAATCTCCTCAATCTCATCTGACTGCTGTTTAGGAAACTAATTCTCCAATTTTGCTTCACTGTCTTCACTGGATTATGCTTCATGATATTGATGTAGATTTGCAATGTTGAATATAGACGATATACCCATGCCTTCCTGTAGCTCCACTTCGTATGCATTTCCTGAATCAAATTTCTTCAAGATTTTACAAGGTCCAAACTTTGTCATCTTCAGCTTATTGTACGTGCCAACTGTAAATCTCTCATTTCTCAAATATACCATCACTTCATCCCCAAATTTGAACTCCTTATGTCTCCTCTTTTCATCTATTTTCTCCTTATACTTTGGGTTCATGTCTTCCAATTGCTGTTTCACTTGAGTATGCAACTTCTTCATGTGTTTTGCAAATTATTCCGCTTCTACACTCCTCTTATCTTCCATATTGATGTCTCTTAATTCTGATATACCTCTAGGATGAACTCTAGTAACAATCTCAAAAGGTGTCTTTCCTATGCTCCTGTTCACTGAATTATTGTAAGCAAACTCTGCTTGTGCAAGGACTAAATCCCAACTTTCGGTCTTCTCTCCAACCAAACATCTCAGCAAATTCCCTAAACTCCTGTTTACTACCTCTATCTGTCCATCAGTCTGTGGGTGAAAAGTAGAATTGAACTTCAAATCTGTCTTTAGCTTCTTCCAAAGTGTCCTCCAAAAGTAACCAACAAACTTTACATCTCTGTCTGAAACAATACTCCTAGGTAATTCATGCAATCTGACCACTTCTCTAAAAAAAAATTCTGCTACATGTACTGCATCTGTTGTCTTCTTACAAGGTATGGAATGTGCCATTTTAGAAAATATATCTACCACCACAAATACAAAATCATTACCTCTTTGTGTCTTCGGCAAACCAAGTATGAAATCCATGCTGATATCTTCCCAAGGTCTCTCCGGAACTGTCAAAGGCTTATACAATCCAACATTTTGACTACTTCCTTTTGCAACTTGACAAACTCTACAACTCTGCACAAATTTCCTAACATCCTTATGAATCTGCAGCCAAAAGTAATTCTCACTCACCAATGCCACAGTCTTATCAACTCCAAAGTGTCCTGACATTCCTCCACTATGCTTCTCCTTCACTAAGTTATACCTCATTGAACTCTGGGGTATACAAAAATGATTGCCTCTGAACAACATGTCCTCCTAAATGAAATAATCCAACCACTGACTTCTATCCTCTGAAACTAGTTCGTTACAAGCTCTCCAAGGTTCTACAAAATCTTGGTCTTCCTCATACAAGTTCTTCAATTCATCAAAGCCTAATACCTCCACTCTCATCTCTATTAGTAAATTCCCTCTCCTTCTCAAAGCATCAACAACTCTATTTGACTTTCCACTCCTATCCTTCAAAACAAAAGTATAACTTTACAAGAACTCTACCCATCTCATGTGTCTCTGATTCAACTTACCTTGACTGTTCAAATATTGCAATGCCTGATGATCCGTATACAACACAAAATCCTTAGGCAACAAATAATGTCTCCACTTCTTAAAGGCTTGAACTATAGCATAAAATTCTTGATCATAGACTGAATATCTCTTCCTAGCATCATTCAATTTCTCATTGAAATAAGCTACAGGTCTTTCTTCTTGACTCAACACTGCTCTAATTGCATTTCCACTTTCATCATAGTCTACTTGAAATACCTTATTGAGATTTGGTAAAGCCACCATAGGCTATTCAGTCACCTTCTGCTTCAACAACTCAAAACTTCGATTTGCTCCAGATGTCCATCTAAAATCCTTCTTATCTCCTCTCTTGTTTCTCTCCTTAAGTTGCCATTGTAGGCCACTCAACAATTTCTTTCACCTTCTCAGGATCCATCTTCAACCCATCCACAAAGATTACAAATCCCAGCTATACCAATTCTTCCTTCATGAAACTACACTTCTTAATTTTTATCAGCAACTGCTCTTCTCTCAACCTCTGTAAAACTTGTCTTATATGCAGCAAATGTTCTTCTCTACTCTTACTAAAAATCAAGATGTCATCCAAATGCACGATCAAAAACTTACCCAAGAATTTCTTCAAAACCTCATTCATCAACCTCATGAAAGTACTCAGTGCATTTTTCAATACAAAAGGCATCACCAACCATCATACAATCCTTCATTTTATCTTGGATATTTGTCTTCCACTCATCTCCTTCTCTGATTTTGATATGATGATATCCACTCTTCAAATCTACATTTGTAAAGTATTTAGCTCCACTCAAACAATCCATTATGTCATCCATTTGGGGCAAAGGAAATCTATACTTCACTGTGATCTTGTTTATGGCTCTAGAATATGTGCATATTCTCCATTCTCCATCCTTCTTCTCTTATCAAACCCTTCCTCAACAATTATTGCACTTGTCTATTCAACTCTTCATTCTCTATCAGTGTCATCTGATGTGTTGCTTTATTAGGAAAACTAGCTCTAGGAATCGGATCCACGCAATGACTAATACTCCTCACAGGTGGTAATCCATCAAGTACATTGTCTGAAATGATCTCTTCATATTCTGTTAGCAATTCCTTTATCTCTTTCTGTTGTTCTTCTACATGCTTCAAATCTTCAGTCTTCTTAGGAACTAAGGCATAACACATGTTCTCATGTTTCAACCCATCCAAGAATCTCCTTGCATCAACCAAAAAAAATCTAGTACTCATACAAACCTAAACTATAGGAACATCTTCCAATGGCAACAAAGTCTGCTTCATCCCATTAGCAACAATGGTATATATGTTCTTCTTTCTATCATGAATATCCTGTCTATCATACTGCCAAGGTCTTCCCAACAAAACATGGCATACATCCATAGGCATAATATCACACAAAACTTCATCATGGTAATTTCCTATCTTCAATTTCACCAAACATTGTTCACTTACCAGTATCTTATGCTCATCCCGAATCCAAGCAATCTGATAGGGTTTTGGGTGTTTCAACCTTTCCAACTTTAGTTTAGTCACCATCTCTTTAGAAACCAGGTTCTTAGAACTTCCACTATCAACAATCACTTTGCATCATTTACCATTCACCTTGCATCTGGTCCAAAACAAATTCTTTCTCTGAAATGGTTCCTTTTCCAACTCACTTTGACACAACACTCTTCTATTCACCAACACCTCTCCATCTTCTGATTTGTTAGATGATCCAGTATGTTCTTCCTCAACAAAGGATGTCCTTCTATTGTTCTCTGTCTTCTTGCTTGTCTCTCCCTGATTACATTCAAATGCTCTATGTCCTTCTCCACCACATTTAAAACAAGTTCCCCTGAATATTCTTTTCTCCTGTCCTCTATCATCTCTTTTGTATCCTTTATTTCGGTAACCACCATATCCTCCTTTTCTGTAAGAGTTACCATCACCTTTCTAGTATGAATTTTCATTCTTACTAACTCCTTATCTTTATTCCGATCTGCAAAAGATCCTCTTCCTCCTCCAACAAAATTTCTTCCTCTTTGAAATCTTCCACCTCTTCCTCTTTGTCTCTGCTCATGTCTTTTGTTCAATTTTCTTTTTCCTTTAGGGCACACTGGTATGCTTCCTCCACGCTCACCAACTTGATCAAACTAATCTCATCCTATATAGAAGACCTCAAACCATTCACATATCTGGCAACTTGCTCAATTTTCTCCTCTAAATGTCCAGATCTGATGTTCAACTTATAGAACTCCTCAGTATATTCTATCACACTTGAATCTTTCTACTTTAAATTTTGCAACTTTCAGAACAAACTAATCTGATAATCTGCAAGCATAAACTTTGTCTTTAACTTGTTCACCAACCGATCCCATGATTTTATCTTTTCCTTTCCCCTTCTTTGTCTATCTATCTGCAAATTTTCCCACCAAAGGGATGCATGTCCTCTCAACTTTGTACAAGCATATTTCACCTTCTTATCTTCAGTGGTACCTTCAAAATCAAAATATTTTCTATCTCTATAATCCAATCAAGCAATTCTTTTGAATCCAACTTACCATTATAATCCGATGGATTGAAATGTGGTTTTGTATTCACTCTGGTTAGGGCTCTTATGAACCTCTCTTCTCCCTGATCTAGGCCAGGTTGCTCTTCTCCTCCTCTTTCATCCCGAACTTCTACTTCTTCATCACTCACATCATCAACTGGTCGACCTCTTCTCTGGGTCGTTTCAACTACATCTAATCTAGCAGCAATTACTCTCAACATCTCCGTTAAAGTTAGGTCTGCATTTTCACGTGCTCCATTTCCTCTAACATTTCTTCTTCCCACCATCTTTACACAAGTCCTATGCAGTTGTAGGTCGAATCCTTAATTTGCCACCCCACAAAAAGTCTTCAACAGGACTTCACAAACTCTGATGATTGCACAAGGAATGAATCTTGCTCTGATACCAATCTGCCGCAGTCACGGTAGGAGGGTCCTCAAGGAGAACAATCTAGACCGTGCAACATGAGTAACACAACGAAAGCAACACAGAGTATGGAGGAAAATGTAGATACAAGTATTCTCATTAACAAAATCTCAGTTACATTCGACCGACAACATCCGGGCTTACAGATTCGGCTCACAGGCCTAATGTAACATGTCCTAATTACAACATTCCAATATGCTCCTATATGTGAGCTGAAATCTTACAATTCGGATCTACTCAATCAACTACCACTGCTACTGATCAATTACAAGCTTTATATCATATCCGTGATTCTGGAAACATCCACGTCGGCCAAAGATCATCACATGCTCCAAGGAAAGAAAATGTAATGTGCGCATGAATAGGTCGGCCTCAAATTTGAATTACTCCATCAACAGGTGCATAGAATGAAGTGTGGACCTATAGGGAAGGTCGGGGACACTCCACGAAACATTTAAGATCACACCGTCGAGATTCGCAAGTCACAGGGACAATCCATGAATGATCAAATTAGCTGTTAGGCTTGAAAACTATTTCGGTGCTGGTTCAAGAAACTATCATGAACTCCAGAAGTGATAACTTGCCGGAAAAAGATCCAATCATGCTCAAATCTTGGAATACGAAAAATGAACATGTCCATGATGTACACAAAGATCTGTAGGGTTTGGTGAGCAACTATGACGAGTCCACCAACATGAACTGAGCAAGAACAAAATAAGAACAAAACAAGAACAAAACTAAAAGAAAATATTTTTGGTTGATGCAAGATTGCCAAGAACCAAGGATGCTCCTGCATTAGTCTCCCCCCTCTATCTCTCCCTCTTTCTATCCCTCTCTCCCTCTCTCTGTATTTCAAACATAACATGAGCCTATTATCTTCTTAATTTAAAGGTTTTGTTTTAGTCATGTTTAGATCCCTATAAGTGGATGCATAGTTTATTTGAAGAGCTATGGATTCTCCATTGAGACCTTTTTTGCACAAACAACATTATTTTGTAAATGGATTACCAATTGATCTTGTGTAATATAATTGCTCTATAATATATTTTCCTAATTTATTTATGATATTTTTTTCCTAATGGAACTATATGAATTGGATTGCATGACTTTAGAGATTGACAGTCCACCTTCATAGAGAGATGTGCAAGACAATTGAAATGTCTACAACCATTGGATCTTTTCCACTGATTTTTTCACCCTTTTTCTCTTTTCGCGTTTTTTTGTGACGTATTAACAAGTCATATTTTTCCTGCCTCTCCTTTTATTTTTTTCCAAGATGAACCAAATTTTATATACTCATCCCTACACCCACTATAAGGAGATTAGTTTTGGTTCATCTCATTTAAAAAAAAAACTATTATGGTAGTGTTTCATAATGTCAAAACCATACCCATTTTCCTTCCATTTGGATTCCTTTCATGCCCCCCCTTTCCTCCATTTCCTCTCCATCTCCATCTCTTCATCTCCTCTATTTCCATCTATCCCTCTCCCTCTATATCTCTTTCTCTCTCTCCCTCACTCTCCCTATCTCTCTATCATTATCTCTCCCTTTACTTCTCTCTATCTATTTTTCTCCCTCGATCTTCATCTCTTCCTCTCTCCCCCTCTATCTCTAGACATCTCTCTCTCTCTCTATATATATATATATATTTATGTCTTCCATCTCTATATATCCCTCTCTCCTCTCTCTTTATCTCTTTATTTCCTCTCTATATATCCCTCTCCTTCTCCATCTCCATCTTCATCTCTATCTCCATACCCTATCTTTATCTCCTTGCCACTACCCCCTCTCTCTTTCTCCCCCCCCCTCTCTCTCTCTCCCCTTATCTCCCTATTGCAAAAATAACATGAACTTGCTGGTAATGGAACCTGATTATCTTTGTGATTAAAATAAGATTAGATGTTTTTGGATCTCTATAATTGGATGCATAGTTGATTTGAGGCTATCACTTATCCGTTGAGATATTTTTTGCACAAAGATTTCATCATTTGTTAAATGGTCTACCAATTGACCTTATGTACTGCACAAATGTATGAAAAAAATAAACCAAATTTTTCCTAATTGATCTTCCACACCTCTTTGGCGTACCCATTGCACACCAAGGTACAATTGCTAGCTTATTTATTCTTATTACTTGCATCAATGGGGTATGATGCCTAGAATTTGTGCTACCTTACCGACCTAACAATTGATTTGCTTAGTAAAGGCAATGAAGATAAGACTTACACAATTCAATGAAATTTGAAGGCTGCAATTCTTTCAATCAACTTGCTAGCTATGGATGTTGTGACAACCATGAATACATTTTGGAAAGTTACCTCCATTCAAGAGGGAATGACCTTCAACATATAAATTGAATATAGAATAAATAAAATGGTAAAAGGTAATTGATGATTATTACAAAATTTTAAATATGTGAAAATTCTTATATAAAAAGAGACAAATATGAAAATTGACAATAATTTTGTCTTAAAATTCTTGTTAAAATTTAACTTCGGAATATTAGAGTCCCTTGGAGCTTAGATAGTGACATACTTCAAATATAAAAGATATTAATGATAGTAGGTTAAATTGATAATTTACAATAAAAATATACTATATATCTACTGCATATTTAAAACACTTAAAAGTTATTCATATTTATTACAAATAGTATTTTAAAGCAACTATTTATAAATGGGAGATTTTTTTTATAATTTAAAAAAATTATAAAAATTATAAGATTGTAAATAATAAATTAAATATTTTTTTATAAATTATTATTATTTACATATTATAATTGACAATGTTGTCCATACCAAAGCATAAAAATATTAAATGAACCAATTCAATTGAAATTGTAAAATATAAAATCTAGATAATTTGAAGGGAAAAAACCTTACATTAATGACAAATAATTTAAAGTATTACAATTATTATAAAAAAAATATTATATTCTTCCTTGATTTGAAAGCTATTCCATAATTTAATAAATACATTGAATTATATTAAAAATGATCTATTATTCATTGTGACAATTTAATTTGAAAAAATATTTACATATATTTATTTCTTATCTTATTCTTTATTTCTACTTAAAATTTAAAATTCAAATAAATAATTAAACAATCAAAAACTAACTTTCAAATAGATCTTAAATATTATCTAAAATTCATAATTATTTAATTTTAAAAAACTCAAAAATCACAAGATTGAAAAATATGCTTATAATAAAAGTTTAAATATTAATGATATTAATAGCTTTCAAAACTCATTGATCATATTTTAGATATAATTAGCTTTGGTGATATGTGGAAAAGTACATTTAAATATGCTTATAATAAAAGTTTAAATATTTATAATATTAATAGCTTTCAAAACTCATTGATCATATTTTAGATATAATGAGTTACTTTGGCTAATTTCAAATTTCTCCAAACAAGAAGTAAACATATGGGGAGAGGGGAGAGGGGATTTGAGGGATTAATTGCTTTCACTTAAGGAGTTTAACAACTTGGAATCTTCAACTAAGGTAAATTTATGGCATGATTATTACATGATTATTGTTAAACAATATTTGATGTAAAAAGGTAAAATTTAAAAGTTAAAGAAATTATTTTTTCAATTATTAAAAGTTTAGTTCAATTGAATTAATTGTTAGTTTATTTTTTAATTTGTATTTCATGGAAGATATTTTCACATTTTTTCTTTTTGAAATATTTTATGTTTATATTTTTTTTATAAATTAATTAAGTTTATATTTTATTTTTCAAAGATTATTGTCTTTTTTGTGTTGGATTTGATTTTTAGTTGTTGTTCCACTTGATTCTATATCAATAGGTTTTGGAACTCTTTTTATATTTAAGTTTGAACTTTATTTTTTGATCTATTTGATTTTATAAATTCTCATCAAGAAGTACTTTGTGGAAGTGTTGTGACAAAATCAACATTATTATTATGCTTCAAATTGTCCAAAAAGGCTAAAATCACCTCTTGTTTTGTCCAAACCCAACACTAAATTTTTTAATAGAAGTTTAAGTTTTTAATATTTTTATAATTTGCAAATCTATACTTGAAATTCAAAAAGTATATTTATTTTTCAAAAAGTAATAAGAAATTAAGTAAAAACACTTATATGAACAATGGAAGAAATATTGTGCAACATTAATCTTGCTTGGAGTGTATAAGGAAATTTATGCTACTTTAGTTTCTTCATTACAATGCTAAAACACACACACACACACACACACACTCTCTCTCACACACACAAACAATTTTGAGAAGTTTTTTTAAAGCATTTATTATTATTTTTAATCAGAAGTTGCTTTCTTCTTTTGATTTCATAATGATGTTTTAATATGTTTGAAGAGTTTAGGCTTCACGGGTATGTCTTATGGTTTTGAGTTTAATTTCAATAATCTCATTTTTCTTCTTTTTTTATTACGTCAAAGGCGTTCCCTATATGAACAATACCAAATAACTTTAATGATCGATGGTTGAGAATGTGGTAGAATGATGGTTGACCATTGAAAAAGATTTGACTGTTCAATGAAAAAAATATAAAATAAAGATAAATAATATTAAAAAATAAAACACTTTATCCAAAGAAAGCAAAGAATTAGATATTCTTTTTATATTTCCACTAGAAAAAAACAAAAAACAAAAAAACATAATTATTATATTTTACAAATTAAAATAATAATAATTATTTTACAAAAAATATTTTACTACATTGAATTTACCTTATTTAATTAATCATTGCACTTTTTATAAAGAAAGACAACAAAGAATTAGATATTGTTTCTAATTTCCACTTATATTCAAAAAACAAAAAAAACCATAATTATTATATTTTACAAATTAAAATTAAAAATATTATATTTTAGAAAAAACATATTTAAATACATTGAATTTAGCTTATCAAAATTATCATTGCACTTTTGTAGACATGTAAAATTGACTTAACACTTATCATAAATTCAGAATGTCTTGAAACAACTCTGAATCAACCTGGAACGTCTCAAAATGACTCCAGAACGACTCAGAACGACTTAGAATCAACTCAGAACGTCTCAAAAAGGGTTTGAATCAACTCAAAATGTCTCAGAATGACTCTGGAACAACTCAAAACGACTCTGAATCAACCTGGAACAACTCAGAATGACTCCAAAACAACTTAGAATGACTCAGAATCAACTTGAAACAACTCGAAATGACTTTGAATCATCTTAGAACATCTCAGAACGACTCTGAATGAACTTGAAACGTCTCAGAACGACCTCAAAACAACTCAAAACAACTCCAAATCATCTCAGAACATCTTAGAACATCTTTGAAACATCTCGAATCATCTCGAAATCATCCTATGACATCTCACAATGCATCGAATGGCATCAAACGACATCCAAAACCCTATTTCCTCTATTAATTGAATAATACAACATTATTTAATTAATTCACTATTTCATCATTTCTTGACAAATTAAATAAATACCGTTTATTTAATAAAATCTCGAAAACCCTAATCCTACCATTAATTGAATAATACAATGTTATTTGATTAATTCACATTTCATCATTTCGACTAATTAAATAAATTACATTTATTTAATAAAGTCCTAATCTTATCTTATTTCGTCCTGATTAGTCAAATGACACCAATTATTTGATTACGTCATTAATTCACCTTATTCCTCAAAATTAATTGAATTATTAAATCATAATAATTTAATTATCACACTTCCCTCCAAAATTTGAATAAGTGAATCAAATTAAATCAAACTATTCAAACTAGCAAAAAATCAAAATCAAAATCAAAATGGAATTAATTAATTAATTAATTAAATTAATTAATATTCCTCACCCACTTTTTGATTGAGAAAATCATGGATTGCTAACTCAACCATCTAATTCCTAACTCAACCCTAACTGATCAATCAATTGCTAACTAAACAATCAAAATACTAACTAGCCAATCTATTCTTCAATCACCCTAATTATGCAATCAACTTTGCACAATTTCTTCATGTCCAAATCCTCTCAACTCATTTTGACCGTTGATTTGGATATTCTCCAATGCGATCTTGATTGTCGATTCAAAATTGCTTTTTCTATATAAAAATCCTTTCTCTTCACAAATATGGATCAAAATTTCAACTTACGTTATGTAACAAAGTGCTGTCAAGATCACCATTGATAGAGCTTCATCAATTCTTCAAGAACAAGCATCGATCATCAAACTTTTGCGTACAAGCAATGGAGGCTTTGCAGTGATACGAACAACCCAACATCATGCAAATACACTCCAAAGTGGGATGGTAATCTCTTCTTTTGTTATTTGAATTCATTTTGTCAATCTTCGAATCTCATTTCATTCAAATAGGTTAGATTTGCACATTTCATGAGTGATGGAATAGGATAGATTAAGTGTTTTGAATTAGATTAGTTTTTGATTTCAATCTTGCATTTGATCTTGTTTTTCACATATTTCCTGATGGATTTCTTCCCCCTCATACATTTTGGCACACCCGGTGGGACATAGGTCATCCTCACTAACATTTTTATGAGCTAAGTTGAAAGTTATAGGGTTTTGGGAGCTTTCAGAGACATTTCACAGACTGCCCAACAAAAGCTTACTTTTGACTGGCCAAATTTCTGAGCATTTGCAAAAGATCAACGCTTTTTCCATGGGAACTGCGCTTTTGCTTCAAAGAACCTTGCTTTTACATTTTTTCCGAGCTATTGCTTTTTTTTGGGTTTGCACCTATACAAAAAATATGAGCTTTTGCAAAAAAAAAATTGAGCTTTTGAGTTTTCTTTTGAGCATTTGCTTTGGAAGACAAGTGCATAGATCCCGCATTATTGTAATGACCCTTCTTGCTAAATTATTGGTTGTTTTGTAGGAATTAATGGATTTCTATGCAGGATTGTGAAAGATACTAACTTGTTTTGTGCAGAGAAGATGATCGGTCCAAGGTTTTTGACATACCAATTAA
Organism: Sequoia sempervirens; assembly: GCA_007258455.2. Lineage (NCBI taxonomy): Eukaryota > Viridiplantae > Streptophyta > Pinopsida > Cupressales > Cupressaceae > Sequoia > Sequoia sempervirens. The sequence continues at coordinate 142,564,063 of VDFB02049217.1, forward strand.
TTTTGTTTATTAACTTAGGAATCTCCATTTGGTGCTTAAAAATGAACACAACTCTCACATTTCCAATTTGGTGTTGTTAAAATAAACATTTTTCAAAGCTTTCTAAAGTAGGAATCTCCATTTGGTGCTTAAAAATGAACAACACAACTTTCACATTTCCAATTTGGTGTTGTTAAAATAAACATTTTTCAAAGTTTTCTAAAGTAGGAATCTCCATTTGGTGCTTAAAAATGAATAACACAACTCTCACATTTCCAATTTGGTGTTGTTAAAATAAACATTTTCAAAGCTTTATAAAGTAGGAATTCTCTTTTTTTGATGCTCATAAAAAGAACATAAAACACTTCAATTTTGGGCTCTAAAAATGAACACATTTCATGTTTTCATAATTAGGAACCTTTAAATTTGGTGCATAAAAAGAGCGCAAAACATTTTTCACTTTGTTGACGCACGTACGATTTACATTTGTTGACCATCTAATGACCAAGCCTGATTTTCTTAGAAACATTTCAACTTTGGGGCTTAAAATAAACAAAATCTTTTTGTTATTTTCACACCATTGCTATCTTAACTGCTTGATGTCCTGAACACTTCAATTGATGCAAAGATAAAAAGAAAATTTCATTTTTACTCACATATTCTTGGGGATAACATCGCTCGAGGTGTTTAAAATGAATCAATTTGCAATGAATTGTTTTATGTGCATACATTGATTGACAAGCTGAAGTGTTTTGTCTTCTCCCCTTGCACCATTTTGGTGATCTTGGGTGAGCGAAGAAATTTTTTTGAGCTTCGCATTTATTTTTAAATTTTACCTTCTTAGAGGGCCTGCCTATTGAGACACATCCCACGCTGGAGAACTCATAGGCAACCCAAGTGGTACTTTCGTTCTAGACTGCTATATAAATATTTTGTGAGTGTGAGGAAAGTTCATCACTCGTCGGGTGTGGATGTCCTATACCAACGTATTCTTCCTCTGTATCCTTGTGATGCGTAAAAACCCGAAAAGGATGGAAGGATCTTAATTGAACAAAATGTCACATGTGTAGGTGCCCGAAAATAATATCCCCAGAACATGACTAAGAGACAATTGTTTTAGAAGCCACCCTATTATCCAAAACATTCTTTGAAAGTGGTGCATCAAAATTTACTTCCGAGAAGTTACTTGCTAAGTTCAACTACATGCCCGTGCCATAAGTCGCATGCAAAATCATCTCTTCGGAGCATGAGGCAGGCCCACCTAAGAGGATGGTTTCTCTCCACTAGGGTTGTAATTATTTGTTAATGTTAAACTTTTCCAATTACATTCAAAAAAAATTGTGACATCAAATTATGTGTTTGAATTAAAGAAAAAGAACACATCAAAACAAACATTGAACAAGATGGTCAAACCACAAAACCTTTGAGTTAGTGTATACTTGTGAAAGAAGCCTTATGTTTGCACTCCTTGAAAGGATTTATCCTTAAAAGGTTTCCGAACATTTTGGTTTTTATTTTCAGGTTGCATTGATCAAAGTAAACACTTTGGTAACTATGGCTTGGGTCTTGTGATTTCACAACTTGAGCTATAGACATTCATGTCACATAAAGTCCATGCTTTTGAGTCAGTCCAGTGCTATTATATCATTTTCCATACTCAAGAACACAAAGGAAACAAACACAAAGAGGTTACAAATTGCCATTCCAACTCACAATATTTTTTTCTTTAAACACTTAGGGGAAAACAAACTAAAGTTGTTTATAAGGTCATTGCTTGAACAAAACATTTAGAAAATCAGATTGGTCACAAAGTCTTTCACCCATTATTCCCATACTACTTATTTGAAATCAAAATCCAACAAAACATTAGGATCATTCCTCCACTCAAAAAGTCTATGATATCAACAGTTACTTGGAACTCATAGTTAGTTCAAGTATCTTTCCCACAACATATCCTCTAGACCAGGAAGTGGAATATTTACCCTAGTTCTTCAACATTTGGATTTCTAAAAAGTATCCACATTCCAAAACAACACTCAAGCCTTAGGGTTTTTGAGTTTCATAGCAAACCACCTCACAACACCATCACACCTTATGACCATCTAGCAACCCATAGCTCTCGTTCAACAACCATGCCTTGTAGCACCTATTATTCAACCTAGTCTCACGCACATTGAGGGTGCACAAACAAACATCATAAGTAGTTTGAGAAACATTATATTTGAGAAAAATGAAACACCCAGTTAGTTTCTCACTGCATCAATCATCTTAAACGAAGAGGAAGAAAAAAAAAACATAGCAACCGAAAGACCTATATTACTACCTCTCGCATGGCAATAGGTATGATCCTCTTGGAAATATAAATAGAGTGACCTTATGATAGGGTATTGAGCACCAAAAAATCCTTGAAACATGTCGATCTATTACCCGAATTACTCTTATCAAGGGTCACAACATGAAATAGGGCAACAACATCAGGGATTTCAAAATCACCATCAAGGAATAAATCAAAAATATCAAATTACCCTAGATAAAATTGAGAGAAATCTTGAGGAGATTATAAAAAATTTAAATACAACATATCATCAACACCTTATTCAAGGTTGGAACATTGCATATCCTCAGCCAACAAACATCATTCCACAAACACCTCAATATCCACATCAACAACACTTCCAATATCTATAATATCAAGAAGTTTTGCAACACCAAGGTGTACCTCAAATGCAACATCAAAATATACCTCAAACACAGTATCAAGGAGTTTAGCAAAATCAAGAGCAAAACAATCAAGAAAAGCCATAGAGGAAAGATTGCCAACTAGGAAGGAAATTCACCCCTTTGGGAGAAAATTTAGAGGTAATCGTGCATGAACAAGTACAACAAGAACTTCTCAAAATCAATGACAGTCCAATTTATGGTGAACCAAGCTTTAAACTCCCTTAGTACAACAAGTACGAACAATGTGAGTTCCACAAAATCAAGGGCCACCTAACAAATAGGTGTGCTACAATCAAAAACCTCATCCAAGACCTCATTGATGAAGGAGAAATAACTATTAAAGGGCCAACTACCAATGACAACAATGACAATGTCTCAACCTAAAAAATTGAAAGCAATATTCAAGGGCCATCTACCAATGAAAACAATGACAATGTCTCAACCTCAAAAGTTGAAAACAACAATCAAGAGCTATCTATCACCAATCACATTGACAATGTCTCTACATCATCTAGTGAGCAAGAGGACACACATCAAGAATTTAGTCCCAAGCATGATCAAAATCAATCGCCCAAGTCTAGCAATGATTTGATCCAAGATATATTGAAATCATCCAAACTCATGACAATACATATTGAGGACCAAGAGACTCTTAATCCAATGCTTATACCCAATGCAGAAAAGATAAACCAAAAGATATCGCCCATATGCCCACAATTTGAGGAAATCCAAGGATCTTTTATAGGAAATCCTTTCTTTGAAATTGATCCATGTCAAGAATGTGAATCAAAAATGTCGAAGATAATACCATACAAAGTCAAGATCAAGAATCCCTATCATCAAAATACTACAATGACTTGGTAGATATCTTCCAAGACATCCAAGGCTTTCCAAAAGAGCACATCCATATGACAAACACACATACATCTACCCATGAGATGCTTGCTCCTAATCGACATGTAGATGATCTTCATCCAAAACAAGAATCTCATACTCTTGATATCATTACCATGGAACAAGAGTCACCTACTCTTCACATCTGTACACATGATCAAGATATAGCAGAATCTATAGACCTATCAGAAAATAATCAAGAAGAAGCATTAAGATCAAAAACATCCTCCAATCAAGTTAAAGACATTGAGCATGAAAATATGGAGCACAATATCTTGAAATCAACAAAGATAATGGACAATCCTAAGCAACAGAATAGTGGATATGCAAAATTCAAAGAAACACCAATATAGTTTGAAGGACCATCAAAATATGATATTTCATAGGATCAAATTGAAAATATCAATCAAGAAGTTGTCCCACATATGGAGGATTCTCCCAATGAAAAATATATCGCATTTGAAAATCCACAATAGAGAAAAGAAGGATTTGCATCTGGTTTCCAAGGTAAAACATATCCTATGGAAAATAATTTTTTTCAACAAATGCATTATCAAGACAAAGGATTAGGCCTACATGAACAGGGTATCCTAGCACCATTGCACATTATTGGAAATTCTAAGCATCAAGGGCTTGGTTATTCAACAAGGGATCTAAACATATTAGTGATACCTCTCTAATATTGGGGTCAACTTTATCTAATGCAAGCATCAACATAGAGAGCACGAAGAGTCCTTATGATGAAATTTCTACCAACGCTACAACTAGCCATATCATGAATCATCATCCACACATATTTTCACCCTCTCATTGGGACCAACAACAAGAGAAAAATCTATACCCAAGAAAGGAACAAGTCATTCAAGCAAAAGAATCAACAAAAAAAATGGACAAGAAAGATTCAAAAGGATACAAAAGAAAAAGCAAGAAAATTATCCCTATCAAACTCCATTAGTCAAAGAAACTATGGGGAAAAATAAAAAAGGAAAGTTTATCCATAAAAAATGTACAACAATACAAAAGAAAGCTTCAAGAGCAACCTACAAGGTATATCAAGATGTTGGTCCCAATCAAATCTCCATATCCACCCATCGTTGCTCATCATCCCAAGTTTGGAGAGTCAAAGGTTCCAAACTGTCAACCAATCCATCTAAAATCCATATCCCTTAATGTATTTCACCATCCATGATATCCAAATATCACATTGACCATGTGTTGGCATCAATTCTTTATCATAAGGACTCTAAGGGAACTTTATCGCGATGTGCACATCAAGGTAAGTTTAACTCTGGTATCAACAAGGAAGATAAGAATTATCAGGGGTTACATTCAAGTGCTCGTATCCTAGCAAAACAACTCCTCCAAGAAGGATATCATTGGCACATCACGACAAAAACAACAACCATATTAACACTAGCAACATCTACATCAACACCACTAGGTGGTTCAAACATGAGCAAAAAATTGTCACCATGATGAAAACCTGGTAAACAGGCATCTTGTGTGACATAAACAAATCAATAAAAAACAAAAAAATCAAGAAAATAGTCAAGAGAAAAATTGTTCTCCAGTGAAAACCACTATGGTGGCGCTTTGGACAAGTATCATGATGAAAACCTAGGAAACATGCATCAAGTGTAGAATCAAGCATCTATGTGCACCATTTTAGGGGGAAGCATCTTAGCTTATCGATAATGAATCCAATCCATCCAACATACCTTGATCTTGACAAATCTTTGGTATACACTTTACACTTGCTTATATCAAGCATCTTGACATGGGTCACTATCATTGATCCTACCCTATCCAACATTATTTGAGCCATGAGGCATTGTCCAAAGGGGAAGACTATCCAAACATGTTATCCTATCACAAGATAATCCATCACCTACATTGCTAGACACTAGGGGGAAAGTACTTACATCATGCTTCAGAATAAATCTTGATTTGTCTTCTAGCTCACGTTGTGATCTAGGGATTGACCAAACAACAAGGTGTACCACATGGTACCCTTCCCAATTAACCCCAACAACAAGGTATCCCTCCAACACACTATCAAGGTAGCCTTCAAAACTGTTCGTCCCAACAAGGTGTACCACCAACACACTAACAAGGTAACCTTAAAAGATACAAACAACGCAGATTATTCCTTCACTCAAAATTTCTAAGATATCAACATTTTCTTGAACCCTACAGCTAATTCATGTAAGCTTTCCCACAACATATCCTCTAGAAAAACATCGTGAAGTATCAATCCAAGTTTTCAATATCTTAAACCCCAAGCAAGAGGGTAAACATCCAAAAAAATCAAAAAGCAAGAAAGAAATTCATCCCAAGGTATACCACCAATGGACTACCAAGGTAACCTTCAAAGATACCAAAAACGTGAATTATTCCTTCACTCAAAATTTCTAAGATATCAACAGTTGCTTGAACCCTACAACTAGTTCAAGTAAGCTTTTCTGCAACATATCCTCTAGAAAAAACAAAGTGAAATATCAATCCAAGTTTTCAATATCTTACACCACCCCAGGAAAAAGGGTAAAAATCCAAAAAAAGGATTAAAAAAGACAAAAAAATCCAAAAACAAAAAGAAAAAGGATAAAAAAAATATACAAAAAAATAAAAAATAAAGGAAAATAGTAAAGAGAAATAAAATGTTCTCTGAGTGAAAACCATTTTGTTAAAACAAGTACCATAGTGAAAACTTGGAAAACAGACACTATGTTGAATAAACCTGTATCATTATCTATCGGTACTATCCACAACATCCACCCATTCATTTCAAAACAGGATATCCAACCATGGCTTGTCACTGATTAAGGAAAGTCGTCTTATCCACAACTGGGAGCAATGTCAAAATGTTGGTCATGGGTTAGATCTTTGAGTATCCTATCATGGTCACGCAAAAAAACAAAATCAAAAAACAAACAAAACATAGAAATCCAAAAATAGACAAAAGATACAAAAAACCAAAAACATTCACAAAACAGAAAAGGTAAAAAACATTCAAAACAAACCAAGTGAACTACGAGCCTCTACGTGTACAACATAGGCAAGGATTATCTTTGATGAGCCCTCGAGGCCCTAGGTTAGTCCCCAAAATTTTTCAAAAACAACATCATAAAACTTAGAAAAATAAAAAAGACCCATTTCTGCCATCACAATTCACAATAAAACATCACCCATAATAAATAGATCATCACACTCACCCTTTGACAAAACAAACAAAACAAATAAAGAAAGCATTAATAGTTGGAACCTTCAAGTAGAAAATCATGGAAGAATTTGATCGCAAATTGAACTAAAATAAAGCCAAGTATCAAATACATATCTTTTTGACAAAACCTAACAACATCCTGAGATATGTCTTAACGGATCCGTTCCTACGATAGACATGATCAACACCAGATAATAAACCCACCCAAATAGATATGGCAAGTGATATAATGGAATTGTTTTATCTTTTGTTGTCTTATTTTTTTGTGATTTACATTATTGAATCATTCCCAAGATCTCTCGAGGATGTCCATAAGGATTTAGAGAAGAAGGAATGGGGGCAATTGAGCATAATTTGAATTTGCTATTTGTGGATAGTCTTGTTATACTACCATGGCAAATACTTTCTTTGTTATGTGTGTGGAAGTCATCTTTGAAACATTTCATGTAACAGTGACATATTAGGTTCTTAATACCTCTTATGTTACTGGTCCGACATGTTTTTAAAGTTTCTCACCCATACACTCTAACAGGGTTTTCGTATGTCTGGTATGAGCAAGAATACTCCTTGTTTGTAGAGTCAAAGTCCATGCAATAAATACAAAGTCACCTTGGTCATTAATACCCTGGTGCATCGTATTTATTTGCTATATCAAAATGGATTGTTCAAATTGTAAAGTCTCTAAAGCAAAGAAAAAGAAACTCATCAACTACTAATTAACATCATATTTCTATCTATCATCAACATTTCTTCTAATTAACATCATATTTCTATCTACCATCAATATTTCTTCTAAATTCTCACCACATTTCTATCTATCATCAATATTTATTCTAAATTCTCATCACATTTCTATCAAATCATCAACATTTCTTTTGAAGTAAAATATGCATAGCAATATCATTAGTACCATTCTACATCCACTATAACAACATACATCATGATGATATTAAAACAATAAAAACATCATGTATGGGGCATTCATCTTCATATCAACACCACATAAACATCATATATCACAACGATATATTGATCATCCATAATAAAACATCATATGATACAAAGTATGATCCATCCATCCATATCATATGCATACATCATCATACATCGTCATCACATAGGCATAAACAAGAATGAATCGAAGAAGGTATATCTCATATATATCATCATTGAAAGAGGGAGTACAACATCATCAGTGAGATAAGTGTGATAGGAAAATAAAAAATCATAATATCTATATGAGGCCTCGACTGGGCCGATGAATATATATACAAAAATCATGTCTACAATATGTCTCTGAACAACAACATAATAAAGATCAAGTACATTGCCCAACAAAAAGGGAAACATTATATAGACCAGACTATGGATCACTATTTGGATCTAGCTATCTAACGAAATGACCACCTGCAATCATTATAACTCACGATCTTAGGATTCCACTTTGAACATGCAAAATGACACAAAAATGATGAAAAACAAAAACATGCTAGGGTTCCAAGAAAATGCTAAAGTCAAATGCATCAAGAAAAGTCAAATGCTAAGGTTTTGATCAAATGCTCAGAAATCACCAAGCAAAAGTGAGCTTTTCATGCAAAGACGTGGATTTTAGTCAAAGGCGAGGAAACAAGGGCGTGGATTTCAGTCAAAGGCATGAATTTCAATGAAAAACAAGGATTAATAACCTAGAGCAATCAAAAGCAAGATTTTTGATCAAAGGTGAGCTTTTAGGTCAAATGCTTAAGTCAAAAGCGTGGAAATAAGTCAAATGCGTGGAAATAAGTCAAAGGCATGGATTCTCAATATGCAAAGGTGAGCAAACTAAGGAAAATGCTTAGAAATCATGAAAACTTCGCTATTGACTGGCAACAGGACCTTTTTTACCCTATCTTCAAACGACCATATCTTGGTCATACGAAAGTATTTTTCAATGCTTTTTTTAAAAAATGGGGTAGATTTTCACAATCTTTGCAATGGTGTAGATACTTTTCAGTTTTTCTACAACTAAAATTTCCATTTGGGTCGTGAGCCTGACCTAAAACTCAAAATTTTTGGCCAACCTCTTGAGGGGGCAACACAAAGTCCTACCATCATTCCACAAAACACTAGGGCATAGTGGGGCATAATTTTTTTTCAAAAACTTGATCTTAAAAACAAAATATTTGAACCAAAGCAACCAATACTTTTTATCAAAGAGGGGAAAAATGTAGACATGTAAAATTGACTTAACACTTATCACAAATTCAGAATGTCTCGAAACAACTCTGAATCAGCCTGAAATGTCTTAGAATGACTCTGAAACAACTCAGAATGACTCTGAATCAACTCAAAACGTCTCAAAATGACTTCAAATCAACTCAGAATGTCTTAGAATGATTCCATAACAACTCAGAATGACTCTAAATCAACTCAGAACAACTCAAAACGACTCTAGAACAACTCAGAACGACTTTGAAACAACCCAGAACAACTTGGAATGACTCTGAATTAACTCGAAATGACTCTGAATCAACTCAAAACATCTCAGAACGACTCTGAATCAACTCGAAACATCTTAGAATGACTTCAAAACAACTCAAAACAACTCCAAATCATCTCGGAACATCTCAAAACATCTCCAAAACATCTCGAATCATCTCGAAATCATCCCATGACATCTCACAACGCATCGAATGACATCAAACATCCAAAACCCTATTTCCTCTATTAATTGAATAATACAACATCATTTAATTAATTCACTATTTCATCATTTCTCGACAAATTAAATAAATACCGTTTATTTAATAAAATATCAAAAACCCTAATTCTACTATTAATCGAATAATACAACATTATTTGATTAATTCAAATTTCATCATTTCGACTAATTAAATAAATTACATTTATTTAATAAAGTCCTAATTAGTCAAATGACACTAATTATTTTATTACGTCATTAATTCACCTTATTCCTCAAAATTAATTGAATTATTAAATCATAATAATTTAATTATCACACTCCCTCCAAAATTTGAATACGTGAATCAAATTAAATCAAACTATTCAAATTAGCAAAAAATCAAAACCAAAATCAAAATGGAATTAGTTAATTAATTAAATTAATTAATTAATATTCCTCACCCACTTTTTGATTGAGAAAATTATGGATTGCTAACTAAGCAATCTATTTTTCTAACAAAGCAATCTAATTTTTCTAACTCAACCATCTAATTCCTAACTCAACCCTAACTAATCAATCAAGTGCTAACTAAGCAATCAAAATCCTAACTAGCCAGTCTATTCTTCAATCACCCTAATCGTGCAATCAACTTTGCACAATTTCCTCATGTTTAAATCCTCTCAATTCATTTTGACCATTGATTTGGATATTCTCCAACATGATCTTGATTGTGGATTCAAAATTGCTTTTTCTATATGTGTGAACCCCAATCTTGGTACCTGCAAAACCACAAGAATAAGAAAGTTAGACAAGAGATTGCAAGCCAAAACAAGGATTCCCCATGAAATCCATTTACAACATCAAAATAGGAAAGAAAATAAGCAAGAACACAATAAAATTGATAAACCAAAGATTATATCCTAATTTGAGTAGCAAACACTTGATCCCATGGGGGAATTGGTGTCAATTTGATGTGAAAATTGGCCCTTTCCCAATTCCTATGATGCAAGATTCGAATGTTGAAGATGATGTTGATCCACTTTGACAAAAGATGAGAACTCCAAGCCAAATCTGCAAAAAGCCTAGCTAAGAATTCGAATGATGGATGGAAATGGCTAAGTATTTGAGCATGGTAACTTTGCAATGTTTGTGGATGATAAAATGAGGAGAGGAGCTCTTCATTTATAGGATTTCAAGATGGATGAATGTCCAAATTTGAGCAATGTGGGACTAACATTCATCCAATGACATGATGCCACTTGTCAATCTATGAATGGATGGAGGATGTGTAAGTTTTGAAGAATGTGCTAAGAGGGGGGAGATTCAAATTCAAAATATGGCTTAAAGGATGAGGTGAAAGGTGAAGCAAATGCACATGGCTCAAGAAAAGGACATGTAAGAGATTTTAAATGCTTTGTTGGAAGGACTTATTCCCACTTGGATTTGAATTCAAATTAGAGGAATATTCCTTAAAATATGCCTTGTTGAAGGAAAATAGAAATTTAATAAATCAAATAAGTCTATTTTCATGTGCAAGTTGCAAAATCTAGAGGATTTGAGTGATTAGGATTAGCATTAATCATGATTTGATTAATTTAAATGATGTTAGTTGATTTGACCATTTTGACTTAGATTTTAGGATTTAAATAACTCAAAATGAGAAGAGAATGATTTAGACTTAGTTAAATAAATATTTTTTAATTTATTTAACCAAAGGGGGTGATGTTAGATTAAATTAGATAAATGATTGATTTATTTAATTTAATTAGATTAACTTTAGAGATTTAATCAAATAATATAGATTATTTAATTAAATAAAGATAGGAAGATGAAATGACCTAGCTAATTACACAGAGACAATGATTTAATTAAATTGAGGGATTTGTTTCATTAAAAGGGGAATTATGATGACTTTAATCAAATAAGGCTATTCGATTAAATGGTTAGACAGAGGGATAATTTAGGATGAAGTGATGTTAGTAGATCAAGGTCAAGTGTGCGATATCAATTTGTATATTTTTGATGTCTACATTTTGCCCCTCTTTGAAGTGATGCACTTGTTGCGTTGGTTCAAAGAATAACCTTGCCATGATCAAAAGTCAAAATTTCTTTGATTTTTTCAGATGCCCCACTATTGCCCCAGCAAATGAAGAATTATGCTGGTATACTACCCCCTCGAGAGATCAGGTGAAGAGGTTTGATTTGAGGGTCGATCTCTCGAAAAAGAGGTTCAAGATCAGTTCAACTCAAATATTTGATGTAGACAGATTTGATGATGTAGACACTCATCAGCCATGGCTAGCCTCATGCCTATTTTGATATATTACACCCACTTGATCTTGATTTGTACCATGACAATGACATTATTGATGATGAGATGATTATGATGTTTATATGTAATGGATGATATGATGATGCATGGATGATATGGATGCACATGATTTGGATGATGATGCTTTTATGATTATGCAAATATATGATAAATGTATGGTTTATGAGATGCCTAGAATAACCAATCTATATTATGCAATGATGGGGATGAATGCATGTGGTATGATTAATGCTTTCTATATCATATGATATTCATTATGCAGTATGGTTTTTGGATGCAGGATGGATGCATTAACGATGATTTATGATTAACTGTCATGGTATCATGTTAGCGCGAAAAGCAAGAGATAGAAGAAAATAAGAGATTCCAAAAAGACATGAGGTGATGATGATGATGATGATGATTTCTTGCGAAGGAGTTGGGATTTTCAAAGTGCCAATTACCTTATGTTTGATAACACACATAGGCACGATGCATCAGGGTATAAAGAACCAAGATGGCATTGTACCTAGTGTGATGGACTTTGACTCAACAAATAGATAGGAGTATTCTTGTTCACACCTGACATACATAAACCTTGCTAGGATGTACCTAACAAAGCAAGTATTCACCAAGGTTATATTACAAGAACGTCCAACAAGCACAACATATAAAAAGATAATGATCGTTGCCCCATTCCTATCTCTCTAAATCCCTTCATTAGGGACATCATTGAGAGGTCCTTGGAATGAGCACAATAAGATAAACCAAAAGAAAAGATCAAGTACACAAACAAGCCAATGTTCTTCATACCTCTAGCCAAAGGGATTTGTTTTGATAGGATAAGAATCCAAGGTGATATCCAAAATGATGCCCATTGTTGGAACGATATATCCTAGGACATGCATTGTATAGGATGATGATGGTTTGATAAGTTGATTGATAGGCTGTTGATATAAGGTTGATTGACATGTTTGCGACTAATCAAGAGTTTTATTTTCTTAACAGTTTGTTGTTTGCTTTTGATTTTACAATTGAAGCTTGCTTTTGCTACTGCTATGTTGTTTCTGTTTGTGTTGTCAAAGGATGAAGGTGACGATCGTTTATTATGGATGATTGATTATTGCAAATAAAAGCGAGATGAGATAGATGGATTTTTTCAAATATTTGGATGTTTTTGATGTTTTGAAATGTTTTGAGGCTATTTTTGGTGTTTTGGATTTTTCAAATGTTTTGATTTTTGATTTTTTGAATGTTTTGGGATTTTGTGTCTTTTGAATGTTTTTGGATTTTGATGGTTTTTCAAATGTTTTTGGATTTTGATGTCTCGGGGGTTGATCAGAGATGAGCCTTGCCTACGTTTAAGCTCAGAGATGACGTAGTTCGGATTCTAATGTTTTTGACGTTTTTTGACTTTTATGAATGTTTTTTTGGATTTTTCAATGTTTTTGGATTTTTTTGATTTTCTAATATTTTTGGATTTTCGCATGATTTTGACGATTTGGATATGGATATGGGTGATGATATCAGTGCTCTGTTTGGGATTTTGCTGAAAATGAAGCTAAGGTTGATTGATCGAATCGATGGATTGATGATGATGATAACATTGTTGTAGATACACAACAATGCAAGGATTTGATTGATTAGGATTGATGACGATAACATTGTTGAGGATGCACAACAATGCAAGGATTGATTGATCACAATTGATAATGATAACATTGTCGAGGATACACAACAATGCAAGGATAGTGTTAAGCAACACAAGGATTTGGGAAAGATATCCCCAAGATGATGATGGATTGATTGGATTCGATTAATCAGGATTGTTAAAGCTTGATTTGGAACAAAAGATGTTTTGGATGATTTGATGTGACGTTGAAGGATGCGTTAGATGCGACTGATAGTGATTGTTTGGATCGATGTTCGATGAAAGATGAAGCATGATAAGGAATGTCATCTGGTCAAAATATGCCATGGGCTAGTGATTTGCATTTTTTCTCACAAGTGGCTTTGACCATTATGATTTCATGTTTTCCAATGTTCGGATCACCACATAAGTCAGAGGATATAGATCAAGATTTATTCTCAAAGAAGGATGTAAATATCTGCCCCCCAGTGTCTGGCAATGTATGGAATGTCATGGATGGATTCTTGGATAGGTGTATGGATGGATGAATATGGAAAGTGTGCAAAGGATGCCAAGGATTATCTTGCGATAAGATAAGGTGTTTGGATAAAAAATGCTGATTTGGATAATGCTTCATGGTTCAAATAATGTTGCATAGGATAGGATCAGTGAACATGACCCATGCCAAGATGTTTTACCGTAAGCAAGCGTAAAGTATGCCCCAAATTTTCATCAAGATCAAGATAACTCAGATGATGGATGCAAATGGATGAAAACGGATTGGATCAATGATTTATGGATGAATGGATTTATTATGGATAAGATGGATGGAATGTTGGATTTATTATGGATGGGATGAGATGCTTTCAACTGAACTGGCACACGTAGATGCTTGATTCTACACATGACGCCTGTTTTCCAGGTTTTCATCATGGTCTTTCCCAAAGCGCCACCATAGTGGTTTTCACTGGAGGGCGATTTGTTTTCAATCCCTTTTCTGATTTTTTTGGATTTTTTTAATTTTTTTGGTTTTTTTGGTTTTTCTAAAAGATTCATGTTGACCCACCTAGTGGTGTCGATGTAGATTCCCCTGTCATAATGTGCCATCGATAACCTTCTTGAAGAAGTTGCTTTGCTAAGATACGTGCAATTGAATGCAACTTTTGAGATTCTTGATCTGCTTCGTCGATATCGGAGTTGACTTTGTCTTGGTGCATACATCGCGATAGAATGCCCTTTGAATCCTTATGACGAAGGGTCATTGCCAATACATGGTCAATGTGAGAATTGGCTATCATGCATGGAGGCATGAATGAAGTGTGTTTAGGGACAATGGATGGATTGGTTGATAGTTTGGAACCTTTGACTCTCCAAACTTGGGAAGATGAGAAATGATGGGTGGATACAGAAGTGTGTGTTGAATTAGGACCAACTGCTTGATACACTTTGTATGTCGCCTGAAAAGCCTACTTTTACTTTTGTGGACATCTTTGATGGATACTTTTCCCTTTTTTATTTTTCCCCATAGTTTCTTTGACTGATGGAGTTTGATAGGTATGATTTTTCTTTGTATGTTTTGGTATCCATTTGTATTTGATTTGTCCTTCATGCTTTGCTTCTTTTTCTTTGATAACTTTCTTTGTACTTTGATTTAACACTTTCCTTTGGTGTTGGTTCCAATTCGTGGATGGGGTGATGGGTGGATGAAGATTCATGATGTGGCTGGTTGTAGTATTGACATCGGTTTCATTATGAGGATTCTTCGTGCTCCCTATATTGATGTTTTCTTGAGATGAAGTTGCCCCCAGTATTGTGGAAGTGGTACCTTCATGCTTTGATTTTGCTTGTTCTAAGAGCTCTTGTTTATAATGCATTCTCTGATAAATGACCACCATAGGTGACGTTTCAATTTGTTGCTCCGCTAACTCTGAATTACATTGTTATGTCTGACTTGTTTCCTTGAGTGGATAATGTTGGTTATCCTCATACCTGATGTCCTCATTCTAAATTTGGGATATGTCTGATCTGGATGTTGACAACTTTGTTTGACTGTACGAATCAAGAACCTACTCTTTTTGTGTAATACTATCAGGAGTAAAGGAATCCTATTCTAAATGAAGATCATCTACGTGTCCATCCACATAAAGCATCTCATGGGTAGATGGATGAGTATGTGCTACATGGATATGATCATCTTCCATAGATAGGAGAGTGTCCATTAGATTATTGTAGTATCTTGAAGACACAAATTCTTGATCTTGAATGATTTCGAAGCTTCTTTCGACATGCTTGGGATCAAGTTCTTGACATGGATCAGTTTCAAAGGATGGATTGCTTATAAAAGGTTCTTGGATGTCATCATTAGACATGGTAAGTGGTTCAATATCCTGAAGTGTCGAGTTTAGGGTTCCTTCAATATTTGTAACCATGAGGTCAAAGGGGGTCAACATGTCTTGGAAGGGACCATTGCTAGACCTTGGTGAGAGACATTGATCATGATTTTGAATAAATTCTTGAGATATGTCCTCTAACTCATAAGGAAATGTAGAGAAATTTTTAATATGATCATTGGTTGATGGATCGTGCATTATGTTGATAGGATCAAATAATCCTAACACTCCGTGAAAGAGACCACTAAAAAGTGGCTCTTGATGTATGGTGAGTTGATCATTGGATAGGGTAGAAACATCCTCAATGTGCTCGTCGATGGAGATATCTTGATCATTGTTTTCAACACTTGTGGTGGAGGGATTTCCAATGTCTTCAACCATAGGGTCAAATGATGTTGATATTTCTTGAATTGGATCATTGTTGAGTATTGTTGGTGGATTTTGATTGTGATTCAAAAGTGACTCTTGATATATGTTGATTTGATCATTAGATGAAGTAGACATAGATTCAAGGTGCTCAGTGATGGATTGATCTTGATCCTTGTTCTCAACAGTTGTCATTTTTTGTGTTTGTTGGGTTGCTTGAGAGGCTTGGGCAGGTTGAGAGGCTTGTTGCACTTGTTGAGCTTGTCTTGCTTGTTGTGTGGCTAGATATTGTTGTATGGACTTTTGGTAAGCCTGGTGAGCTTTTAGCACAATGTTATATTGTCTTGCTACATTTGGTTTTGGTGGTAGTGGTGGTGGATTTGGAATCGTGTTGGATGTAGTGATGAGTTGTTGAGATACGCTTGGAGTGATCGTGAGGGTTTGAAATGTGATGGGTGTGATAGTGATGGTTGGAATGATCAAAGTGATAGGGATGGTCGGAATGACCGAGGTGATAGGTCCTTGGGAGACCATGTTTTGATTTTTCAGGATTGATGTTGTCATTTGATTAGATACCATTTGTTGGTGCGATGTCAATGGTATATCCAAAGGATTTGATGTGATGACTTGATTGGTGTTAGGTGGATTGATTTGGATGGAGTGATTTGTGCTAGGTAAAGGGGGAAGCCCTAAACCAAGGAATGATGTTGATATGGGTAATGGTGGTGGAGATGTCTCTTGGCGCAATAACTCAACTATTTTGGTAAGTGTAGCAATTTGATCTCGCGAAATTTGTTCTTGATTTCGATCTTGACTCCCTTGATATAGTTGATTTGGTTTTTGTTCAAGAAAATTTGGGATGCATACTTGTGGTTTTCAAATGGGATCATGGTCAAATCAATTTTCGACATTGTTTTGACTTGGGATGATGTTCATATTTGGCATGATAGGTTGAAATTGACAATTGTTCATGTTTGGAATATTCGTATGATTTGGAAATGTATCCATCCCAAAGTTTTCTGGATTTATGTTTCAAAAACTTGTGCTTGGTACTTTCTCATTTGGCTTGTAGGGATTCGGTGGGATGACATTGTTATTTTGAAAGCTCATGCTTTGATTGTTTGGTTGAAAAAATTGTAGGTTTGGATTTAGATTTGCCATTGGGAAATGTGCTCCAGTCTTTGATTTTGGGATACTCACCCTAGTTGTTCCATTGATATTTGTAGAAGGTAATGATCCCATGTACGGATTGTATACGTGTGAGTGTTGATAATCAATCGACATTGTAAGGCTTTGAAAGTTCAATTGATTTGGATTACTCATGATGTATGGATCAAGTTTGTATTCCATGTTCCTCTTGTGTTTTGACCTTGTTGAAAAAGTGACCTCTAGGGTTCTTAGGACCAATGACGAGATGAAGTATGAAAAGTGGAAATGATATGAGTGTTGAACGTTTAGGGACTTTGGATCAATGCTTAGACTTAGGGTTTGATTTTGACTGGTTTGATTGGATAATTAACTTGTAAACCCTAAGATGTTAGATGTGATTTTAGGATGAACTTGTTCAAAGGGGTGCTAATTTAACTAGAGGTATGAGAAAGGACGCATTCCCATACTCCTAACTAAATAAGGTGATTTTGATTTTGATGATTTACCCAAGTCTAGAATAATGTTTCCAAAGCTCTAAAGTTGTTTGGTGGGATGGATTGATAAATGTTTTGGAATTTGGATGAAGTGTTTGATTTGATCCTAAATGAACCTAGGAAGGACTTATTTACTAGACCAAGATAGTGAAGAACATTCCTTTCTCTAAGAGTAATTCAAAATCCAAAGACCAATGTTTGCATGAAAACCATATGACCAAAAGATGACAAGCACATGTGTGGGGTCCAATTGATTTAATCTTTGCTTAATGGATTCTTTTTACCACAAACACACTTTTGATTAGATTTTGAATCTAGATGTCTAATGTCTCAACTTCCCCCTTATCCTGCAAAGTGTATTATGCGGAAACCAAGGAAATTTGAGGCAAGAGTTACCTAAAGTTGACTTTAGTAGAAGCAAATTGAGATGAAATCCAAATGTTTAGATGCCTCTAAGGACACGAATCCCAAGGGAAAGCAATAACATGTGAATTTGTTCAAGGATATTTGCCTCTCCTAAAGGGTTTGCAATTTTGATGATTTGTTGAATGTTGGTTTTCCAATGTTTTCAATCAAAGCACTGTGTTTTCAAACCACAAGCAATATGACATCCTAGCTCAATTGGTACGTTTTTCTTGGTGGGCTTGCCTCATGCCCTTCGTAGAAGAGATGATTTTACATGCAACCAAGGAAAAAATATAAAGGTATGTTAAGAATGAAGTCTTAACCTCTATACTTTAACCAAGATCAAACCTGGCAAGTAACTTTTTGGAATCTAAGTTCCAATGCACCACTTTGATAAACTCGCTCAATAGATCAATTGGTCACTACAAAACAAGGGTTCGACTTTAGACTTTCCGTTCATAGGAGTTGACCCAACGTGGAAAGATTCCCCTTTTGGATCCATCTTGTTAGAGTCAACCGCGTGATATTGGCGTTTCTTCCAATATCCACATTTATATCCCAGGTTGGAAATACTCTTGGGTTCAGAGTGTTACCGGTTGAGTCGTTCCCTTGGGTGAGTACTTTTTCCCCAAGGTAGGCCCTCTACGATAAACAAAAGTGAATGAAGAACAATATTCATAACTCGATCAATCCTTGTTGGCCACAAGGAGAGAGAATGTACGCAACAAAGCTCCCACTCACACTCGCACAATAGTTTGTTCAATTTTAAGCCCAAATCGAAGTGTGGAGGTGATTGATTTATCTCAACCCAAAGTCATGGAAAAGGAATTTTGATTCTCAAGATCGCTATAAAGCGCGAGAGAAGTGCATACGTCCTTTTACAATGGCTTTAGTCTAAGTAAGCCCTCACAAACAAACAAAGCTACACTTGTTCTTTTTAGATCCTCAAAGAAATATGTGAGTTCATTTTAGAGTACCAAATCACAAGTGAAAGACATTTGTTCAATTTGTTAATTCCATAAACGAAATCTAGTAAGTTGTTGGTCCTATTGTTCGTTTTAACCTTTGCAAGAAATGGAAATTGAAAGGTTCTTTTTTAAGCCCAAATGAAAGCTAGTGTTCTAAAGATGAAAAGATAACAAGTTCCTAAGGAAGTGTTAAACAAACACCTAAGTGTTTAAAAATACTTTGGTTAGACCAAATATCATCTCCATGCCTATCCTTCCTTTGCTTTTGATTTCCAACCTACAAAGAATAAAAACAGTCAGATTCTGGAAAAACACAGAAATCAAAAAGCAGAAAACAGAGGAAGAAGCAATCATAAATTAAAGCACGTGCTAAAAATTAAATTTCTCCCTTTTACTGTCTTCCAGCGTCGCAACTCGTGAAGGTGTCGCTATTTTTTCCTCCCAGCGTCGCTCTTACAACGCCGCTTACTAGTCAGCGGCGCTCTGTGTCGGGACAAAGAGCACGATTGTGTCACACTTTTTGCCCAGCATCGCAGTTTTTGAAAGTGTCAGAGTTTAAGATTTTTTGAAACTTTAGCAGATCGACGAGTCCAGCGGCGGAGTTCAGAATTTGATTTTTTTAGCGGGATGAGCCCAACGGCGCTAAAACAGTGACGCCGACAAGCCCGCGATGCTAAAACAGCGACGTTGACGAGCCCGCAGTGCTAAAACAACGACGCTGACGAGCCCGCATTGGAATTTTCTGTGTGTCAAGAAAACGCAGAAATTTTAAGGAAATGTTAGAAATTTTAAGGAAATGTTAGAAATTTTAAGGAAATGTTAGAAATTTTGATGTCAAGCCCTCCTTCTAGCACCAAATGTGTGAACCCCAATCTTGGTACCTGCAAAACCACAAGAATAAGCAAGTTAGAGAAGAGATTGCAAGCCAAAACAAGGATTCCCCATGAAATCCATTTACAACATCAAAATAGGAAAGAAAATAAGCAAGAACACAATGAAATTGATAAACCAAAGATTATATCCTAATTTGAGTAGCAAACACTTGATCCCATGGGGGAATTGGTGCCAATTTGATGTGAAAATTGGTCCTTTCCCAATTCCTATGATGCAAGATTCGAATGTTGAAGATGATGTTGATCCACTTTGACAAAAGATGAGAACTCCAAGCCAAATCTGCAAAAATCCTAGCTAAGAATTTGAATGATGGATGGAAATGGCTAAGTATTTGAGCATGGTAACTTTGCAATGTTTGTGGATGATAAAATGAGGAGAGGAGCTCTTCATTTATAGGATTTCAAGATGGATGAATGTCTAAATTTGAGCAATGTGGGACTAACATTCATCCAATGGCATGATGCCACTTGTCAATCTATGAATGGATGGAGGATGTGCAAGTTTTGAAGAATGTGCAAAGAGGGGGGAGATTCAAATTCAAAATATGGCTTAAAGGATGAGGTGAAAGGTGAAGAAAATGCACATGGCTCAAGAAAAGGACATGTAAGAGATTTTAAATGCTTTGTTGGAAGGACTTATTCCCACTTGGATTTTGAATTCAAATTAGAGGAATATTCCTTAAAATATGCCTTGTTGAAGGAAAATAGAAATTTAATAAATCAAATAAGTCTATTTTCATGTGCAAGTTGCAAAATCTAGAGGATTTGAGTGATTAGAATTAGCATTAATCATGATTTGATTAATTTAAATGATGTTAGTTGATTTGACCATTTTGACTTAGATTTTAGGATTTAAATAACTCAAAATGAGAAGAGAATGATTTAGACTTAGTTAAATAAATATTTTTTAATTTATTTAACCAAAGGGGGTGATGTTAGATTAAATTAGATAAATGCTTGATTTATTTAATTTAATTAGATTAACTTTAGAGATTTAATCAAATAATATAGATTATTTAATTAAATAAAGATAGGAAGATGAAATGAACTAGCTAATTACACAAAGACAATGATTTAATTAAATTGAGGGATTTGTTTAATTAAAAGGGGAATTATGATGACTTTAATCAAATAAGGCTATTCGATAAAATGGTTAGACAGAGGGATAATTTAGGATGAAGCGATGTTAGTAGATCAAGATCGAGTGTGCAATATCAATTTGTATATTTTCAATGTCTACACTATATAACAAGCCTTTCTCTTCACAAATATGGATCAAAATTTCAACTTACCTTATGCAATAAAGTGTTGTCAAGATCACCATTGATAGAGCTTCATCATTTCTTCAAGAACAAGCATTGATCATCAAGCTTTTGCATACAAACAATGGAGGCTTTGTAGTGATATGAACAACCCAACATCATGCAAATACACTCCAACATGGGATGGTAATCTCTTCTTTTGTTATTTGAATTCATTTTGTTAATCTTAGGATCTTATTTTATTCAAATAGCTTAGATTTTTACATTTCATGAGTGATGAAATAGGATAGATTAAGTGTTTTGAATTAGATTAGTTTCTAATTTCAATCTTGCATTTGATCTTTTTTTTCGCATATTTCTTGATGGATTCCTTCCCCCTCACACAACTTTATGCAAAGAAATAAAGTAAAAAATTAAATATTGTTTCTAAATTTCCACTAATATTTAGAGTTTATAGGGGTTGATCCCAATATGTGATGGTGAAGTGGTGGTGTTGTTGTAGCCACCAAGGTTCAAGTCTCTGGACTTGACCCACAATGTTGAGACTGCTATTGTTGGTGTTCATGCCTTGTGCTAGGCGTTAAGGCTTGAGGTCCAATTCTTCGCTGGGTTGGTGTGCTCACGAGCTTAGTGCCCCTACCGGGCTACCGTGCTCGTAGAGTTGGACTGTTTGATTGCATTCATGTCAGGGAGGAGGTCCTTTGTTTGTGACCTCCAAAGGTGGGTGGCCCCTTTACAACCACTTTCACCAAGTAATTTTTTTTTCTAGAGTTTATAAATTATATTATAAACACACAAAACAATTAATTTAATGTTTTGAATGCATACTCAATAATATTTAGTTTCAAAAATTATAATAATATATGCATACCATTATTAATAAGGACTTTTATTCTATCTTTCTACACAAAACGAACATTTATTTCAAATTTCTTTTCTTCTTGGTTCAAAACATTTCACACATACATTCTACTATACATAAAGTTAAATACTAAGCTCTATCCATACAAATTCTAAATTAACAAAAAAACATCGGTGTGCCCATTGCACACCAAGGTGCGATTGCTAGTTCTATTTAATTTTTTGACATTCATTTAGTGGTGAAATTAGTTTTGGGAGCTCAAGATATTTTCAAATTTCTTTCAAAGTCTTTGTCTAGTTTGTATTTTTGGATCTTTCCGGGTACTTTTCTCAGTCAATCAGTGACACTTTTGAGTTTTTATTTAAAATTAATTATTTTGTAGAAGAATACACATTCAACATTAGATTTATATTATTGTCTATCAAATCTTGTGATTTTTCTCAATTTTATGGTTGGGACATTGTTAGAAATTAGGATCTTAGGATACTAATCTTTATAAGCAAGCTATAACATAAATAAAATGAGAATAATATAAGAATAGATTTTACACATTACATAAGATATACATGGGGAAAACCCTTTCAAGTAAAAAAGCCCATAACACATCATTTTATTAAAACAATTACAATAATGGTCTATTAGATAGTATAAACCAAGCCTAGGGAACACTTCTCCATACTTCCACATGGCCAATAATACCTCATGTGCATAGTGATAGAATTCACTATCAATCTCCAAATTCCACACATTTCAAATGAGAGAGAACCTCCTTAAATACAGGAGGAAGGGTAACATAATAATTAAAAGGGTATTAGTCACACCTATTCAACAACCCCCATTCATAAATAATCAATAATCTAATTATTTAGACTATAATTATTTCAAATGGGATATGTTTAATAAGCATATAATATATAATATTTTATAACTTTATATTAGAACAATATATAAATGTTATAAGGGTATGACCCTTAATAACATTATGTTCTAACACTCCCCCTTAATGTTAATAAGGGGCATCACATGCCAATTTCCTTAAAAGAAAAAATGAAGTACCCTAGCAACGTAGGTCTTCTTTGTTAGTGATAAATAAGGACACACTTATATGCCAAAATGAAAGTCATGTATTTTGAACTACATGAAAGTCATCTTGTCATTTAATTTATATTCCCAGTGTTTTAAAAATAATGCTATCTATGAGGTCTTATAAATATTTTTATTGGATCCTGGGTCTCCTCAAATCAGCGTCACCCCAAGTTCATTACATAGTGCCCGTAGGACTTAATACAATGTGCTAGTAGGACTTAATACAATGCTTTTATAAGTGGAAGAATTACAGAGAGAAGAACTTTAATATATTCCCATAGGACTTATACATCTAGGATTTAGCCATTAGGTGGTGGCATTGACATGCACACTCCCCCTCAATGACATCACCTAAGGCCAAGCATTTTATTTGAATTTGGAGCATACAATGCCTATAGGTCTTTAATGATGGAATACTTTCGCTTGAATTTAACTAGAGAGAACTTTAATGATGGAATACTTTCGTTTGAATGTAATTAGAGAGAATTTTTTAAAATGGAATATTTTTTCTTGAGTGAGGTGCCCATGATTTTCAATCTTCTTCTCTCTCTTTAGAAATGATATTCTTTGGTAAGAGTAAAACAACTCTAGTTATCATATAGTAAAGTGGTACTTGAATTCCTATTGTAGGAAAGAGGTCACGAGGTCTAGTCCCCCCTCAAACCCATGGTATCAGAGGGCATGTCATGCTAGCGCCACCGGTTATGTGAAAAAAGTTTACCAGGTGCATTGTAGTTTATGGGGGGACGAATACCCAACCGATTCCTGTAGTCTAAAAAAAAAGTGGTACTTCAATTATAAGTATCCATTTGAAGCTCTTCCGCAAATCTTCAAAGCCACATTAATTTTTTAGGAGCTACTTTTTTTTATTTTGGATCTTGATTAAGAAACCATAAAAGATATAATTCTTAAAAATTATTACACCATCCATGTATGGGCACCTGCACCATTTATTTTGAAGACATAATCTATGGTAGATTTCCTATAAATGGGATCACTGAAATAGTCAGTAATACAATGATCAAATAAATTTGATTCTTGGTTTAGAAAAAATATTTTTTAATATGCAATTATCAATTGCCAATGAGCATAAATCTAGAAAATAGTATAATGATTATTAGCAAGGAGATCGTAAGATATTTTCATGAACATAAGTATGAATAATTTTATCATTTTTTTCAAGAAAAAAATAGTCATGGTACTAATCATATAGTAATTATCCAAAAAAAAGAAGCAATGGGTGAGCTATCTTTTCTAGGCTTGCTCCCTAGACAATTTTTTTAAGGTGATAACCACTCATTATAATGATCAATATAAGATGGTTATTTTTCATAATAGTATGATTAAATTATGGATTGAATGCTATATATAGCAACAAATCTTTTTAATCTCAAAAAACACAGTAGAGGTCTTAAGGTGATGTGACAAGTGGCTAGATTTTTTGTATGAATTTTGTGTACATCTTAGTGAGCACTTTATCAAGTTTGAATTTACTTATGCACATTTATTAGCCTTTACATCCCTTAGATAAATATTTTATCCTTCATGTATGGATAAATAGATAATTTTTATGTTTATCATTGTGATGATAGAAAAGCATATGAATAATAGAAATATGTTTGATCATCAAATATACTACAATCAAGAGTATTCTTAATACATTATAATGCCTATTCTTCATCAAATACCTCAAACAATTATTTTGAGATGAATCATGATGTTCCTTCTCTTTATTCTTAATAATATTATGACTTAAGTGTTAGGATTTGTAAAATAGTTCTATTGAAATTAAAGTAAGTAGATAAAAACCTTTGATGAGATTAGGGAATTGATGTAATACAATCACTATTGTAATTCCTTATGTAAATTCCATTATGTTTCATCAATAAAATTGTAATGTTTAATATGAACCAATGGTTAAGAATTTTTTGAAATGTTTCCAAATGGGAATCCTCTGAAGGACGTGCAACGGTCTTGTGTGGACAGGAGATCTCTGGACTGCATGCAACAAGCAAGTGTGGTCGTTGTTGGGTGAGAATGTTTGGGTGGGGGCTTTGTTCCCTCTCCTCCTATGTTTGGAGAGGCTATGCAGGTGGTTGTGGGCTTTGTTCTCTCTCCTCCCAAGTTTGGCGATGCTGCGCGAGCGAACGTGGATTTGCTGGGGATGGATGATCTTCCCTCTATTCCTTCTGTTGTTCCGCCTCCCGCTTCGGTTGCTGGTGGCATTCCTTCTTCGGGATGGGTGAAGTCCTTTTTTGAGGCTACTAAAGTAGGTGTTCGGTCTCCTTCTCAAGCTCATGTTCAACCTTTTCCCTGTGCTCATGATTCCCCTGTTGTGGTTTGTGGACTTGAGGTTGTTGAAAATGAGGATTACTATTTGAAGTAGGGTGTGGTCTGCAGGTTTAATGGCTTGTGGCCCTCCCTCCCTGATCTCAATGACTAGGTTTCCTGCTCTTGGAAGCCTGTAGTCTCTAGGAAGATTGAGCTCTATCCCAACCCAAGGGGGTTCTTTTTAGCAATCTTTGCCTCCTCCACGAAGTGAGACAGTGTGTTGGATAGGGGATAGATGTGGGGTATTCATTCGTTGTCCATCAAGCCTTGGTCTCATTCTTTCAATCCTCTTATAGAGCTGCTAAATACCAGACTAGTTTGGGTCTGACTGTCGAATATCCCTCTCCAATTTTGGGAGGATTCATGTTATGAAGCTATTGACAACACCATTGGATGCTTTTTGATGGTGGACTCTATGACTTGGGAGCTTGGGAATACTACGGTAGCTCGTATTTTAGTTGATTTGGATATCTCCAAACCTCTCCATGGTGATGTGGTCTTATTGGTGGAGGAAAAACCTTGGAAGCAGCTCCTAGACTATGAGGGCCTCCCTTTTTAGTGTAGGAGATGTTTCTCTGTGGGTCATTTGGTCTCTGGTTTCCCTCATGCCTACTGCAAGGGCACTGCTACTTGGTGGAAAGATGCTCTCACGAATCATCTCATGGTGGGTTCTCCTCCATCGAAAGATTCTTCCACGGAGGATTACCTTGCTGATTCTTCTCGGGAGTTTGTTTCTTGCTTGGCTCCTCTTTCGACTATCCCTTTTGAGGAACCATTGGTGCCTTGAACTACCGTCGATGTTCAGGCTGAGCTTGCCTGACCCTCGTTGAATGCCTTTGCAGGTCCTTTAATCACTCCTTTCTCCTCTTCTGCGTTGCTGAATCCCTCGTTGTGTGGTGGCTCATTTCCCATGGTGGCTATTGTGGATCTGCTCCTCTCGCCTCGCTCGGTGGAGTTTGATTCTGATTCTTTCTGGTTTGTTGTGATGAGAAAGAAGGGACTCCCAATATCTATCACAACTTCGCAGCCTAGGGTTAAGGGAGTTAAATTAGTCCCCTTAGGTTCCGGGGTTGTCTAGTCCCCGTCTGTGGTTCGACAACTGTCTGTCAGTTGTTTCTGTGTGTGGCTTGTCCTCTTTTCCTAGTTCATTCCTAGTTTGAACTAGCTTTTGTTTGGCCTTGAGGGATTTCAATGTAAATGATACAACACCATGTAAATGCTTCTTATTTAATCAAAAACATCGTAATGTTTAATAGTACTAGTAATTGCAGTAAGTTTATCTTACCTTGTGCATTGGGATTTTGATTTAACTTAATGTCCTTTTGTGTTTATGGAAGGGGTGGACTATTTTTTTCCATTT
Source organism: Sequoia sempervirens (assembly GCA_007258455.2). Lineage (NCBI taxonomy): Eukaryota > Viridiplantae > Streptophyta > Pinopsida > Cupressales > Cupressaceae > Sequoia > Sequoia sempervirens. The sequence goes on from VDFB02049217.1 coordinate 142,591,046, forward strand.
TGAGATAATAAGAATAAGAAACTCTTTTTTAAGAGGATTAAAAAATCCTTTTTTTTTATAGTAAGATTGAAAATGATTCAAAAACTTAAAACCTTAAAACCCAAGTTGTAAGTGTATCTTATGAGATATCTAAATTCCATGAAGCACAATTTTGGTCCATCTATCTATGAAATTAGATTGGAGAGGAACATTAAGAAACAAAAACATCAAATGATATTTAAATGGATAACATGGAAAAATATTGAATCAAAGTGTTAATTTCTAAAGAATAATGATGTTAGTATAAAGGTGTGAATTGGCATGAAAGTGGCTCATATTCAATTTCCTATGAAAAGTCTAAAGAACTTTTAGAAGAGGCCAAGAATTTATTAAACATGAGGTTGAAACTATCAATTAGAGTCTTGACTTATAAGTAGTCAAAAAATGTCATATTGCTCATTTCTCTTAGATTTTCACATCTACAAAAAATTGACCTCTCAATTCAAGTATAGAAATTATATTGCTTGATATAATAATTCTTAAAAAAATCGACGAGTTTTGTAGAGATGTATAAATTATCAAATGATCTACACATAAATTAGTAAGAATTATACATAATATCCTAGATTATGTATAATTATTAGGAATTCTAGCAATGATGTACAAAAAATAATTTCAAATATACATTTTCTGTAGATAAAATAAATTTGATATATGGTAAGCTCTCATTTATGTTGCGATCATAATTAATTCATGGTATATGACCATTTGAATCTCCTAGATGAAATAACAACATGATATAGTTCGATAAAAACTGTAAAAATTGCTACAAATCTTGATAGTGGATTCAATGGTATAATATGAATTTTCTTTGAAGAAATGAATGACTTAAAACAACAACCTTCCTTCGGATCTGAATATGCATTAAGATGTTATTGTTTATGAAAGAATGATTATGTTTTTATAATGGAAAATGTGATGAATAAATATGAATGACAATATGATTGAAATGTAAATGATTTGTGATGCTAATGGATTTCATGCGAATGGCTAACTACTGTTAAGATGCACTAAGTTGAATGCAGGAACAGGTTCAAACCTCTGGAAGGGAGGGGAAGTATCACTCAGGAGAGGAACTTGGTTTGGTAACCCATGATGAGCCTAACTAAGCATGCAAACACATTTACACCCTAGTTGGCCTAGTCGAGTTAGTTCATGAAAACGGGTAGGATATTACCCATTTAATGTTGGTTAGTATAATGCAATATTTCATCATGGATAACATCAATTGAAGCAACATTAATTGAGACAATCATTAAATGTGAAAACACTCATATTGATAAAAATGAAACAACACATTTTATTCATCTTCTGAATTCTCATTACAATCAATCTTCCCTATGCAGTACTAATAAATAGCATCTATACAATTGGGCTGTAACATTTTGAACTTCTCTAGCAATTTCTTAGCATATTTCATTTTAGAAACATTGATCTGATTCTTCTATTGCCACACTTGAAGTCCAAGACAATAATGCAGGAGCTCGAGATCTGTCATGTCAAACAATTGTTTGAAATCATTCGTTGTTGCATCAATCATGTGTGGAGAAGTCCTTGTGATGATTAGATCGTCAACATACACAATCAAGATTACAATCCCCCCTTGCTTTTTGAGATAGAGATTGGGATCATAAGGATTCCTAATGAAACCATGACTGAGACGCTCATGAATCTTGATGTACTAGGATCAAGGAGCCTGTTGAAGACTGTAGAGGGATTTGACAAGTTTGCATACTTTGTGCTACTAGCTAGGTGCAACATATGCCTTTGGCTGAGTTATGTAGACTTCTTCTTGAGGCCTTAAAATAGAAAGTAAAGAGAAAACACAAAAAATGACTCATTTTGATCAAGAGATTGGGTGAAACCTTCCCACAACATTAGGGGAGGCATCAAATTCCATTATCCCATCCAAATGGCTTGTGAAAGGTTTGATTTATAGATTTTCGATGGCAAAAAGCTTAGTTGGCAAAGATCAACGATTGGGATTTAGTCTGGTAAGATGAACAGTAAGAGATTTTCAAAAGTTTGAGAGAGAGATAGAAGGTTTCCTCTTCTTCAATTTTCTCATTCAGATCCGAAGGAAGGTTGTTGTTTTGAATCATTCATATTATTGTTTTGAATGACTTAAAAATTTGCTACAAATCTTGATAGTGGATTCAATGGTATAATCTTGATAGTGATTTTGGAAGTTACTTTAAAATAATGTATAATATGAATTTTCTTTGAAGAAGTGAATGACTTATTATCTTCTTTACTATGTTTATTATGTTAGCTATCAATTAGTTTATATTTGTATTAGCGCAATCTTGTTATGGACCTATCTAATTTGATTTGAGAGCTTAGGAATGCTACTCTTTCATAGAAATATAATTTGACTTTTATCAAAAATTGGAGTTGCCTAACACAATTGCAATTGTCAATCTGTATTGCTGAGATTTTTGGCTTGAAACTGTATGTGGTTTTTAGCATAGTTGGAAAACTCGCCGAGTTTTCAGCGAGTCTTGAAAAATTCACGAGTTTTTTTATCTGATGAGTCTTTATGACTTTAACTCGCCGAGTCTTTTCCAAAAAATCGTGAGTTTTTGCCGAGTTTTTGTTGCCAAGATACATAAAAATGCAAAAAACACAAAAAAAAAAAAATTGCTTAGTTTTTTGCCGAGTTTTCTCTGATTTTTTGTTGACTCTCCAATTTTTGGCTCGACAAGTTTTTTTCCGAGCCGAGTTTTCCAACTATGGTTTTTAGCATCAACATTTCGGATTAAGCTCCATGATCCATCATCAGGATAATGCAGCTTGATCCAAAACATCGATGCTAAAAATCACATACAATTTCAAATCAGAAATCTCAACAATACATTATCATGAACTATGAAAACTACATACTATTAATTGTCAATCTGGTTGCTTAAGACAGAGGGAAAGCTTAAAACTTATGGACCTCATTCTCTCCCTTATGATATGAAGTGGGTAATCAAGTAGCTGAAGTTCCTCATTAGTGGTGATTATGGACCGATCATTGCTGTCTCTCATCTCTGGCCCCATGCTCTGAATTTGGAATAAGGTGATCTGATGGCTTGTCCTCTGCAGCAGCGTGGAACACAACTATATTAAGTTGACGAGGTTGCAGGAGTTCGACTCCCCACGACAACAATTGTAGGATATGATGCACAAAATGGTGACAGCGTTGGTATCTAGTAATAAAGAGATAAATGCACGGCAAATCCGTATTCGGGAACAGGAGAACAGGATGGTCCTACATCCATTGCCCTGCAATGCATGCACTAATTCATCCCTGTATCAGCAGATGAAAGTCGGCTGAGGTATCCAAGGTTCTGGCTTACACTTCTTGGCTCTCGGACATGGATAGACAAAGAATGGAGTAAGGAAAAAAACATGAGATGCATGCAAATGATAATTCCATGCTAGGTAAGTATGAGATCGACTGATGTAGGAAGCAGGTGAAAAACAAGGAGAATGCGTGCTTCTAGATTTTCGTACTATCAAAACGTTGTAGGACCATCATGTTGCCTGAACCATCATCCTTATTTAGGGGGTCATAATAATATGTTTTCCACTCATGCCCAATTGACAGAGTTCTTCAGTAGATTGTATCATTGAAAATAACTCATAAAAAATTTGATCATAAGGTACATTATTAATAAATTTCATTTGTTATGGACCATGGATGGACATTGATCTCACACACATGTATTGTGTCTTTTTATTTTGGCCCCAGTTTTAATGACAAGGTTACCTATGATATGGTCAACATGGATTGATGTGGACCATTTCTTAGAATCCCCAACTAGTATGATAAGAGGTATCATTATTAAAAAACTAACAACACATATACACTACAAAAAGATAACAAAAAATGTCACGTCAAATGTATTAAGCACACAATCAATTTACTACTCAGTTGTAGAGGAGCCTTTACGCCTAAGAGTCAACCCAAAAAACTTGGTGTACCTTGTTTCACAACAACATCTACATAAAAATTTACATGTCATATTGCATGCAAGTGTTGACCTTAATTTGTAGTCATCCACAGCGGTGTCTCAAGAATCTATGACAATTACATTGTATAAAGTCAATGTAATCACATCCCAATATTGCTATCTATTATTCTCTATGCTCATTTGTATTGTAAATCAATTAAAATGATCCCATTTGAGTGGATTTTGAATCCTTTGGGCTTCCTCATGTTCCCACTTCTACATTGGTCTATTACTTGAGCATCCCTTTCTTTTCATAGATTTGTCATCAATATTCTAATACTTCATGTGGCCTCTCCTTAAGTTACAACTCATTGGTTGATACCTTCAAACATCATAGATTTTTAAAGTTTCTTAAATAATGCACTCATCTTTGAGTTCATCCTTAGTACAACATTTTCTCTACCTTTTCCTTAATGGATGAAGACCACATTTAAAGCTTGTGTAGTGTGTTACAACATAGTATACACCTTGCTTATTCTTCTAGTTCTTGATCTACCATAGCCCATCAAGATAAACACAAATGGTTCACTCCACACACTTATTGGCCATCTTATAACCTTTCCTTTATAAATGGTTGTTATAACACCATCTTGGGCTCCCTCTCTATAATAATTTTTCATGGATATCCATCTCACCAAGGGGACACTTTCAATTCTTGTTGATTTGAGCCTTAATTTTCTAGATGTCTCCTTGATATCATCTTGGTATTATATTTTGTGCATCTCATCAGTAGTCTTTAGCATTCGATTATTTAATTTTGGTGTCATTTGTGGATTTTCATGCTTTAGAGGGGTTGATGTATTGCAATCTTATTAGGACATATGCACCTTGTCTTCATAACATTTCTCTTTAGTATGAGGTTCATATTCCTTTATATGGTGGTCATTTCAATAATCAATAGACACTTGTTCACTTGGAGAGTTCCTTTTATTGGCATCTCTTGCAACATTTTGATGTTCATTTCTTATTGTATGGTGTTGCTTGTTTATTGACCTTCTATTCCACCAAGGTTTAATCACATCATACCTTGTTTACACATTAAACTTGATGTATGTATCACTAATTGCTATCACAATTGTTTCCTTCATGTTTCAAAAAATTGGAGTCCAAAGCTTGTATTGTTAGAATGAGGAATGAGAATTCATAAGGCATAATATAGTTTATTCAAGCATTAGACTCCAATTTTTTGAAATGCTTGTATTGTATTTTATTATTCTATGAGTTTATACACCAAAAACAAACATTTTTCTCCTCTTTGTGTATGTGCAGATTTATAGGTGAAGAAGGATTGAAATTGGATCAAAAGTGTAATTTTACAAAGTTGTCAAAGTTGTCATCAAATTTGTCAAGACACGAAAACTCACCTACAAAATTTATTTTTGGATTTTCAATAGTCAAACTTGGAGAAATCAGAGCCTTAGATCCAACATCAGAGGACTGCTAAAAGAATTTTCAAAAAAGGATACAAGGACACATTCGCTTGAATAGGACGTTTTACGACATTTTTGAAGTCAAGTAGAAACTATCTTAACCTTCTCAGATCTTACAGTTGATTGCTATTTTTGATATTGTTATCATAACACTTCTCATTCCAAGTGGTAGATCTCATATACTAGATTGTTAATCCACTTTTATTCTTCTCCCAAAACTGCTTTTCAGTCATATTTTATAGTTTTTTGTCATAAGGAAGAAGAGACCGCATAGTGTCCCAAAACTTGGAGCTAACTCACCTTAAGGGTTGTAGGTCAATTCTAATTGCTTGTGGCACTATCCTTATTCCTAATGAAATAAAAAAGGTGGATTTGTGATTAGGTGGACACCCCCTTTGTGCTTTTTGGCATAGGGCCCTCATTTCTAGGTCTTCCTATCCTCTTCTCCATTTTCTCACCATTCCATTTTGGATCACACTCTCTCCTTTTTCTATGTTTCATTTCGGTGAACCTGACTTTGTACATCTTAAATTCTGATATGAAGACATTTAAAACCCTAGATCTAGGTTTGCATTAGTGTGTTTTTCATTAGTGTTCTTTGCATTGCATTTAGGGTTTAGTTTTGCATGTTTGCATCATTTAAATTCATTAAAAAAACAAAAAAAAATCATTCATTTTGCATACATCTTGCATTGCGGTTACATTAAGAGTGTCCTTTAGTCATTAAGATTCAATTTTAGTTCAAAATTACATTCCAAAAGTTGTCATTTTTCTCACTTTTAATCACTAACTACACTTGCATTAGGACACTTGAAATTGAAAAAAATTGTCATAAAATTCACAGTCTATTTAATTCAAACATTAAACCGGAAACACAAAATTGAATTTTTCCAAACCCTAACCAAGGACTTATTCACCCTTGGGAAAACCTGTCCTTGTACAAGTGTTGTTTTAAATTTCTAGGCATCATTTTGTCTTTGTTTGCTTCATTACATTATGCTGTCAAATCTGAGTTTCAGTTTCTGATTTTTTTTTTTTGTACTTTCTTGCATTAAGTTCAATTGGTCAAATTAAGTGCATTATTTGAAATCAAAATTGGCATTAAAAAGACATCATTTTTAGGTTTTTTAATAGCATAATCCATAAATTATCTCATTTGAAACCTAACAATTGCAAAATATTTTTACATACTTGCATTGTGATTCATACTTTTAGGTGTTTATTGCATTTGTATAGTTCCTTTTCTCCATTTTGGGTGCACTTTGGTTTGGTGAAACTTGAATGATCTTCACAACATGGTGTCCTATTACCAATACTTTAGTGAGACAAAGTTCGAGACTCACGCCATCCCACACTAGTACATCCACCGTGGATCTTGAGTTTTCCAACTCTTTCACTCATAGTGTTGATACTAGTTAACCCGTTATGGACCATAGCTTTGATACCACATTTCCCATGACCATTCTACCCACAACCAATGTGACTGATGTTGACATAATGGTTGCTAATGTCCCTCAAGAAAAGCTAAAACAAATGGATGAAGCCTTCAAAAAATTGCAAAACTTTGTGAGTGTTGAATACATCATTGGTAATGCAGTTCTTATCATAGATAACATGAGGAAATTTCCTAATAATGAAAATGGAATAGAAATTGTGTGTAGCCTAGCTCATATAATTGACAATCATGTTCCTAAAATGGCCAGTTGTGCTCAAACTTTGGGGTACACTCAAAGTCAAGGTGGAAATTCAATTCCTCCTACAATTGTGACCTCTATTCCTACATACACTCATCCAACTATTACTACAACAAGGAAACCCACTAGCAATGTCAATACAACCTTAGGTATTATTACTGAGAATTCTTTTAGCTTTGTGCATTCAAGTCTCAAATCTCCTAACCTATCACCTCTCACAAACTTGCAATTCACTTGTCCTCCAAATACATATATGCCTCCACCTTATTCACCTCCATCTCAAAACACAACCAATGACTCCGTCCTTAACCAACTCTTGTGAAATGTTTCATCCCTCCAACAAAAAATTTCCACATTGAACCAAAGTCAAAATGGCCAACCTTCACAATATGTCAAAGTAAACCCATTATCCTTGGAGATATTGAGAACACAAATACCACAAGGCACAAAGATTCCTAGATTTAAAAAATATGGTGGTAAAGGAGATCCTAGTAACCATGTTTCGAAATACACAACGTTATGCAGTGACTTAATTTTTTTTCATATAAACTCTTGGCTAAGCTTTTCCCCATGTCTTTGAAAGATACAACCTTGGAATGGTTTTGCTTTTTACTGAGAAACTCAATTAGTTCATTCAATGAGCTTGTTGATGCATTTCTCAACCATTTCCAAGTGCACATTGGTCCTAAGATGACCTTAGTTGATTTAATGAAATGTAAACAAAAGGATGATGAAAAGATCACTGATTATATAACACAATACGAATTTCTTTACTCACAAATCAACATTAAGATTTTTTATGCTAATCTTCAAAGAATGTTCAATGAAAATTTGTAAAACAAAATTCAAGACAAGCTTGGGGTGATGGAATTTCCATCCTTTACACATTTGTTCATGAATCTTCATGACTATTAGAATTCAGTTAGTCATCATGAAGCAAAAACTCCTAACCGCCCTAAGAAATACGAATTTGTGCCCCATAACAATTTCCAACCATTCAAGAAACAAAATAAGAGATTTTTATAAATAAATCCACCCCAAACAAGTCAACATGTTGAGTCTCAAGTGGCTTCCATAAAAACAACAAATCCATATCAATTTAGAGAGTGTAATAGACAATTTACCCCGTTACCTGATACCCTCCATTCCATCATGTTACAACTTTTAGGTAAGAACCTAATTACCTTATGTAGTGTCAAAAAATGTACTCCTTTACATTTTCACACTATGTTTTGGTCCCTTAATTAATTGGACTTAATTAAGCCTCTAATTGCCTAAAATTTGCATTTACAAGCCTATTTAATTGCAATTTCCGAAAGGTGAATCATGATTTAATTAATACATTTATTATTTTTATCACCCTGATATGAATAGGTCCTAATTATTTAGTTCAGGACCCATTCACACTTGGGAAAATAAGTCCCCCTTGAGATCACAAATTCAAATTTGAAATATGTTTTTGGTGGCATCTTAAGGTCCTAAATTCAAATTTTAAGTGTTAGCTTGTAATGTTTAATTTTTGGGAAATTAGAAAATTGTCTATAAAAGCAAGGTCTTTTAACATTTCAAATCCTAAGATATCTAGATTTTCAAAAGCAACATTATCCAAAATTCACAAGAGCAAACATTATTGTCAAAGGTGTTCAAGAGCATATTTCTCAAGTATTTATTGTAGCATTCAAGATCTCAAGAATCATGTCAAAGTTATTAAGCATCATGCATGTTTTTGGAGCTAACATTGTGATGTAGGTTTCAAGCATTCAAGTAAAATCTCAAGCATCAAATCAAGCATCATCAATCAAGACATTTATGCAAGATCAAGACCTTAGAGAGATGTACTAAGTTTTAGTCCTTCAAGGGTTTCAAATCAAGGGTTTGGTGAGTTGCAACATAACAATTATTCATTCATCATTCCTTTCATGTTTCATTGTTTCAATTCAAGGTTTAATTACCAAAATAGGGTTTGACCAAGGAAAACCCCCATTCACCAAAAACAAACAATTTTTCCCTCTTGTGTGTGTTTTGTAGATCTTAGGTTGAAGAAGGATTGAAGATCTATCAGAGAAGGATCGAAGATCTATCAAAGAGAAAAATTGAAAAAGTTGTCAAAGTTGTTGTCAAGCCACGAAAACTCACTTTCAGGATTTTTTTTTTGACTTTTCGATTGTGAAATCTGGAGAATTCGAGAGTGTGGGCACATGAGCAAAGGACCTAGAAAGTGATTTCAGAAATCCCTACAAAGACCTACATGTGTCGAAGAATGAATCCACACATCCCATGCCATGCTTCACATATACACTCCTCAAAAAGACTCAATAATGATAGCCCACTCACCTACCCAACCTTAACCACTAAACATGTGTTTTCTTTTATGGACACAAGGTCACACAAATACAACCAAGTGGTAAGATAAAACCATATACCAGAAGACCATGTGAACACAAAACCATTGACCCCTCATTTAATATTGGGTACTAAGTTTTCACATTATTAAATACCTTCTCCAAATATTAAATTATTATCCTACATCTCCCACATATAAAATAATAACCCAATACAATAAAAATTTACAAGTGGCCCCAAATAATTACCTAGTGTGGCTAATCACGCCTCCTAGGTGTACCACAACTAAATAATTATTTAATTACACCATTATAATATATCAATTTATTCAATGGTGTACAACACCAAATCCTAACATTCTCCCACTTGTATACATTGCATAAGGATTAATTAATGAAATGCATCATCATAGGCATACATGAAACCAAATGAATCTCTAATATGCTCTCTGCTCCATCAAGATACCTGCAATAAAACCAAAGTGACCACCATCTCAAGCAAGAACTCTTCTCAACCTCCAACATGCCACCTATGGAAGAAAAGGAATATGACAAGGTGAAGATGCACCAATCCAAGAACACAAGCATCAAATCCAAGTGATAACAAAGGCTCCAAGTTGTTGTCAAAGGTAAAAAACCATATGATAGGAAATATCATCCACAACACATGATAATAAATCCAACCACCCATAGCTCCTAGGTATCAAAAACATCAGTAAAATCATGCCAACATATGCAACCCTTAAACTACAATCACAAGCTCCATGTATCAAACCAGTCAATGAAGAACATACATATTTAGGAACTCCCACTACCTGGGTAATGTCAAATCTAAAAATAACTCAAAGCATACAAGTCTACCAATCGACACTATTCCAAGCTATGATAAATGATCAAAACATGAAGTACCAAGAACAATCACAATGATCCACACATGCAACCCAAGTAGTTTCATACTCATAATATATCACCACAATCCTCCCAAAAAATATGAACATGAACCTCTAAGAAGGAACCATATATTGAAGAGAGAAAAGAGAAAACCTGTAAATCATAACATGTCCTTCCAACAAAACCTCAAAGTTCTATGCTATGCCAAGTATTATCCCCTTACAACCCCAAAGGAAAAGCCTCAACAACACCCATCCATTCAATCTCAAAGATCAAATAAAAATAAAAGAATCATGTAATAACAACATGGATGCGAGCCTCTCTAACTAAGGAAATCAAACTCAAAGTATCTATTCCCAAAACTAGGAAATCAGTCCAATTAACCATCTCCTAAACTCCTCATCAATTGATGATAACATAACTATAATAATATGCACAAGGAGATAACAATGCTAAACATCTCTCAAAATGAATCCTCTTGAACCAACTATCCATAGCTCAAGACCCATATCTATGAAAGATAAAGCAATAAAAAACTCAAGCTAAACAATCCTCAAATGAGTCTCTCAAAATCAATCACCATGGCCCATGACACATTCCCATAGAAAATAAAGCATGAAACATAACACATATAAAACAAGAATGGTAAAATACCTTTTAGATAATAAACTACTAAGTAGAGCAAGAGTTGGGAATGAGAATGCTCCTCTAGGATAACCAAAACATCATGACTCCAAGAAAAATATCCTCTATAGGTCTATCATGAACTCACGTCCATATCCAAGTGAAGGCTCATCAATCTTCTTGCTAAAACCTCCAAAGAGTAACCATCTCAAGAAAAATTATTTGATCCCAAGAGAAATCCAACCTCAGCTAAGTCTCCAAGTATCCAAAAGTACCTCCAACCAATCAATACATGCTAAGCTCCAAGTGTAACACAACACCCTCATGAAGCTCCCAAGCAAATGACCAACATACTCAATACCAAGAGAACCATAAAGACCAATGCCAAAGCTCCATATGACAATAAGGCATGAAAATAGAGGGGCATGAAGACCATGATTACAGTGACCAAAGGTAGAATACCTTAGGCACCAAGTCAAAGACAAGGGAAGAAGAAAAGTTCTATTTATGAAGAGTTTTTAGAAATTTTTCATAAAGGATCATGATTGTACCATCATTAAAAGACTTGTTAACATTAAATGTGATTCTCGATCATGTTGATAAAAATCCCATTAAAATTTAGGCTAAAGATAGTGAAGTTGTAAAAATGACAAACAATCTCAAGACAATTTTAAGAAGACACTCCAAAGGTCAAAATGTTTTGAGACAAATGAAAATCAAATAGTTATGACAACACAAAGATACCCCATGGAGAGAAAAATACAGTCATAAATAGTCATGAATGCACTTGATCCAAAAATTACAAGTTAAGCTAGGACAATCATGGTGAGGAAATGTAGACAAATATATGATAGACATGTGCCTAGGAATGATGGATGACAATCAATGACACTAATGTAACAATGAATATGCCAAGTCATGAAGAGGGAATTGAATATGATAGTAAAATTCTTGTGAGATCTGAGACATGACCACATGATAGAGATCCCAATGTTGCAATAAAATTATTATATCAATGGAGAGTATAAAGATATAATGGTAGTTGGTTATCAAGGGAAAGGGGCAATGCATAGATCCTTGGTGAAGTCTGAAGTCACTTCAAAAATTATGACAATACATAGTAAACTATTGGTTAGAAAGCTTACATAACATGATTATCATAGTGGTGATAATAATATTAAGACACCTAGATGGGAAACAAAGCGAAGGACTAGTTACAAACATTGTTTGAGTTAAAATAGGTAATTTGGAACATGAAAAGGTACAACCATGATATGATTCAAAGCAAGGCATTCATTGTAACATGCCCATTTGTTCTACCCAATTTTTTTACTATGCTTTTAACCTCAAGTAAATAAATTATGATGCCAACACTTAGCAATAATTTTTTTATTCACATATATAAGAATAATATGTACATTTGAAATAAACATCATTCCAAACTGTCCCATTGCATTACAACAAAGTACTACAACTTTCCAAAGTAATGATTTCATACTACATAATTTCATGATAAAATTTTCTCTTTTACAATCTTCCACAAAAATGGATACATGAATACACAGCTTCTAAGAGCTTACAAAAATAGAGATACAAATGGTCTGGATGTCCCTACTTGGGCATACATCCTTGATGTCCCCGCATTGGTGCATACATTCTATATGTCCTTGTCATTGGTGCATGCATTCTAGTTGTCCCCAATACTAGCGCACACATTCCAAATATTGGCCACCAACTGATGAGGAGAAGCATCACTCAAGAACTTTTTCACCAACCGTGGACTTATTACAGTCCCCCGCACATCTACCACATATGGTTAGATGGCCCTCCCTTCAACGAAGAGATTTCCCTTCGACGAAGAGATTGGTTTGGTAACCCCATGATAAAATTGACCTTCCCTAAGCTTGGTGTTGTGTCCTACATATCTAGATCTATCACACAGTGGCTACAACCTACCGTATGACATTACTTGCCTAGTATGTAAACCCGAATCACATTGAATTAACAGTGTAAATAGTGGCAACTTACACTACTTTGGCCAAAGTATTCATCACCCCTAATTTAGAATGGACATCACATGCTCACCCACCTTCCTAGCTCGATTTGTATTGACCATTCATATCCTATGCATAAGCTATCCCCTTCATTAGATTATCCTAACCCCAGGAATAACCTATTTTTAATTCATGGTTACCATGACATTTTTACTAAAGTATTTCACATGCATAGGCTATCCCCTCCATTGGATTATCTAACCTCATGAATAACCTATGAACTGTTTATGAGTCAACTAACAAATAACTTCATAATGAATAACTTCATATACTAAAGTATATCTCAACAATAAATAGTTCTCATCAAAAATATAATCTCATCAATAAATGACCTCAACTCAAAGGCATGATCTCAACAATAAATGACCTCATTCAAAAAGGATATTTCTCTTATTAAAAGACTCCATGTAAAAGTATAAACTTAACAATAGGTTGACTCCATTTGAAAGAATAATCAACAATAAAATGATCAATTAAATCATATAGGTTATTCTCAACCTATTTGCTTCAATCAGTAATCAAATAACAACCCTACCGAATAGGTTATTTCCAACCTATGGTTTTCATAAAAATAATGTAACGTTCAAAGTGATCCAAAATAAATCATAAGACGTTTATATTCAGTATTCATGTGTTCACAATGTTCACTAAATTTGTATATTTTATGAGGACATTATCAACTTGCGAGGGGTTGGTTCATCTACACCCATAGTCCTCTCACAACATGGTTTTAGGTTATTGAAACGTGAGTCCTCTTTTAGAATTCCATGAATAGGAAAAGACTCTCAATCAAAAAAAAGAAAAATAACATATCCATAAATACATTTTATCAACCATATAGTTGAATAACGATATAACCACTAAGTTTGTACCCTGACCCAAGAGTCAATATTCTCTTCCTACTTTCTAGGAGGAATAAGTAATCAATCAAGTAAGATTATCAATCAAGGTTTGCTTCACATCACAACCTAACTATCATGATGTTTCTATAATGCCACCTTTCTCGTTGTATTACTAACCTCATCATCCACCAAGGTTTACTTAGCCTTATAAGCTAACAACTTAAACAATCATATTCTATTATATAGAGTATATGCATATATCCTATAACGAGGTTTGTTAACAACTAGAATCATCAATAATCTTTCACTTTCACGCAAAGAAGAAAATAACCATTCCATAATAAATAACTTAAATATATTTTTCAACAAGTCAACCAAAGACGTATAATCATAATAGTAGAAATAAACATGCCTATGTGTACAAAGCTCCAATCGGTCCAATTGGATTCCTAGCTCAGCCTCCCCAAAATCAGCAAGAAGTTCTCAACTATCTCTCTTCCACTCACCAAAAACTTACTTTCAAAACCTCTCACAAGCTCTCAAGAACCTCTCACAAACTCTCAAACTCAGAAAATAAAAATAACAACTCAAAAAATAAGCATCAAGTGTGCATAATGAGTCCCAATTGAGGGAGAAAGTACCTCTATTTATACACAAACATGAGCAATTACATGCTAGAAATAAGCTATCAAAGATGTCACTTCTTAATCCAAAATATTCAACTCAACAAGAAGAAGAAAAGGTGGCAGCTAAAACCATTGCATAGTAAACACATGCACAACCAGATTTTATCATAGTGAATGAGTCTCTATTCAAATGGTCGGCAAGAATAATAATCAGAAATGCAAGGTTAATGTCTTCTATAGGTTGACTTATTTTGGCCAGCTTCACATTTGACAATTTCTCACATTTCAATTTGCTTCACATGCTGGAATTTGTTTGTAGATTAGACTTCTATCCAGTTCATACTTTTCATATATTAGCACCACCAAAACATCACACACCCTATTCCTTTGGGTTGCTATTTTGAAAAGACCAGGTCAAAGTTTCCTGTACATGAGTATTCACTTTTCCTTTGCATTTTTATTTAGTCTTTTGAGGTTGTAGGTTAAACTGGGCTCTCCTTTACTCTCACACACTACCCTTGGAAGTCATAGTCAACACTTTAAATCTCTATGCAAAGTCACGATAATGTGTTTCCCTTGGATAATACATTGTCTTGGTTTTTATGCAACCATTTAATTAATGTGCCACCTCATGCTCTAACTTGTACGCCATACTCATGCACCACCTCTTATTTGTTGTGCTTAATGTTTTCATTACAAAACATTAAAATACTTTATGAAATCTTTATTAGTTTATGCACTAACCTCAATAGGTTGCACTATCTATTGCATAATATATGTTGCGCTATAATAACCATTTCAGGGCTATTGAAATCATTATTATATATATATATACCTTATCTTATAAGTTTACAAAATGCAATATTCGACATTCGAATATATATTCCACAAATTAACAATGTGTAATACCCCTCTATTTTGCTTTTTGGTTGGACAATGTGTCCTTGTTTGCTTTGATGTGCTTTTTGGTTATTGAGATACTTTATCATGTGTGTGTTATTTGATCACTATTTATAGAGCGATAGTCTATTTGTGTGATGTGAAGTATCTTATTTGATGCTTTATTTGACATATTTTAATTGGTGTAATGATGATTAGTTATTGTAACATGTTATTGCATGAGATATTTGTTTATGATGGAACTGACAATCTATGATGAGTGTATTGGTGAAGGGGATGAGATCGCATCACTCGCTTGCGAGTGCCCTACGATTTTGAGATTTCCTCTTCACGGTGTGTTTTATTATATTATATATATATGTATGTTCGACATTCTCTTTGTTCGTAGGTTGACAGGTACAAGACATCGACTCCACTTGGTTTCACAGGTCTGAGCGTGTCCATTGACCAACGGTATTCGATTGGGAGATAGTAGCTAGGTTTTCCATGCCAAGTCATCACCCTAGTCATAGTGTGTCATTGGGTTTTAGTCGGGTTAAGTTGCTTCTTTGTTGTTCATCTCTCATTGATTTTATTTAATTGCAAGTTGGAAAAGGTAAATAAATGGCTTTATGTATTTAAGTTGTTTATTAAATAAATCTAGTTATAATGTTAGAAATGTTATTTAATTTATTAATTAATTTAATTTAATTAATAAAATGATCTAATATTGGATTTGATTTATTTTATTGATTAATTAAATTAATTGTGTTGAAATGAATTAAGTTATCCATTTTGGGAATTAGAAGTGTTAAATGATTTTTTTTTTGAAAAATAAAAGTTTAAAAGTTTAAATTCTTTTGAAAAGGAAATTTTAAAAGTTTCAAATGCTTTTTGAAATAGAAATAATAAAGTCATGTTGAAAAGAAATTTTAGTTTTAAATTTTCAAAAAAAACAAAATATCTCCAAAATGCATAGAGGGAGTAATAACTTTGATGGATGGGATATTTTGGGGAAGGTTGACTATATTTGGGGAAGATATTTCATTTAAAAAAAAAATTAGTACATTTGAGTAGTTAATTGCAACTTCCTCTAGGGTTGCGTGGCGGGGCATTACACAATGCATACATATATATATATTTATATATATTATTGCCTCGACGTAATAACACACACACATATATATGCATATATGCATATATATGCATATATGCATATATACATGCATATATGCATGTATACATATACATGTATACATGCATGTATACATATACATGCATGTATACATGTATATATATATGTATACATGTATATACATGTATACATATATATATACATGTATACATGCATATATACATATACATATATACATGTATACATATATATATATATATACATTACGTATACATGCATATATACATATGCATATGTACATGCATATATACATGCATACATGCATATATGCATATATGTATATACACATACATGTATATTACATGCATTATGCATGCATACATATATGCATGTACATATATATATGCATATACACACATATATATATATATATATATTATTATACATATATACACATGCATATATATATATATACATACATATATATATTGTATAATACATGCATATATTACATGTATACATGTTACGTATATATATACATGTATATATATATATGTATATATATATATGCATACATGTATATATATATATATGCATATGGCACATGCATATGCATATATATATGCATGTATAAATGTATATATACATATATGCATACATATACATATATATATATATATATATATATATATATATATATATATATGCATGTATACATGTATATATGGATGTATACATGTATATAAGCATATATACATATATTAATATATATGTATGTATGTTTTCATCATGTACTATATACACATTTATTAGTGTATATATATACATATATCACAAACATATATCATTACTTTGATTTTTACATTTAAACACATATAATAACATTCTCATTGATTGATGTATACACACAAAGTGTATATATATAACTCATTGATTAAATATAAACACATAATGAAGAAATCACATAAGACAAGAGACTCAAACACAACCCGAATCAAAACATTCACAGACAAGATCAAAACGTCTTCTAAATTATACTCAAACAAGGCTAAGGATAACTTACCATTTCTCAAACTATTGACTCAATTTCACTAAACTAGAGGTGAGTGTGTGCAAGCTCAGTTAGGTCTTATTAAGGGTTACCAGACCAAGCTCCTCTCTTGAGTGATACTTCTCCTCTCTTCCAGAGGCTTGAACCTATTCCTGCATTCAACTTAGCACATAATAGTAGTAGTTAGCCATTCACATGAAATCCACTTGCATCATAAAAAAATTGCATCGACAAAATGCTAGAATATTCTCATTGCAATACATATTGGAATTCATTGCATTTCATCAATATAAACATAATTACTCCTTTGAAAACAATAACATCTTAATACCTATTTCAGTATTTCATAAATGTATTAAAGTCACAAATTGTATTTATCCTCATATTTACTCATGAAGGTAAAAGTAACTTGGTAACAATAAGACGAGGTGCAACAGTCATAGCTCTGAAATAATAGTGGAAAGAACAAGCAAAAGGAGTAACAAGGACCAAGATAAAGGAGGTTTAAGGTATGAAACATATGCCACTTTCTTACCCTTGAAGGTCTCCTACACCTTCCTAGGGTTCCTAATCACTTCAAACCTCTATCACATATGTCCTATAAGCAAGTTTGAGCATTTTGGGGTAGTTTGATGAAGTAAAATCCAATAGTGAGTAGTTAGAGGATATCTAGGGGTGGTTTGGGGAATTGCAAAATAGATGGAGACAATATAGGACAATTTGACCTAGTTTGGAGCATCTAGGAGTTGTTCAAGGAGTCTTGGATGATAGATAGGGTCAAAGCAAGAATTTTTCTTCATTCAAACACCTTTTTGGAGCATTTTAGGGGGCTGGAAAGTAGGGATAACAATTTTGGATGCCCAAGAAAGTTGTACCCAACAAATTGAAGCAAACAAATGTCTTTCATTCCTCAAAACATGTTCCTAATAACTAGCACACTAGTACACAAACAATAATATATGACTAAATAAACTACTAAAAATTGCATATAAATGACTAACTTTAGTCACGTGACTATTAGTGGTTTATTTGTAGTCATTTATAACACCACTAAATTTATGACTAAACAATTTTAGTCATTTACTTAGTCATTAATTTGGTCATTGATTTGGTCATTGATTTGATCATTGATTTAGTCATTGATTTAGTCATTGATTTAGTCATTTATTTAGTCATTAATTTAGTCATTTATTTAGTCATGGTAGTGATTTGTTTAGTCATATATTTAGTCATTCATTTAGTCATTGGTTGTTGTTAACTGATCATTTATTTAGTCATATATTTAGTCATTACTTTAGTCATATATTTAGTCATTAATTTAGTCATTTATTTAGTCATATATTTAATCATTAATTTAGTCATGTATTTAGTCATTAATTTAGTCATTACTTTAGTCATATATTTAGTCATTACAAATCAAATCTAACTTAATTAATCCTCACAAATTTATGCATATAAACTTCAAGTATCATAGATAATCAAATGTTAAAAAACACCATGAAATGAAGAATAAAATGTTTGAACAAATATGATTGATCAGACACAAACACAAACATATTACAAATCAAGAGGAGCCACAACATAGTATTTATGAGTGGAGAAAAAACCACTCTAAAAATTTACTTCATTAAGCCTCATTGGAAAATCAAAATCTCATTGGTTAAATTCAATGTCTCAATGACACTGTACAACTTACAGACTCTATATAAACAAAATACTCCTATTTTCATATACTTATACTCTTTTCCCCTTCCTTAACTGCAGTCCTTTTGGAAGGGCAACAACATCCTATAGGGGCTTGATCCATTTAATCCCCTTGCAAATCCAGAACTTTCCTGTCGCTATTGGTTTCAGCTCCTCCAAAATATTCCTCGCTGGTATTCACCTTTCACTTCTTCAATTTGGAGCTGCAACCTAAAAATAAGGTTTCAAATTTGCACATCAAAAACTCAGAAAAGTCAAATAATACAGAGGATAAAATTCAAACATTTTCTTTTCCTTTTCCAACTATGGCACCCTAAACTTAGGCACTAGATATAGTGAATGTATCAGAATTAGATATAACATCCATCAAAAGCATATTTGAATGTAGATTTTTATCAGATATTGTAGTTGCAAGTTCCACTAATTATAATAAAGATAAATAGTTTTACCTTTCTGCATCAACTAATGCAATTCTGATAAATTTAGAGGATCGACAATGCTAACCTTTATCATATCAACATACTCACCTGCAAGTTGCAACACAACATTAAACTTATTAATTAGACTCAACATCTAAGAAAAAAAAAGAAACTTCAAACATTATCAATTAAGTAAAAAAATCATCAATTTCAAAGATCAAAGTAGCCAATGCTTCACTCTCTACATCCTCTTCTACAATCAAAAGAGGCCTTTGTTTATGTGATAAATGCAACAAGAAATTACATTATAATTTTTCAAAACTTATCACTATGTACTTATGAACTTAAGATCATTTAAATTGTCAAACTAATCGACATGACTACCTAATTTATTTTTATCACATACACTTTGGGTATACAAGATCATTGAGAATCCCAATTATTGAACTATGAAATTCAACAACGCAACAAAATTATATCTTAAGTAAAATGTAAATCAAATCAACATTACATGTCGCAACTTATCAATTGATCTCAAATTGTATATAGACCTTTTTTATATAGCTTAAGGACATCTACAATAGATATGCACAAAATGAATTTGGTGGAAGGACTTAAAAAATTTTCAAGCGAATACAATTTGTAGGTGAAAAGCCAAATTCCACAACCATTGCCAACATTCGCCCTGTTTGTGCCAAAATGGAAGCTTTGAAACAAGATATGAATATCCATCAATGCATAGACAATACATCCCTATAAGAAATATTATACTCCCTCAAAATATTATTACATATTATTCTATTGGGGGAAATTTACTTTATTAGGGGGACTTTACTTTATCGGGGGGACTTTTATTTAGAAAACCTAGATCACCAGTATATCAACTCATGTGAGAGGTCAATAACCCACTATTAAGCCTACACATGGCACATGCATGTACAAAATAATAGATCATGCATCACACATTAAGTATAAGACAAAAAAATGTCAAAAGAGCTGTGTTAGGGCTAAAAAAAATCCCACATATTTCCATTAGCATCTATTCATTTATCTCCTAGTCCTTACAAAATCTCACCAGACTCAATTTCATGATCTAGACAAATTACTAAGGTTCGTGTAAAAAATCCATTTTTGTAACCAGCATACCCAAATAATCACATTCATGAAATCCATTGAAGTCCTTTGATACCATCGGGCTAACAATACTCTGTTGGTGGAACTCCCATCACCACCCCACCAATAGCCCGATAGGGCCAATTCATATCCTTACATCAGCCTAATATCCTTCCATCGGGCTAACTTCCAAGGTAGTCTCCCCGACGGGCCGATGGAAACAATAGAGATTATCACATCGCCGCAGCTCCTGGTACATCAACGAAATGAATGATGAAGCTCCCCTGATAGCCCAATATAATCATGAGGTATCAAAGTCTAACACTTATCGGTGAAGCTGGGATGCATCAAGGTAACATTGTTTGATGTCTTACCGATAGACCGAAAGAAAAAACACTTATCGGTGGAGAAGGTGGCCATCGGTGGAAAATGAACTAAGGTCCCAACAATATAGCGATGAATGATTAGTACTAGCTGATGTGACGTCAGAAGCATCGTTGGGATTTTAACATAAATGCTCTCCCCGATGACAAGACTGAAGCAAGTGGTATATTAATGAGCCAGAATAGAAGTGAATTGCACCACAAATTAATCATACAATTTGCAGAAACTAGAAAGGCTACACTAAGGACAGAAGTAGAAAGGATAGAACTCGAAGCTCTCACACAATGAAGCCAGGAGAAGCAAAAATTCACGTAAGTACTCCACTCTTAGCTAGAAAGTTTCATTTTTTCAGAGTTTGCAATGGAAGAAAATGTGGAAAAACCTAAGGCAAAGAAACAAAAAACTAAAAAGAGGAAATTAAACCAAGACTTGATAGATCAATGTCCGGGGTTAGGGCCAAGACCCAAAAGAAGTGTTCAAGCAAGTAAATTGTTAGATAAACATAGGGGTCTTGAGGATGTTTGGATGCCACATCGGGGCTGTGAGATTTTTATGTATCACTACATAAAACAATTCAGATTTCAACTAGTGGTGCCAAACGTGTTCATCAACGTAGAATTGGTGAAAGCTCTGGCCAGTCAGTATAATTGCAAGAAAAGAACTATCCAATCACCAAATGGGGCCGATATGCTTGTTATCTCCCAAGACCTGATCTCTAATGTATTTCAGTTAGAAGGTCCCATGAACTTGCCATTCACCATTAGAGACTTTTTGACATAATACCATTGCATGGATACTAGTTACAAGAGATGGAAGCTACCTTTGCACAGACCTAAGAATGAGCAAGTTCAACTCAGAAAATTTTTGATCAATGAAAAACCTCCATTTCATATAGATTTGTTTGAAGAATACTTCCAATATACCTACTACTCAGCTGGTCAAGTCTTTGGAATTGAGGTTCCACCACTTATGTCTATTGCACCAATGGTTGTAGCAACTAATATACAAAGAAAAGATGCTAGGTCATTCAACTATGCAAACTATTTGGCGAATTTCCTAAATCAAGGGCTTGAAAGAATAAAAAACAACAGTGATTGCATAGATTTCAAACACTATTCCTTGTTAATGCATTTACTTTTATATGAGGGACATGCTAGAAATGTGTGGGGTAAAGAATTAAGAATCAAAGACGCAAATGGAGATGGAAAATTTAAACCTATACAAATGTGGACTGCACTATGGGATAGTCGATGTGAGAGGTCTCACTATTTATATTTTGAAGAATATTTTGTTAAACCACTAATGAAGTTGCTAGGATATTCATATGATCATAATTTATCCCCTGAGGTGCATAGATTTTTGAGACCAAAGGAAAATAGCCTAAGAGGCAAGGTGAACCATAATTGGGGAGACTGGTATGCCTTCTCCGATTGCACAGTAATAAGGGTTTATGGATTTGAAGGGGTTCCACATTTTCTACCCTGAGTGGTTCCTAATAGAGTTGCTTATTTGGAAATAGTACGACAATTAGCAAGGTCTGATACTAAACATCTCAAGAGTCATAATAAACAATCACTCTTGCCTAGCACTCTTTGTTTTGGAGATTTCACAGTATGTGCCATTGAAGCATATGAAGAAATTGATACTAAATTAGCTCATTACAACCTTCCTCTTGGGTATGAAAGAAAGAAATTTGATGCAAAGGGATTTATTCATCAAGCAAGATTAACTTAGAATTTGTCAGGGTATGAGCATTGGTTTGCACTTGATGATGTGATCAGGAACCGAGATGAAGCTTCTACTGGTGAGAGAATGGATTCATATAATAAAGTTGTGCTTGCAGAGGAATGGAAGAGAAATAATGTCCCGTCATATAGAGAAGCATTTGTTGATATATAAGATCCCTTGGCTAGGATTGAGCAGCTTATTGCTCATATGAATGAAATAGTAAAAGATGTGCCCTCATACATTTTTGAGACATCTCATATGAGTTACATAGGAATGCATGTTGAGGATGTGGAGCCTTTGGATCACATACCCTCACAAGCCACCCATGATGTATGTTTCTCGATTGAAAACAGTGAAGAGGAAGGAAGTGATGAGGAGAGTGATGGATAGGAGCAACCAGTGGAACAAATAAAGGCCCCTGTGATTACACAATATGAGCCCCCTTAGGAAAAAATAAAGGCCCTTGTGATTACACAATATGAGCCCCCTCAGGAACTTGTAAAATTTGAAACATTAGATGAGTTATCTGATGACATTAGGGTCAAGGTTGGTCATGAATTCATTTCTGATAATGATTTACTTAAAACCCATGAGTTCAAATAATTTGTCTATGAGTATAAGGGGAAGAAAATATGACAAAAGGAGCAAGACATTACTCTTGAAAAGGAAGTTGATGCCTTAGAAGAATTGAAAAAGGAAGTTGACAGAGAAATGCAATCCATCACTCTTGAAAGATGTAGAGAATTACTTCAAGAGGTTGGGGTACTACTTCTACCAGGATGGGACATGAGCTCAACAATTGTGTTTGAGAGTTTCAGAAAAAGAGGGGATACAACAATGAACTTGTCAGAAGAAGCTAGTGATAAGATATATTCAGGGTTTGGATACAATCTAGATGAGGATGCCTTGCTTATTTTCTCACTATACCCTCATGAGAAGAGGCCGATAGTGATTGACAATCCTAATCAAGTATTTGGACACCTTTTGGTCAAAAGAGTTGGGGACACTAATCCCTTAGAAATTGCAGAGCTGAATGTCAGTGTGGCAAAATTCACTAGAGCACAAATTGAAAAATTGGTCAAAGAGTCGAATGACAAATTGAAAAAGAAGTTATCACATCAAATGGAGAAGTCATCTTCCTCTTCTGCTCCAGAATTGTACGGTCCATGGCTTGAAAAGGATAAGAGAGTGTTAGATGCATTAGCTGATGCAACCTATTGGAAAAATTCCCATTTGAAAGCCCAACAAAAGTGTAAAACACTGGAAAAGGAGGTGAAAATCATTAAGTACAATATTGTGTCTGAGATAATTAAAGAGAGGTTCAATAAGCTGATAAAGCAAGATAATGATTATTGGGGTGTATTTAAGAAAATACAATTAGCACTAGAGGAGAATGTCCGGTTACAAGGAAGAATGATTGATAAAAAGAAGGAACTTCTGGGTAAACAGATCCTGAAAGACCAAACACTGCAAAGATATAATGACTTGGTGAGATCCCACAACCAATATCAAGAAAGACTCGAAGAAGACCTCATTTTTTTAAATTTGGTTCTTGCACTCCATGATGATACATGGAATCTTCGAGAAAGGGATGATTGGAAAGAAAAATTTATAGAGTTTCTAACAATTGCATTGTAGGAGATCAATGATGAGGATATGGTCTTGCAGAATACTCATAAACAAATTGAAAAATTCATGCACATAGAGTATGATATGAAGGTGGTCATATCCAAAGCCAACACTCATGCAAAATAGGGGTACATTGATCTCCTCTCAGCTTTCAATCTGTTTATAAATCAGGTAGTGGATAATCCGGGCACAACTGAGCAATAGTCAGAATCGGTCGGTGGTAATGATGTGGACCCTATCATATAGTAAAATCTTTGAACAGGTCTTAGATAACCACAGGATTTTACTTAGAGATTAATGAATTGGTACACATATTTATGATTGTGTTAGTTTCTTAAATTAAGTTCAAAATCATGTTTTGTTATCAAGAATTGTATCTTTTGGTCTAAAGCTTTTTGCCTCTCGTGTATATAAGAGAGACCAGGACCAAAAGAAGGATACAAGAGAAGATAGTAGGCGAATAGGGATAGATAGACAACATAAAGCTTCCATAATGTTTCCATTTCAAAAGACTATGTTGCAGATATACTTTTGAGGAAATCAATGAAAGATCTCTGATTTTGTGGCTTTGTATTGGTATCAATTGTTTGTTGAAAATATTCAATTATTTGGTTGTCTCTAGTTTAATATTTCCTTATTATTTAAATTGGTATATCAAGTATATATTCAATTTATCAATGCACATTTTATGTTCTTGTGTGATATGATTAATTAGTTTCTCCAAAAGAATTAAAATCCTTTTATTCAATCATAGTAATCTGGAAGTGTTATTTGGATCAATAAGAAGAACCATATAATTAGGATTGCCATTATGTCTCCAATTTGATATTATATGTTGTTTCTGTATGATCTATCCAATTGGTTCTTTCAAGTAGAGATTACAATCCTTTTGATAAATCATAAGTAACCTGGTCATGTCATTTGGATCCATAAGTAGAGTTTGTCAATCACTTTCTTGCATGTTTATACAGAATATAAACCGACATAAGTGTGCCAAACAGTTTGAGTTACAACCAATATAAGTTATACATTCTATATCTTCATTTGACTCCATTTACCCAACAAGGCACTAGTCTTATCCATTTCATCATTTAGTTTTATCAAATTTGTTTTCAAAACCTCACATCTGTTAACTGAACATATTAAATTTCACCTTGATATTGCTTATACAATTTATACCAAATTAGGATTACATCTCTCCACTCTCAATTGCCATTGTGGATAGATTGTTCAAGTAGGAAACAAATAGTCTGAGTCTGCTCCATTTGCATAGGTACACCCACCTAGGTTTGGAAAATCCTAAAGAGAAGAAGGTTCAAGTACATCATTTTTCCTTGTTTGTTAGCCTAAAACACACCAAGAGCTTGGCAACCTCTTGTGGTTTTTCAACCAACATTTTTGAGAACTAACAAGCTGCTCTATGTTTCCCAATAGTTACAAGTCATTGATTCGATGGAGGAGCATCTATTTTCCTTAGACATGCAAAATTTGTCATGTTGCACTATATTTAGCAATTCTGCAAAACTTGACAAAAATGACCTGCAACAACTTTTGATAGTTTGCAATTTTACAACTTTTTTGCAACTTTGTCTCTTTTACCCAATTGACTCTAAAATCATCCTAATTCATAGTGAATGGTCTCACAAGACCTAATTAACATAAAATGACCTCCTCAAATGCTAAAATGACCTACTAAGATGCAATGGCCTTGAAATTTGAAAATGGAAGCTTAGGTGATCCTGCACCAACATGTATGCTAAATGTGGGATCATAGACAAGGCACTTGAAGTGTTCAAAAAAATTCCTCAAAGAAATGTGGTCTCATGGACTACAATAATTGCAGGATATACAAAAATTAGATCTGTTGAAAAGGCTTTAGAAACTTTAAAGCAAATGTAATTTGCAGGTTTAATTACAATTTGCAAGTTGTTCCAAAACAACCTATGGTATTTGGGATATGTTTTAGAAGTCATTAAAGGGTATTTGTAAATGGTTTTATATCCTATCTACAGTGCTTGAGGATTGAAGGAATTGAGAGAATGAAGCCTATTTTTTGTGAAATTTTTCTAAGTGAGGTAAAATGGTGCTCCTAATTGCTATCAGGCTCCATGTTGGAGATACCCATGCTAACAATATAGACTTTTTTAGCAGATCAATATATGGATATTGAACCCACCATGCCGGTCTATCAAGATTATGGGACCATTATCCAATCATCAAACAAACAAGATCAAATCACTTAAATGAAATATAACATCCTATAACAAGTCAATGAAAGAATATAATAGAAAGGTGGAGGCAGAGGAAAAGTTCTTGGCCTTCACATAAATTTGATGAACCAATTTTCCATTAACACAACTCAAGAACTCAACCAATGTAGCAAAGAATTAAAAATCCAATTGGGGCAAGGAACCAATGCTTTGGAAAAAGGATTTAGCCAACCACATAACAGGTGGGAGCACATTGTACTAGATAAAGCTTATGCAAAATAAGGTGGGGGGCAGTCAGTTCCATTTTTTGTAATGTGGTAATATAGGTAACACTATGTCAGGCTGGGGAACTCTTCTTGGAGGTTCTAAACGATTTGCTTCTTTTTTATAAGACTGTGTTGGCAGTGCCACCTGGGTCACAGTTGTTTGGTGGGATTCCAAACCTAGACAATGAGGTGCAATTGTGGAAATCTCATAGAGAGAAGCTACAAGCTACCATGATGATTTTGCTGAGCGAATTTATATCAAATTCTTGCTTAGTGTGGCTTAGGACATGTGTAGATGATATTCTCTCTACAGATAGGCTTGGGTGAAAGTATTTGCTTGATCTTGTGAAAGGTGGAAAGGAACTTGCAGAGAATGAGACATTGATCAAAGAAATATTGGACAGTCTGGATGCATTTGAAGGGAGCTTGGGGTGGCTAAAAATAGTTTTTGGTTCAAATGTTGAGTTTCTATGGCAATGCGTGTGTGAGATTGTTTTGAAGGACTCAAAGAGTTTGTGGGATGAACTTTTTGAAAGCATGTTTGTTAGTAGGATGAAACAAATAATAGCTGATGGATTTGTAGATTTGTGTGAGAGAGTTAAGGTTGGTAAATACCTTGAAGTTACATCTCTGGCAAGTTACAAATATGTTGAAACCCATTTGCACAAATTAACTACTAGTGAGGGATGGCTTGTCAAGAGAGGGGACCTAAAAAGATTCAATTTACCTGGATTGAGTTTTAGATTTATGATGAAAAGTGATGAAGACTGGTTTGGTTGCCTTAACGCTTATTTTGGAACTAAGGTTAGTCAAATAAAAGATACCATAGATGAGGGGTCCAAGAATATTCTGGAAGACCTCCTAAGTTTTCTTCATGCACATAAATATCCTTCAAGGATAAATGATTTAGCACCTTATTTGCAAGAGCAATGCTTCCATTTTATCTCAACATTGATTGTTGAGATTGAAGAACATCTTGCACATCTTTCAGAAGCTCTTTATCAAGAAATGAAAAATGAGGAGATGCCAGAAAAAATGAAGGAGACACTAGAACCGACAGTTATAGTGGAAAGGGCACTTTTCTTAGGAAGGCTTTTAGTTGCTCTCAATTTTCATTCAACTTCCCTTCCACTAGTTCTTGGCTTGTCTCAGCTCTGGTTTATCGAGAACAAAACTTCAGTTTGAGGGAAAGGATCATCAACTTTTAGATATTTCAGTACTGATTTTGATTACCCTCTTCTAGACAGTTCTAGAAGACAAATCCTAATGAGAGGGGTTGGTTTGAAGCCTGAATCATAGGATAAAAATAATAGCACCAAATTGAATAAACTAAGAAGAACTATGCACAATCTTTGTATCAGAGCTCATGGCATGTGGATATTGTGGATAACTGAAGAGATTTCAGGAATTCTCACAAGAGATCTAAGGGAGGATGATTCTTTATCCATGATAACTCCTTTGAAGGCATATATTCTCATTTGCATTGCATATTTTGTTTGTTGTGGCTTATGGAGTTAGTTTCATTTCCATGATTCATCTAATCAGTGATCTCTTCTTGTAGTTTTCATGAGATTTGTTCTAGTTTTGATTTAAGTCATCATGGTTTATATTTGGATATATTAATAACCGAATTTAATAAAGATCTAGAAAGAAAAGAGCTACATTTGATTCTTTCACCACTCTAAACTCTTTATTGCCCAATAAATGGAAAAGATAATATGCCCTTTCAACTCTTCTACCCATATTAATCACGGAGATGTAACTGTAGCATGTAAAAGCATTAAAGTGGGGAGCCAAAAGCTGAGATTTTCTATACACCAAGACAAAACAACAATATACGACCAAATAAACTACTAAAATTGCATATAAACGACTGAATTCTTTGTGAATACTTGACCCATTGGGGTGAGCTATCGGGCTTCAATATTTATAACACGACTAAATTTTGACTAAAACTATTTTGTCATTTATTTAGTCATTGATTTACCATTGATTCGTAATCGATTTAGTCATTAATTTAGTCATTGATTATTGCTAATTGGTCATTTATTTAAATTAAGTATATTTAAATTTCATTAATTTAGCTTATCGATTATTGTTAATTGATCATTTATTTAGTCACGGTAGTTATTTATTTTAGTCATTAATTTAAATTTTCACATATTTTTAAATTTCATTATTTTAGTTATATATTTAGTCATTGGTAGTCGTTTACATTTGGTCATTTACAGAATATTACCTACCATGGTGAGGTCATTTATTTGTCATGGTTTACCATTTATTTGAGTTGAATCAACGATTCAAATATAAATCAAATCTAACTTAATTAATTTCAAATTTATGTATTATAACCCCAAATATCATAGATATTCAAATGCTTTTTTTGTATTAAATTAATATGAAAAGAAAATACAATCAACAAACAACTTTATGCATATAAAGCTCAAATATCATAGATATTCAAATGTTTTTTTTGTATTGCATGAAAAAAAAAGAATATACAAACAGTGAACAGCTGTATAACCAAAGGAATTACATACAACATACAACTACATAAACAAAGATCCAAGAAATACATCCTTCACTGCACTCTTGGTTTCCATGGAAGACAAATCCAAGATACGATACAAATGCTACAAACATTGAAGGGAGAAAAGACATGAAAATATATAGTAAATATAGTTATATTATTTGTGGTGCATATATTGCTCGATTCAGAGTAGCCTTGCCCTCCCATTCCAGCTGGATAGCCCTTGAGAGAAGATTGGAAGGATTTGAATGAGAAGGATGGCAACTTCCTATCTAGAAATATCACTGGTCATTTCTTTGGATGAGTAAGAGTGCATGTCTACCTCTCCAATTTGACGAAATGCGAACTTTAAAAATAAGATTTCAATGAGTGGTTTTAGAATATGTTTATTAAAATCAATATACAAGCTATTAAATGAAAATACACCCAAGATCTAATCATGAGCACATTTAGATTTTTACAATATGGCATCCTTTACTTGTTTCAACAGTTTTGTGAGATTTCCCATTACAGATGCTTAAATCGTTAATGATGTAAAAAAAGAAATGAATTTATTTCTATGCCATTTCACATTAGAAACACTTCATAGAAACTTGAAACCCTTAGAAATCAAATACCGAGGAATGATCATTAGTTGTTAACAACCTTTTCCACAATATTTTTTCAGTGGTTTATCCCTCACTTCCTTCCCCATGTTTATGCCACTTTACCTATCAAGAAGTCATGTCATCAAAATTTATGTATGCTTTGGGGCTTGAGATCAATAATGGCGATGGAATGGATTTTAGTCTTAGATCAAAGTACAACAACAAAATATTTTTTTATCCATTCTTAGGACTATCCTAGAGATGCATAGACCCCTACTTCAAGCTTGAAAAATATCTCTCGATATTCCCTACATCCTCTCGAGTTGGAAAATTTCTTCTAGGAACCCATCGAATCCACATGGGTCACTTCTTTTATATGCTATAACAGGCTATGAATGATCATGAAAAATGACCAATTGAAGGATCTTTGAAATAGATTGCAATTGCAATGAGGAAGATAATAAGGAACATACCAGGAGGTTCAAGATAACTAATCCAGAGACCTCACTACCTCTCTAAGTTCATTTTCCCTTGCATACCTTGTTCTGTGCTTCGATCCATTACTTCAATGATAGGTACATTGATTATTTACATATGCCTAGAATACGATTTCTTAGGGCTGAAATGGCACCAATCAGCCCAATCTAATTACACCGTTTGACCCCTTATAACAAAATTCAACATACACATCTTGAAGAAACTCAATCTTATCATTTTGAATTAACTCAATACCATCATCTTCAACTAAAATTTTACTATTTCTTAAGCCCACATATACAATGTGTTGATTAACAAGAGTCAAAATGGTGCTCCATCCAAATGAAAATTTTCATTTAGATGTATGGTACCTTGATTCTATTATTCGTTTCTATGTGATGACTAATGTGAAAGCTAAGAAGATTACACTTGGCAATGAAAAATATTATTTGTGTTCTGTATGCACTGTATGTGTCACAAAGAGGAATCTTAAGGAGTAAGAAGTATGTGATGTTTTCATTGTTCTACCATATATAAATAATTTCAACCTCATCAATTTGCTTGGATTGAATATTCAAAAAGTTGATTTATATCCCAATCCTTTTTAACTAAAGGATATCTAGCTAGATTGTTGTGTAATACATAATGATGAGAGGATGAGATACAATGATGAGAGGAGGGGATAAGATTAATAACAAGAAGTTAGATATCATTGTCTTATTGTCTTGAGTAAGGAAAAATATTTATACTTTGTTTAAAAGATGATGGGTAGCTTCAATCAGATGATTTGTAAAGA
The DNA here is from genome assembly GCA_007258455.2 of Sequoia sempervirens. Lineage (NCBI taxonomy): Eukaryota > Viridiplantae > Streptophyta > Pinopsida > Cupressales > Cupressaceae > Sequoia > Sequoia sempervirens. Next base: position 142,622,494 of record VDFB02049217.1, read on the forward strand.
GGAAAAGAATTTGAGACTATGGACAAAAACCAATTTGACACATTCAATATGTGTAGAATGGTAGAAATCCAAAATTTAAGAAGCTTTTAGAATTTCATATCTAAATATATGGATTTTATGAACAAAAATGGGGAGACTAGATAAGAAAAAGATATTCTATTTATTTGAGGTGCCCAACGAGGGAAACCTCTAAACCATAAAAAAACTATAGGCTTGATGATTTTATCAAAAAGGAAAAATTTGGAGGGTATGCCTTGGAAGTGGATCTAACAACACTAACATTCCAAGAGAAAAAGAGAGGCATACATCTTTCAACACGCATGAGTGAGTGGAAAACTTCATACTAAAGGGTGGAACAAAAAATTGGACCCCCAAGTATGTGTAGGCTGATGTGACTCTAGAAGTTCCCCTTAGTAGAAAAAATAGAATTTGGAGAGAGAACTTGGAGATGACCAAAAGCTATTGAAGTTCACAAAAACAAGAAAGGGTGTGAAATTGTCATTGTAAGCCATCTACAAAGTGTGAGGAGGACAACATCATAACCAAAAAGATGAATGGTTATAACTGCCTCTTGTAAGATACAACCATCATCTAAATGGGTTTGTCATCAAAGAAATAATTGACTCATCAATGTAAATGTTGAATAGGGTTGATGAGAAATCACACTATTAACTATTCACAAAGTCAGAGAGGTCATGAGAAGTATGAAACTACCTAAAATTGGTAATCAAGGAGTTTGGGATGCAAATATCTCTCAACTTCTAGAAAATCAAGTATGTTGGAATTGAGTCAAAGTCCTTTTTAAAGTCAAAAAAATGGAAAAAATACTTTGGAAGGCTTGTGATGAGCATCCACAATAATAGCTTAGTGTGTAAAGATGTGATCAATAGTCTAGTAGTCTTTCTTGAAGCCAAGGAGTTTGGGATGCAAATATCTCTCAACTTCTAGAAAATCAAGTATGTTGGAATTGAGTCAAAGTCCTTTTTAAAGTCAAAAAAATGGAAAAAATACTTTGGAAGGCTTGTGATGAGCATCCACAATAATAGCTCAGTGTGTAAAGATGTGATCAATAGTCTAGTAGTCTTTCTTGAAGCCTACCCATCCCTTTAAATCTAACATTATTCCTTTCCAAGTACCCCAACAATGGCATGTCCAACGCTATGGCATAATGTTCAGAAAAAGTATACCCAATCATAACAGTCATATAGTTGCCAAGGATAAAGTGATCCTTAGGCTTATGGATAGGATGAATGATGCGTTAAGACCATGATTGAGGAAAACATGAACTCACCAACTTATCAAAGAGCGTGGCAAGGGGAAAGGCAAGGGAATCCACATTATATTTGATGAATTCAGCTTGGAGACCTTCATAATAAACTACTTTATTGGTGCAAAAGCTTGAAAAAAGTTCTCTTGGAAGAAAAAGTAGAGAAGATAGAGGATGAAGGAATGTGCGTAGGTAACAATAGCATGTTGACCAAGAACATCATAGAGGTAAATTGCATAGGAGACCCATGCAACATGATGTTAGAAATAGTCTCCAGAGAAGATACACCATTAAAAAACATAAAGCTTGTTTGATTGCAAATAAGGAATTGAATACAAGGAGATTTTTGCACCAATAACAAAGATATAAACCATCAAACCTGTGCTCTTGCTTGTAGCACAATTTAGATGGAATATTTGACAAATGGATGTGAAAAGTGTGTTTCTAAATGGGAAACTCCAAGAGGATTTGTAAATGAAACAACCTAAAATGATTCAAAGTTCAAGGAAAAGAACATAAATGTATTGATTGATAAAGTCATGGTGTAAGTTGAAGCAATCATCTCGTGTATGGGTACATTAGAATTGATGAACATTGCAACACAATTTTTTTATCAAAGCCTTTCAGATTATGTGTATATCCAAAGTGAACATGGAGATATTGTCATCCTAATCATGTATATTAAAGAACTTGTTAGCTCTAGGAGTAGTGAAGAACTAATTTTAGTTAGTTGTGAAGCATAATTTGCATGAATCTTTCAAGATGATAGATCTCAAATTACTACATTTTTGATGCTTTACAGGTAAGGAAAATAAAGAATTATGTTATTCTTTCTCAAAAAAAGTATGCCAAGGGATTGATTGAAAAACTTAGGATAATGAATTGCAAAAAAAATGCAACACTCATGGAACCTCAACTACAACTTTCTAGATACGACATGTCTAAAAAATAAATAAATCTCTCTACATAAAATTATTAAGGAATCTCATCTATCTTACACATGACTGACCAGATCTAGGATATTCTATAACCATCTCACTTGGCTCACGGAAAAATCTAAACAAACGCACTGGAAAGCTGCTAAAAGGGTGTTGAGATATTCACTTGATATTTAGAAACTATGGATTAATGTTCAAGAAGAAAGACAACTTCTACTTGACTAGTTACTCAAATGTTGATTGGGCAAGCTCCCATGATGATTGAAAGTTGATAAGAAGTTATGGTTTCAACATGGGCTTAAAAGCTCCCATAATGATTGAAAGTCGACAAAAAAGGTATGGTTTCGACAAGGCACAAGGGCAAGTTCCAAGGCATGTAAGAAGCATATGACTATAGTTATTTCTTCCACTGAAGTGGAGTACAAAGAAGCACAGGGAGACATCTACAAATCAATTTGAATTCGTGGAATCTTGGCTAACATGGGTATCTCTTCCAGGCAATATACAGAGGGTTTTAAAGATGATGAAGAACTCTTTTATGCATAAACAATCCAAAAAAAATTAGGTTCATTGGTGTAAATTAATGAAATATAGATGCAATTAACTTCCACTCAAGATAAACTTGAGTGGATAGATCACAAAATTATTGTCTCACATCAAATTTGTACAGTTATGAACTTAACTTTTTTCAACCAACAATACATACAAATTAGATATTAAGAGGGGTGTTGAAATGTTATAATGTACAATCAAATATTGTTGCCAATTAAGGTGTGAGTAGTTGGTTGTGTGAGGAATCTACACCCAAATTGATTGACTTAGGGCCTACATCAGATATTAACTAGGAAAATCAATGTGAGCATTCAAACAATGTATGTTTTATCAAATATAACAAAATAAAACCTATGAGCTAGAAATAGCAAATCCATATGTTGTAGAAGCCATAGATTGCTTTCAAAAATAGAGTGAAAAATCAAAGGCAACAATAGTTCCATAGCTTTGCAAATAGATAAAAAGAAGTATACAAACACAAATGGACAAATAAATTAGGCTCAACAATTATGCATATACGTTTCTCCACTACTTTTTGCTGGTTTCCCTATTGCTATTGGTTTCAGCTCCTCCAAAATATTCTTCAGTGGTATTGACCTTTCACTTCTTCGATTTGGTGAGCTGTAGCCTAAAAATAAGGTTTCGACGAGCGTTTTAAAGTCTCTTTATTAAAACAATAACTACAACCAAGATCCTGATAATGAGCACATTTAGGTTTTAACATTACATCTTCCTTTACACCATGTGTAATGCCCCGTCTTAATAACCTAAGAATGTTGCAAATGTGTATAAAGGTGTAATAATTTTTTTTTTAAAGTTTAATTATTAAGTTAATTAGTTGCACACATTCTTTAAGCTATGCGGCGTTACACTACTTTGAGTTTTCCATAAGTGACTTAAGTATTTCGCATTGCACATTATAATAATTAACATTAACATAATCATCAAGGATAAACATTGCATAACATTGAATTCCATTCAAGATAATATAAGATACAAATTTGTTTCATACATTGCATTTGATTATACATACAATACTCATCCATCTGATGAGGTAGTTCAAATAATAGTTACATTTTACAAATGATCACCTCACATACATTTGAGGGATGTTTTCAAATACAAGATTTATAATATACAATGTTGAAATACACATAAGTTTCCAAGTGCGAGCTCTCCATCCATGAAGCTCTCGTTGCCATGATCATAAACTGGGGACCCAATGGAGTAAGGTGCACGTTCCACCCAACCATGTGGTACCCGTAGGTCCACCCCCCGTGCTAGGAGATAGTAATAAGGTTACCTAGACCCAATCTACTAACCCTAGACACTAGTACACAACAGACTATTGGTTACATTGCTTCCAGATTTTGACAATTGAATGAATTACAAATACAAGGTTTAACTGTTATTCTAGGTGGAGTGTCATCACAACGTTGCAAAGGTTACCCTGGTGTTTCTTCCTAGGTTCCGGCCCCCAATCCTTGGGTTACCCTGGTAACCTCTTACGAAACCCGACCCTTATTGCATACTATTGTGGAATCGAATGTCTTTTAAAAGAACAAGACATCGATTTTCCATTCCAGGCCTTCTCATCTTATACTCATGACTAAAGTAGCTCAAGAGTCATAAGAGAGGCATAAGCATCTTGTTAAGTGTTTTAAATCTAACTACTATGTTCTTTAATTTTCACTGACTTATTAACTATTTGTAAGTTACCCTGACACCACTTTGTGTGTCGGCCCTTACAAAAAGCCACTCCCCTAATGTAACATGGAAATCTAGGTTCTCTGACTAAGATTTACAAGGTGTACATACAACCAAAATCAATATAAAAGACCAAACACGTTATAACGAACATCAATCATTATTTTTAACTCAGGTATCTTACCATCATGCAAAGTCATGTACACAAGCTTAGTTAACATCATAATTTAACTTATCAATTACAATTCCCCATTTAACAATTTGGTCTGGAAGACTTGATCATTAGAGACTTTCCCCATTTGCCCAATCACAAAAATTAAAACAATTTAAAGCAAATTCATGTCTATCATTTGGATATACTAAATCCATATGTAATTGTTTTCTTTTAATTCACTCTTCCAATTTTCACAAATTTGCATATAATCATTTTCTATACTTTCACAATTTCAAATTTCTCATTATTTTTAAAAAATAACAAAATTATTTTTCTAATTTAAATAAATTCACAAACTTAACAAATATCTATATATAAACATATAAACATATGTAAATATATAAATATTAATATAAAAATAATATATTTAATTCCAACAGATATATATATATATATTTATATTCATATATATATACATATATATATATAAATATATATATATATATACATATATATATATATATACATATATATATATATATAAATATATATATATATAAATATATAAATATATATATATATATATATATATATATATAAATATAAATACAAATATAATACATATAAATATAATCATTAAATAAAATCCAAATTAAACACTTAACACATTTAATTTAACTTTTTAAAATACCAAATAAAATTCGGATGAATTTAAAACTAGAAAGTAACACAGTCATTTATTATATTCGCAGCCTGGCCGCAGTGAGGGTTTCAGCGACAGCTCCAGCTGAGCCGGTCTGTACATGGTGGAGGCGGTGGGAGTTACTCCCACCATCGCCTCCCTTAGGGGTGGCGGCTGTGGGAGCGGCCGCAGCCACCTCCCACCGTCGCCTCCCTTAGGGGCGGTGACTATGGGGAAAAACCCCCGCGGCCCCCAAAATAAGCCCTTCCATTTCAATCACAGTGAACATAAAGAAAAAATGAAATTTCCTTTGTGTAAAAGAATTAAACCCTGCGATTTTAACAGTACTAATCCCCATTTTAAAAATAAAATATAACAAAACTTTTAATCTAACAATTTCGTCCGTACGGCGGCAAATTAAAAAAAAAAATTCAATTAAATCACTTTTACATTACTTTCACAATACAATTTAGGATATATATATATATATATATATATTTAACTAAATAAATCAAGGTTTTCACAAAGAAAATATACAGTAATTTCTTCTGGGAAGCTGCAAAATTTCTTTCAGAGTTTTCATAGAAAATATGCACAGTATTTTTTTAAAATAAAAATTTCAATCTAATTTTTTTTTCCAGAAGTTTTCAATTTCCTAATTCTAATAATTCCTTCATAAAAATTTCAAATATTTTCTACAGTTTTCACAGAGGATTTCAAAAGAATTTTTTTTTTGTTTTGAATTCTTTCTTTTACTTATCTAAATTCTTGAAGGTTTTTGCAAACAAAGAACAGATATTAATAGAAGATCTTTCTCAAGCATTTACCAAGAAGATAAAATTTAAATAATTAGATTTTCTTTTCAAAAAAGAAAAACAAGAATCCAATCAACAAGAAAAATACCTGTTAATAGTTTGCTTCCTGTAGAAGAAATCCACTTGGCTGTAGCGTACTATTCCAAAATCTTCTTCCAAAGAAAATCTTCAAATCCAAGAGAAGCTTTACCAACCACCAAGATCTTCCAAGGGATCTTCCACAAATATACAACCCCAGAGGAAATAACAAATCCTCTTAGAAAATAATTTTTTTTACACAGCAAGATTTTTTTGCAAAGCTTTGATAATTTCCCCGTGAGGAAATTGAACAACCTCTGTGTTTTTCCTGAGATCCAAAATATCCTTCGTAACCAATTTTTCCTCAACAAGAATCATTTAACACACTGGCACACATGTTGAGAAGTGGTTATGAAAATATCTTCTCCACTTCACGGCAATTTTTCCCTTCAATATTTGCATGCAATTTATTTATTTAATTTAAATTTTACAACCACTATTCAAATCTCATGCATTTTTATTTTTATTTATTTTCTAATTTTCAAATACAATATAATTTACACACTTAATAATCTAATTTCATTAATTAATTTATTTAATTAAATTAGTTTAATCTTTTAAGATCAACCATTTAACCAAATAAGCTAATTAATGAATTAAATTATCAAGCAAGTAATTTCTTCCACATTTAAACATTAATTTAAATACCAATAATTTAAAACACAATAACTATCATTAAAAATTAACCAAATTTAACTTTCAACAATTTATTCAACAGAAAATGACAATACAACCTATGACTCTGAACTAAAACATACAAAGTACTAAGACTAGGGTTAAAGGCTAGACTAGGGTAAACCAAACTACTATCTCCCGATCAACGTATCCGTTGAGTCTTGACACGCTCAGACCTGAGTACCCAGGTGGAGTTGGTGTCATGTACCTGCAATTTCCTGCAACCAAGCAATAACATGCATACAAATATATATATATATATATATATATATATATATATATATATATATATATATATATATATATATATATATATATATATAAAGCATTAAATGTGACACACCGTGTAGAGAAAATCACAGATATCACAGGGCACTTGCAAGCGAGTGATGCGATTCCGTTCTCCACACCAATACACATCACATCAGACTGACGAAATAAATAGCTATTAGTCCATCATAACATGTACATAGAAATAATCATCTGAAAGTAAACATCTACATTATCTCAAAGCATAACAAGAATCAAATATCACAATATAATGTATCATCATGTCACAGAATAAATCCACTGTCGCTCAAAACCAGCGATCAAAATATCCAAACAAGGTATCATAGTCTACAGTGTAAAAACATAACAACAGAAAGCATAGGCATAAACGGAGGGGTACTAAATCCTCCCCCCCAGGATTAGGCTTGCTCCTAAAAGCCTGAGAACAGATAGGGATAAAGTTCCCTCATGTGTGTCACATCCTTCCAAGTAGCAGAAGCCTCATGGCTAGGATCCCATTGGACCCTCACCTGATCAACGTCTCGACCCCTGAGATCGAGCGTCTGGTGCTGTAGAATGGCCACGGGCTCCAAAGCTAGCTGCCCATCCTCTACCTGTAACGCATTCCAGTCAAGTACATGAGATATGTCAGGATGATATGGTCTAAGAATTGATACATGAAAAACATCATGAATACGAGACAAACTGGGTGGTAAGGTGAGTTGATACGCCATGGGACTAATTCTCTCTAAAATATCGAATGGCCCAACGAAACGAGGCGCAAGCTTAGAGCCTTTTCCATAACAGATTGGACTCTTTCGCGATCGCACTCGAAGAAATACTCTATCACCAACAGCAAACTGTCGGTCTATCCTATGCGCATCGGCATATTTCTTTTGCCTATCCTGAGCTGCTATCAAATGCTCTCTAATATGGTCAACCTGTTGCTCCATGTCTCAAAGCATCTCAGGTCCAAGTAACACTCTATCCTCAAGTCAATCCCAACTTAGTGGAGTTCGACAAGGACGACCGTATAATGCCTGAAATGGTGGCATACCTATGGAACTCTGATATCCGTTGTTGTAAGCGAATTCTACTAAATACAAATAATCCTCCCAACGAGACTGTTGGTCCATTAAGTACATCCTAAGCATATCCTCTAATATTTGGTTAACTCTTTCCGTTTGTCCATCAGTTTGAGGATGATACGCTGAACTAAAGTTCAACTGTGTGCCTAAAGCATGTTGTAATGAAGTCCAAAGGGCTGAAGTAAATACATGATCTCTATCTGATATAATCCTACGAGGAATCCCATGTAATCTAACGATGTCCTCCATAAATATCCTAGCTACGGATGAAGCATTGTACGATGAACGTACAGGTGAAAAGTGAGCTACTTTAGTCAAACGGTCAATAGTTACCATGATGGCATCATGTCAACGTGATGACATAGGTAACCCAACAATGAAGTCAATGGATATAATATCCCATTTCCATTCAGGAATGAGATGTGGCTGCAATAATCCAGCAGGATGATGATGCTCAGCTTTGACTCACTGGCATTCAAGACATCTCGATACATAATCAGCAATATCACATTTCATACCAGGCCAGAAATACAATTGCTGAAGATCGACATGCATTTTCTTAACTCTTGGATGAGCTGAATACGGAGCTCGATGAGCTTTAGTCATAATTAATGTACGAAGACTCTCAACATGTGGTACATAAATACGACCTAAATGCCGTAATATACCATCCGATTCTAGGACATAACCTGCAAATCGACCTTCTAAAGGTCTACCCGATTCAATCTCTGACTTCACTTCCTGATATAATCTATCAGTAAGAAGTGCAACTACTATTTGACCTCTCAAATCTACTTCAAGAGTAGTAGCAGAGATCTCATGTCGATGTCGGCTAAGAGCGTCAGCCACTACGTTCTCTTTGCCTTGAACATATTTTATTTCAAAATCGTACTCACACAAGAACTCCATCCACCGTCTTTGCCTAGCATTCAAGTTAGGTTGCGTAAAGATGTATTGCAAACTATGGTGATCAGTATGAAGTTCGAAACAATGACCTAATAGGAAATGTCTCCAACGAACTAAAGCATGCACTACTGCAGCTAGTTCTAGGTCATGAGTAGGATAGTTTAATTCGTGATCTTTGAGTTTGCGAGACTCATAAGCAATCACACTCCCATCTTGCATCAAAACTGCTCCTAATCCTTCTAGAGATGCATCCATACAAACTACGAAATCCTTAGTAGGATCAGGAACAATAAGTATAGGCACATTAGTTAACTTTTCTTTAAGAGTCTGAAAAGCCAACTGACACTGTTCTGTCCAAACAAACTTCTTCCCTTTCCTCTGAAGAGAAGTAATAGGATGACCGATTCTAGAAAATCCCTCTACAAAACGTCTATAATAGCCAGCTAGACCCATAAAACTACGAACTTCACCTACATTAGTAGGCGCGGGCCAATCTACAATAGCTTGGATCTTTGAAGGATCCACAACGATACCTTTACCAGATATCACATGTCCAAGGTATTTTATTTCAGGTTGAAAGAAGTCACACTTCTTCAGGTTTGCATACAATTGATTTTCCCTTAAACATTGCAATACCTATCTCAAGTGTTCTTCATGCTCCTTCATGTTCCTCGAATAAACTAAAATATCATCGAGAAATACTGGGACAAAGCGATCAAGGTATATATGAAAAACACCATTCATTAAACTCATGAATACCGATGGTGCGTTCGTTAACCCAAAAGGTACTACTATGAATTCGTAATGCCCATAACGAGTTCGAAAAGTAGTTTTATGTATGTCTGCTTCAGCTATACACAATTGATGGTAACTGGATTTTAAATCAATTTTAGAGAACACATTAGCTCCCTTAATTTGGTCAAAAAGATCATCGATTCTAGGCAAAGGATAACGATTCTTAATCGTAACCTTGTTCAATTGACGATAGTCAATGCATAGCCTAAGAGATCCGTCCTTCTTCTTTACGAAGATGACAGGTGCTCCCCAAGGGGAAACACTTGGACGAATGAATCCCTTTTCTAACAGTTCCTCCAACTGGATATGAAGTTCCTCTAACTCCTGAGTCGTCATTCTATAAGGAGCTCTAGATATAGGCTCAGCTCCAGGAACTAGGTCAACTCTAAAGTCAATATCCCTCTTCGGTGGCATTCCATGAATGTCATCGGGAAACACATTTGTGAATTCCCTAAGAATAGGATGATCATCAAGAGATACCTCTCGACTCTCACCCTCTTCCAAATCAGTAACTATTGTTGCAAATAGTTGACATCCTTAACGAAGACATCTCTTTAATTGCATAGCAGATATCATCCGCAAAGAGATAGGTCTATGAATACCTACGATTTCCACTTTCGCACCTAAATCATTAATGCAACTAACTATCTTAAGTCGACAATCAATTACAGCATGATAAGATGCTAGCCAATCCATACCTAAAACTATATCATACGATCCTAAGGGTGTAACATATAAATCTACTAAGGTAGTTAACGTACCAATTTTAAGTTCACAATTATGTACTAAGTTTTCTACTACTACTTTCACCCCTGAGGCGAATTCAACTTGCCACTTACCACCTTGCTTTACTGCCACAAGACCACAACGGTCTACAATGGTCGGTGAAATAAAGGTGTTAGTAGCTCCAGAATCAAAAAGTATAGAAACACTAACACCATGTAACTTACCTGAAGTTTTGACCACCGTGTTCTGGTGATCAGCTTGGCGGTCATTAACCATAGCATATACAATATGTGCTCATCCTGCATCTCCCACCATAGGCTCTGAAGCTGTTGGTCGAGGCCCATAACCAATAGAACCTCTCATCGGACACTGCCTAGCTATGTGCCCATGCTGCCCACATGAATAACAACCTGTGCCTGTGCCTCTACCAAATCCTCTGCCACCCAGAGGTGCATTGGATTGCTGGAAACTACCCCTACTGACAGTAGACTGAGCACTTTGTGCAGGCTGATCCTGCCTATTGCGCTTGTTGCCCCACCAGTTATGACCCTTTCCTGTTTGAGGACTATTTTGTTGTTGTGGTTGAGGGTTATTGTTCTTTTGAGGTGTTCGTTGTTGTTGTTGCTGCCCACCCTTTGTGGGTGTCTGTTGGTTCTTGGAAGAACCACCTATCTGTACCTGTCCACCCCGTGGACTAAAACCTGTTACAGGAGCACTGCCAATCTGCACTCTTGTGTGCCCACCTAAAGCCATAATAAGGTTCTCCTCTACTATGCGAGCCTTCTCCACTGTGACTTCCATAGTCTTTGGCTCAAAGACTCGGACACCACCACTGATGCGGGCATTCAGACCCCTGATAAAGTGCTGTACTAACATAGGCTCATCATCACCAATACTAGCATATTGCTTGAGTTCGTAGAACCTACGTTCATATTGCTCTACAGAAAGAGCTAACTGACGTAGATCATGGAACTCGTCAGCCCTATGCTGCCTCCAATGTTTCGAAAGGAACCGTGCTCTGAACCTCTCGAGAAACATCTCCCAAGACACAGAACCAATATCCAAATGGAGCTTCTACTCCTCTAGGTGCCACCAAGTAGGGGCAAATCCTCTCAAATGCATAATAGCACATCTGGCACGGGTATTACTACCGTATGGGTGCATGGCAAAGCATCTACCCAAATCCAGTAGCCAAGTCTCAGCCTCTAATCCTCCTCCTGAACCATCAAAGGTAGGAGGGCGTGCCCTCAGTAAATCCCTCATGTGACTAGCAATGATAGCATCCTGATGTGCTATGTCCTCTACTCTCCTAGGGGATCTATCCCTCTCTCTCACAACCTCCTGCTCATCTACCTGTCTAGGTCCAAGATGAGCTAGGACCTCCTCTAGTAATGGACGTATCTGAGAACCCTCTACTGCTGACTATTCGGGATTCTGTCCCTCATTTCTCTGACCCAACTATTTTTCCTGATCATTGTGGTGAGGACTAGGAGGGGGAGTAGCCTGAGGAATTGGCCCTCGGCCTCCACCTCGACCTCTACCATGACCTCTTCCTCCTCGCCTAGGCATGTTCCTACACATAACAATTACGAGTCTTAGATACTATTCAACCAAGGCTAACAGTTGCGACACTATGTACTAGGTCAACCTAATGGGCTTGTGATTACCTAGAGCATCCAGTGTTTGTAACCTTGGCTCTGATACCAATTTGTAATGCCCCATCTTAATAACCTAATAATGTTGCAAATGTGTATAAAGGTGTAATGATTTTTTTTTTAAAGTTTAATTATTAAGTTAATTAGTTGCACACATTCTTTAAGCTATGCGACGTTACACTACTTTGAGTTTTCCATAAGTGACTTAAGTATTTCACATTGCACATTATAATAATTAACATTAACATAATCATCAAGGATAAACATTGCATAACATTGAATTCCATTCAAGATAATATAAGATACAAATTTGTTTCATACATTGCATTTGATTATATTTACAATACTCATCCATATGATGAGGTAGTTCAAATAATAGTTACATTTTACAAATGATCACCTCACATACATTTGAGGGATGTTTTCAAATACAAGATTTATAATATACAATGTTGAAATACACATAAGTTTCCAAATGTGAGCTCTCCATCCATGAAGCTCTTGTTGCCATGATCATAAACTGGGGACCCAACAGAGTAAGGTGCACGTTCCACCCAACCATGTGGTACCCATAGGTCCACCCCCCATGCTAGGAGATAGTAATAAGGTTACCTAGACCCAATCTACTAACCCTAGACACTAGTACACAACAGACTATTGGTTACATTGCTTCTAGATTTTGACAATTGAATGAATTACAAATACAAGGTTTAACTGTTATTCTAGGTGGAGTGTCATCACAACGTTGCAAAGGTTACCTTGGTGTTTCTTCCTAGGTTCCGGCCCCCAATCCTTGGGTTACCCTGGTAACCTCTTACGAAACCCGGCCCCTATTGCATACTATTGTGGAATCGAATGTCTTTTAAAAGAACAAGACATCAATTTGCCATTCCAGGCCTTCTCATCTTATACTCATGACTAAAGTAGCTCAAGAGTCATAAGAGAGGCATAAGCATCTTGTTAAGTGTTTTAAATCTAACTACTATGTTCTTTAATTTTCACTAACTTATTAACTATTTGTAAGTTACCCTGACACCACTTTGTGTGTCGGCCCTTACAAAAAGCCACTCCCCTAATGTAACATGGAAATCTAGGTTCTCTGACTAAGATTTACAAGGTGTACATACAACCAAAATAATATAAAAGACCAAACACGTTATAACGAACATCAATCATTATTTTTAACTCAGGTATCTTACCATCATGCAAAGTCATGTACACAAGCTTAGTTAACATCAGAATTGAACTTATCAATTACAATTCCCCATTTAACAATTTGGTCTGGAAGACTTGATCATTAGAGACTTTCCCCATTTGCCCAATCACAAAAATTAAAACAATTTAAAGCAAATTCATGTCTATCATTTGGATATACTAAATCCATATGTAATTGTTTTCTTTTAATTCACTCTTCCAATTTTCACAAATTTGCATATAATCATTTTCTATACTTTCACAATTTCAAATTTCTCATTATTTTTAAAAAATAACAAAATTATTTTTCTAATTTAAATAAATTCACAAACTTAACAAATATCTATATATAAACATATAAACATATGTAAATATATAAATATTAATATAAAAATAATATATTTAATTCCAACAGATATATATATATACATATATATATATATATATATATATAAATATATATAATATAAATATATATATATATAAATATATATATATATATATATATATATATATATATATATATATAAATATATAGAATGTAATTATATCCAAAAAAGAATGGTGTCTGCTTCAAAATCTTCCGCTTCTACTCCGTCTCCCGACGCACGTAATTCTGTGAAAATCCATGACGAAGGTGCCCTCAGGGGGGCGACATTGGCAAAGGTGCTTGCAGCCTCTGGCTCTTCCTCGGTGTCTCCTTCTATGCGCAATCTGGTGGGTGGCGGGGAAGGCTTTCCCGGGCGTAACCCTAGGTCTCCATAAGCCGTTAATCAGGGTCCGATAGATGATAATGCTGGGCTTGGTATGCAGACGAAGGTTGGAGTGCCTGGTCCATGCCAATATGGTGATGACTGTACGCAGAAAAGCTTCGTTGACGCCCTTGTTGCCCGCCCTTCATCCCCGCGTAAGGGTCTCTACGGGTTGGGCTCACAGTCTGCTGGTTTTTCCCATACCAATAAAAAATCTAAGCCTCTTTGGCTTCACGGCGGAGCCTCTATGCGTCCTCCTTTTTCCGTCCGTTAAGCATCTGCCCCTGAGATTAGTCTTGACGGCCTTGTCAGTGACAGAGAAGAATACTTGCAGGCCCACACCCTGATATGTAGATTTACTAAAGTTTGGCCGAAATTATGCGACCTCCATTCGTGGATTGAGGCAAATTGGAAGGAGTATTTAGAAGATGAAATCTGCATTTACTCGTGTGCAAAAGGGTTTTTTATCCTAGAATTTGAAGCTATGGAGGATAAAGAACTGGTGCTAAATGCTGGACCTTGGTTTTTTCAGGGGGATATTCTGTTCATGAAACTTTGGTCCCCCTCTTTTGATCCATGCACAGAGTCATTTTCTTCAGCATTTTTATGGGTTCGTTTACCGTACCTCCCACTTCAGTTTTGGGAAACTGACTGTCTGAAAGCAATTGGCAACAAGCTGGGGAAATACCATGGTCTCTCCAAAGAAACAATCAACTATGAAAATTCAACTTTTGCTCGCCTCTGTGTGGAAATGGATGTTTCAA
Source organism: Sequoia sempervirens (assembly GCA_007258455.2). Classification (NCBI taxonomy): domain Eukaryota; kingdom Viridiplantae; phylum Streptophyta; class Pinopsida; order Cupressales; family Cupressaceae; genus Sequoia; species Sequoia sempervirens. Next base: position 142,637,512 of record VDFB02049217.1, read on the forward strand.
AAGGCCTCCCAGCGGAAATCCTTCTCAAAGTTGGAAATAGGCGTTAGCACCAACCAATAGATTATGAAAAGATAGCATTCAGATGTAGAATTTGCTTTGTGACAGAACATGTTACGACACAGTGCGGTAAAAAGCGTTTTGGGGAAAATGCTAGTGCTGTCCCAATCAACAGCCCCTCATGGTGGGTTGGGGCTGAGTCCAGACATTATGTTGTTTCTCCCTCGGTAAAGAATGCTAGTGCCTTCACTTCTTCAATTGAAAAAGTTGCTCCTGCTCTGGTTCCCACCCACTTGGCTGTGGATGAACGCCATGTCTCGGGGACCACGCCTGTACCAATGCAAGACGATTCCTGCATTACCTCTCCACCTTTGGAGATATCCAATAATGTTTCCTCTTCCCTTTTGGCCGATCCTACTACTGATTGTAACCCTGGTTCTTCCATGCTGGTGGATTTGTGCTTGGGCCAACATCCGACCTTGAATGACCAACAGGGTTGGACGGAGGTGAAAAAAAAGAAATCTCCATCTTTAAAACAAAAACATCCAATGTCCCTAAGATCCTCAAAGAAAGAAGGAATACTAGAGGTATAACTGGTGGTCACACTCATTTTTGGGTTGACGCATGTTCTTTTAGGTTAGAAGGAAAGTATAAATTTGTGTTGGGGCACCCCTGGTGGACAGGGCATGCATCTGTTCTCTTTTAGAACTATACATTTTGGGAGCTGTCCCCTTGATAGCACTCACCTATAAATATATATATATATATATATATATATATAAATATAAATACAAATATAATACATATAAATATAATCATTAAATAAAATCCGAATTAAACACTTAACACATTTAATTTAACTTTTTAAAATACCAAATAAAATTCGGATGAATTTAAAACTAGAAAGTAACACAGTCATTTATTATATTCGCAGCCTGGCCGCAGTGAGGGTTTCAGCGACGGTTCCAGTCGAGCCGGTCTGTACATGGCGGAGGCGGTGGGAGTTACTCCCACCGTCACCTCCCTTAGGGGCGGCGACTATGGGAGCGGCCGCAGCCACCTCCCACCGTTGCCTCCCTTAGGGGCGGCGACTGTGGGGAAAAACCCCCGCGGCCCCCAAAATAAGCCCTTCCATTTCAATCACAGTGAACATAAAGAAAAAAGAAATTTCCTTTGTGTAAAAGAATTAAACCCTGCAATTTTAACAGTGATAATCCCCATTTTAAAAATAAAATATAACAAAACTTTTAATCTAACAATTCCGTCCGTACGGCGGCGATTTAAAAAAAAAAATTCAATTAAATCACTTTTACATTACTTTCACAATACAATTTAACAGGATATATATATATATTTAACTAAATAAATCAAGGTTTTCACAAAGAAAATATACAGTAATTTCTTCTGGGAAGCTGCAAAATTTCCTTCAGAGTTTTCATAGAAAATATGCACAGTATTTTTTTAAAATAAAAATTTCAATGTAATTTTTTTTTCCAGAAGTTTTCAATTTCCTAATTCAAATAATTCCTTCATAAAAATTTCAAATATTTTCTACAGTTTTCACAGAGGATTTCAAAAGAATTTTTTTTTGTTTCGAATTCTTTCTTTTACTTATCTAAATTCTTGAAGGTTTTTGCAAACAAAGAACATATATTAACAGAAGATCTTTCTCAAGCATTTTCCAAGAAGATAAAATTTAAATAATTAGATTTTCTTTTCAAAAAAGAAAAACAAGAATCCAATCAACAAGAAAAATACCTGTTAATAGTTTGCTGCCTGTAGAAGAAATCCACTTGGCTGTAGCGTACTATTCCAAAATCTTCTTCCAAAGAAAATCTTCAAATCCAAGAGAAGCTTTACCAACCACCAAGATCCTCCAAGGGATCTTCCACAAATATACAACCCCAGAGGAAATAACAGATCCTCTTAGAAAATAATTTTTTTTACACAGCAAGATTTTTTTTGCAAAGCTTTGATAATTTCCCCGTGAGGAAATTGAACAATCTCTGTGTTTTTCCCGAGATCCAAAATATCCTTCGTAACCAATTTTTCCTCAACAAGAATCATTTAACACACTGGCACACATGTCGAGAAGTGGTTATGAAAATATCTTCTCCACTTCACGGCAATTTTGCCCTTCAATATTTGCATGCAATTTATTTATTTAATTTAAATTTTACAACCACTATTCAAATCTCATGCATTTTTATTTTTATTTATTTTCTAATTTTCAAATACAATATAATTTACACACTTAATAATCTAATTTAATTAATTAATTTATTTAATTAAATTAGTTTAATCTTTTAAGATCAACCATTTAACCAAATAAGCTAATTAATGAATTAAATTATCAAGCAAGTAATTTCTTCCACATTTAAACATTAATTTAAATACCAATAATTTAAAACACAATAACTATCATTAAAAATTAACCAAATTTAACTTTCAACAATTTATTCAACAGAAAATGACAATACAACCTATGACTCTGAACTAAAACAGACAAAGTACTAAGACTAGGGTTAAAGGCTAGACTAAGGTAAACCAAACTACTATCTCCCGATCAATGTATCCGTTGAGTCTTGACACGCTCAGACCTGAGTAACCAGGTGGAGTCGGTGTCATGTACCTGCAATTTCCAACCAAGCAATAACATGCATACAAATATATATATATATATATATATATATATATATATATATATATATATATATATATATATATATAAAGCATTAAACAGACACACCGTGCGGAGAAAATCACAGATATCACAGGTCACTCACAAGTGAGTGATGCGATTCCGTTCTCCACACCAATACACATCACATCAGACTGACGAAATAAATAGCTGTTAGTCCATCATAACATGTACATAGCAATAATCATCTGAAAGTAAACATCTACATTATCTCAAAGCATAACAGGAATCAAATATCGCAATATAATGTATCATCATGTCACAGAATAAATCCACTGTCACTCAAAACCAGTGATCAAAATATCCAAACAAGGTATCATAGTTTATAGTGTAAAAACATAACAATAGAAAGCATAGGCATAAACGGAGGGGTACTACACCACGTAGTGAAGTATTCGCCTATACCATTAAGCAGAGGAAAGAAAAATGAGAATAAGGTATGAAACAACATAGCCGTTGTCGCCCTTGTTCTCTCCTGCGTGGTTTTAATCAAAGAATGTGATGGAAAAATAAATAAATACAAAAGAAAAAGATATATCTAAAAGCATCAAGCCTGAAATACTCATCTTCAAGTAAGCGAACTTCCTAAACTATTACTAATATTGAGCACATTTAGGTTTTATCATTAGGGCATCCTTTTACCTCCATTTTTTGTTGGTTTCCTGTCACTATTGGTTTGGCTCCTCCAAACTCTTCCTGATTGGTATTGACCTTTCACTTCTCCGATTTGGCGAGTTGCAACTTGAAAATAAGGTTTGACGAGGGTTTTTATTAAAATGAAAATTTTGGCCAAGATTTGGTGGAATCTATTTATTAAAATGAAAATTATTTGCACGCCCATTGTGCCAACCCATTATGGATTTTCCCGCTAATTTTTTTCAAAATGGACTCCAGATTAAATAAATTGCAATATAAATCTCTAGTTTTTATACAATAAATATTATTAAATATATTATAATATTATATTATATAATAATATAATATTATAATATTATATAACATTATAATTTTATATTATATAATATCATAATCTTATATTATATAATATTATATTATTATATACTATATTATATAACTATCATATTATATTATAATATATTATAATATAATATATTATAATATAATATATTATATAATATCATATTATATTATATTATAATACCACCCACTCCCTCAATTTGAAATATTCTTTTTAATTATCCACTTTAATATCATATTGTCTAATTTTTATTTGTGTGACTAATTATTTAGTTGTTTTTTTTACCCAATGATCAAATTAGTCACTTATGATGATCAAATTAGTCATTTATTTAGTCATTTATAGTTGTGTACTTGACCTTTTGAAATGAAAGTGTTTGCAAGATAGCCCTCAAAATGCAATTGGATTGTTTAAATCATATTTTATTAGTGAAATTAACCACAATTGCTCTTTGATACATTTGACATGCTAACACAATAGGAAAATCAAACTAGCTTCAAATCATAGTTAAAAAAATTAATGATTCATTAACATAATGAGTAATAAAAGTTAAAGAATGTAAATATTAATTTTTTTTATAAAATATGTGAAGGCCTTAAGACTGCATCGAGAGGCAATGCCTTCCATGCAATAGGTATTTTTTGGTGCACCAAACAACCTAGGTAGCCAAATGGCCCACTTAGATAGGGGTCCCATGAGGGGGGCTTAAGCTCTATGGATTATGATCAAATTCGAAAGAAAAAAGAATAGAGGAGTAATAGTCATTTATTTAGTCATTTTTATTTATTTGACCAACTATTTAGTTGTGATTTTACCTAATGACCGAATTATTTATTTATTTAGTCATTTATACTTGTGAATTACAAAGAATTGGTAGAATTTAGTCATTTTTAGTCACACAACTAATTTTTTTACTCATGTAGTCATTTATTTTCCAAATTCTACTAGTGTATGGTTGAGGTGACATATGATATAGATGGTTCTTTTCCTTTAAATTGAATGGCAAGAGAAAGGGAGGCATTATATTAAATGTGTAATAAAATGAGTCTTTTTAACCCTAATATGGGCTACTACCATAATCATTCCCACTAGTATACATGGAACAACCTCTTTGTTGAGCCTAACATAGTATTTAAAAACTTGGATCATGTTATAACTTTAACACATTACATTTTTCTTTTACCAGCTATTTTCACTCTTAATGGAGTTTCTACTGGATGTCACTTTGTCAAACCATAATCCCATCAAGTTCAAAATTTAATTGCAAGTCAGTATACCTTAGATTCAAGAAAAACTCAATTCTTTTCAAATACTTCTTTGTTGAGTCATCAACGATCATTGGATCACATCAAAAGAAGTATTTAAAAATAATTGAGTTTTGCTTGGTGGAATATGGACATTAGGCATACTTCGTGTTTCCTCCACATCTATGTGTTTTGTAGGAAAAGGGATCCTAGATCTAACTAGGATTAACTACTTTTCACTCACTCAATATTGGAATGAAGATCGAAAAGGGTAGGAGATTGACTTACAACCTAAAAGGTGAGTCAATCAACCTTGGATCTAATTCTTTGAAGGCTGAAATTTAATTTTTGATGTGATGCAATGATGTGATTATGTAAACTAGGAAAATGTAGCATTCTACTATGATTTTTCAAAAAATAGAAGTTGACAGACAAAATTGAGTTCCTGAAAAGAAAAGGGCAAACATTGTTGCACTTGTGATTGAAATTTGAGCCAGATCTGGGTGGTCTAGGGTGCAAGGATTCCCTAGACTAGGGACTTTAAACTTGAATCTTATTTCATAGGCTTGAGGTCCATGGTATCTAATCTTTGTCTTCTAGATTTGGTTTTCAGGTCTTCATTTGTTATTGAGATAATGTAGATTTCGTGACTTGTCAACTTGTAAGGTTTTGATGTATGAATGAACAAATTGTCTTCAATCTTCCTCCAATCCTCTTTAGATCTATAACTTGCACACATAAAAGGAGGAGAAGGGTTGTGCCATATAGGGGATTTCCTTAGTCAAACCCCATGTAGGTATTTCTACCTCCATAATGGTAAAGTTGATGATAAAGAGAGCTTATACTTTTGAGGGATAGAGGCTAAATGATAAATGAATGATAGATTGACGCTTTGTTGAAACTCACTGCACAAATCAAATCTCTTTGATGGATTGAATTCACACTCATCACCTTCAAATCTCAATTATTGCTTCTAGCTTGATTTGATTTGAAGACCTACAAGTGTTAGTGTTGCAAAATGAAATGCATAAAAAATATGAACAAAAATCACATAAAACTTGACATGATGCTTGGATGAAAAAATGCTGCAACAATTTTGAAAATTCCACTCTTGACTACTCTTGAATGATTTTTGGAACTATTTTATGCAATAATTTCTCCTTTATATTGAAAAGATAAAAATGACCTGCATTTATATGCAATTATTCTAATTTCCCAAGAAAATAATCACCATAGCCAACATTTAAAATTTTAATTTCAAATAGTAAATTATTGACATAGACATACTTAAATTTGGAGCCAAAATAGGCAATGAAGGGATCCTTGTTCCCTAGACTGGATTCCTATTTTTCAAGGATCCAAAGTGTTGGGGAAAAATATTAAATGCCTACTTTGATTTCCCATGTTTGATATTTTGATAAAAGTTTCACAATGGGATATTATTCATAATTTAGGAAATTAGGTGTGTGATTAGATCCAATCACTTAGGGCGGAGAAAAACCTAGTGTGAAATTGTCAAGGGTGATAATTCATGATCCTAAGTTTAGCCCCCACTTCAGTGAGAGTATGAAATTATGCTAAAAAATTCACACTAAAGTAATAATATGTCAAGAGGGGTTCAATTATCCAAATATTAATGAGATAGGATGACATTGAATCTAGGGGGAGTGTGCAAGTCCCCGGTATTCAAGATCATATGGAAAGACAACATAAGGAAAAAGGAACACATGTGTATGATGTGTAATGTAGCATGAAAACATGAAGTACATGTGCAATGGAGACATATAACATAACATAACATAAAGACAACAATAATGCAAGAAAACACAATACAAACACAATGAAAAAACAAAGACACATAAAAGGCACAAAACACAAAAAACAAGGGTTAGTACTAAAAGGATTTGATTCGATAAGGTAAAGAGACCTCAGTCTTATTTTTTCTCAAATACCAAATGTCATCCATCAAATATGTTGTTTAAAAAAAAATGTGCTCTCGTAAGGATGTGGAGACAAAGATTTTGGCACCCACTTGCTTTCTAGCCCTTCTAGGGTTTTTCACCTAAAAGGGGAAAGAATGGGCCAAAATGGGAAATGTATACACTCAATATTAATGCAATATGGATGAAATATGTCTAAATAAGATTGTCTAAATGCGTAAAACTAAAGAAATATATTTACTATTAAGTAAAACTAAGAAAATGTTAGTTGGTTGAAAACACATTGGGATATGCAAAAACACCTAGAAATGAAAGTAAATTGTAACAAAAATGAATGAAACTAAAGGTGTCCACTTGGGATCTTGCTGGAGAATGGAAATGACTTTTGGAATGTTCCTAATGTTGAAAAATTGACCTACTAGGACTCATTCTCCATTCTAGGTGAATTAGTCCTATATATGGGAAACTGTTTCAGAGCCTGTTTCAGACAAATTGGTATCCAAAACTATAGAAAACCTTTTTCACGCCTGGAAGTGGGACTCATTCACCACTAATAGTGAATTAGTCCACTTTTTAATTTCTAAAAATCCAAAAGGGGATGCTGAAGCCCTCGGTCTACACTTTAGTTCTTGATAGGTGTCCACCTCTGAAAGTCTGATTTTCGACACTGAAAATGACTTTTTGTTGATATTTTGACTTGGTCAACAACGAGGTGTCTTCAAAAACTTTTAAACTTAATATTTAATGATCTCCAAGCCTTCAAGATGTCTAAATCTACAAACACACAAGAGGAGAAGGAAAAATGTTGAATGTTAGGGCATTAAATCAAAATGAAGAAATAATGTAATGAAGCATGCAACAATGGAGTTAATACCTTGCCATGACGATTGATCTTGATTTTTTGCAACAAAAGATAAAGAATATTCCCTTGAATGTCTAAAAAATGATCTTGAATGACTTGGAATGATAAAATCCTAGCTTGCTTAACTTGAGGTGGAATAAAAACGATGAGTGATAGGATGTGTTTATGAATTATGAATTAGGGTTTGGAGACTTGCATTTATAGGAAACCCACCTTATTTTACCATTGATTTGATCCCTAAGGCTGACATGGAGAAAAATTAAACTTAAAATCCAACTTTTCCCTCTCAAACCCCGAAAATGACTCAAATGGGACTCATTCACCATCAAGGGTGAATGGGTCCCACCTAGATGGGACTGATTCGCCCCTAATAGAGAATGGATCCCATAGGGGCCATTCTTCTAGGTAGAATTTCAGGAAGTAAGGAAATTAGGTTTATATGATGAATTTGTAGGTTATTTGATCAATTTATGCATTGGGATGCACATTATGGGGCCATAGGGGCCTATTAATGATGATGAAAAGGGTAATTAGGGCTTGGAACACAAATTTCAATGTGAAAATGTGATTAAATGCACTTTACATCATTAAAATGAGGTCCACATAGCCTAGAAAGGTACAACATCCAATGTGAATGTGTAAGACACATTACAACACTAGACTAAAATTAAGTTTAATTTAAAATCCTTGTAGATTAATGTGATAATGCAATTAAATACATTTTATAATGTTGAATTAGGGGAAAATGGGTTCATTAAGTCTAGAGAGGCATGAAAGTCTTTTACAATACTTTACAACACCTTTACAAGACAATGTTAGATACATTTGCAAGGGTTGAAGACCTAATGTGGATGTGTAAAAGACCTCACAACATCAAATCAAGGCCTCATTAAGTCCAATTTATCATCAATTATTCCCAAATTAAGCAAGAGAAAAGGGATAACTTTTTTTGTGTCCACAGTTAGCCCCCACTTTAGTGAGATGATGAACTTGCTTCAAACTCACACTAAAGTACATACATTCAAGAGAGGTCCAATCATACGAATTTGAATGGTCTAGGATGATAAAGATGAAGGAAGCAGTCAAGCCCCCAAGATCCAAGATCCTAATTCAAGATGACATAAGTGCAAAAGGACATGCACAAGCTAAATGTTTTGTAGCAAGACAAGATACATGATTATACAATGGAAAGAACTAGGAAGAAGACAAAGATGAAAATGAAAGGGTGGATCAAGCTTCGACCATTTGTCCAACATGTTGTGGATCAGATCTAGGATTTTTTTCCAATGCATACTCACTCTGAGGTGATAGAATTCTTGGCTGTCCACCAAGTGAGAAGTCCTAAGTATACTCACTTTGGGGCCACGAAACTTCTGGTTGTTCATGGGGTGAGAAATCCACAAGGCGACTATGGGGAAAAGTCATGCCTCAGAATGGGCTTCCCACTCAACCATACCAAAGTTATACCTCCTAATAAATTTAATAAGGTGCCACAATGAAAATGATTTTTGAGCTCTATGAGGTAAGCAAAACTTTGTTTGCTTGACACTCATAGACATTGTAAATGCAATATAGTGTAAGGAATGTTCAAAGGGATTTTTCTTAGTTCGTGCAAGGTCTCTTCTTACGGAACATCGTGCCTAATGTTTCCAAGAGAGGAAAAGTCAAAGAAATATCATGCTCTTGGAGGAAGTCAAGCCCAATGACACCACCAAGAAAAGGACACATCGCAAGAAGAAAGAAATCACACAATGAAATGTGAGTGGTGATGTATGCCTCCACTTTAAAGTGGTTGCTAACACCATTACTATGAGAAATTGCTTTAAAGTAGAAGAGGAGGACATGAGAGCTTATTCAGAAAACCCTATGCCAAGTCATATGTTGCCGATAAGCTATGTCATGAAAAAGGTAGTATGTCACATGCGAGCCAACTTAAGGTATGTCGTCCACATCCCAAGCTTGCTCTTATATGTACATGAAAATTTAATCACTAGCCAAAGGGGGAAATGACAAGTGACATACGAGGAAAATTCTGCATAACCCCTTTCCCCCACTTAGTGCAGGACAAAGGTGAGCTGAAATGATTGATAAGATGCAAGGTAAAGAGAAAATCAATATCAATTAGAGGAATTAGGTGCCCCCACATAAGGGAGAATACCAAAATTATTAAGATGTTGGATTTTACTACTCAAAGATTTACATTCATTGGTAGAATGACCGTGAACTATATGATAGGTGCAAAATGAAGTCTTGTAATATCATTTCTTCCAAGTTCTTTGAGAAAGGGATATCAAGTGATCTTGGAGGAGTCTCAACAAGATACCCTCTTGATCAATAGTAGAAGATATTCCTATGGTTTTCTTCAAAGATACATCTTGCTTAGTATTAGTTGTCATACCTAAAGAAGATTCTTTAGATTGCAAGATTTTATCCTCTCCTTTATAGGAGGGTGTAAAATTTAACGAATTCAAATCATTAGTGTTTTGTGAGATGATATTGACATTTATTGAGGATTTCATTGTTTTTTTGATTGTGTGCAAAGGAGAATGATCAAGACCACTAGTGTCGATCAATTTAGGATGCACTATGGTTAGGGTTAGTTTTGATGAATTGTTTGTGATGGAGTTGATATTGAGTGAAGGCTTGGTGATTTCTATCAAAGGAAAATAACCAAGACCATGAGTTTTTTGTTGTTTGTTAGGGTCAATCGGGTTGTGGATACCTTGTTCGTTAGCACAACATCCTTTTCCACTGTATCCAAGTTGTTTCATAAGCTCATAACCTTTTCCATAAACCTTTTTCATTTCTTTTGCATCAGGTTGTTGGTTGTTGTTGTGTTCGTCAAAGCTTGTTGTGTAACTGGTTGTGTTTTGGTCTAAAGTGGTTGAGGTGGATGCTTTCGAAGATTCATCTTATTTTTTTTTCCCCCTATTTGAATCTATTTTTATGATCTTGTACTCACCCATGAATGTTGGTGTGAAATCTAAGGAACCCCAATGATCATCTATGAGCTTCATTACTTTTTCAAGATGTTGTTGTTTGTCTTTTTGTTGGATGGGTTCCACTTGTGTAGTTGGTGTTAATGTGTTTAAATGATTCACTTTGTTTGTCTTAATGTTCAAAAAACTATTTGGATTAGGGTCAAATTATAGTATGTGCACTTTGTTGTTGTGAATGTATTTCATTTTATGATGAAGAGTAGAAGGCACTTCATTCATCTCATGAATCCACGACCTACCTAGAAGGAGATTATATGAAAGTTCATGAGGAATAACATGAATTTGTGTATCCAATGTGGCCTTCCCTACTATAATAGGTAAAGTGATCACACTGAGTTGTTGTTTTGCTACATTGTCAAAGCCCTTTATAGATAAAGAATCAGGTTGAATGTTTGATCTATCCACATGAAACCTATGCAAGAGGTTTATGCTACACACATTGAGAGTGGAGCCATTGTCAATGAGGGTTCACTTTATCCCTGTCGTATTGTATTGAGCAAAGATCATGAAAGATTTATTTTATTTTTGCACTTCCAAAGGGGGGAGTTCACTTTGGTGGAAAATAATGTCAGTGTTCAATCCTTGAATTATGGCTGCTATGTTATTTGGTTGCGCATTAGAAGGGATAGGAACTTCTTGTAAGGTCATTTGAAGCATAGCATGATAGGTAGGTGAATTCTGAAGAAGGTACCAAAGGGAGATCTTGGTGGGAGTGGTCTTAAGTTGCTCAATAAGATCATATACTCCCTTAATCGAGGAGCACTAGGTAGTATAGAATTAAGAAAAGGTAAGGAAGTTGGGGTTGGTTGTTGTGGTGACAGATTATTTCTAGTGTTCTATGTATGAAGAGATGGTATTATGACTCAGTTGCTGCGACACATTATTTTGAGGTGGGTAGAGGGTGAATTCGGGTTGGTGTTGAGTTGGAGGTTTGTGTGATGGTGGGTAAAGAATGAGTTCAAGTTGAGTTTTTTGTTTGTGTGAAGGGGGATAAAGGATGAGTTTAGGTTGTTTTTGAGTTTTTTGTTTGTGTGAAGGTGGGTAGAGAATTAGAGGGTTATTAGGATGTCCCATGGGGTATGTATGAGGTCCATTGATCGAGGGGTAACAGACACTTGTGCATTCATAACCTTGGAAATCTTAGTGCGATGTACCTCTAATAAATGGAAATCTATAATAACCTTTTGATATAAGGAAGGCACATTACCATTGTTGTCATTTGCTTGCAACATGATATTCTCCCTAGGAGGACAGTTTTTAGGAGAACAATGAATCAAATGTTCTTGACATTCATGGATTGGTTCATCTAAAATGATTGCATTGCAAGTAGGGGAATGATCAATGTTTGAATTATTTTGCTTAGGTGAAAGGGGACAAGTAAGACTCTCATGACCATCATTGATTGTGTTTTCTAACAACAAAGTATCATCTTCACAACTAGGAGAGATACTATGAGAAGGAAAAATGTTATTGTCATGATTACCTATGGTTGTGTTAGGTTGGTTGTGAATGTCTTGTCCACTAAGAGAGGTAAAAGGAGAGAAACAACTAGGATTCTCAAAACTCTCATAAATTGATTCTTCTACCAAAATATCTTCTTCACCAAGAGGAGAGATATTAGGAGAAGAATAAGTATGATTATTAGGAATGTCCAAAGTTGTATTGTCTTTCACTAAAACACTCTCATAGGGAGGGGATATGAAATATTTATTAACATGTCTAAAGATGTAAGATACTAACATCATGTGAACAAAAATTAAAAGCACGTGTAACCATTGTATGCAATGTTTCAACAATATAAACAATGTATATGCAAGGATGCAAAACATTTTTATCCAATGTATGCAAAGCTTTAAGAATGTAAACAGTATATATGCAAGAATGAAAAGCACTTTTACCAAACTTATGCAAATTTTTATGAATAGAAATATGGTGTAAGAAAAAGTGAAAATTAATTTTATCCATGTTATTCAAAATGTTAGAAATGTGAGCATTTTCAGATCTAAGGATGCTTGTAATTGAAATGATTTCAAAAATGAATACCCTAAATTGATTTTTTTGGGCTAGATGAATAAAAAAATGTTCTCAAAACTTTCTATACTTATAATATATGGTACTAGGAGGTTGAGGAGGCACATAAATAGGGTTTCTTAAATTGTAACAAACAATTAAAAATATGGATTGGGACTGATTCGCCCAGAATGGCGAATGAGTCCTAGTAAGGGTTTTTTTCAAAAAATTTAGAACTTTTCAATTGGTTTTGATGTGTTTGATGTTGTATGATGAAAAGCTAAGATGTAAATGTAGAATTTCAAAAAAAATTAATGAAATTATATGCAATAATGCAAGCTAAATGAGCTTTTCACTAATGCAAGTTTTGAAACCCTAGAATGCTAAAAAATGTAAAATCTAATGAAATGTTGATATAAGATGAATCTAGGATGATGATGGAATAAAAATAAGAAAATAAAGTATTCAAAAAGAGGGTTCACCAAAATGGAGACAAAGATTTTGGCACCCACTTGCTTTCTAGCCCTTTTAGGGTTTTTCACCTAAAAGGGGAAAGAATGGGCCAAAATGGGCAATGTCTACACTCAAGATTAATTCAATATGGATGAAATATGTCTAAATGAGATTGTCTAAATTCATAAAACTAAAGAAAGATATTGATTATTAAATGAAAACTAAGAAAATGCTAGCTGTTTGAAAACACATTGGGATATGTAAAAACACCTAGAAATGAAAGTAAATTGTAACATAAATGAATGAAACTGAAGGTGTCCACCTGAGATCTTGCTAGAGACTAGAAATGACTTATAGAATTCTAATGATGTTGAAAATTTGACCTACTGGGACTCATTCGCCATTCTGAGAGAATTAGTCCCAAATCTGGGAAACTATTCTGAAGCTTGTTTCAGACAAATGGGTATCCAAAAATACAGAAAACCTTTTTCAGGCTTGGTAGTGGGACTTGTTGGTATGTGGTGACTGATCATGCTATATTGTACACCCCAAAATGTATCCTTGTCAGTTTTTCCTCCTACTTTTTCGCGTTGTCATCGAAAAAGGAAAAATCAATGAAAAAAGAAAAAAAACTGACTTTGTAGACCCTAATCTGGAAGCTTCTAAGCTTGTTAAAAAGGGGTTCAAATGGGGGTTATAGTATGATGAAAAACATGATTATTCACAAGATTTTAATAGGTTTTTGCATTGGATAATAAAATCATTGGATGGCTGCGGCTTGGTGGATGTAGCCCAGATTGGATGAACCACGTTAAATTCTCTGTTTATTAATTAAATATGCATTTAATTGTTAGATATCTACCTTTCTAACCCTAACAAGTGGTATTAGAGAGGGTTATGTTTTGATTATTGTCTGTAGGAAGGTCTCACGATTGAGTGGGAGTAATGGCAGACGAGGGTAAGAAGGTTGAGAAGTTTAATGGGTAGAACTATCAGTTATGGAAGATGCAGATGGAGGACTACCTCTATTAGAAGGATTTATGGCAGCCATTGGAAGGGAAAACCAAGAAACCCACAACAATTTCTAATGAGGACTAGGATATTTTGGATAGAAAGGCTCTTGGTAGTATTCATTTATGCCTGGCACAATTGGTGGTGTTCAATATTACAACAACAAAGACAACTCAAGAGTTGATGGAAACCCTGGCGAAGTTATATGAAAAGCCTTCTACTTTGAATAAGGTATTTCTTATGAAGCGTTTATTTAATATGAAAATAGTAGAAGGTGGATCAGTTACTGATCATTTAAATGAGTTTAATACGGTCACCAGTCAATTAACTTCTATAAAAGTAAACTTTGATGAAGAAGTTAGGGCTCTTTTGATTATGTGTTCTTTGCCTGAAAGCTAGAATAGCTTGGTAATGGTTGTTAGCAATTCTGTTTCTGGTTTGAATACATTGAAATTAAATGATGTTGTTGGTGTTATTTTGAGCGAGGAAATTCGTAGGAAAAGCTCAGGTGGAACATCCACATCAGGCAGTGTTTTGAATGTAGAAAGCAGGGGAAGAACAAAGGAGAGAGGAAAAAATTCTAGAAATCGTGGGAAGTCACAAGGAAAATCAAAGGACAAAACGTCCCAATCTAGAGACAAGAGGGATTGCTGGTAGATTTTTAGACCCAATGGACTCTCTAACTCTTATAGGGTTTTTCACCCAAAAGGAGAGAGATTAGATCCAAAAATGCTAACTAGTTCATTCAAAGTAGGGATGTGTATGTGAAATGGAGTGATCAAACATGCATGCGAAATCTAAGAATTGTGACTTGTTTGGAAAAACATTGTGTATTGCTAAAATGAACTAAATGGATGAAATATGCATAAAAAAAAGAGATTGGTAAGATCAGAGTGCACCTGGAGGCAGAATGATGTCACTGGAATATTCTAGAATTTTTTAGAAACTTCTTTTAATGGCCATTAGGACTCATTCACCAAGCATGGCGAATCAGTCCTACTTCTATTGAAATCTTCCAAAAACCCGTTTCTAACTGCCGAGAGATAAAATATGACAAAACATATTTTTAGGCATATAGGTGGGACTCATTCGCCATGGGTGGAGAATTAGTCCACCTACAGAAATCTGTAAAATTAGAGGAAGATTTTATGGAGTTAGATCTGTACTTTTGCCTCATACAGGTCTCCTCTTCTGAAATTGCCAGAATAGGGTATGAAAATGACTTCTTATTGATATGTTGACTTGAATAATAGGAGGATGAATTGTATGACTTTGGAATGCAATCTTCAATTATTCTCAAGCTTCAAAAGGACCTAAATCTACATACAAACAACATAAGAAGAGAGATTGTTGATTGTTAGGGCATGGGGGTTTTCCTTGGTCAAACCCCGTTTAGGTAATTAAACCAAAATGATGAAATAAAGGAATGAAGTATACAAAATGGAAGTGATTACCTTGTAAATGATGACTAATCTTGGATGTCCACAACAATACATGTAAACTCAGCCCTTGGATGCTTTAGAATGCTAACTTGAAGACTTTTATTAAAGAAATCTCAACTTGCTTGACTTGTAATAGAAGATGGATGATGAATTGATAATGACAGGTATAATAATGAGATAAGATAAGATAGATGTAAAATGAAGATAGAAAAACTTATTTATAGTCAATTGTGCCCTAGTACCCAATTATACTACATCACAAGCCGACATGAAGTGAAAATAAACTTTAAATTTCATTTTTTCTCGCACAAGGGTCAAAATGGGGGCTAGATAGGACTCATTTGCTAGGCATGGCGAATGGTTCCCAGCTAGATGGGACTCATTCGCTAAGCATGGTGAATGGGTTCCACAGGGGCCATTTTGACACTTATGAAGCTAAGGAGATAGGAAACAAGGTTTAAATTGCTATCTTGTCGGGTGTTTGATCAATTAAAGCCTCAGGATGAACAATATGGGTGAAATAGGACATGTTAGTGATGATGTAAATGTTGAATAGGTGTTGAGACACATAAATCAATGTGAAAGTGTGATTAAATACACTTTACAACACTAGAATTAGGTCCACATAGCCTAGAAAAACACAAGAAACAATGTGAATTTGTAAATCACATTACAAAACTAGTTTTTCATTAAGTTTACATTAAGAATCTTTCTAGATTGATGAAATAATGATATTATAATGTTGAATTTAGGAATAGGTCTATTAAGTCTAGAAAAGCGTGAAATCTTCTTACAAGACTTCACAACACCTTTACAAGACATTAATAAACACATGTTATTTGATTTACAAGGGTCCAATACCTAGTGTGGACACATAAAATTCCTCACAACACTAGATTAGGGCCTCATTAAGTCCAATTATCATGAAATAATCCCATGTCAAGCAAAGGGTACAATTTTCTACAACACATTAAGCCCCCACTTTAGTGAGAGAAACTTGCTTCCTTACACTAGAGTAGCCATTCAAGAGAGATCCACATGTATGCCAAGCCCCCAAGATACAAGATAATACAAAGGAAAGGAAGAAAAGGAATGAGATGGAGAAGATGTACTCACTCTGGGGCCACGAAACAAGTGACATACGAGGAAAATGTTGTCTAACCCCTTGCCCCCACTTAGTGCAGGACAAAGGTGAGCCAAAGGGGTTGGTGTGATGTATACTAGAGTGAAACTTAAGAACAATTAAAGGGATTAGATGCCCCCACATAGAGAAGCATACCAAACTCCTGAAAGTGTTTGAATTTTATGACTCAAAGCCTTACATTCATTAGTGGAATGACCATGGATCATATGGTATGCACAAAATGAAGTCTTGGAATAGCATTTCGTTCAAGTTCGAGGAGGGAGTTTGATTAAATTATTATGAAGAATGGATGACAAGATATCCTCTTGATTGGGAGGAGAAAAGGTTGTGTAATTGGGATCAAAGATGTATCTTGCGTAGATGTCATACCTACACAAGACTCTATAGATTGTGAGATTTTGTATTCTTCATTATAGAAGGAAACAAAATCTAAGGAATTTGAATCATGAGAGTGTTGCTAGATGATAGTGTGAATGTTGTAATTTTCAAGACTAGGAGCTTGAAAGGATGAAGGTGGGCAAAGGGTGAGAGGATTGTGAGAATTTCCTACGGGATATGTATGAGATTCATTGATCAAAGGGGATCAAATGGAAACTTGCATATCCTCAACAGGCTTGTTGTGATGTATATCTATATAAGGACAATCAAGAACCACGTGTCTTTCATAACCCAATGCCATAATATTCTCCCTAGGAGAAGAGTTCTGAGGAGAATTACAAGTCATATGTGCTTGAAAAAGAGAACTTGGTTCTTCTAAAGTAACATCATCACTAATAGGGGAATGATCAATGATGGGAGTATGAGAGGATGGGAATTGAATTTCCATTTTCATTAAGGTTTCATTCTCTTGTTCCATATTATCTACCCTACAAGGAGAGCATGTAATATGTTCATATAAGGTTAAAATAGCTTCATCACAAGTAGAGGAGGAATCAAGAGAAGTATTACTATGGTTTTCAAATAAATCTTCCCATAGGATAGGGACATTAGGGAAGGGAAGAGAAAGAGTGTCATGATCTAGGATAGATATATCTTCTAATTCTAATCTCTCCTCATTACATCGAGAAGGGGTATTAGGAGATGGACAAGGTTGAGTATCATGACTATGAATATTTTGTAAAGTGATGTGGAGAAATGTGTCTATGATTTCATGCTCGTGTTGTGTAAGATTATCCAAAGGGGAATAAGGAAATGGAAAATCAAGAATTTCAAGGCTTGTTCCTTCTTGCATCTCAATACCTTTATCACAAATAGGAGAGGTATTGGGAGAAGAACAAGTATGTGTGTTATGATTGTCAACATTACCACTCTCACCAATGGGTAATGTAAGATTAAGGATTGAATTAATGGATTGTTTCTTAAAGTACCTAGTATGGTATTCGAAAGGAAACTCAAAAAAGGGATTATTAGGTGTGTTAAATCCATGTTTAATCAAATCAAGAACACATCTTGTGAAATAAAGCATAGTGAAATGAAAGAAAGTTCAAGGAAATGCAATGTTTGCTATATGAAATGTGGTGAGTGCAAGAAGGTGAAATAAATCAATGCATGAAATGAGCTAATTGAAGAAAGATTTAACAAAATTCATGCTACAGAAAGATAACTGACTGATATATATAGGTTAAGGCACCGATTAGAAGCCTAAAAACCAATTTCTGAGATCTGGAAAATGTTGTTTCAAGTGCCAGAAGGGACTGATTCGCCCAAGGTGGCGAATGAGTCCCAGTATGGACCTTTTTCAAATGTTTTAGAAATTTTTGACTAATTTTTATGAATTGTGAGAGCCAATATGTAGAACTGAATGAAAAATGTAGATCTATAGAAAATATAAATGAATTTTGATGTAAGAAATGCAATATAAATGCACTTTTTATGAATGCAAACTTTAAAGTCTAGCATGCAAACTAATGTAAATCCTAATGCAAAATGAATGCAAGGCTAGAGCTATGATAAAAGACAAAAAATCAGAAAGTAAAAGTATTCAGAAATTCAGGTTCACCAAAATGAATCGTAGATTTTTGGACCCAATGGACTCTCTAACTCGTATAGGGTTTTTCACCCAAAAGGAGAGAGATTAGATCCAAAAATGCTAACTAGTTCATTCAAATTAGGGATTTATGTGTGAAATGGAGTGATATAAGTGCTACTAAATTAAGAAATTGATCAAACATGTATGTGAAATCTAAGAATTATGACTTGTTTGAAAACACATTATGTATTGCTAAAATGAACTAAATGGATGAAATATGCAGAACATAAAGAGATGGGTAAGATCATAGTGCACTTGGAGGTAGAATGATGTCACTGAAATATTTTGGAATGTTTTAGAAAGTTCTGTTAATGGCCATTGGGACTCATTCGCCAAGCATGGCAAATCATTCCTACTTTTGTTGAAATCTTTCAAAAACCTGTTTCTGACTGCCAGGAGCTAAAATATGACAAAACTTGTTTTTAGGCCTATAGGTGGGACTCATTCGCCATGGGTGGAAAATAAATCCACCTACAAAAAATTGGAAAATCAGAGGAAGATTCTATGGAGTTAGATCTGTACTTCTTCCTCCTACAGATCTCTGGTTCTGAAATTACTAGAATCAGGTCTGAAAATGACTTCTTATTGATATGTTGACTTGAATAATAGGAGGATGACCTATATGAATTTGGAATGCAATCTTCAATGATTCTAAAGCTTCCAAAGGACCTAAATCTACATACAAACAACACAAGAAGAGAGATTGTTGATTGTTAGGGCATGGGGGTTTGCCTTGGTTAAACCCCGTTTAGGTAATTAAACCAAAATGATGAAATAAAGGAATGAAGTATGCAAAATGGAAGTGATTACCTTGAAAATGATGTTTTATCTTGGATGTTTGCAACAATACATGTAAAATCGGCCCTTGGATGCTTTAGAATGCTAACTTGAAGACTTCTATTGAAGAAACCTCAACTTGCTTGACTTGTAATAGAAGATGGATGATGAATTGATAATGAGAGGTATAATAATGAGATAAGACAAGATAGATAGATGTAAAATGAAGATAGAAACACTTATTTATAGTCAATTGTGCCCTAGTACCTGATTATACTACATCACAGGCTGACATGAAGTGAAAATAAATTTTAAATTTCACTTTTTCCCACTCAAGGGTCAAAATGGGGGCCAGATAGGACTCATGCGCTAGGCATGGCGAATGGGTCCCACTTGGATGGGACTTATTCACCAAGCATGGCGAATGGGTCCCACTTGGATGGGACTTATTCACCAAGCATGGCGAATGGGTCCCACAGGGGCCATTCTGACACTTATGAAGCTAAGGGGATAGGAAACAAGGTTTAAATTTCTATCTTGTCGAGTGTTTGATCAATTAAAGGCTCAGGATGTACAATATGGGTGAAATAGGACATGTTAGTGATGATGTAAATGTTGAATAGGGCTTGGGACACATAAATCAATGTGAAAGTGTGATTAAATACTCTTTACAACACTAGAATTGGGTCCACATAGCCTAGAAAAACACAAGAAACAATGTGAATGTGTAAATCATATTACAACACTAGTTTGTCATTAAGTTTACATAAAGAATATTTCTAGATTTATGAAATAATGTTATTATAATGTTGAATTTAGGAAGAAATAGGTCTATTAAGTCTAGAAAAGCGTGAAAGCTTCTTACAACACGTCAATAAATACATGTTATTTTATTTACAAAGGCCCAATACCTAGTGTGGACACATAAAATTCCTCAGAACACTAGATTAGGACCTCATTAAGTCCAATTATCATGAAATAATCCCATGTCAAGTAAAGGGTACAATTTTCTACTGCACAATAGTACATATCCAATCCCCTTGTAGTTTGTGAAATCTTGGGTGAAGAAAAATACTTATGTACACCTTTATGCTTTGTGTCAACCTTAAGAGAGGAATTACTATGAGGAACACCCTATAACAGGAAACTCATAGGAAAGTTCTTGCAAGAATGTTTATCGATAGGCTATATTAAAGGTTGGGAAATCTTGAGAAAGTACCTTTTATGGCAAAGCAGGTGTGTATATGGCTGGGTGTTCTTGGTTTGTTAATAAGAACCAAATTGTTTAGTTACCAAAAATCCTTAATGCTTGTTGGTGAAAGAATGACCATTCTAAAGCCACCCCACATTTGTACTATTCATTGTTGAAATAGAAAAATCCTTAGGATCTTAGGATCTTCAAGATTTTGAGATTTGGTGGTCCTGAGAAGTGTGTGCCGTGGAGGGGAGCTAGTGCCACCAAATCTCTAACTATTCACATCATCTTAGTGTTTGTAGAAATCCAAGTGGGGACTCAACAAGTATGGCAATTTCAACCTAGGATTGCAAATGTTTGTGAGTCAGTTTAATACTTTGCTTGGTTCCAAAACAATTCAAAACAAACATTCACTATCTTTTCAAAATTTGAAACCCTTTGGTCTAAGTATGGATACTTCTTGAAATAGCATTGATATTAATGCTTTCCTTAAGGATTTATATCCTTAGAGTTTTATAAATATCTTGATTTACATCTCAATCCATATTTTCCAAAGCTAACATAAGCAACTATGCCTTGAATTTCATCCTTTTCACAAAATGGACCTTGTGAAATTTATGATGTTTTTGACATAGACAATTTGTTTGAAAACTTAATCAAAGACAAGTGTTTGTGGTAAAAATAAACTCACTTAAGTAAGATAAATTAAAAAAATTGAACCCCACATGACCATTTAGCGTCTGATCACTCCAATTGAACAACATGACCTTACACCCAATACCATACAAGGAAAACATTGTAACACATTGAGTCCAAATTCTATTGTCAAAATCATTGGGTCCTGATAGGACCTTTTTAAAAATTGCTTTCATTTCATTTCTAGTTTTGTGAAATTTGCATTTTCATTCATCTCTCTAGGCTTAGGGTTTTGTTCACCATCAATGTTTTAGGGTTTTCTATTACCTATAACCCTTCCTAAATAATCCCTAAGCTTGCATCCTTGCCAACATTCTATTTCATTGTTGATCTTTTATAGCATGTTCTCGGTTGGATAAGTTGTGACTCATGTAGTCAAAATCCATTATTTTACTGGCCCCTTATTCCTATTGATCCCAGTCGACACCTGCGATCATATTTAAATTATTGCTTTATTTGAAATCAGGATCAATGTCTTCCACACTAAGTATAAGCTCAATTTTTAAAATTATATCACCTAAGGTTTTAACCATAAATGTTATGTCCTCAACCATCGTCTTCTTAGTAGTGGCCTCTTCTTAAAAACAAAATTTGTGGCATGTATAGATATGAGATTCTATGTTGACCATTAGATCATAGTGAACGAATCTCATTCGCTCCTCATTTCCCCATTTCATTTTATTCCTCAATAAAATAATCGCACGAGCTAGTGGGCACAAACCACGTGTCTTCTACATTGGTGAGCCCAGACACATTTGACTGATCTATGAGAAATATTGAAATATCATCAACGGTTGACATTAGGTGATGTGGCTTTGTCTCAGTCGTTCCTCGCTATCTCATCTGTTCCAAGTCTTACAATTAAGAAATATCATGGGCTAGTGGGTGGATTGAAATTTGTTGCTTTTTGGAGGGGCCTTCCTGGATTTGATGACAGTGAGAATTTTATGGAATAGGGATCGAAGGTTGATGATGGGTGGCATGGGTCAATACTAATCACTCCCCATCACCTTGTGAGAGGCCCACTCATATCCTCTATTTCTTAGCAGGGAAGCAGGTGATTGCCACATGGAATAATCTGAAGAGATGAAGGGATATTAATAGAGGAAAAGATGGAATGTTGATGAAATTGGCCAAGAATATATTAGGACTAAAATTGTGCCACATTTGAATTGATTTATTTTGGCACATATTCCATATTCAGGGATTGTTTTCAATTACGACTGTCAATTCTGTCAGATAAGGATACATGTGGTATGGTAACACTAAGTTGAGGCAAGGTACATGCTGATGGTTTGAGATTGAATCTTGGTCATTCTTTGTCATCTTTTTGATCAAAGGAACAAGTGGATTATTTCCCATGGGTGAGCGGGAAAACATGATATGACATGATTTCTTAATTGCTAAGTGGGTAATTAAGTATGTTGATAGGGTGATGATTATCCATGATATGGGATTTTTTGATTTAACAAAGGAAAAAGGTGCACGCAGTCTGATTTTTCATGATCAATTACTCTGATTGTAATTATCTGTTAATACATCTCGATGAATGATCAACGAATCAGATTCAAAATCAATTGATTGATTATCTACCCATTCACACAAGCATTCTTTAAGCATTAATGGAAGGCACACTCAAGCTAGTCAATATAATGAGGATCCATAGCCACACTTTTCTCCATAGTTTGCAATCAGAAAGCTAAGAAATTAAGCTTAGAGTTCATGAAGAAGATATTGTAGGAGGTTGTAGAGATATTGAGGTAGCCTTTTCCTGGGTAAGTGGGTACTTATGTTGGCTTGTTTTCAATTACGTATAAGTAATTTTGTCAACTCTAAAGTCATGGGGTGGTGAGGGTTTTGTAGTTTGCAATATCCTCTTAGGTTAATAAGAATTGTGAGGCTAAGAAAAGATAAGGTAAACTTGAGCTCACATGATGAAATATATTGAGGAAAATCTAGAGATAAAGTGTTAAATAACTTAGAGAATAGAGAGGATTCATGTGGGGAATCTTCACAGTGAAATTAATCTTTGAAGAATGCTTCATGTTGTCAAATCTCATTCCTTTGTTAAAAATAGAGGTGGCGACTCTATGCAAAGAACTAGAAGGAATTGTGATGATAGCTTCAGAGCTGCAAAATTTTCCAGTCAATTTTTTTTTTTAAGAAGATCACAATGACATCTAGGTATTTCCCATGTTTTGGTTTTCATAAAGTGTAAATTTGTATGAAAGCTATATTGCATGATTTATAAGAATTTTTTTCCCTATTAAGTGAATTGAGCACTAGTAAAGGGAAGGGTGGTAGTCATTTCACATAATTCTAAGGTGAAATTTGTAATATCTATATTGGGTTGAAGAAGTATGCTTATCTTTGAAATTTTCCTCTTAGAAAATTTTAAAGCATGAATGTATGAGCTATACATTTTAAAATCATGATTAAATTAAGGAATGAGGCAGTAAAAAATCAACTATGAAGTTGATATGTAAGGATTGAATGGATTGCAACAGAAATGTATCATTCCCTTATATATCCTTATGGAACATCAAGTAAAGACATGCAAGGCATGCAACCTTTATCATGCCATCAAAGGAAATTCTCTATTGAGGGATATAAGCTGTTGAGTTTTAATGGTATTCAGGGTTTCCCTAACAAGATTCCTAATGATATTAGGAAACATTTTCCTACATTTACAGGGTAGAGTTATGAGTCAACTTATAAAAATTTGAATGCATTCATAGATTTGGTGGGATATTTTGAGGTAGATCATGAGGGTGTTGTCATTAAGCTTTTTGCTCAATCTTTAAAAGAAGATGCTAGAGATTGGTTCTCATATTTACCAGTATGTTCTGTAGCGTCATGGAATGAATTCATGATAGCTTTTATAGAACAGTTTGGTGAAAGGGTTATTCCAAATATAATAAGAAAATGATTTATGGAAATCCAAAAGGAAGAAGGGGAGTTGGTTCCTACCTTCAATCTCAGATTTGTAAAGGCAGTAGGAAATATTCCTGAAAACATGAGACCAAGTGATGTAGAACATTTAGTTGTCTACCTAGGTACACTTGATAATGAGATGAGTTATTTGATAAGGGATAAATAACCCACAACATTGCATAAAGCATATCATGTTACTACGGACATTGAAAAAAACTCAAAATATTCAATGATGAAAGGATACATGGCTGCTAGTGTCGTATATCCTAGCACACCGCATGCAAATAGAATTCACGGATTAGACAATAGAAATGATTGTCAAGATAAAATTTATTTTGTTGTTACATCATTACATGATACAAATCATAGTGAACTCTAAGTTGAACATCAAAAAAATTTGAGCAATATTGATTAGATGTCTGGGTATGTGCAAGATCATCATGGAAAAAATAGGCCCTTAAGTGGCAAAAAAATCAAAAAAATTAGAGTTAGGCAACTTGACATAAAAATTTGAATAAGTTATCAATATTATTTCAAAAATATGTAAGAATAGAATCTGTAGCAAATTGAATGTAGTTTCTAAACTACTAGGTTTGTTTAAAAACAAAAATCTATTTGGTGAAAATTTCAATGCAGAGTACTTTAAATTTGGTGGAAAAATAAGAAGTAGGTGTTTGTCCGACCACCCTAACCACAATAAAATGATAATATTTTTTTATAAGATTTTATATATAAGTAGAGGACTCATGTCCCGATGTGATGCATATTTTTTTGTAATTTTTTTCCAAGTAAATAATTAATTATGAATTTTTTATTACAACTTTTAAAAAATATAAAAACTCATGTTCTGACCACCTTCACTTGGTCAAAACTTCATGGAATTCAATTTTTATTTTTTTAATCCTATAGTATGCGAAGCATAGAATGTGACGCATGTTTTGGATTCAAAAAATGTGATACCATTTGAAAGCTATAGATGTTTTTCAATCAATCTATCAATTAGGACTTTAGTCGTAATTTGAATAGAAAATTAATAATAATTACTTATTAAATTCAAAGTATAATTTATATTGGTGGAAAGCTGAGAATCTCCTTTAAAAACCCTTTTCGTTTCATTAGTTTTGGGTTAAAAAAAGTTGTCAGCCACGTACCCATCATATTGCCACTTTTTGGCCCATCATGATCCTGCACATACCCGTCTTTTGTTCAAAGACTATCTAGCTTGCAAAGATATATGGAAGAACCATCATATGAATTGTTAACAAGGTTTTTGGATTCCTTGATCGAAATCCCCAAAGGGTTAAGGTATGAAGATTCAGTATGCATTGACTTATTCTATGACATTTACGAGCTAGGGCTTAGTACCTTGCTCAGAGAATTGAAGCCTCAGGATTTTGATAAGATAATTAGTTGGATCAAAATTGCTGAGGAGGCTAAGTGTGACTATATAAAAAGATTGAGATATCAAAGTGACAACAGTGATCACCTTATTGTCAAGGATCAAAGATCAATCCAATTAGTGGATAAGGATGTTCCAGAAGATGAATATTTGTCTAATAGTGTAGATGAGGATATTGTTACACTTGCAAGTACTATTGACTTACCTTTGAGGGTTGATCATCAAGATAGTGAAATGATAATTCTGAGGAATTTGAATCCTTTTGTGAGAATGACCTGAAGGCATTCATTTTTCCTGAAGGATGCAATAATATTAATACTCTTGAGGTTTTTCTCTTGTGGCATAGAAAATTGGACACTCTTGAGAAAAGGGACAATTTCATGCCTAATTAGACCTACTTTTGAGTACCTCTACATTATTCATTCTTCAAAAGAACATTTATAGGCCCCTAAGACCCATTATTTTTTATCTAGAGGTTTATTTGACTTGAGAAATCACTTAAAACCTGACAAACAACATTTAATTCATTCATATCCCAAAAACCCACCTTCAAAACCGCTAGTGGGACCCATTCACCAAGGGTGGCAAATGAGTCCCTTTTGAGGGAAATTTCAATTTTGAGTGGGAATACAATTAATTCAACTTAATTTTTTGGTGGATGTTGGCCTCTTAGGTCTAAATAATGGGAAAATTAGGTGTGGATGCTTATAAATACTCATTTTAAGTCATTTTTCACACCTCTTAGTCATTTTTACAAAGAAAATTCTAAAGTCAAGTCTTCCACAACAAGTTTCATTAGCAAAAGTTGAAGTTTTAGGGCAGAAAACTAGGGTTTTTGCAGGTCTTGAAGCTCATTCTTCATTCAAGGTTCAACATTGCAAAAACTTGATGATGGATGCCTATGGAAAATCATGGAGAAATCTAGGTTGAGGAGATGCAACTAGCCATCAAATCACACCTAAAGACTTGTTTTTCAAAGTGATTCCATCTTTCATGTTCTCTATATCTTCAGACTAAGGTTTGTATTCCATTTGCATGTCTTTTGCCTCCATTTTTGATGTGTTGTATGATTTCTAGGGTTGAATTCTTGCATCATTCAAGTCACATTTGCATATCTTGTTCGAGCACAATAGAAGAGGGTTTTATCATACTTCAGACTTTCCTAGTCTTTAACACACTTAATGATAGGGTTTTATGCAGTTTTTTTTCCATTTAAAGTTTGATTACCCAACTAGGGGTTTGATCAAGGAAAACCCCCCATTAGACAACCAATTTTAAGTTGTTTTGCAAGAATTTTTTGAGATCTCGATTCAGGTTTCCATTAGAAATTGTTGTACATGTGTCAAGGTGTAGAACAAAGATCTAAATTTTCAAAAAATTGAAAGTGGAGTGATTTTCGATGGATGGTAAATGAGTCCCTCTTGAGGCAATTTTTTCAGTTAGATGTAGATCTTGATACCCAGTGAGTAGAAACTAGTTTTTGGGCAAAAAAGCTTGTCTTAGGACTGATTCGCCCAAGGTGGCGAATGAGTCCTAGTCAACATAAAAGTCAGATTTACTAGATTTCCAGAGTGTTTTCCAGTCATCTTCATTTTTTTAGGTGCACACATTCTAAAAAACAACTTTCTGTTTAGTTTCATTTGCATTCTCGTTCATCTTTTTAAGCTTTTTGCAAACCTCATTGTGTTTTCAAACATTGCATATTTCATAGGTTTTGCATCAATAGTCAATCAATTTCAGTATTTAGTTTCATTTACAACATTGCATTTAGTCATAATCACATCACACATTCCCTTATTTGAATGAACCACCACAATTTTAGGGTTATATCTCTCTCCTTTTAGGTGAAAAATCCTAAGAGTGTAAGAGAAGTCTATAGACATCTTTAAAATTGTTGGTTCATTTTGGTGAACCTGCATAGTCAACATTATCTCTTTCTAATTTTGTATTTGCATTTGCATCCTAGGACTCAATTGCATTGTTTTTGGATCCTAGGGCTTCTTAAAATTGCATTAGTGAAAGTATCATTTAGAGTTTGTTATTGCATCTTATTTCATATCATAATTCCAAAATTCTACATTTTTAGTCCTTAGCTGCACTATACAAACCTAAAAACATCCAGAAAACACAAAAAAAAAAGAAAAATACCTAAAAATACCTCTCTTGGGGCTCATTTTTGAATTAATGTTTCTAGAATTCAGTTTATTGCTTTACACATTTTTGTTTCCTATAGTTTCTTTTATGTCATAGTTCAATTATCTTTTGTTTCATTTGCATAAGCATCATTTTCTTTTATGGAATTTATGGATAGTCTTAGATTTTTGCAAATTTCCTTTTTAGTTTTAGTTCCTAGTTCTTTTAGATCAGATTCATCAATACATAAAAACACAAAAAAAAAACACATCAAACTAACCTTTCAAGAAAATGATTCAATTTAGAAACAATATCTCATCCAAGCCTCTTAGTAGTGATGATGTAGAAAAATTAGATGAAGTCCTTCAGGACTTCCTCTCACTCAATTCATCCTCTAAAGCTTGCAATGAGAAACCTAAATCAATTAATGATAACTTATCCCTCAAACCTTTTGGTTGTGATGAATTTGACTTGTTAGATGAATCCCTTCAGGACTTCATCTCGCATAAATCATCCACTAAGGTTTTTTGTGACCAACCTACAATAACAAACATTAGCACCTCTAAAGTTGACCCTGAACAACTTAAACCAATTGATGACAACCTACCCCTCAAACCTTTTAGTCATGATGAATTTGACTTGTTAGATGAGCCCCTTCAGGACTTCATCTCACTCAAGTCATCCACTAAGGTTTGTTGTGAGAAATCTAAAACTAGGGATGTTAATGTGATTAAACCTCAACTCATTCTTTACCCACCCTCGCATAAACTTCATCCTTCCAATAAACCCGAGTTCATTCTTTACCCACCTAAAACTGATGTGTTGCAGAAATCTAGTAATGTTACTATTTCTCATAGATATAACACCCAAAACAATCCACAACAACCACAACCAACCCCATCCTCTTTACCTTTACCTAATCCACCTAGTCCTCCTTGCTTCCTCCCACACACAAAGGAGTATGATCTTGTTGAAAAATTAAAGAATACTTATGCAAAGATTTCCCTTTGGGATTTACTTCAGAATTCACCAAATTACGACACTATTCTTCAAATAGCCTTACAACAAATTGCAGTTGCTCTTGGTACAACTTTGAATGATGTGACAACTTTAATACATTGAATGAATCAAGTTAATCTTGACATTACTTTTCATCAACATGAACTCCCTCCTTTAGAGCTACAAAAACAAAATGAAGCCTTTATGATAATTTCTCAATTCAATTGAATAGGTATCAAAACAATCCTCATTGATAATGGTTCTTCCCTTAATGTGTGTAGTGTGAATCTCCTTGATAGATTATGTGTTGAAAAGTCACAAATAATACCTGATTCCATATCGATTCGAGGATTTGATAATACAACAAAGCAACCACTTGGTATAATCACTTTACCTATTATAGTTGGGGTGGCTACTTTGCAAACTCCTATTCATGTCACGCCTTATGATCATTCGTATAATCTTCTTTTATGTAGACCATGGATTCATGAGACGAATGTAGTGCCTTCAACCCTTCATCATATAATGAAATATGTATATAACAATAACATTTATCAAGTTGAAATAGACCCTGAGCCTAAAAGTTGCTTGCAGCTTGAAAAAGAAGCTACAAGTCCTCTAAAATCATTAATTCCAACATCCAATATAGACCCTTTGGAAATTGAACAAAACAATGAGGAATCAGTATCTAATTATTTGGTGATGATTGGGGATCCTTAGAATTCACACCTTCATTCACGGGTGAATACATAATCACACAAAAGAAAGATGAGAAACAAGAACAACCAACCATCATGTCAACTCAAATTTCTGTACAATCTTCTCAAACATCTATCTCCTCTACTTTGGAAGAAAATACAAGATACACAACCAATTTTGATGAGATAGATTATCAATCTCCACCTAATTCGAAAGAAATGGAAATAATTTATGGAAAAGGATATGAACTTGTGAAATAGTTAGGCTACATTGAAAAAGGGTGTGGAAAGCATGAAAATTCTATTCATGTTCCTATAGAACCTAATACCAAAGAAAGAAAAAACTGGATTGGGATATTCTTTTTCTAAGAAAAAAAAAGCTACTCAACGACCATCTTTGAAAATCAACACTATTACATGTCAACCAAAACACAAACTCACAATCAAACATCCTGAATTGCTTGATATGAAATTATCACCATCGTGGTAGTATGTAGATAGTGATGAAACTCTAAAACAAATGTTAGGATTTTATGATTTTACATCCTCTAGTACTCCCATGAAACAGGTTACTTATGCTATGATAGTTACCAAGAAAAATGATAGTGATATCACTAAGGAACCATATGATTCTGAAGTTCCTTAATCTAATGCACTCCCTTTAGGAGATACAATTGATGTGGCAATGGACATTGATGATAAAGAAAAAGTTATTAAGATTGGGAAGTGCCTTGATGATGAAGAACAAGAGGACACTACAACTTTACTTCATGATTTTACTAAATTTTTTTCTTGGAAATATTTTGATATGCCAGCAATTAACCTAAAAATTCTAACACACAACATCGTTCTTACTGAAAATGCTAAACTCATTCGCCAAAAGATAAAAAAATGCACCCTAACATATCCTTGCATGTTCACCTCGAGCTTGAAAAAATCCTTGATGCAGGATTCATTCAACCTATTGATTATTCTCCTTGGATCTTAAACATTGTCGCAATGCTAGACCTAATAATTGTATTAGGGTATGTACAAATTTTCGTGACTTGAATAAAGCTTCTTTAAAAGATGACTTTTTGCTTCCTAATATTGACATGATTGTGGACTCAACTACTATACATGCTTTGTTTTCATTCATGGATGGATTTTCTAGTTATAATAAAATCCTTATTAATCCTCAAGATCAATATAAAACCACATTTATAACTATTTGGGGAACATTTTGTTGGGTCGTAATGCCCTTCAGTTTAAAGAATGTTGATGAAACTTTTCAACGTGCAGTGACATTAATCTTTCACGATTACATCCACAAAATTTTGGAAGATTATGTTGACGACATCCTCACTAAATCCTTAACAAGACAAGACAATTTAAATGTTCTTCAGAAAATCTTCGAACAAATACATAAATATAATATGCAATTAAATCCAAAAAAGTGTCTTTGGCATAGATAGTGGTAAAATTTTGGGGTTTGTCATATCTCACAGAGGCATTGAGGTGTACACAAAGAAAATTGATGCCATTATTAACATTCAACCTCTTAGGAACATTTCTCAATTGCATACGTTACAAGGTTAAATTTAAGCTATTCATCATTTCGTTGCATCTTTAGCCGATCACACATTAGCTTTCATGCATCTCCTAAAAAAGGATGTTCCTTTTGATTGGAATGAGGATTGTAAACATGATTTTTGAGAGTTTAAAGGAATACCTTACAACTCCACCTGTTTTACAACCCACCATGCCAAAAAAATTGTTTATCTTGTACATAGCTGCATTAGCCCATGCTCTTGTAGCATTGTTAGCTCAACAAGATGATCGTGGAAAAGAAAATCCTATTTATTACATTAGTTGAACCTTAATTGATTATGAAACTCGATATTCACCAATCAAAAAATAATGTTTGGATCTTGTATTCACTACTAGTAAGTTACGACATTATTTACTAAATGTTGAAATACAAGTCATGACAAAATTCGATCCCCTTAAACATCTTTTTAATAAAACATACCTATCTAGCCATTTAGCTAAGTGGGTGATGTTGTTAACTGAGTTTGACCTTAAGTTTGTTTCAAAAAAAGTCATCAAAGGAAAAGACTTAATAGATCACTTAGCTGATGCTCCTTCTCCTCTCACTTTATCTAATCACAACTCCTTTCCTGATGATAGTGTCTTGACCGCTAATGTTAAAACATGGAAATTGTATTTCGATGGATCTAAGTGTCAAATAGGTTCCAGTGTGGGAGTGGTACTAATTCAGCCTGATAGAAAGCCTATTCCCTTGTCCTATCAATTAAATCTTCTCTATACAAACAATACAGCTGAGTATGAGGCATTAATCATAGGATTTCCAGCTGCTTTAACCATGAATGCTAAACATATCAAGATCTTTGGTGATTCACAATTAGTAATCAAAAAAATCATTGGGACATATCAAACTAAACATGACAAGTTATCAAGATACAAGGATCTTACAATGCAACTATTAGAGAAGTTTGAATCATTCACCATTGATAACATCCCATGAAAAGACAATCGACATGTGGATGTGATGGCGATTGCAACCTCTCTTATATCACCACATGATCCTTCAATAGACTTTACCTTTGTTATTCACCCCATCATGAAACCTTTGATTGAAACTCCCTCTGAAGACATTTTAACTATAACTTAAGAAGACTTGCAAGAATGGTATGACACAATATAAAATTATTTAAAAGATGGTACCATTCTCGAGCCTACAACGACAAACACTTGAAATCGTTTACACAAACTCGCAGCAAAATACGTGATCCTTGCCGATGTATTGTATAAAAGATATTTCAATGGTCTCTTACTCAGGTGTCTTAAGGACTCTAAAATCCCTATAGCCCTTGAGTAGGCTCATGCCGGTGCCTATAGAGGTCATTTTGGAGGATGGTCATTAGTGCAAAAACTCATCTATATGGGCTATTATTGGAGACATATGGAGAAAGACTGCTTCACTTAAGTTAAACTATGTCACAAATTTCAAGAACATAGAAATTTGATTCATGCTCTTGCTTCTGAGCTCCATGCCCAAATTCCCATTTTTTTCCATTTTCAATATGGGGATTGGATCTTATTGGAAAAATTTCACCACCCTCTTCTGTTGGACATACATTTATCATAACCGCAACACACTATTTCACAAAATGGGTGGAAGCTATTCCTCTTCGATCTACCCATGTTGAAGTAATTTGTTGTTTCATATTGGAACACATAATTGCTCACTTTGGACTTCGTTCTACTCTTTTCAGACAATGGAACCCCATTTAAGAATACCGAGGTAAATAAATTTCTTGAAATGTTCATATTCAACATTGATTTTCTACACCATACTATCCACAATCCAATGGACAAGTTGAAAGCACTAATAAGATTCTGGAACAAATCCTAAAGAAAACTATTAACAAACATCATAAGGATTGGCATGCACAATTACATTATGCACTTTGGGCTTATCGAATGACTATTAGATTATCTACAAGAACTACACCTTATAACCTTGTTTATGGCACTGACACGATCATGCCCTTGGAGTTAGAAATTCCTACATTGTGAATTTCTCTTCAAGACATTATTGATGATGCCACTTATAAAGACCAAAAATTGCATCAACTTGAGATTCTTGATGAAAAGCACATTAACACTCTTGAGCACCTCCAAGCTTACATTAAATAGTTACAATGAAAACATAACACTCATGTCATTCCCCAAACGTTTCGTAAGGATGATTTTTTTCTTTATGAAAACCAACGTACTACTAATGTTGACAATGAAGATAAAGATAAATTCAGCCCTAATTGGTTAGGACCTATTGGTTGATAGATTTGTCACCTTAGTTTATACTCCATATGCCCACAATGACAATCTAGGAAATAGTTGAGTCACTTGCAATGGTATGTGCAAGTGCTCTTTGCTTATTTTACAAGGTGCAACTACCTTCGAATAATATGCAATGAATGGAAATGCTGGGTATGCTTTTGAATAGAAAGAAAAAAAGATAAACTACCATCTACTCGTAGCCATGAAATAGATGTGAAAGATTAAATCAGAAAAGAGTGAATATAAACAATTGACACACAGTTCATTTATTCCACACCCACAAATAATACTTAGGAAAGAATTAACAATAGATCCCTTCTCAACAGATGAGTCAATCTGAATTCAAAGTTCCATAAATTAATATATACATAGTCCCATATAACAGAAATAAACACTAAAGAGTAACCACAATGACACAAAGTTTGTTTGCAATTTAAAGAAGACATAAACAAATACACAGATGTGAAGATATCTCCTTTATTCTCCAATTCCGAAATAGAGTTCACAGACTCCACCCCGTACAATGAAACTATGTGAAAAGAAAACTAAACTGTTCTTCCCTTTCCAAATAGATGGAAAAGATAAAAAATTCCCCCCCTTCTATTGAGAAGAATAATATTTATATCCCCACCTCCAGTGAGACCTTTCCATTTTTTTCCAATTGCTTCTTGATAAAGGAGTTAAGAATTCTTTATTTCTCCCCGTAATTGAACTTTAAAAGTTACTCACAAATAAAATCCATTCTTTTTATAATCTCATAGAGTAACTTCTTTTAAGAAATCATCATTCACTCCTTTTTTGAAAATTCCCATTTCCAAATCACCCTATAGGACTATTTAACATAATCTCACCATATTGGTAAACATGGCCCACCTTTTTAAAAATATTTTTCTCTTTCAATAGTAACATTTGATCTTTTTTTCTTTGTGATCTTTTAGTTTTGTAACTGCCTCTTAATAATTAACTCTTCTTCATTATGAAGACTTTTCAGCTTCATTGTGACTTTCAGTATTTTTATAGGTATATGACCACTTCTCAAAATTCCTCTTTATGCAGCATATCATGTATAGAATGGTGATGTGGAATTCAGACTTGATATTCTATATTGTTTATTACCAATTGTATTTAACACTCCCATGTTTTACATCAAATGTCTTCTAGTCTTCTATATACAATGTGCAATGAATGTTTGAACTTGACAACAATACCAAATCCTGTTGTCATCAGAAGCCTACATAGAGTTTTATATATATATATTGAACACACCATGATATGAATATAGTTCTTAAATCCTTACAGAGTATTGAGCAATTTCACATTCTCCAATCGACTATTCTTTGTGTCATTGATTGTCATCTTCCATAAACAAAAATATTCATTCCTAGCAAGTGATTTAAAAATCCTTCCAACAGTCATGATTGAATCTCCGGAAATGCATTTTTCCTACTAATTGCATCATTTGAAAAACTCTTCAACAAATACATGTTCGTGAGTATCGCTGCTCAAAATTTCCCATCTCACGTGGCCTTTGGAAATATTTATAAATTTTTGAACTCATGGTCGGGAGTATGTGGAGTTCGAGAAACAATGGGATGTTCGACAAGAAGATTGGAATTTTATAAATTTTATATTCTTCTAGCCACATATAAATATTAGGCTTTAATAAAACGAACTTCATAAAGTTGTCTCTGCAATAATTAACTTTACCAACTTTAGAAAATTCACGAGAGTTTAACTTAACTATGTGAACAAACTCAGAACCTCAAGGAAAAAAATTAGATAAATTTTCCATAAAAGCTCCATTTTGCACAAAACTTGAACAACAGGATAATTTGAATGCCCCGAGAAAAACCCAAAAACCATTTAATCTCTAGCAACTAGAAAGTTCAATTTTGACCCACTTTGTGAATCATGGGAAGAAAACTGTGAAGCTAAAAATTTCACAAATGGTAAAGAATATGGGCATGAGGACCAACCAAATTGGTTGAAATAGGGTCAAGGTCATGCTCACAAAAGGATTTCACACTAGCCCTTTCAGATTTGTAAAATTAATTATTTTTACGATTTAGCAGGCTCTAGAGGATATAGGATGCACTGAAAATTCCAAAATTTTCACTTGATTAAATGTTGGGGTAACAAGACCTTACATAGTTGATACCAATTATGGGTCTGGTGCTTATGTATTAACAAAGATCGATGGAACACCCTTTAAGGAACCTATTAGTGCCACACATTTGCATTGGTATTACCTCTAACCTCTTTGAATAGTATGATTACTAAAGTAGTGTTGCCTAAGTTATTTGGTTACATTCTAAATAACTTTCACATTGCTTCATTCTTGACAACTAATCTTGTGTTTGTCTTGAACACTAAGGTAATTATTTAAGTTAAGTTTATAATTAATTTAGGTTTCATACTATTCACCCTTGTGTTATGTTAAGTTAGATCCTTATATGCATTATAGGTGTATTTTATTTAACATATTCTCTTCAAATCAATAATGTTGTATCAAAAGTGAAACTGAAATATGTTTTACATTGGATCACATCAATCATGATAAATCATGTAGATATTAATTAAATAATTTTACCATAAGTTATTTAATTAATCACATTGACATTTAACATTCAAACACATTAAGACAAATTATAACATCAAATGTGCATATATATATATATATATATATATATATATCTCAAATAGTTTTATGTACATCTCAATATCATATACAAAATCACCAAGGTCTATGAGAGCTAGACCCCTCGGGCTCTTGCACCCATGATTTGGTCCTCGGACATTGTGAGATGGTCATATGTGATCGTGATCGTGATCGTGATCCACCGACTTTGAGTGCATACTCCAGACCCTGTACTCAACCAAGAGCCACAAGACACTCCTCTGCCATCTGATCGCTCTCCGCTTGTACTTGTGGTAACTCTGCATGCAATCTCTCAACCTCTCCTAAGGTTTGCAATGACTTTCCTACACTCTTAGCTTGATGGAGTCATCTCCTCACGCTCTTGTACATTTCCCGCAACCTCGTGAAAGGTCTGAGTGACTCTGGAT
Source organism: Sequoia sempervirens (assembly GCA_007258455.2). Taxonomy (NCBI): domain Eukaryota; kingdom Viridiplantae; phylum Streptophyta; class Pinopsida; order Cupressales; family Cupressaceae; genus Sequoia; species Sequoia sempervirens. Next base: position 142,674,066 of record VDFB02049217.1, read on the forward strand.
CCTCCACAATCAGTGGGGGAACGTAGTCAAGATCAATTTCCTCCTCGTCGATGGATGTAGGTACTATCTCTGCAACAACCTAACAATAGAACTCTCATCAATCTCTTGTCACTCCTGCAAGATAGAAAAGGTACATAATCGGTAACCACCATCATGATATATATATATACAAAGCATAAAATACTCAAGTACATGCATAAAATCAAAAATATCATCACCTATATCTCCAGATGAATGAGGAATATCAACCTCATCCTCTCTAGGAGGCATGAAGGATGTGCTAGCCTCTCTTTGACTATGGGTGTCGATGTCTACTATAGCTATTGCACATGATCTGGTCATATAAGTGTGTGGCGACTCTCTATGCTCGTGTTGATCCTCAGTCGCTATCTCATGACCCTCACTTATGGGTGGCTCCTCCTTGTAATAATCATCCTCCTCTCCTCCATCCTAGTCCTCATAGTCAAGATCAGCCTCTGAATTGTACTCATCATTGATCACATGATTAAATATATCTGCTGGCCTATATCCTACATCCTCGACCCTATCCTCTAGCTCATCTCCCTCATCTGGTGCTTGCCTTATATCGCCTATTAGGACATCCATGGGAAATACATGAGTTGGTCATGTCACTAACCACCACTCCTCATGCTCATTTGTGTTGCTGACATCATCAGTGTCAAATGTTGGTGGCTGGTTGGGATCTGAATTATCAGAATCACTCTCACGAACATGATCTATAGTAAGTCGAATAGTATCACCTAGCCCCTGAGCACTTCACACTTATCACCTAATGAAGGGGCACGCCCTTGGTGGTGTCTACACCTGCCCAAACCATTGCATGACTCACCCATAATAGAAAGGTTGTACAATATAGTCATGTCTCCCAGCCAAAAACTTGTCAAATCTACATCCTCCTCAGCTGTCATGTGGGATATGGCCATTGTAGAGTGAGTAGATAAGGTCTCCATAGGATCTCGTCCTCCTCCAACTGGTCAAATGTCACCCTCCAGAAATGAAGATCTTCGTACTACCACAAGCGTCATAGAGGATAGCCAAACACTCATGGATACACTAGCACAAGGGAACTTGATAGGCCTGGTGCATGTAATGTGCTCAAGGCACCACACCTACAAAAGTGTGCAGTGCACCATATTGTTGATCTCTCAAAACACAAAGTGGAAAAGATCATAATAAAGGTGTGCTAGGATGCAGCGTCCCCAAGCATAGACTGTCCTATGCTCATACATCCCTTGAATCAAGTGTACCAATCCTCCATCTAAGTGTGTCACTCATCCATTAGGATTGAGAAAAAGAGCCACTATATGCATCATAAATCATCTCACAACGGGGACTCGCGAATATAGAAGCATGGGAAGCTTGATTCACACTCTCACAAACTCATCATGAACAGGTCCATTCATGCAATACTGCATGTTTGCCTTCTTCTCGCAGAATGACTGATCCCCCCAGAAATATACCTACTCTCCCTGAATAGGAACTCAAAGAATATTGTGTACATCCTCAAGTGTGATGGCCATCTCCCTGGTAGGAAAGTGAAACATACATGTATCGACATCCCAACTCTTGCACAGGTCCATAAGCATGGCGTCATGGTATCTCATAGGTGGCATTAGATATGTCCAATAGATTCCTACTGTCTGTAGATGCTCTATCTCTACTACTGATAGTGTTGGCACTAAATCTCTCAAAAAACTAATCTATCTCCCCCCTATTCATTGTCACGACCGGGCTGGAACCTATCAAAATCATAACAATGTGCTCTAAAAATTAATCTAATATCTTCAATATTTACATATATTTCCTCATGCAAGTGTGCTAAATTAGATCTAGTGTGCTTTTCTAATGGCCCTAGACACTTTAGAACCCTTTTAGGACACTTCGCAAAGAAACAGGACACTTCGCGAAGAAACATGACACTTTGCAAACAAAAGGGACACTTTGCAAACAAATGGGACACTGCGCAAAAAAAGGGGACACTTTGTGAACTTTTTCCAAGATCCAAAAATAACCTATCCATGCATTAAAAGTCATTAAATTATTACAAAATCACCAAGTGAAAGTTGCAGAATCAACTCACCTCATAGTATATCTTGTCACACGCCACCTGCTCTCGAAGCTCATCCAACTGCAAAGGTGTGTAATCCCATCTACTCGGCATCTTCTCATCTCACTTATCACTCTCAAGCTACAACAAAGGTAAAATGAAATAGTAAGTGAAAAATTAATTTCTTCTACCTCTTTTAACCCATTTTCATCACTTTTACTCTTATGCATTAAATTAGGGTTATTTTCTCTTAAGAGTTAATAAAGCATCTTTTCTTCAAAACAACATAACAAGAGCTAGGGAAATCCGTTTTCGATGCCATTTGATGTGTTGGAATTGTGATTTTGCACCTAACATCATCAATCATCTATTGTTATGTGGCATGGTACTTGGAAATGCCCTACAATAAAAATTTTCCTTATTCGACGTGGCTAGATTGCTACCTTGATTCCACCTCCATAAAGCAAGCAGAATCAAGGGGGGGCATACATGTACCCTTGAATTGAATTCCTAGGAGTTAGATAAAAGGATTTTTGGGACAATCAATGAATTCATGTTGTAGGATGTGGTTCCTAATTTTGTGGTTTTGTAGATAACTACACTAGGGGCTTTGTTCTCCCATCTTTTGAATGAGTATCCTTTTATGTAATAACGTGGACTATTTAGAGTCCTTTAGCTTACATGTGCACATAGAGTCATATGGGTGCTAAAGTGGGGGATAAATGTGGCATAAAAAATTGGACACTCTTGATAAAAGAGATAATTTCATGCCTAATTAGACCTACTTTTGAGTACCTTTACATTATTCATTCTTCAAAACAACATTTATAGGCCCCTAAGACCCATTATTTTTTATCTAGAGGCCCGTTTCACTTGAGAAATCACTTAAAACCCGACAAACAACACTTAATTCATTCATATCCTAAAAACTCACATTTAAAAACCACTAGTGGGACCCATTCACCACCTTGGGAAAATGAGTCCCCTCTAGTGGGACCCATTCACCAAGGGTGGTGAATGAGTCCCTTTTGAGGGAAATTTCAATTTTGAGCAGGAATTCAATTAATTCAACTTTATTTTTTGGTGGACGTTGGCCTCTTAGGTTTAAATAACAAGAAAATTAGGTGTGGATGCTTATAAATGCTCATTTTAAGTCATTTTCCACATCTCTTAGTCATTTTTACAAAGAAAATTCTAAATTCAAGTCTTCCACAACAAGTTTCATTAGCAAAGTTTGAAGTTTTAGGGCAGCAAACTAGGGTTTTTGCAGGTCTTGAAGCTCATTCTTCATTGAAGGTTCAACATTGCAAAGAGTTGATGATGGATGCCTATGGTGAATCATGGAGAAATATAGGTTGAGGAGATGCAACTAGCCATCAAATCACACCTAAAGACTTGTTTTCAAAGTGATTCCATCTTCCATTTTCTCTCTATCTTCAAATTAAGGTTTGTATTTCATTTGCATTCCATTTGCATGTATTTTTCCTTCATTTTTGATGTGTTGTAGGATTTCTAGGGTTGCAGTCTTGCATCATTCAAGTCACATTTGCATATCTTGTTCTAGCACAATAGAATAGGGTTTTATCATACTTCAGACTTTCTTAGTCCTTAACAAACTTAAGGCTAGGGTTTTATGCAAATTTATGTCCATTTAAGGTTTGATTACCCAACTAGGGGTTTGAACAAGGAAAACACCCCATTAGACAACAAATTTTAAGCTATTTTGCAAGAATTTTCTGAGATCCCAATTCGGGTTTTCGTCATAGATTGCTATACAAGTGTCAAGGTGCAGAATAGAGAGATCTGAATTTGTAGAAATTTGAAAGTGGATTGATTCACCATGGATGGAAAATGAGTCCCTCCTGAGGTGACTTTTTGAGTTAGATGCAGATCCTGATACCCAGTGAGTAGAAACTAGTTTCTGGGCAGAAACCCTGTCATGGGATTGATTTGCCCAGGGTGGTGAATGAGTCCCAGTCATCATAAAAGTCAGATTTACTAGATTTCTAGAGTGTTTTCTAGTCATCTTCACCTTTACAGGTGCACACATTCTAAAAAATAGTTTTCTATTTAGTTTCATTTGCATTCTTGTTCATCTTTTAAAGCTTTTTGCAAACCTCATTGTGTTTTCAAACATTGCTATTTCATAGGTTTTGCATCAATAGTCAATAAATTTCAGTATTTATTTTCATTTACAACATTACATTTTGTCATACTCACATCACACAATCCCTTATTTGAATGAGGCACCACAATTTTAGGGTTTTGTCTCTCGAGCCTTTTAGGTGAAAGATCCTAAGAGTGTAATAGAAGTCTATAGAAATCTTTAAAATTGTTGGTTTAGCTCTCACCAATGAATGGAAAAAATTCATGTGAAGAATTCTTAGAATATGATTTAGTTGCATCAGAATTGGAGTGTCTCAGCAATATGATTAATGATGAATTTAAAGACAAGAATGGTTGTGCTCAACATCCTGATTCTGAGCTCAATGTTAGAAACAATGGAATTAATAATGCTATTCAACAGGGTCATGTTCTTAATTCTCATATGAAATAGAAATGGAGTATGAAAATATATAGTAGAGATAGAAATGCTTGTTTTTAACAAGGGAGTTTTTGAAAAAAAGGATGAAGAAACCTGTTTGACTACTAGTAAGAAATTTTCAGGGTATAAAAAGTCTTGCACATGAGAATTAGGAGACCTATTAATTGATGGTGCACTTAATTCCTCTGTTTTTGATCACCTCATTCCTGAATTATTTGACCGATCCTTTGAAGCATTCTATTTTGGGGCAAGAAATGATTGGAAGAGAGAATTAAATTATGTTAATGAACCTGAAATAGAGGTATTCTTTGATTCTTGGGATGACATGGACAATGCTCTCTCTATAGGGACGACCCTTATCTAAATAAGAAAAAAATGATACTATTTCTAATGAGTCAACTTTCCAAAGGAGTGGAGCATATTGCAGTATGACTGGTTTACATTAATTTGATAAGTGTAAACACCAACTTGAAAGGAGGCATATATATGAGCATTTCTTATTCATATTACAAAATGAATGTGTATCCCTAGATAGGAGTCCTAAAAAAATTATGTACGAGGTTTTTCAGTTTGATGATCAAATTGAACTGGGTATTAGCCTTTACGATGGTGGTGATCAGGTGGATTATGAGTCTTTCATTATTCCCACCCTTTTAAAGGGGCATTTGATAGGGTATGGTTATGAATTGAGCTAGATGGGATGCTACATTGATCATGTGGTTTCCAATTAATGCTTGATTACAGTTTTCAGTTGGACATGGATAATAATGATATTGATAAGATCAAAATCATGTCCATAATTGTCAATCACAATGAATATAGCAATATTGGTTGTTGAGAAATTCTTGGTAACATTTTCAAACTTGATCTAGTATAGACAGTAGAGAATTGGGTTTTCGACAGAGGAAAGGAATAGGTTTAGGTTTTGGTAGCTTGGGGTCACCAAGTTGAAGTTGAAGAATATTGAATTACATGGGGTAGGCTTGCAAAGTTCACATTAGAAAAGGATTCTATGAAAATTTAAAGTTGGATCATTTTGTATAATGTTGTAAATTTTGTACATATGTTGGTTGTCTTGGTCTTTTTTTCTTGCCTGGTCCAAATAGGTCCTAGTTTTGACCTTCTGTGCTTGGTTTGCTTCAACCTGAGATTCTTGGATCTCAGGAATGTGTCCCGAATAGGAGCCACTGATGGAACCTTTTCAAAAATTTCTTTTGTTCCATTTCTAGTTTTGTGAAATTTTCATTTTGATTCATCTCTCTAGGCTTAGGGTTTTTTTCACCATCAATGTTTTAGGGTTTTATGTTACCTATAACCCTTCCTAAATAATCCCTAAGCTTGAATCCTTTCCATCATTCTGTTTCTTTTTTGACCTTTTATCTAGCAAGTTCCCAGTTGCATAAGTTGTGACTCATGTAGTCAAAATCCATTCTTTTACTGGCTCCTTATTCCTATTGATCTTGGTTGATGCCTTTGGTCATATTTGGTCATATATAAATTATTGCTTTATTTGAAATCATGATCGATGTCTTCCAAAATACTAAGTCTAAGCTCAGGTTTTCAAATTATATCACCTAAGGTTTTAACCTTAAATGTTATGTCCCTGACCATCATCTGCCTAGTAGTGGCCTCTTCTTAAAACTAACATTTGTGGCATGTGTAGCTATGAGATTCTATGTCGACCATTAGATCATCAAGAATGAATCTCGACTACTCCCCACTTCCTTGTTTCATTTTATTCCTTAATAAAATATTCACACGGGCTAGCAAGAAAATGCCACATGTCTTCTACATTGGTGGGCCTAGGAACCTTTGACTGATTTGTGAGAAATATTGAAATATCATCAATGGTGGATGTTGGGTGATGCGGCTTCATCTCAGCCGCTCCCCGCTACCCCATATGTTCCAAGTCTTGCAATGAAGAAATATCATAGGCTAGTGGATGGATTGAAACCTATTGCTTTTCGAAGGGGCTCATCCGGCTTTGATGATGGTGAGCATTTTATTGAAGAGGGATCAATGGTTGATGAAGGGTGGCATGGTCAATCTTGACTACTCCCCACCACCCCATGAGAGGCCCACTCTTACCCTCTATTTCTCAGTGGGGAAGCGAGCGATCGCCATGTGGAATAATATGAAGGGATGAAGGGATATTAATAGAGGAAAAGATGGAATGTTGATAAAATTGGTTGAGAATATATCAGGACTAAAATTGTGCCACATTGGAATTGATTTCTTTTGGCACGTATTCTATATTTAGGGATTATTTTCGATTACGGTTGTCAATTATGTCAGACACATGGGAGGGTAACACTAAGTCGAGGAAAGGTACAAGATGATGGTTTGAGATTGAATCTTGGCCATTCTTTTTCATCCTCTTGATCAAAGGAACAAGTGGGTTATTTCCAACGGGCGAGTGGAAAAACATGACATGACATGCTTTCTTAATTGCGAAGTGGGTAATTAAGTATGCTGACAGGGTGGATGATTATCCATATGGGATTTTCTAATTTGAAAAAGGTGAAAGGTGAATGCAGTCTAATTTTTCATAATCAATTACTCTGATTGTAATTATCTATCAATCCATCTCGACGGATGATCAACAAATCAAATTCAAAATCAAGCGATTGATTATCTACCCATTTGCACAAGCAATTATCCATATGGGATTTTCTAATTTGACAAAGGTGAAAGGTGCATGTAGTCTAATTTTTCATAATCCATTACTTTGATTGTAATTATCTATCAATCCATCTTCATGGATGATCAACAAATCAGATTCAAAATCAAGCGACTGATTATCTACCCGTTCGTACAAGCATTCTTCAAGAATTAATGGAAGGCATGCTCAAACTGTTCAATATAATGAGGATTGATAGCCACATTTTTCTTCATAGTTTGTAATCAGAAAGCTAAGAAATTAAGCTTAGAGTTCATGAAGAAGATACTGCAAGAGCTTGCAAAGATATTGAGGTAGCCTTTTCCTAGGTAAGTGGGTACTTATACTGGCTTGTTTTCAATTATGCATAAGTAAGTTTGTAAGCTCTAAAGTCCTGGGGTGGTGAGGGTTTTGTAGTCTGCAATCTCCTCGTAGGTTGATAAGAATTGTGAGGATTTGAGTGTTGCTATTTTGAAAAATCTTTTTAGGGAAAAGCTTGTGAAGGGTTTGTCTACAACTGTGAAGTCTCCTTGTTCTTGACTTGTTCTCGTTGAAAATGAGTAAGCCTAGTATGTCTATCAGCCCAGTTATAAGGTCTAAGAGACTTATCCTTCATGAATCCTTAGATGATGCTCTTGAGACAGAAATTGAGGTACCAAGAGCTCCTAAAATGATAAAGGGGAAGAAGAAATCCCATGGAAAGGTTGTAAAGGATGGTGTCAAGAGCACCTATAACTTGAGAATTCGAGTTGTTTCAGAAGAATTGGTCAAGCTTAGAAAGAAAAAAATTGTTTAGCTTGTGAGAGAAGTGAAGAAAAGGAACAAGTATCACAAGGATAATTTGGGGAGGGATAACTCTCTCATAGAGGTTTTTGACAACCCTTCGAATTGTGGAGGTGATACTGATCTAGAGTATGGTTGTTACCTACTCACTCTAGTGCCACACGAGGATTCTAGTGAAGGAGGAGCAGTCACTTCTTCAGTTTCAGCACAAACGTAGAGAAGATGAGCATACTTTGATGCTAACGAATCAGAGTAGCACCCCAACTCCATTTTTATTTTTGATGACACCATTGCCACTACAGTAGGATCATCCTTTTCAGCATGGGTATCATTTTTTGTCTTTCATGGTGACCTACAATTCTTTTCAGTTGGTGTAAGGGAGAGGTGTTGGACTCTGCATTGTTGATGGCAAATATGCCTTTTCTGGTTAGTATATGAGCTTTTTCTAGGGGTATTGATTTAGAATCTTCTTTGATCATTGTGGATGAGGAGTTTTTGAGCTATTACAATGATAAATGATGCCTTTTGGAAGGGTGGCTCTCTTCTTCAATGAACCATGTGGAGTTTTGTCTTCCCCTATTTTGTAATGATTAAATGTAACTATTTGGGGAATCTCTAAAATTAAGGTGAATTTAGTTATCAAATGCAAATGTAATTGTAATTTCAGCCTAATGTTTGTCGCTCCCATGTCTCTATAAATGGGATTTTATGGCCAGTTACAAGGAGGTGGGGTAGTGAGTTATTCTGGGATTAGTCACACAGGGATTGTAAGGGTTACTAAATGGTTTAGTGATAAGTCTTGTGTTCGAGTCTGTCAATATACACATGTAATCTTATGGTATACTGACAATATAGAATAGTAATAGTGCAAGTTTGACACCATTTTACTCTCCTATGTACTAGTTTTATAGATTATGAATAATATAATCAAGGTTAACTTATTTGTATCTATAAATTTCAAATGGATGTGTGGTTCTATTCTTGTTATTAATTCAAAGAATTAATGTAAGTGTTTGAACATGACTAAATTTATATTAAACTAACTGCTAGGATGTTAGTTAGAAGTAACTTGGTTAGGACACAATGCTGAAATACTATAATGCAACATTTAGAGCTTCATATAATGTCATGTATGAAAATTTCTATTAAGTTATATGGGTTTTGGTATTGACTCCGATCCAAGGGTGAGGCACTGGACTAAGTTAGGTAGTTATGTTGTATTGTTTTGATTAACTCGACCACTACCCATTCATTAAATTTGATTCTATAAAATAGGTTATAAAACTATGAAGTTTTACCATTCACATGTTCTAATAGTGAATTATGATTGAGAAGCATCCAACTTATTTGATTTTTTTTACTAGTTGAGAATCTATATGAGAATCATTTTTTTATATTGTGGTGTTATTGATAAAGATGGTACATGAATATTATTATGTGAACATTGCTAGGATTACCCTCCTAGGTTTCACAGAGCCCAAAGTGAAGAAGGGGCTTAGAATCCTTGTGCGTTGGCCAATCCTCACCCTTGCTAATTATTGAATTCTAAAAAATTCATAGGTAAGTGGTAAAATTAAGTTTGGTTCAAAAGAAATAACCAATAGGTCCTATTTCCAAAATCATTTGAGTTCTATTTTACCTAGATCATTGAGTCCTTAAGATTTCATCACTTTAGAGGTGTAACATGTTTCTCAATACCTTGGTCTTTCAAAACAAAGGTTCACTCTAGGTCAACATTGGGTCAAACATTTCATCCACCCTTTCATCAAAACACATCCTTCACTTCACCAAACTTTGCAAAAATTTTGAACACACCAACACTTTGGACTTGGACATGTATCAATCAAACCAATCCCTAACTTAACTACTTTTGTATGTGAAATGAATCCTTTTCCATGCATTTGGTTGAGTAAGTTATCATCTTTGGACTAGTTTATATTGAAGGTCACAAGTTACCCTAAATATTCTCAAGTTCATAAACATCCTTTATCCAAACATTGATAATCAAACTCTTAAGTCAAAAGTGTTGTCCTAAAACATTTGCAAAGATCACTTCCCCCATATCATTCACCTTTTCATCTACCATTATCTCCATTGGTCCAAAATGACTTATAACATCCCTTCTACCTAAATCCAAGTCAACTATAGAGTTCAAACATTACAAATCTCAACAGAACTCTCCCATAGGTGACCCAGAATTTATGGTAACAACAAGATCACATCACAAGAGAATCATGGAGAAAACCAAAGTCTCATCTACCATCAGTGATTCCAATCCTCAATAATTTTATCCAAGAATTCAAGTTACCCCATCACAACAACCCTCATCTCCATCAGGGCCTTATAAGATAGAATATGTCATGAACAATCCATTTGGACTTACTAGGGAAGAAATCATGGAACATCAAGCCTTAGAAAATGTTGCTCCAATTTCCCCATCTTTTTTTGCATAATCATTGACACAAGGCTTGAATTCATCTACGATTCAACCAACTCCATCCCTTGTGCCAAGTCAACCCTTAACATCTAGTCTTGCAACTAGGCTAGGAACCAACATTGGTGTCACTTCATGCCTAGGAACAAACATAACTGTTGGTTTTCACAACACGACCATTCCATTAACCACCAACCTTCCCCAAAACACAAGTTGTACACCAACCTTTAGAAAACAACTTATATTACATGATACCACAAAAACCTCAACATTTCAAGTGAAATCATCTTCATCCATCACCACAAATACCCCAAGTATGCCCAATGTTACGCAAGATAATATGAACCAAGTACCTCAAGTAAGACAGAAAGGGAAAGTTTACACTCTCAAACAAAATCAACCCTTGAAAAGTGGTTACCCAAGCTACTCAGGTCAATATACCATCCACATCAAACCCATCTATCATCAATCCAAATCAAAACAACACCTTTGTTATGAACCCCATCAATTGAGGAAATACCTTGACCACATCCCAAGCCCAAGGAAATCCCCAAAGCATCAGTCAAGGGAATCCTTTCAATCAATGGACTGAAGGTACTAATGTGCCCTTAACATCACCATACCCAATGGCAACAACATCACCTTTCCCCTTGGTCCCCCACGTTATGCAAAATCAAATGGGACCTCAACCTTACATTCCTCCACCTCAATCCACTATCCTATAAGGAATATTAAACCAAGGGAACCCATAACCTCTCATCACCAACCAACAACCCAATCAAAACATAAACACCCAAAACCCATCGCAGATGTCCCAACAACCAACTCATCCTACATTACAAGTGCATGCCCTAGCTTTACAACAAGCACAATAGGCTTATCTACAAGCTATCCAACAACAACAACAACAACAAGCAGCCTTAGTAGCACAAAAAAAACTTCAAGTAACCTTAGTAGCACAACAACAACATCAGGCAACCTTAGCAATGCAACAACAAAAAAAATTCCATCAAGCAACCTTAGTAGCATAACAACAACAAGAAGTTCAAAAAGCCACCTTAGTAGTGCAATAAAAATAGAAAGTATAGAAAGCCACCTTAGTAGTGCAATAAAAACAGGTCTAGCAAGCCACCTTAGTTGTGCAACAAAATATCAACAACAAGCATTGCTTTCTTAGAAATATGCCAACAACAACAAATTATCGCACAACAAAAAAATCATGGTTTATACTATAACCATCAACAAAACATCGTCAACCTAAACACGTTGGGAACATATAAACCTCCACCATAATCACCTTCACAATATCCTACACCACCATGCACACCATACAATACCTCATCATATCAAAATCCCATGTACAACCCATCCACTAGACTGTAATACACAACATATGTTCCTCCACCAAACCCACAAGACAATACAACATCATAACTTAAGGTGTTATGACAAGAAATGTAGGATTTCCAAATGGGAAAGATACAGAAGCCCTGTACACAACAAAACCTATGTCCTTATCTATTCGATCGAAACATCGCAATGGCACCTTTTCCTCTTGAATTTGAGGTCCTCAAATTTGATAAATATAAAGGGAGAGGAAATCCTATGGACCATTTGAAGGAATTCAATGTCATGTGCATGGATGTGGCCTATAATGATTCCTACTTAATGCACCTCTTCCCACGAAGTTTAACAAGTCCTACCATGGATTGGTTTTCACAGTTACCTCTAGCCATTAAAACCTTCCAAGAAATCATCGATAGATTCATAGATCACTTCTCCTTCAATCTTGAAATGGATGTGACCTTAGAAGAGTTATACACACTCAAGCAAAATAAAGGAGAATAATTTGCTAATTTCTTGCAATGATGGAGATAGAGAGCTAGCAAGAGCAAGTGGCCCATTCCCAATGAACAACAAGTAGAGATAGTCATATCGAATGTAGATCCAGATCTATCCTTCCACTTAAAGATACAATGCATCACCACTTATGAAAATATTATCCCTAGAGCCCTTAACATCAAGAGAGCCCTAATCTCATAGGGAAACACACAAGTATATAGAGACAATCGCCCATCCACTAGTTTTAATGACAAGCCCCACTATTGGGCCAAGATCAAAAATGTTACTAGTGATGGTGTTGTTGATGAAAAGGTGGTATTAACTGCTCCTAGACAAGAAAACACCCAAACCATGAACACACAACAACCATACATGTCATCATCAAATAGTCAAACAATTATCAATGCTACAAAAACTCAAGATGGACCACAAAGAACAAACAATGCTCCCAAGTCACAATTCACTCCCTTAGGGGAACCTGTGGAGGATGTGTTGAAGAGGTTGATACAGTCTAATCTTATCACACTCCTAGATTTTTCAAACTATCAAGAGCCACAAGTCAAACCTCATAGCTATAAAGACAAATATTTTTGTGAATTTCACCAATACAAAGTTCATAACATAAAAAATTGTTTTAGACTCAAACATCTAATAGAAGATCTTATTAAACAAGGAGACATTCACGTCGATCAACAATCAAGGAATGAAAATTTGAAAATTTACACGAACCCTATTCTTGACCATATGAAAGCAAAAGATAAGGGAAAGGCATCAACCTCAAAAAATGTAAACAATACTTGTGATACCATGGTAGTACATATTTATTTATCATAGAATAAGGAATCAAACACGTATCAAGATACTATTTTAAAACAAAGTCCAAACCCATCAACAATGTTTAGCACTATTTTATATTGTAATGACATCAAGTGGATATCATATTTTGATATCTCTCCCACATATGACTCAATGATTGGGCATGTTGAAGAAATTCCAAATGAGCAAGAAATGTCCCTTATTGGACCCACACCCACAAAATGTTGCGAAGAGTTTTTTTTATGATATATCATCCACCCAAGGATCATGTCAAAAGGAAGCCCTTAAGGATAATGAAAGTTACTCTGAATTGAGTCAGCATCAAAAACCCCTATCCCTAAAGTTTCACCAAGAACTAAGGGACATCTTGCAAACCATTTTAAACTCCAGAGATGTCCCCGATATCATTTCTAAGATGTTTCTTTCTGATGGACACATATACGTTCTTCATCCAAAACACGAGTCTCCCACTCTTGATATTCCTACACAAGAGCAAGAAATGGTTGATATTCTTGATTCTTACAATGATTATGCGTCATCAACATCTTTTGAGTCAGCATTAGCATCTTTTGAAGTAGTATCAATAGAAAAAAATGTCATAGAATTAGAGAAAACAATTTATATTCCTAAACAATAGGAACCCATATCAATATCATGTGTTCACAACAAGTCATATTCAGTGGCTATGGATCAGAGGATACATTATTGGGGAAAAGGATTAGGTATTGATAATACCTTCACAACATTGGGGGCAATCTTGTCTACAACAAGCATCAACATATGGGGCATGAAGGATCCTTATGATGAAAACACAATCAATGCTACAACTAGTTGTATCATGAGTTGGCATAACCTCGTCATCTCATACACAAATTGGGACCAACATAAAAAGAAGAATTCCTATTAAAGAAAGGAGAATATCATCAATGAAAACAAAGTAGTAAATTGAAAAGGACTTGTCAAATACAAATGGATACCAAAGAAAAATAAAGAAAATCATCCCTCCAAAGCTCCATTAGTCAAAGAAACTATGGGGAAAAATAAAAAATGGAAATGTATCCATCATAAACTTCCTCAAATACAAAAGTAAGCTTCCCAAGTAAGGAATGAAGTATATCTAGTGGTTGGTCATAATTCCATGAAAACCTCCATTCCCACCCATCATCTCTCATCTTCCCAAGTTTGGAGAGTCAAAGGTTCCAAACCATCAACCAATCCATCTCATATTTCTCCATACATATCACCATCCATTCCATTTATGATATCCAATTCTCGCCTTGACCGTGTTTTGGAAGCTACTCTTCATCATAAGGATTTTGAAGGCACTGTATAGCAAAGTGCACACATCGACAAGGTTAATTCTGGTATCCACAAGGTAGATCAAAGTTCTTCAAAATTGCATCCAAGTGCTTGTTAAATAGGAAAAGGACAAGTAAGAGGGGGGGTGAATTAGTTGTCACAAAATTCAAACTTAAAACTCAACACTTATTAATTCCACAACCACACTATTTTGTTATTAAGTAAGAGCATGAAACACAAATAACAGAAAGTAGATCAATACAATGAACAAAAAAAATTTACGTGGAAAACCCAATGAGGGAAAAACCATGGTACGAGTTAACTCACAATATAAAAGATTATAAACTGAATACAAAGGCTCACTACCCAAAAGAGGACTCACTATCCAAGTACAAAGGATCACTCCCTACAGAAAGGACTCACTGTCCAATAGGGAGGCTCACTGTCTACAGATACAAAAGAGAACAAAACATCCACCACAACAATTAATGCATATCTGCAAGATTGTAGAAACCTTCAGCTCACTTCCTTCAACATAATGAAGAACTATTGTCTCAACTCACTCACACACACACTTCTACTCTTATGATTTGTGGCACACTTTCATCACTTTGCATCACACTGTCATACAATTCTTCTCAACTTGACTTTATTTTATACCATTCTTAACCTTAGTAACTTTCTCCAAGGTCAGCCACAAATACCTCATTTCATAAATTCAAAATAGGTTGGCGACTCAACATTCCCACAATGGAAAGGAATGAGAGTGGACCAATAAAACATTTAACCAAGACCAAAAATAATATCTTGAATCAACCACACACTTCCTCAAATTAATTTTATAATTTGAATGAAGTGTAAACACCAGGTCCTAGAAACCTAATGAAAACACAAACAAACATTGATATACACACTTCCCAACAAGAAGATGACACGCGGATGCCAAAACATACTTCCTTATGCATGATAATACATCTCAAAATCTTCTAGATACATCTGTAACAAAACAACAAGCTTCAATCACTGAACACCTTTCACCAATCCAACCAGACTGTATAAACTCACACTGAAATGCTGAAACATGACTTCTAGATCACCAAACTTCAAACTTCTTTCCTAGAGCATAGAAAATACCTTCACAAGACATATTCCAGATCCACACGATCTGAAAAGAAACAGAGGAGAATTGTAGAGCAACATTATTTCTCCTAGTCTACAAAAGTCCAACTCTGCCAGAATAGTTCACATATCGGTGAATGTAAATTTCACATACTATCAAACCAAAAGTTGAAACTAAGGAAATATCACTATGGGATCACCATTATCAAATCTTGAAATCTGCCCAAGCATAGGATCAACACAAGAGAAATACAGAGCACATACCAGAGCTCATTATGAACACTTTTCATCATTCTAACTTCTCTTCTTCATTACTTTTCTCAAAAGCACTTGGAAACTCATCAACCCAATACCATAAAGATAGCTTCATGTACTCATAACATCTCAGCAACATCTCAACTATACATGTATAATCTACAACATACTAAACTATGTTGACATCAATGACAACATTAATGAAAACACCACCAAACCGGCTCATACGCCACAATCTCCCCCTTTGTCATTGATGGCAACACATGATGTGAAAAACCATAAAAGATAAACAATTCACACAATATCCCTGGAAAACACCTTCTCTTCTTCTACAATTTTTTTTCAAATGACTTTCTCTCCCCCTTTGAAATCACTGGAAAAGATCAACAACTCTGATTACTCCCCCTTAGGATTACACTCATACTACAACAATGAAAACCTTTTCTACTCCCCCTACAGAGTAGACTCATTTATCAGTCTAGATAAATGAAGAATTTGTGAATACACTGGACTAACACACTTTCATGTGCACCAAGTTAGGAGGGCCAGTGAACCCAAACCTCTCCCTAAGATGCTCAAAAGTATCCTTCAAAAGAGCCTTAGTAAATATTTCTACAATTTGTTCCTTTGTTGTCACGTACTCCAATCTGAATTCATTCTCCAACACCTTTTCTCTCAGGTTATAATGATACTTGATAGAAATGTGTTTTTTTCTTGAATGAATGAACGAATTCTTTGAAATGTTTATTGCACTTATGTTGTCACATAAAATAGAAATAGGCTCATCACATACCACACCAAATTCTTTCAGAGTTTGCTTCATCTAGAAAACTTGTGTGCAACAGGATGCTGCAACAATATATTTTGCCTTTGCAGTGGATAAAGAAATTGAGTCTTTCTTTTTAATCAACCATGAAACTAATCTTCTGCCAAGAAAGAAAGCACCACCACTGGTACTCTTTCGGTCATCTACACATCTGGGCCAATCAACATCTGTATAGGCACTTAGGGTGAAATCATTATTCTTAGGATACCATAATCCATAATCTAGTGTACCTTTAAGGTATCTAAATATCCTTTTTACAACTATAACATGTGCTTCTCTAGGATATGCTTAGAATCTGGAAACTAAACATGCTACATGCAGAATATCTGGTCTAGTAGTAGTAAGATACAACAGTCCACCAATCATAGATCTATATTTTCTCTTATCAGTCTTAGCAGATTCATCATCTTTGCTTAGTTTGCATCTAGTTACCATAGGAGTAATAAAAAGTTTGGAATCATCCATCCAAAACTTATTCAACAGTTCTTTTACATACTTATATTGTGAAATGAATATCCCTTTATCAGTTTGATTCACTTGTAGACTAGGTAAGAAATTCAATTCACCAATCATAGACATCTCAAATTCTTTTTGAATTTCTTCAGTAAAATTTTTACACATGCCTTCATTTCCACCAAAAATGATATCATCAAAATATACAACTACTATCAACATTTTGTTACCTTGCACTTTGAAGTAAATATTGTTGTCAGTAGAACCTTTGTTGAATCCTTGCTTTGTCAGGTATCTGTCCAATCTTGCATACCAAGCTCTAGGAGCTTGCTTCAATCCATACAACACCTTCTTCAACTTACAAACCATGTCTGGTTTGTCAGATAACTGAAACCCTTCAGGTTGCTCAATGTACACTTCTTCCTCCAATTCACCATTCAGAAATGCTAACTTAACATCCATCTGATACACCTTGAAGTCCTTGTGGGTAGAAAACGCCAAAAACTTCCTGATAGCTTCCATTCTAGCCATAGGGGAAAATGTTTCTTCACAATCTATACCTTCAACTTATGAATATCCTTTTCATACCAGTCTTTCCTTATTTCTTACAACTTCTCCACTTTCATTCAGCTTATTCTGAAACACCCATTTTGATCCAATTACATTTTTATTCACAGGCCTAGGGACTAGTTCCCATGTCTGATTCTTTTCTATCTGCTACAATTCTTCTTTCATAGCTCTCATCCAACTTTCATCTTCACATGCTTCACTTACAAAATTGGGTTCAATTTTAGAAAGTAGACATAAATTTACCTTAGCTGCAACTTTGATTCTAGTCTTCACACCTTCAATTTTATCTCCAATTATTTGATCCTTCAAATTATTCTTCTATACATACTTAGGAGTCCTAATAGCAGGTTCTGGTTCATTCTCTTCTTCTTCTTCTTCTACTTGTTCTTCTTTATCTTCTTGTTCTTTCTCCTTGTTTTCCTCAGGTACATGTCCAAAGATAGGATCATCAAGTTCAACTTCACTTATCTCAATAGGTCTACGTATGTCTTCATCAACTTTAACATTAACACTTTCAATAATCTTTCTCAATCTTTTTTTAAAGCATTAGTATGCTTTGTTAGTAGTAGAGTATCCAAGAAAGATTCCTTCATCACATCTAGCATTAAAATTTCCAAGATTTTCATCATCCATCTTAATATAACATCTACATCCAAATATCTTAAAATACTTCAGAGTAGGAGTCTTACTAGTCCACAACTCAAAAGGAGTCTTTGTGTTGTTGTATTTGATCTGAACTCTATTAAGAACATAAACAACGGTATGTATCGGCTCTCTCTAGTACACATCTAGTACATTTGATTCTTTCATAATGGTTCTAGTGGCTTCCAATACAGTCCTATTTTTCCTTTCAACTAATCCATTCTGTTGAGGAGTTCTCGAAGTAGAAAACTGTCTTCTTATGCCTTGTTGTTCACAAAATACATTAAATTCACCAGAAGTGAATTCTCCACCTCTATCAAATCTTAAACACTTGATTTTCAAATTCACTTCATTTTCAACTCTTGCTTTGAATTCCTTAAGCCTATCCAGAGCCTGAGTCTTTTCTATGAGAAAAGCAACCCATGTCATTCGAGTATAATCATCAATAAGCAACATGAAATATCTATCACCATTCAGGCTTCTAGTTCTAGTCAGACCACAAAGATCAGTATGAACTAACTCCAACATTTCGGTAGTAGAATGCTCTTTTACTTTAAAGCCGCATCTTGTCTGTTTCCCCAATTGACAACTTGGGTATGTGCAGGATCATGATGGGCCAAAAAGTGGTGATATGATGGGTATGTGGCTGACGACTTTTTTTTTACCCAAAATTGATGAAATGAAAAGGGTTTTTAAAGGAGATTCTCAACTTTCGACCAATATAAATTATGTTTTACTTTGAATTTAATAAATAATTATTATTCATTTTCTATTTGAATTACAACTAAAGTCCTTATTGATAGGTTGATTGAAAAACATCTATAGCTTTCAAACAGTATCACATTTTTTAAATCCAAAACATGTGTCACATTCTATGCTTTGCATACTATAGGACTAAAAAAGCAAAAAATGAATTTCATGAAGTTTTGACAAAGTTAAGGTGGTTAGACATACGAGTTTTTATATTTTTTAAAAGTTGTAATAAAAATTCATAATTAATTATTTACTTGGAAAATAATTACAAAAAAATATGCATCACATCGGGACATGAGTCCTCTACTTATATCTAAAATCTTATAAAAATATTATCATTTTATTGTGGTTAGGGTGGTCAGACAGACACCTACTTATTTTTTCCACGAATTTAAGTACTATTGCATTGAAATTTCAGATTTTCACCAAATAGATTTAAAAAAAAAAAAACCTAGTAGTTTAGAAACTACATTCAATTTTTTACAGATTCTATTCTTACATATTTTTGAAATAATATAGATAACTTATTCAAATTTTTATGTCAAGTTGCCTAACTCTAATTTTTCTGATTTTTTTGCCACTTAAGGACCTATTTTTTCCATGATGATCCTGCATATACCCACTTCTACAAATAGCATTAGTAGGTCTTGTAATTCTAGGAAGTCCTTGAAAAATATCCTTTGCACTGATCTTGACCAACTTATCAAAATTTACATGTCCCATTGTTCGATGCCATAACCAACTTTCACTGATTTGAGATACAAGGAAATGACCATCAACTCCCTTTAGCTGATAGATGTTTCCATGAGTTCTTCTTCCAGCAACAATCATGACTCCATTTCTGGATCCTTTTATGATTTCATAGGTATTTTTCTAAAAAAAAAGTTTAAAACCATTGCTACACATCTGACCAACACTCAGAAGGTTATGCCTCAAACCCTTCACATAATATACATCATATGTTCTGTGTACTCCATCAAAGCTAATTGAACCTTTTCCACAAATCTTAGCTCTTGAATCATCACCAAACATAACTAAACCACCATAATATTTCTCAAGTTTAGTGAACTTACTCTTATCTTTGGTCATGTGATTAGAACATCCACTATTAATGACCCAATAGTCTTCATCCTGTCTTGCATGAAAAGCAGTAACCAAAGTACCTTCCATTCTATTTCTCTTATTCTCTTGAGCCTTCTTGCTTACACATTTTCCAAGGTTAGTGGATATAGATTTACTTTCGAAAGCTACGAATAAGCATTCACTATCATCAACCTCATTCTCAAATTCATCATCAAAAATTCCTACTTCTACCTTAACATAGTACAACTTCTTATATTTCTTATCCTTTCTATCCTTATCCTTATAATCCTTGTTCTTCTTATTCACAGCTCTATTTAGACATCTTGAAGCATAATGACCAATATTACCACAACTAAAACATTTAAAGGGTAACATACCTTTATACTTTTTGGTTCCTTTCTTAAACTTCCTGGTGAAGTTAGCTTCCAACTCGTCAACACCATCACTATCTAGTTCCTCTTTAATATTCATTACCTTATATGTCATTTATGTCCTCTCTTCCATATTATCTTCTTTCTATAATTTTCTCATCTCAAATTCTTGCAAGGTTCCAAACAACTATTCTAATGTGTACTTCTTAGGATCATACAGTTCTTCAATTACCGAGATCTTATCATTGTAGCAGTTTGGTGGGGTGATCAGGATCTTCTCAATTATATCTGCATCTGATAGTTTTCCTCGATTTCTAAATTCATTTGTAGTTAGTTCAACCCTTTGAAAGAAACTTGTAAATTCTTCACCTTCTTCCATTTTTCAGATTTACAAATTTGCGCTTTTCCGTCAGCTACTTTTTCAATTTCACTCTTTCATTTCCTTCATACATGTCTTTCAACTTCTTCCAGATCTCATATGCAATATACAAAGAAAGAACTTTAGCTCACTCATTTTTAGATAATTCCCTGCAAATAGCATACTTCTCCTTCTCATTTTCTTCATAAGTAGTGATCTCATCTGTAGTAGTAAGACCACCAGACGGGGGTGTATACTTTGCATCAACAACCTTCCAAGTATTGAAACCAAGAGATATAATATGTCCTTTCATTTATCCATTCCAATCATTGTAGTTAGTTCCATCAAACATAGGGATCGCCAAATTATGTGCCATCAGATCTTCCTTAAGTGGTTAAGGTTTACACTGAGGATCCAAAGCTCTAATACCAATTATTAAATAGGCGCAGGACAACTAAAAAGGGGGGTGAATTAGTTGTCACAAAATTCAAACTTAAAACTCAACACTTATTAATTCCACAACCACACTATTCTATTGTTAAGTAAGAGCATGAAACAAAAATAACAGAAAGTAGATCAATACAATGAACACTAGATTTTTACATGGAAAACCCAATGAGGGAAAAACCACGGTGAGGATTAACTCACAATATATAAAAGATTATAAACTAAATACAAAGGCTCACTGCCCAAAAGAGGACTCGCTGTTCAAGTACAAAGGCTCACTGCCTACAAAAAGGACTCACTATCCAATAGGGAGGCTCATTCCCTATAGATACAAAAGAGAACAAAAGATCCACCACAAAAATTAATGCACATCCATAGGATTGCAGAAACCCTTAGCTCACTTCCTTCAACACAATGAAGAACTAATGTCTCAACTCACTCACACACACACTTCTACTCTTATGATTTGTGGCACACTTTCGTCACTTTGTATTACACTTTCATACAATTTTTCTCAAGTTGACTTGCTTTTATACCATCCTTAACCTTAGAAACTTTCTCCAAGGTTGGCCACAAATACCTCATTTCGTAAATTCATAATAGGTCGGCGACTCAACATTACCGTGATGGAAAGGAATGAGAGTGGACCGATAAAACATTCAACCAAGACCAAAAATAATATCTTGAATCAACCACACACTTCCTCAAATTAATTTTCTTCTTCGAATAGTGTAAACACCAGGTCGGCCAAACCTAATGAAAAAACAAAAGAACATTGATATACACACTTCCCAACAAGAAGATGACATGTAGATGCCACAACATGCTTCCTTATATGTGAGAATATATCTCAAAATCTTCTAGACACATCCGTAGCAAAAAAACAAGCTTCAATCACTAAACACCTTTCACCAATCTAACTAGATTGTATAAACTCACATTGAAATACTAAAACATGACTTCCGGATCACCAAACTTCAAACCTCTTTTCCAGATGATGGAAAATACCTTCACAATAAATATTCTAGATCCACATGATCTAAAAAAAAATAGAGGAGAACTGTAGAGCAACAATATTTCTCCCAATCCATTGAAGACCAAATTTTCCAGAACAGTTCACATACCGGTGAACGTAAATTTCAAGTGCCATCAAACCAGAAGATAAAACTCAGGAAATATCACCATGGGATCACCATTATCAAATATTTAGATTTGCACAAGCATAGGATCAACATAGGAGAAATGCATAG
Organism: Sequoia sempervirens; assembly: GCA_007258455.2. Classification (NCBI taxonomy): domain Eukaryota; kingdom Viridiplantae; phylum Streptophyta; class Pinopsida; order Cupressales; family Cupressaceae; genus Sequoia; species Sequoia sempervirens. The sequence continues at coordinate 142,696,639 of VDFB02049217.1, forward strand.
CACATACCGGAGCTCATTCTAAACACTTTTCATCATTTTGACTTCTCTTCTTCATTATTTTTCTCAAAAGCACTTGGAAACTCATCAACCCAATACCATAAAGATAGCTCCATGTACTCATAACATTTCAACAACATTTCAGCTATACATGTACAATCTGCAACATAATGAACTGTGTTGACATCAATGAAAACATTGATGACAACACCACCAAACTGGCTCATACTTGCAATAGTGCTCGTGTCTTAGAAAAGAGCTTCTTCAAGCAGGGTATTGTTGGTGCATTATGATAGTGGCCTCTATATCAGTACCACCAGGTGGTTCAACATGAGGGTAAAACTTAAAAAAAAATATCAAAAAGTGATCAAAAGTCCAAAAAAATAAGAAAAAGGATTGAAAATTGTCCTCTAGTGAAAACCACTATAGTGGTGCTTTTGGAAAGTACCATGATGAAAACCTAGAAAACATGTGTCATGAGTAGAATCAAGTGCCTATATGATCCTTCTTAGAAAGAAGCGTCTCATCCTTGTCATGATAAAACCAATGTTCCCTCCATCCATCCAATCAAGATTTATCCAGATATTCCACTTTATCTTGATCTTGGAAAAGATTTGGTGTATACTTCAACTCTACTCATGGAAATTTTTTGATAGGCTCTTTACCATTTTATCTTGTGAAGTCCCATAAGCCTATATCTAGCATGCTAAAACTTTATCAAACTCTTTGCATATACAGTACCTATCTTGGTTATCCATTGCATTATGACGAATTGCTAGACATTGGGGGCAGGTTATTGCACTCTTGTTTTCAAATAACTCTTGATCCATGTCTTATACCCCATAACGTGACATCAACATTGTGATCTAGGTATTGTTTGCCTCAAAATATCATTAAAAATCCCAAAAAAAATTGTAAAACGTTCATCAAAAAATCCAAAAATATTTGCAAAATCCTATACAGCTAAAATAAAAAAACATTCAAAAACTTGTAAATTCAAAATCCAAAACATGCAAATCACATCAAAATCCATAAAAAGGTCGAACATCAAAAATAAAAAAATAGGACCTGTTGACAGTCGAAATGGCACAACAACAGTTAAAAAAAATACTGCTATTCTATTTATCCTGAAAGAGAAAGATAACACATGGATACCTTAGCTCCCAAGGTCTTTGTAGTTGGTTCTCAACTGTACTGATGTCCCTCAGTGGTCAATGTAACAGTAATGTTCAAGGGGCCTGCTGGTGTGAGCTTTTGGATAGTTCTAAGATCAAGCATGAATTTAAAACCTACTCTAACCGGGGTTTTTTAAAGAAACATAAAAAGGTGGGTCAGAGCTTTGCGATAAAAAGAATGATAATTCACCTATCTTAACCATACTTGTTATCCTTCAAGGAATTATAAACTAAAACTAAAGAGCAAAATTAACTTGTGATTAACACAGTTGCATTCATTCACAGTGCTGATTTCTACAACAGAGTACTAGTTACCATTCTAAATAAAACACCAAAATAACATTCCATTCCCTGAAGGCTTCACAAATCAAATGATTAACTTAAGACAAACACCATTCTGAAACATAATCTGAAGTAGATTAAGATCTGGTTGCTCCTACTGTTAGTGAAACCGATAAGCAACACTTACAAAGCTGGCACAATCACCAGTGTACAGAAAATCCATGACTCCAAATTGTTTCCATTTATATTAAGAAAACTGAAAAGGTACATTATTTGTTCTTACTAAATCTAACTACTAACTAAGAAGACAAAAGAAGCTCCTATTACAAAGAATCAGGATGCAGTTCTGTCTCCTCTATCTTTCCTCTATTTCTCTATGTATTCTAAAAACTTCTTCTAACTCTCTTCTAACCTTAGAAGTTCTAACCTTTACAAAGAGGCAAGAATGCCATATATATATAGAGTGTACAAAAAAAAAATGCGTTGTCCCCCTGCATTAGGGTTTACAAAATATCTACTTCCAGGAGAGTCGGCTCTCAGATCCTTTGAAGAGAGTCAAAGCCGGATTCAATGTGAATCCCTACTGTCCATGTGGATGAGAGATTTTTCTGGGAATCCTCTTAGATCTTTTGCAGCTGCCGCATTTACTTTGGCCTTTCGTGTCCATCCTTGAACTCCATCAGAGCGCTGCCTTGAATGCTTTAAAGCATTTTTCCATTAATACCTATCTGCCTCCTCACCAGTAGTCACTATAGTTGTCCCTGTGAGTCATGGTTGCTTCTTCCCTTTGGCCTCCTTAGTGCTCCGGACCCTTCTACATGTTGACTGTCTTCTAGAAGCATCATCGGGCCTCTCTTTAGGTCTGAACATCATCACCCGAGCCGATCCATCGCCACTTGATCTCAGAAGGAGTCCATGTCACTTGCATTCTGTTGGTCTTCCCTTTTCTTGTTTTACCAAAACAGTCAATCAGTCAAACTGTTACTGGTCCACCTCCTGAGCTCCTTCTGATTGGCAAAACAAAAGCCATGCCAGATTCTCAGACAGTCAAAAGTGGTCTGCATTGAATCGCAGGTCGGTGAGACACTAATCATGTCTCCCCGATGCGATTTTGCCTCTTAACAGCCATCGGCATAGTGGGTGTCAATCGATGAGACCTTTTGGCGATATCACTTTATTCTCCCCGGGCTTATTTCCTTTCGGTGAGACCCGTCGTCGTCGGTGAGACTTCAGGGTGATGTTCTCTCTCTTTGGCTTGAAGCTCCCATTGGCAAGACTTTATTTGGTCGCTGGGACGCTGTGGCAAAATCATCCCACTCTCGCTGAGCCCAAACCTTTTCTTTCGGTGAGACTTTGACAGGTCGGCAAGACCCTTCGCCAATATTATTCTCCTCTCACCGAGACTTTGCATTTGGCTAGACCTCATGGCGAAATTAGGCCACTATCTCCGATGCTACCATATTTCAGTAAGACTCCACCCTATCGGTGAGACCTCTTGCCGATACCACCATCCTTCGCTGAGACTATGATGGATCGGCAAGACCTTACATCGATATTACCTCATGTCGGAGAGACTTTCTTCTTTCGCCGAGACCTCTCACCGAAGTCTCCTCTTTCACCGGGAGCCCATTTAAACAACTGTCAGGGAGACCTCTTGGTCGGCAGGAGATCATAGTGAGCGGGACCTTGTTTTCGCAATGACATCCTTTTTCGGCGAGACTTCCTCCATGTTAGTGAGACCTTTCGGTGAGCCCCAAACATTACACCAAAGGGAGAACCTTTTGGTGAGACCTTTCTCTTTCAGCCAGACCTTTTTCCAAACATGAATCCTTCGCCCGATGCCGCTCCATTTCGTTGGGACATTATTTCTTCGGCCATACATCATGCCGAAGGTTTTATCTTTTAAGGATGCTAACCATTGTCGCCAAGACCTCGTTCAATCAGAGAGACCTCTTGGAAAATGCAAAACACTTTCCCCGAGCCCGTCATGCTACATCGAAGGCCGACCCTTTCGGCGAGACCCATGATAATCACCCAGACCTCCCGCCGAAGGCAAAAATTATCGCCGAGCTCGAGCTTTCAGTGGGACCTCCTTTTGTCGAGGAAACCTCCTGGCGAATACCTCTCCGAGAGCCCCTATGAATAATTGTCAGCAAGAGCCTCATCTGTTGGTGAGACCTCTCACTGATGCTACCATCTTGTCGCTAAGACTTACAACCATCAGCAAGAGCCTTCGCCAAAGGGCATTACCTTTTGGTGACGCTAGTATTGCACAATGATCGGGGAGACTTCCTCTTAGTCGTTGAGAGCTCATAGCGACCGAAATGTCTCAGTCACTCTTTGGATTTCAAATGAATAGAACCTAACTGCCAGTCAGCCAGACAACAGGAGTGTCTCAGTGACGTTTTCCTGAGGAATTTTATGCTGAATGGGAATGAAGAATGCTTTAAATCTAACTTCCTTGAGAGAGATTTCCAGATGAGCGATTCAATCTTGCAAAACAAATGCCTCAGTCAGTCCTTGGAGCATATAAAATCCATCATTGTTCATGATTATTTCGTTGATTCTTAGCAAGAAGAAAACCAACTCAAGCTGAGATAGAACCAAAATTTAAGAGAACCAGCAGACAAACTCAGGAAGAAAAATAGAAAGACCCCCAATAGAAAAGAAAATAACCAAAGGCAAAGAAAACTAAAGAAAGAGAAAAAGGGGGACCCATTTTGTTCCAGAATAAAATGGGGTGGTTATGCAAGGCATAATAAATGGCGACTCGACTGGGAAAATGGTTTAACCATTTTCATGAACCTGAAGTATTCAGCTACCCAGAACTCCTGGTTCATGAACATCACAACTCCAGTTGGGTTAGTTATAACAACCAAGGTTGAGCTAGAATCTCAAATGTAAATAATCAATGGCTACCCCTGAAATCCATGTGTGTACTTGATTGTGCATCACCCTTTTGTAAATTTTTCTTCACCTTTCGAACAACAATGTGCAAGATTTGAGCTACATGAGTTGATTCCCTTTAACTGTTGTGCAATGATATCTTGGGCATTGCTCCACTGCCAGTCAGGCGTCCATAGCCTTAGCGGAGATACCTCTAGTTTCCTCACAACATTGCTCTACTGCCAGTCAGGCGTCCATAGCCCCGGTAGAGAGATTGGAATCACCCATTCATATTGAGTCTTCTTTTTTCTGTGAATAGTTCTCTTTTTTTTTTTCATAGAGTTTCAAATATTTCATTTAATTATTACTCAATATGTCAAATTTTTAACATCTGTTCTGGGTTGAAAACTACCATGGACCTCATAACAGCAATTGGGAGATCGAATTTTTCACTCAAATCTTACAACACTATCATCCTAGGAAAAATATACTATTACAAGAGGAGATGATTTTGATGATTTGTGACAGATTTAGAGGGAGCTAATGAAGGTTATTTACTTTGTACCTTGTTTTCAATACTTTCCACAACTCTTATTGACAATAAGCATGAAACAACGAATTTAGGAGAAAATCATCCAATCAGAAAACGTGAAAATATCTAAACCACTTCTCTCTTATCAACCAAAGTATGCATCAGATAACAACCCACCATTTCAAGATGGAAAGAAATAGATAAACCTCGAAGAACAAAACAAAAAAAGAAACCAAAAGAACAAAGGAAACAAAAAGACAGAAAGAAAGGACAAACATACAAACAACAAATTATTTACAAACAAGAGGGCAAACTATTCACAAAAAGAACATAGTTATTTACACACAAAGATTATTTACAAGAAGAAACTATTTACACAAATGCATCTCCCAGCCAAAGTACCAACTTCATGACTCGAAATAGTGTTTAAGAAACTGTCCATTGACAGGCAATGGAACAGGTTCTCCAGTTAAACTACTCAATTGGAAAGCATTTTCCCCTAGGATCTCTGCAACTTGATAAGGACCTAGCCAAAGCTTGTCAAACTTCTGGTGACTTCCCTTCTTTTCACTAGCTTTATCCCATAACAGCACCAAATCTGATATCCTAAAAGCTTTGATCTTGGTTCTTTTGTCAAACCAACATTTGACAATAGCCTGGTGCCTAAAGAATTGTTGCAAGGCATCATCTCTCTACTCTTCTAATTTCAACAAGGCAACTAGTCTTATTTCTATCCTATTGTCACTAGAGTAGAATTTCTACATGAACTCAAGGATAGGTATTTGTAGATGGATAGGGAATACATGATTTTTTCCATATACTAGCTTGAATGGTGAGGTCTTTAAAGCAGCCTTAATCCTAGTTCTATCTGCCCACAATGAAAATCTTAGCTGAGTATGCCAGTCTCTAGGATTGTTTTCTAACAGTTTCTTAATTACCCCTAAAAGATTCTTATTGGTTGATTCTACAACTCCATTTCCTTGTGGGTAATAGTTTGAAGAATACTTCAAAACAATTTTGTGATCATATGCCCAGGAAATAAACTCAGCAGAAGAAAAGGCAGAGCCATTGTCACATACCAGAGCGAAGGGCATCCCAAACCTGGTGGTGATGCATTCGGTGAGGAATTTGATCACTACCTATGTTGTACTATTCTTGCAGGGTATAGCCTCTGTCCACCTTGTGTAGTAGTCAGTAGCAGTCAAAATAAACTTGTGCCCTGTAGAAGAGTTTGGGTTAATTACCATAATAAAATCCAACGCCCATTGGGAAAATGGTCTTACCTCGTAGACAGGTTGCAATGGCATGGCTGCATGGCATTCTTTTGATGCAGAGATCTAACATATGTGACATGTTCTTACATGATGATGGGTGTATTTGAATACACATGGCCAGTAATAACCAGATCTGAGGATCTGGTGCGCCAATGAATCTATAGAACCATGGCCTGTGCCGTGTTTCCCATGAAACTCAGAGATCACACGCTTAGCCTCTTGTTGATCAAGGAATCACAGGTATACTCCTTCAAAGTTCTTTCTATATAGTAACCCTCCCTTAAGCATGTAATGAGAACTCTTCATTCTTAGCACTCTCCTTTGAGTTGTGTTCATTCCCTCTGGACACCGATTATTGAGCATAAAGCAAATGGTATCAACATACCAAGGGTCGTTAGAGAAAGACTGGGTCGTGTATTGCTGACAGATGATGTTGTCGCTAGCATTCACCATAGGCTGAGACAAGCCAATACCCTTGACTAGTTTCATAGGGTGTATCTCCAGATCAAATTTTTGCAAGATGGCCATCCATTTCCCTCTTCTTTCTCCTAGCTCGCTCTGCATAAGTAAAGACTTCACAATAGCGTCAGGAACTACAACGATGATTTGGCTTTGGAGAATGTAATGTCAGAACTTCTTGATAGCCCTGACTAGCGCAAAAGCTTGCTTCTCAAGAGGTGGGTATTTGATCTAAGCGTTTTTGAATGGAGAGCTCATGAAAGCAATCAGTCTCTCCTTTGCCTCCTCTCTTTGTTGAGTTAATACAGCTGCGCAGGAATGTTTAGAAGCAAAGGAATAGATATACAATGGTCTCAAGTAGTCAGGGTTGGTGAGAACGGGTGCTTATGAAATGGATCACTTGACTTGTGAAAATGCGGCCTTTGCCTCCTCAGTCCACTCTGTTTTAGCATCTCTCTCCATCATTTCATTAAGAAGTTTTACGATTTCCGCAAAGCCTGTAATAAACTTTCTCACTAAATTGATCTTCCCGAAGAAAGACCTCATTTCTTTGTTGCTTCCTAGCCTGGTGATCTTCAGAATGGACTCAACTCAATCTGGGTCGATTGATATTCTCCTTTCTGAAATTATATGTACCAAGAGCTTTCCTTCAGAAACTCTGAACACACATTTTTTAGGATTCAAGGAGATGCCATACTGGATACATCACTCCAGAACCTTAGCCAAGTCTGCAGCGTGGTTCAGTAGATCCCTAGAGAACACCGTGAGGTTGTCCATGTAGATGATGATGCAATTTCCAATCAGATCCTTGAATGCTATGCCCATTGCACGTTGAAAAGTTGCCCCGACATTTATCAGATAGAATCACGTCCTTCTGTATGCAAAGGTTTCCCACTTTGTAGTGAATGTTGTCTTCATCCCGTCTTCACAGTTAACCGTTACCTGATTATATCCAGAGTAACTGTCCAGGAAGGATATCATCTAAGATTCATTGACAGTCTGCAAGACCTCATCCAGTGAAGGAAGTGGGTAGTTATCTTTTTCTGAAGCTCTGTTCAGATTCCTAAAGTCCACACATAACCTAATCTCTCCATTTTTCTTACGGAATCAGACTAAGTTAGCCACCCAGGTTGAATGGTGCACAGGGAAGATTATCCTTGTAGAAAGCAATTTATGAACCTCTTTAAGGATCAATGGTTCAATCAGGGTGTTGACAGGGCTCTATTTTTGTCGAAATAGCTTAACTTCAGGCTTCAAGGGAATAGTATGTCATTACAAAAGCATCAAATGTCTTTAGGTCTTCATATCCCCAAGCTATTGCAGCAATATATTTCTTCAATGCCATCAATATGTATTTTTTGATTGCTTCAGGGCAGGCTTTCCCTATGTAGACATTCCTTTCAGGGCCAGAATCAACTAGGTTAATAGTTTCATATTTTCCTCCCTTATCTTCAACTGATATCTTCTCTCGAGCCCTTGAGTCTGAGTCAAAAATTCTTTCCAGGGCCACCATTCCCTTGGGAATGTTATTACCTTTTAGATTGAGAACCCCTTCTGTATCACATTCTTCAAGGTTCCAATCCCCTTGATCTCTCTTGGACTCATCAATAATTTTCCCCTCAAAAACATCAGAGCTTGCTAAGAAAGCAAGAATATGTCGGTCATCATCAAAGACTTGAAAGTTCATGATATTATCAGGAACTGCAGGGGTGGAAATTAATTCCACTGAGAATTTATTGAGCTTGGAGCCTTGCATAGTTTCCAGGGTACTTGCAGCAACAACCAATGAATCAGCTATCTGATTTTCTTCTCTAGGGATTAAGCTAATTCCAAAGGCATCAAATTCTTCGATTAGGTTCCATACCCTGTTTCTATATGCTACCAGCCTTCTATTGTGACATGTGTACTGGTTGTGTACTTGCTTGATAACAACTTCTGAATCTCCTTTGACCATAAAGGCAGTGACCTTCTTCTTATGTGCAAACATCAGTCCCCGTGCCAGAGCTTCATATTCTGCTACGTTGTTTATGCATCCAAATTGCAACTTGTAAGAAGTAAAGAAGGTTTTCCCTTTCGGGCTGGTTAGTTCAATCTGAACACCACAGCCTGTCTTAGATTTAGATCCATCAAACGTGAGGGTCCACAGCCGATCATGGGCTAGATTTGGTCCTTTTGGGGTCATTGTGGGCACTTGGATAGAATGAGCTAGGGGTGGGGTAACTTGATCTTTTGGACCAGATATAAGGAACGGGTGTTCAATAGGTTCCTCAAGAGTAATTCCCAATCCTTGCACAGATGTATTATGTGACCCAAGGTTATCCTTCTAACATTCACTTGCATCCTTGATGGATCCATAAGGTTTTGGCATACTTGTGAGTGTAGGGATGTCGGGAAAATCTTGGAGTTGTTCCGCATAAACATGTTGGTTTGGAAATGTGGCTAAGTCAAGTTCGATTTGAGAAAGAATTCCCTTTGAAAGTGTCTTATCCCTAGTCAACATTATTGCTTCTTTGGCTTCAAATGAGAAGTGGTCTACAATGGTCTTAGGGTGACTTGGGCTAGCTTCCTCAGCTTGGGAAACATGATTTAAAATGTCAATGTAGGGTTGACAATTCAATTCAGAATGATTTTGGTAGTGTACCCTGCACCAATTAGGGAGTAGCAGATTCTGCAGATCAGTATCTTCCCCTAAAACCAGCTGATCCTGTTGTAGCTTGTTGATCAATGCTTGTTGGTTCTCACTAATCATAGAATCAAGGAAATTTCGTATTGGCAGTTCTTTAGGATCGAGAACAGAAAAGGTTAAAATTTCATCTCTCTTGTAAACCCCTATCCTAGTTTTGAAATAGGCTACCTCATTGGGGAAATCATATTCAGTGATGATATGCTTGAGGCGAGCTCACTTTCAATCCTAATCTGAGTAGGAATCCCTCTCCATGGTAGCCACATATGTGAAAAGTCAAGGGAAAGATATCCTCCTAGACTTTTCATCAAATCTCTGCTCAGCAGCATACCATAGGTCTTGGGAATGTATGCTACTTGAATATCTATGTTGGTTAGGATCCTAGGGTTTGAACCTACTTGCACATGTATGTTTCTTAATTCCCCCACCACATTAACCTTCGTTTTGTCAAGTTGGATGGCCTTCTTGTTTGTCTGAGTGGGGTTTAATCCCAATTTCTTGCATACAGAAAATGGCATTACATTGCCAGAAGCCCCTGAATCTAACAGACAATTATGTAAGTTCTTCCCACAAATTCTTAAACTCAAAAGAAATGGTGGAGTACCTACCTTGTTTCTGTACAAGGCTGCGTTCACATCCCCAACAGGTGCCACCTTGTTCTTTCCTTTTGATTTGTCAACTTGCTCCAAAGCTTTCAACACTATCTCCCTTTGAGCAGGGAACCACTTTAAAATGTCAAAATATGACAAAGAAGTTTTATGCTTCTACATCTCAGAAACAATATCAAATTTTGTATCATAACTTGCATTACCTTTGAAAACACCAGAGGAATTACCCTTGTTATGGAAGCTAGGTGGTCCCTTTGGTGGAGGAGGGTTATTATCAACACTTTGATTTGGAGGCACCATGTGATTAGGTGGTGTTGATGTAGTGAATGGACCCTTATTCTGATTTCTCAGAAAGTGTCCTCCTTTTGTTTGAAAGGCTTGGGAATCATATGAATCTTCCTTTGGTTCATTCTTCTATTGCCTTGGGAATGAAGGTTCCTCCTCAAAGAGGTCATAAGTCATAGCCATATCTATTGAGCCACCTTCTTTGTTTGAATTCCCTTGGAAGGTTTGAGCATCTTCCTGTGCCATCTTGAATACTTTCTCCATTTCAGGACAATTCACCTTAGAATGGGTTGCAATATCATGCAGCCTACACCAATTAATTATGCAGTTGAGGTCAGCCACATTTGCAGTATGTGATCTCTCCTCATTAGCTTGATAGTTGTGTGAAACTCCACCATTATTGGGCCCTGTATTCCACTGTCTGTTGCTATTTAGCCTTTGGTTATATCCTCTATTCTGATTTTGATATCCTTGGTTAGAGGAGTTTTGGCCTTGATAACCTCTTTGGTTGTAATTGTTGTTATTCTGATAAGTACCCTGATTGTTGTTGTTTTGATTAGGGTAGTTACCTTGGTTTTGGGAGGAGTTCAATCAAAGCTGAGCCATGTCATTTGTGACTTGGGACAACATTTTCTTTAAGGTTTCTACCTCATTTGTAAGTTGAACTGCCTTTTCACTTTCCACACTCTTAACAAAAGGTGGCTGACCACCATGATTTGGTGTTCCAATTTGGTTATGATGACCCTAGGAACTTTGAGGAACCTGTGATTGTTGAAAGAGATTAGGAGTTCCAGTAGAAAAGAATGGAACAGGTGGTTGGGTTTGCAATTCAGACATAGGTCCATAATGTGGAGAAGACATTCCTGGGACAGTATTGAATAGAGGGGTTGGGATATGCATATGATATCCTATTGAAGGGAAACCTCCTCCCAAGTTTCCTTGTTGAGAATTGATTTGTTGCTGTAGCTTGATAGCTAGGTGATGGACTTTGGATAGAGAATCAATATCAGCTGGTTGATAAGTCCTTTGTAGGAACAATCCAAGTAAGGGGTCTATAACTCTAAAGTAAGCTTGAATGGCACTATTCTCAGTGACTAGATAGGGATCTTGCAATCTCCTATACATTCGTTGGAATCTGGTATTGAACAGGGGCAAGGATTCACAGGGCTCCTTCCTAATAGTAGCAAATTGGTGGTATAAAAGAGTTGGATCCACATAAACCCTGAACTAGTTGATAAAGGAATTTTCCAAATGTGTCCAGGTCATAATGAAACCTTGAGGAAGATTAAGGTATCAATTGTATGCCATATCCCCTAAGGATTAAGGGAACAACCTACAAACTACATCATGGTGAGCTATCTGAGCTCTGGTACAAGCGTCCTTAAAAGCATGTATGTGCTCCTCAACACTCCTTGATTCACCATGAATGTACTTGGGGTAGAATTTCTTAGGGTTCTTGGGAATATCATGAAAACCTCCAGGGATAGTCCCCAATGGAGAGGGATTATTCTGAAAGAATTCCATTGGTGGTGGTGGTGGTGGTTGAGCCAACTGTTGTATGGGTTGAACCCGTTGTGATGACAATTGAGGTGGATGTGATGGTGGATTGATAGGTACCAACTAGGGTATTGGTGAGAAGCCTGGTGGAATGAGGGGATCTGATAAGGGTGGTATGATGGTTGAGCCAGTCTTATGACTCTTGTGTCTTATTGGGGTCTTGAGTTCTATGAAAGGTGATGGATTTTCAGTTGATTGAAGAACTCTGTGGGGCCTTTCTGGGGAGGAAAACCCAGTTTTATCCAGTTTTCCCTTCTAGGCCCTCCTTCTAGTGCCAACTTCTGTTGATGGTCGAAATGGCACAGGAACAGTTAAACATAATACTACTATTATGTTTCTCCTGAAAGAGAAAGATAACACATGGATACCTTAGCTCCTAAGGTATTTGTAGTTGGTTCTCAACTGTGCTGATGTCCCTCAGCGATCAATGTAACAGTAATGTTCAAGGGCCCTGCTGGTGTGAGCTTCTAGATTGTTCTAAGATCAAGCATGAATTTAAAACCTACTCTAACCGGGGTTTTTTAAAGAAACATAAAAAGGTGGGTCAAAGCTTTGGGACATAAAGAATGATAATTCACCTATCTTAACCGGACTTGTTATCCTTCAAGGAATTATAAACTAGAACTGAAGAACAAAATTAACTTGTGATTAACACACAATTGCATTCATTCACAGTGCTGATTTCTACAATAGAGTACTAGTTACCATTTTAAATAAAATACCAAAATAACATTCCATTCCCTGAAGGCTTCACAAATCAAATGATTAACTTAAGACAAACACCATTCTGAAACACAATCTGAAGTAGATTAAGATCTGGTTGCTCCTACTGTTAGTGAAACAGATAAGCAACACTTACAAAGCTGGCACAATCACCAGTGTATAGAAAATCCATGACTCCAAATTATTTCCATTTATATTAAGAAAACTGAAAAGGTACATTATTGGTTCTTACTAAATCTAACTGCTAACTAAGAAGACAAAAGAAGCTCCTATTACAAAGAATCAGGATGCAGTTATGTCTCCTCTATCTTTCCTCTATTTCTCTATGTATTCTAAAAACTTCTTCTAACTCTCTTCTAACCTTAGAAGTTCTAACCTTTACAAAGAGGCAAGAATGCCATATATATACAGAGTGTACCAAAAAAAAATTCGTTGTCCCCCTGCATTAGGGTTTACAAAATATCTGCTTCCAGGAGAGTCAACTCTCAGATCCTTTGAAGAGAGTCAAAGTCGGATTCAATATGAATCCCTACTGTCCATGTCGATGAGAGATTGTTTTGAGAATCCTCTTAGATCTTTTGCAGCTGCCGCATTTACTTTGGCCTTTTGTGTCCATCCTTGAACTCCATGGGAGGGATGCCTTGAATGCTTTAAAGCATTTTTCCATTAATACCGATCTTCCTCCTCGCCAGTAGTCACTACAGTTGTCCCTGTGAGTCATGGTTGCTTCTTCCCTTTGGCCTCCTTAGTGCTCTGGACCCTTCTACACGTTGACCATCTTCTAGAAGCATCATCGGGCCTCTCTTTAGGTCTAAACATCATCACCCGAGCTGATCCATCGCCACTTGATCTCAGAAGGAGTCCACGTCGCTTGCATTTTGTTGGTCTTCCCTTTTCTTGTTTTACCAAAAAAGTTAATCAGTCAAACTATTATTGGTCTGCCTCCTGAGCTCCTTCTGATTGGCAGAACGAAAGCCACACCAGATTCTCGGATAGTCAAAAATGGTTTGCATTGAATCGTATCTCAGTGAGACACTAATCATGTCTCCCGATGTGATTTTTCCTCTTAACAGCCATCGGCATAGTGGGTGTCAGTCGATGAGACCTTTTGGTGATATAACTTTATTCTCCCTGGGCTTATTTCCTTTCGATGAGACCATCATCGTCGGTGAGACTTCAGGGCGACGTTCTCTCTCTTTGGCTCGGAGCTCCCATTGGCAATACTTTATTTGGTCATTGGGAAGCTGTGGCAAAATCATCCCACTCTCACCGATCCCAAACCTTTTCTTTCTGCTAGACTTCGACGGGTTGGCAAGACCCTTCACCGATATTATTCTCCTCTTGCCGAGACTCTTTGCAGTTGGCCAGTCCTCATGGCGAAAGTAGGCCACTGTCTCTGATGCGATCATATTTTGGTAAGACTCCACCCTGTCAGTGAGACCTCTTGCTGATACCACCATCCTTCCCTGAGACTCCGATGGATTGGCGAGACCTTACGCCGATATTACCTCATCTCGGCAAGACTTCCTTCTTTCACCGAGACCTCTCACTGAAGTCTCCTCTTTTGTCGGGAGCCCATTTAAACAACTGTCAGGGAGACCTCTTGGTCAGCAGGAGATCATAGCGAGTGGGACCTTGTTTTCATGATGACATCCTTTTTCGACGAGACTTCCTCCATGTCGGCGAGACCTTTCGGTGAGACCTTTCTCGTTCAACCAGACCTTTTGCTGAATACGAATCCTTCGACCGATGCCACTCCATTTTGTTGGGACATTATTTCTTCGGCCAAACATCATGCCCAAGGTTTTATCTTTTAGAGATGCTAACCATTGTCACCAAGACATCATTAGATCGGAGAGACCTATTAGCGAATGCAAAACACTTTCTCCAAGCCTGTCATGCTACACCAAAGGCTGACCCTTTCGGCGAGACCCATGCTAATCGCCCAGACCTCCTGCCGAAGGAAAAAATTATTGCCGAGCTTGAGCTTTCGATGGGACTTCCTTTTGTAAGGGAAACCTCCTAGCGAATACCTCTCCGAGAGCCCCTGTGAATAATTGTTTGCAAGAGCCTCATCTATCGGTGAGACCTCTCACCAACGCTACCATCTTGTTGCCGAGACTTACAACCATCGGCGAGAGCCTTCGCCGAAGGGCATTACCTTTTGGCAACACTAGTCTTGCACAATGATCAGGGAGACTTCCTCTTAGTCGCTGAGAGCTCATAGCGACCAAAATGTCTCGGTGACTCTTTGGATTTCAAATGAATAGAACCTAACTGCCAGTTGGCCAGACAACAGGAGGGTATCAGCGACTTTTTCTTGAGGAATTTTATGTTGAATGGGAATGAATCATGCTTTAAAGCTAACTTCCTTGAGATATATTTCTAGATGAGTGATTCAATCCTGCAAAAAAAATGCCTTAGTCAGTCCTTGGAGCATATAAAATACATCATTGTTCATGATTATTTCATTGATTCTTAGCAAGAAGAAAGCCAACCCAAGCTGAGACAAAACCAAAATTTAACAGAACCATCAGACAAACTTAGGAACAAAAATAGAAAGACCCCCAAGAGAAAAGAAAATAACCAAAGGCAAAGAAAACAAAAGCAAGAGAAAAAGGGGGACCCATTTTGTTCTAGAATAAAATGGGGTGGTTATGCAAGGCATAACAGGACCTTGTTGAACTACGAGTCTTTGAGCTTGAACGTAGGAAAGGATTATATTTGATCAGCCCTCGAGACACCCTAGGTCAGTCCTTTAGGAGTCTTTCATAATAAAATGACATTCCATCAACTGTTAATATATCATCTTCAATAAGTCAAGTTAGTTGAACTACGTGGTCTCTCTGTGTATAACGTAAGCAAGGCTTATCTTTGATCAACCCTCGAGGCCCCTAGGATAGGTCTCATAGGTTAGGTTCTTGGTCAAACCTCAAAAAATCCCTAAACATTGTTAAAATCTTTGAAAATCCCTAAATATTTGTAAAATGTTTGAAAATCCCTAAACATTTGTAAATATCTTTGAAAACCCCTAAACATTCAAAAATTTAGAAAACACAAAAAAAAATTGAAAATTGAAAATCCCTTAAAACATTGGAAAACATTCAAAAAACCTAAACAGCCTCAAAAATATTAGACAAAACTCTAAACAGCCTCAAAAAACTGAAAACCAAAAACATTCACATAAACTTTCAAAAAGACCAAAAAAATCCTCAAAACATTTTCAAAATACCAAAAACATTGAAATATTCCAGAAAATCCAAAATCACCCATCCCATATCGCTTTCACCCATAATAAAATTCATCCATAATGAATCGAGTGTCACCTTCAACCTTTGGAAAAACCTATAGAAAACAAGTAGAGCGAGTCATAAAGTGAGAACCTAAGTGTCAAAATCTAAAGTCTAGGTCATAGGTAAATACGTCAATGAATTTTGTATCAACAACTTATCATAAAGATCATCATGATCCTACATCAAACAACCCCTGATCAACATGTCCTAGGATGTATCCTTTCTGCGATGGACATCAGTATCAGAAATCACCTTAGCCAAGTTAAATTGGCAAGAGATATAGATAACATTGACTATTTTTCTTTGATATTTTTTTTTTGATTTATCTTTATAACCCATTTCGAGGACCTCTCGATGATTTCTATCAAAACAATTTAGATAGAAAGGAATGGGGCATCAATCATTATATTTTTTTTGATGTGCTTGTGAGTAAGTTCTTGTAAAATAATCTTCCAACACATACTTTCTTAGTTGTGTGTAGGAAAGTTTTTTGGAGTAGATTGTTGACTATTGCGTATGCTTTGGCCCAATATATTCCAAGCTCCTAACTTACATTCCAATGAGTTTTCCATATGTCAAGGTGTGAAAATGAACTATCATATTTGTTTATAGCATCAAAGTCCATTACACTAGATACAATGTCATCCTAGATATTAATACCTTGATGCCTTGTGTCTATGTGTTATATCAAACAATAAGGAATGATAGAAAATCCCAATCCTAAGATATGAGAAAATCATCATCATCATCATTATGCATTTCTCATCACCATCTCTAATAAAGTCTCGGTGGATCATCCAGACTTGTTGGACTTTTTGAATCAATCTCAAAATCAATGGTCAATCCATTCATCTTATTCTTCTTATTCTTCTATATTTACTAACAATTCTATCCAAGTATCGAATCTATGTGATATATCAAAACATACAGGAGGCTACCCATAGTCGATGATTGTCTATACATCATGAAATTTGTCTACATCAACATCTGAGCTTTCCAGGAACTATTTTTCATCCTTTTTACCAACAATCCCTCTTTCGTTGGGGCATAGTGGGGCATCTATATCATCTTCAGATCAACAATCTAAATTTTTTTAGCTCTTTGATTCAAAAGCAACCTGAAATCTCAAGCAACTCAAGCATAAGTTTGATTTTCACCTATCATGAGCCCGATAAGAACACTTTATTCTCTGATCGATCTCTTGAGGGGGCAACCAACCATCTTTTGATCATATCAATGTCAAATCATCTAACAAATTTTGTTCCTATCCTTGCTAGTAAACCTTGATCAATTCATGAAATCAAATCATCATTGGGATATATCTTTCCCTATCAATCCTTGTGTTGTTCATATCTTGACAATACTATCCTTCATTGTTGTGAATCCTCAACAATGTTATCAATCAATCAATAAATCAATCAACTCTAGCTTGGTATCAACATCTCAAAGAGATCATCATATTTTTTATATCATCATCAACATCGAAATCAACATTAGTCTTTGAACCAATGCAAGAGTACATTGATTCAAATAGGGGCAAAATGTAGAACCTTAAAAATGTCTCTATGGATCACATTGGTTAACTAACATCATTTCATCCTAAAACCCATCCTCTTTTTGCTTAACTAATTGAGTTAGCCTAGCTAATTAATTAATGGCATCATTTTCACCTATTAACCTAATTTATCAAATCAGGTTAATTCACCCCCTTTCACGCTAACACTTTGTCCTAAATTGAATAAATCAACTATTTAATTTAAATCCCTAAATATTCTGATTTAATTAAATAACCCTAAGTTATTTAATTAAATGTCATTCCACCTTTCCCCCATTCATTAAATCATTTTATTTAATGAATATCATCTAATTCTTCTAATCCCCTTAATTGTGTAATTAACATTGCTTAATTATCAATTAAATCTGACCCCCCCACTTGCAAGGGAATATTCCCAAATAATATTCCTTTCCATAATTAAATTTAGTTTTAATTAACTAAATATCCTTTTTTCCTCACCCATGAGAATATTCCAAACAATATTCTCTCTCCTCACTCATTTGAAAAAGGGGAATATTCCTTTTTCTCTACAAACTTACTTAACTTCTTGAGCAAGTTAACTTGTGACGTCTTGTGCAAGTTAACTTGTGACCTCTTGAACAAGTTGAAAGTGTGTTTGTTTGAGGGAATGTAGACCCTTAATTAAATCTCATCTTGTATTCTCACCCATTGATGAGAATCCATGATCCATCCCTCTTCTTTCTTTCATCATTGATCATTGATTAGCTTTTTCAATCTCAACCCTTCATTTCTCATTTGCTTTCTTATAAATAGAAAACTATTTGGAGATAAATGGATCCATCTTTTTAGAGAAAAATCATGCTATTGAAATCACTCACACTCACACTCATACTTTGCACATATTTAACATATTTTAGTTTAAATTATTTGCATAATAGCTTAGCTTCCATTCATGACTTCCATAATGCATCCATTTAGCTAATTAAGATAACTAAGGTTTGAATATTTTTGGTTTAAATATCATTTAGCATTAGCTTAGCATTTGTAAATCTTCATCATTTAGCATAAAATCATGTTTAATTAGCTTACATCCTCCTCATTTAGATTAAAATCATGTTTTCATACACATCTCACAACCGTTCCATTAATTTTCTCCAATAAAACTAACTGGGGCAAGCTCATTTATCCACGGGATTGGGAAAGGATCTCCATTCCACATCAATGCAACACCAATCTCACAACATATAATTTTTAGATGGGTTAGAGTAGACATTTGAACGCTTTCAGAATTTAGAGTGCTTTGTTTTCATAAATGTTTAGTTTAACTTTTATTTGAATGATTCTATTGAGATTCGATGTTAGCAGATTCATTATGCTTCGAGTCTTCATGGATCAAGCATAACCTTGTCCCATGCTAATCTTTCTGATTGATAATAACATGATGGGACAACACAATGCAGGGCCTACCAAGACAAGTAACGGACTTAACGGTGGAAATAGAGGAAACGAAGCCATTTGGTGATTTTAAGAAATCTCGCTCCCCTATGTTTTATTAAATTTGCCACTCTTGGCATGATTTTAAAAATTGCTCTACCATAAATTTTCCACTTCTGTTTTAATATAATTGCCACCTTTTTTAAAAGAAGAAATTAAAAATAATGTTTAAGTAAATTTAAACTAAAATAAAATAGTTTTTATATAAATAAAATACATTTTAAATAATTTTCAATTAAAATAAAATAATTGCAAATTAAGTTAATTAGTAAAATAATTAATTATTAATATATTATTATAATTTTTTTTTTCTTAATCGAATTAAATTTGTATTATTATTTTTATAATTATGAAATTAAATTAAATTACTATATTATAATATTATATTAATTATATTATTATAGTAATATCATAATAATAAAGAATAATTATATGTTATTATATATTTTTTTTATTATATTATATATTTGTTATTATATTTATTATTATTATATGTATGTGTTTTATATTAATGATTTTTTAAATTTGTATTATTATTTTATATTATTATATATTAAATTTTTATGCAAGCATCCTAATAGTAAATTTATGAGATCAAGAGCATTCAAGGCAGATTATTGAAGATTATTGTAAAAATCAAGATCATTTTCATCATGTCAAAGGCATAAAACATCATGCACATGTTTTTGAGCTAATGTGTTGATGTAGCATTTCAAGATCTATCAAGAATATTCAAGGCATTGCTTCTAATCGAAGTTCATGATCAAGATCTACATTCCTTAAGGCCACTTCATGCAAGTTTTTAGATTTATCCAAGGCTTCAATTGAGGATTGGTGAGTTGTGACATTGCATTTGTTCATTCATCTTTCCTTTATGCATTGTTTCATTTCAAGGTTTAATTACCAAAATGGGGTTTGACCATGGCAAACCCCTATTCCCTAACAAACAACATTTTCTCTCCTTTGATGTGTGATTGTAGGTTTTAGGTTGAAGATCATTTGGAGAGAAAAATTGAAAAAGTTGTCAAAGTTTTCACCTTTCTTGCAAAATCATGGAGACTGAACTATAGGATTTATTTTCGGCTTTCTGATAGTGTCCCACTAGAATCTGGGAGTATAGACTAAGAGGAACATAACCTAGAAATAGATTTTCTAGAGCCTTAGCCATGACCCATTCACCATAGGATGAATGAGTCCTCAGTGAGGTCCAAAAAAGCACTTTTTGCAATAGGTACACAACATTTAACCCTCTTAAAAATTTCCTTTTGACTACTATATCAGTTAGATTTAATTTCTATTACTCATTTGCACATTATTGCTTACATATTGAATGAAATTAGAGAATGAAAATGGGTTCATCATTTTGTTTCATTATGGTGAACTACTGTTTTCCTTTATTTCACTATATTGTCCCTATTGGTGCATATTTTATTTTCTTGCATTTATTTAAATATACTCTATTTTATATTATGTACTTAGGATAAGATTAATTTAGAAGATATAAATTTTCTATATTTAGTAAGTGGTTGTACTTTTCCTTGTTTGGTGGAAGCTTATAAGTTACACTTCTATACTGTGTCTATTTTATCCTATGTTAGTTATAATTACTTCTCACATGTTAGTGTATCTTATATAAGCTCATCACTTGCTCTCATTTGAGCATCTAGGCATCCAATAAATTTAATCTTGTTATATTGTATCCTCTCTTTTAGAATCCATGTGGCTTGCTTCATCATGTAAAAATATCAGATTAATTGCTTTACTATTGAGTGTCTTCGTGCACTTTACATTATGTGGATTTTTTAATATCAAGATAATATTTATGTTGCTTTCTTGGAAAATATTACATGACATCAAATATTTTTGGTGATTTTAGGCTTACTCCTTTCCATTGAGGATTGGGGTTTCTATTTTCATAGATTTTTCTTATAGGATATTTTTGAAAATTAGTGGGACTAGATTGGATCTCATCATCACTTTTAGAATGTTTTGAATAGTTGATTTCAACTTTCATTTCATCCAAATTGAACATAAAGAGCCAAATCAATGAGAAGTTGGGAGTCATTTGAAGAATTTCTAGGGTTGATAGTCATTTCATAACTTTTTAGATCAAACCTAACCTTTTCATCACATGTGTTTGAAGCACCACAAAACTATAGCATCACCTATTAATTTATCATTTGATTTAGGTAAATTTTCTTAAAAATCCCTATATTTTGCATTTTAGCATCTTTATGGTCCATATGGTATATACTATATATAGAATATTCTCTACATATTGTACCTCGTTGGAATCATCATCTCTATGGTTATACTTATGACATAGGTAAAAGGGTATATTCTACATTTTTTTCTATTTATCAATAGGTTAATAAAGTATGTGCAAGAGGTATCACCTCATGCCTATTGACTAGAAAGGTACTATAGGCCTACCTTAGTACATCACATATATAGATACATTAAGGTACCAACAAAATTGGGTATTTGACCCCTAGTCACTAACAACTATGCTACATTTGATAGCCAATATCCTCGTTAATGTCCCTCTAGCAACTGATGATGGCTTATAAATTTAGTTTTTTTACCATACCTTAGCTAGCAGCCTAAAATTGGTCACATGCCATAAAAAATGGTTTCATACATTGATACAGGTAGTCTTATAAATTTGTAAGATGGCTTCAAAATTCTAGGTGGAATCTCAAAAGATTCTAAGTACCTTTATCTTTTATAGTTTCTAAGTGATGATAAGTGGATTTTTAGATAGTTATACATGGCTTTTAGGTGCCATTGAATGGTTTAGAGATTTTTTAATATCAAAATTATGTTAGCAACCTTCATACCCAACACTACCCCTTCATTATTGGAAATTTTAATTTTCCATGTGTCCTTTAAGAGCCTCATTTTCACTCATCCATTTTTTTCTTTGATTCCTATTGGGAATAGGATGCCATTTAATTGCAATCCTAAACACTATTTCATGTATCTCCTAAGTCCTTGCAAAGTGTTCCCTAACACTAGGATTAGAAAGAGATTAAATATGAATGAAATGAATATGTAAATTGACATTTGTAATTATATCTAAATGTTAGGAATGTGTGGGGATTCCCAGGAAGAGCTCCTACAAAATAGGAGCACATGGGGTGCCCACATGGAAGGTGGAACCCACCTTGAGTTTAGTTAACTATTTGGAGGAATGATAATACTTCAGTAATGCATGTAAAGATCCTAGAAGTTAGGGATTGATGTTTACATGCATGGATTTCAGTTTAGTTCAATTCACTTTAGTTTAGTTTAGTTCAATTCAATTATGGTTCAATTATCTTTAGTTGCATGTTAGTTGAGTTCAGTTGACTTGAATTGTATGCTAATGAATTGAGTTGCATGACAGATAATAGGTGGCTACATTCAGTTAAGTGGGATGATCAATCATGCATCATGTTTGCATGAATTGATGGAGAGATATGTTTTAGTTAACAAAGATTGACTTGGACCCACCTTGGGTACCCAAGTTGAGATCTTGGAGTTAACACCTTTTGCATGAGAAGATATTTACAAGGCTGAGTTAAGTGGGCCCATTCTTGGGTGCCAACTTTGAGGAGAAGCTTCGAAGATATTTTATTGACCAACGATTAGTTAGGAGTTTAGTTTGGGGTGCCTAAATTGAGGAGATATTGGATTTGACTTCATGTTACACTTTGAAACTCTACTTGCACAAAATAGGTGTAGGTTTTTGAGAGGGAGCTTTGTGCTTTGTAATTGACAATTCTTTGGAGTTTTCAATGCTCATTATTGTCTATTAATTGTAGCAAGTTGAAGAGAGTTTTATCAAAGTTTATTACAGGTTGTGAAGAAGAATTGATGAAGGAAAAAGAAGCATATCAATCAAGGATTGATTTAGTGTTATTGTAATCTTGTTCTAAGGTTAAATAATACAAGCATTATTGATTCTGGTGGTGGAGTTTTTTCCTGAAAGGGTTTCTCCATGTATATGTTGTGTCACTTCTATCTTCTTGTCTCATTCTTCTACAATCTTCTGTCTACTTCTACAATTGGTAAAATCGATCTAAATGTATATAATTATATACAAAGAACACTTAATTAGATCTACAATTTCATAGTTTTACAAGGTTTAAAGCTACATAATTACCTCCATTTTTCAACAATTCCTTCTTCAATCAATGGTGGTGGGGTTTGAGGTGACAATTTGAATTTTATGTGTTGGAGGGTTTCAATACAGAATTTATATTTTCATTTATGCATACACACAAAAAATTATTCTACTTACATTTTTAAAATGACCTTTATAGGCAATGGTATGATTTTTAAATTTTTACAACCATATATTTGGTCAATACTTGATATTTGCTAGTTCATATATATGGTTACGTTTAGGTATCCAGACTATTGGATATCTAGTCATACCAAATATTTGATCATGCTTGTGTAGGGTGCCTACACATTACTACTTTTCCACCAATTTTCTTGCTTCTACTTAAGTGATGGAAATAAATTCTTTGAATGAAGGAATTTGTGACCCTTCAAGAGGAATAGAATGTCTTATGAAATTGTATTTTATGTTTTCTCCTACATAGATGGTCCATTTGGGAAAAAATATCTTTTGGTTAAATAGTTTGGAGATTACCGAGGTTTTTTTTAATTTTTGAGGGTATTGTGTTGGACTCAAGGAACATTGAGAGGGGGGGTGAATCAGTGTTCAACAAATTTAAACTTTAAAACCAGATCTTAAACCATTAACATCATTTCAACAAAATAAAAGTTGTGAGCACAAGAAGAAGATTAAAAAAAACACCATAACACCAATATTTTTACATGGAAACAATATTAGGGAAAAAACCATGGTGGAGATTAATCCACAATTATACTCTGTTAAAATTATGAAAAAATGGAATGCACATGCATTCAGGCAGACTGCCTAGAGCTCACTGCTCAAGAAGAACATTGCTTACAGGAAGGCTCACTACCTTACAAAATGTTTGAGTTACAACAAAAGGTTGAATTGAGAGGATAGCATCTCCAAATGACTAGATTCAATTCTAGTGAAGCTTAGTAGATGATCTTCATCCCTTGTAACTGATTCTGTATTTTTTCTCTGCTCTGCTCTTCTCTATTTTTCTGCCCTTCTGAAACTGTGCATAGATCACTCAATCACCCTTCTAATACTCACATACACATATGTTCTTCTCTTCACACACATTCACACAATTTCACACACCTTCTTCCACACAAAATGAATTACCAATCATATATATATCCACTAACAAATATTTCATTGCTTCAAGTTGACTTTAACAAAACATGAAATATCCTTCAATGGTTAGCTCAAATCACAAATTAAATTTAATGCACACCCATCAAAGTTGGCTAAGACATAGCTAGGACCCAAAATAAAATAATCAACACAATAAACAATTAAACAATTACTCCTTATACATTTGCGACATGTGACATTCACTAGGTTAGCCACAATAAGCAAATAAATAGAAAAACATCCTGTCGGATCTCCAAGCTCGTACACTGATTAATGCAACATCACAAATCTTGACAATGAGATAACATATATGCTTAACAACCTATCTTGGGGATCCACAACACAAAATGATGATTCGGTGAAGCATATAGATCAACTAACTGACCGGATACCCTGTTCTTTCTGCTTTCTTCCGATAGAACACCGTTCTCTACATTTCCTACCGGTATGAGAAAATTCTGATCTGTAGACCAGAGGGATGACTTGGGTTGCCATCAATGACAACACTAGAAGCCACATTCCATCAAACAAGCCATATTCCAACATATTGATCTTGCAACAAAATTTAGAAGTATTGGTAGGATATTTAAATATAGAAAAATCCGTTGAAGATTATATTTTTTTATTTGTTCCTTCAAGAACATGAGGCTAATTTTTTGTTGGAGTTATTGACCAAATTATAAAGAAAGTTGAATATGATGATTCAATTTATGGTTTTTTGGAGACAATTTTGGTCTTGAGGAAGGAAATCTAATTTTTTTTTTCTTTAGAAAGAAGGTTTGATATCCTTCTATAATGATTTAGCCATGACTATCATATGCTCAAGATCACCCATAGGAATTGTAAGCTATAATATTCCAACTAGTTTCCAATGTCATCTTGGTTGGATGGCATTCTATGGAGGGTAGAAAAATATCAAGAGTACAACTCACATAGGAAGCAACAAGTTTAAAAGGTGATACCTTTAGCATTACTACAACTACTACAACTATAGGGATAGTAGGTGGCAAGGTTGTTGGCAATAATTTAGTATTTTTAGACCAATAAGAGGGAAGGTTCTAATGTTACATATTTGATGGTCTTAGGAATTATGATTCTATTTAGTTTGAAACATTTTTTAAAATCATTTTCTTGGTTTGTTGAACACCCTTTGTTAGTTTGTACATGAGTCTGGTGCCATCAATCTTCTAACATATACGCACTTAATTTTTACTAGTGTTAGTTTTTCTCTTTTATTGTATTTTGTATAGATCCATTTTAGAGTCATAGATAAGGGCCTTAATAGAACCAACATTTACTAATAAAAAGAAATATTGTAGTACTATCATAATCACATTTGGTAACTATATATATATATATATATCAAATAGAATCATAATAATAATAAACTAAGATAAAGTACTAAAACTCAATTTTTAGTAGCAAATTAATATAGATTTTTTTCATTAATCTCATATGTGTGTGTGTGTGTGTGTGTGTATAGTATTTTTCAAATAGAATCAGAATAAAAAATTAAGAAAAACTAAGATAATGTACTAAACCTCAACTTTTAGTAACATATTAATAAAAAAAAATTGATTTTTATTTATTTTGTGGCTGAGCAAAAACACGTCTCATTTAATAGATAATTATTAATGAATTAAACATTTAGGGAATGGGGAAATCAATCAAAATGACCAATATTTTTTGTTAGAGGCTATCCCTAAGGTTGTTGAGAGGGAAGATAATGAAAAGCTTGCAACCATCACCTCTAAGGAGGAAATCATGAAAGTTGTCTTTTCTTTTGAAGGAAATAAGGCCCTTGGCCCTAATGGATTTCTTATGTTCTTTTTTCAATGGTTTTGGAATATTGTTGAAAATGATGTTGTGAATGATGTTAAGGAATTCTTTGGATCCAGAAGGCTCCTTAAGGAACTAAATGTTTCTTTTGTGATCCTTATTCCTAAGAAACCTGGGGCTATGGAGTTTGAGGCATTCAGACCCATTAGTCTTTGAAACTCTTTCTATAAAATCATATCAAAGGTATTGACTTCAAGGATCCTTTCTATCCTTCCTTCGTTGATTTCCCCTCATCAGAATGGTTTTGTACCTAGAAGGAAAATCTTAGATTCTATAGTTACTGTCCATGAGAATATCCATTCACTTGTGGAATCTAAAACTGAAGGGTTTCTTCTTAAGCTGGATATATCCAAAGCTTATGACCGTGTTGATTGGGAGTTTTTATTTAAAATTCTTAGAGTTTTTGGTTTTAGCAACAAAGTCATTCAGTTGGTGAATCAGTTGGTTACTATGGTCTCCACCTCTATTATTGTGAATGGATCTCCTTCCAGATTCTTTCAAAATTCAAGAGGCCTAAAACAGGGCAATCCCATCTCACCTATTCTATTCACAATAATGGATGAAAACTTGGGAAGGAATCTTAAAAGATTGATTGAACAGAGGTCTCTTGCTGGTCTTAGTCCATCTACTAATTTAATTTGTTCTCACCAATAGTTTGTTGATGACACTATGGTGATGGGAAGATCTACGGTGAACGAGGCTAAGACTTTGAAAAAATCTTTGGACGTGTATGAGAAGTCGACTGGGCAGATGGTCAACAGACATAAGAGTTCCCTTTTTTTCTTCAATACCCTTGAGCATAGATAGGTCAAGATTGCAAGAATCCTTGGTTGCAAAGTGGAATCCTTACCTTCTTCTTATCTTGGACTTCTATTATGTCTTAAACTTTTAGATTCCTTTTGGTGTTCGCTGGTTGACAGGTTCAGAAAGAAGTTGGCAGGATGGAAAGGAGCTCTTTTGAGCCAAGCTAGAAAAATTCAACTTCTTAAAGCTTCTCTTCAGAACCTCCTGGTTTATGCTTTAAGCCTTTTCAAAATTCCTGCTAAATATGCTAAGGCCATTGAAAAGATCCAAAAAATATTCCTTTGGTTTGGTGTGGAGGAAAGAAAGAGAATGCCTCTTATAGGGTGGGATTTGGTTTGTAGACCGAAAACCTTGGCAGGTTTAGGTCTTAGAAAAATCATAATGATTAATAGGACTCTTCTAGCCAAACAAATATGGAGATCCTTCTCATCTGGTGGAGAATGGAAAGACATTTTAAGAAGTAAATATATGACCAATTGTGTGTCCCTCAAACATTGTTGGATTCTCCTATTCTACCTCATGGTTCAACTTGCTGGAATGATATGATTGTTGGTAGAAAAATCTTGGAATCGGGGATAGGATGGCACATTAGAAGCGGAAATCAAGCCATATTTTGGGAGGAAAGATGGCTTTTTAAGGAAACCTTCATCAAAATTGAAAGATTCAATAGATGGGTTGAGTTATGCAAAGCAGCTTTTGGGGAGCTTGTCAAAGATTATTGGTATGAAGGAGACTGGGTGGATTTATGTGTGGTTAGTCAGAGTTGGCTCAACTTCAATCTTCCTAAAGGGCTATCAATTTGGGACAGATTCAACATGATGATATTCTTGTTTGGATGGACAACCCTTCAGGAAACTACTCTATTTCTTCGACTGTCTCTTTGTTGTCCCTTTCTCAAGCTCCCCCTCCCTTCTAGTCTAAAGTGTGGATAAAACACTTGAATCCTAAATTCAATACCTTCTTTTGGATTATGCTTCAGAATAAGGTGCTTACGGTGGACAATATTTGTAAACAGGGATTTCAAATCCCCAACAGATGTTACCTTTGCAAGTGCGAGGCAGAGTCAACTAACCACTTGTTTTTCCACTTCCCGTTTGTTTCCATAATCTGGAGAAAATTATTAGCCCTCTGGAACATCTCTTGGGTGTTTCCCCTATCCATTGAAGATTTCTTTTTACAATGGAAAGCTCCAACTCAAAATCCCTTCATTCGAAGGTTATGGGATTTTATCTTCCCTTTTGTTGTTTGGGGAGTGTGGAAAGAACGTAATAACAGACTTTTTCAGGGATAAGGAGATGTTGGAGAATAATGTTTTTGAAAAAAAAAAAGGCTAATAAAGGAAAACTTCAATGTGATTCCCCAAAAAGCTCTTAATCTTGAAGCAGTGGTGTGTACTCCCTATGATTTAATGATAGAAAAGGATTGGAATATTAAAATGGATGTTTCTTTTGCATCCAAGCCAACTAAGAAAAGTAGGGAGGGTGTGTGCTAGACCTTTCCTCCAAATGGTTGGTCTAAGGCCAACTTTGATGTCACTGCAAAGGGAAATCCAGGGATGGACGGAAGTGGAGGTGTGTTAAGGGAATCAAATGGTAACTTTATGGCGGCTATGGCCATTTCCCTAGGTCATCAAACCAACCATGTGGCAGAGGCTATAGGAGCTTTTCAAGTTTTAAAGTTAGCTCATAATTTGAGTATAAAAAATTTATGGCTTGAAGGGGATTCTAAAAACATCATTGATTGTCTCCTAGGTAGGACCCCCCCTCTTGGTCAATAAAGAATTGGATTGATGAAGCAAAGTCTATTCTAGACAAGTTTGATAAAGTAAAAGTCTCGCACGTCTACAGGGAAGATAACAGAGTGGCAGATTACTTTGCGAATGAAGGGCTAAAGAGGCAAGGATTAAACACGTGGCCGAATTTTAGGGATTTGAGAGCTGAAGTCAGGGCCTTACTAGATTATGATGCTATGCATGGGAAAGAGGAAAATACATTTAATGATTAAATGGAAAAGGGCTAAGTACATCAAAATCAAGAGATTTGATGGGGCTGTGTTATATTACTTAGCTAGGAAGAAAAAGAGGCATGCTTTGTGGGTTCATTGGAATGGTTGCGTAAATTTGCAACAGGTGCTCGGCGTTGGTAGATTCTACAGTAAGGTGCAAGAAAAAATGGGGGGGACAGGAAAATAGTTGATCCAAATAGCTACGAGGTGCACACGAGGAATGCTAAGGTCTGGAAGTAGGTTGTAAGAGGTGGTCTAGTTCCATTTATGGAAAAACTTCATGGGCCTGATACTATGGCTACAAACTATTTTGAGAAGAACTGGAACAATGGTGAAATAATCCTCTTTGGGATCGAAAGGTGAAACTGGATGAGAAAATTATAGGGGAGGTGAATGGAATTTCCACTGAGGGTGTGAAGTTTTATCGTGACTGAAGGTTTTCTGACGAGGCAGTAATCAAATTCCCTAAGAAGGAAAAGGAGAAAATGAAATTGGTCAAAATTTTCAACAACTATTTCAAAATTGACACCATCAAGGCATTGTGGAGAAAGGTGCTTCATGTTATAATGGAGTATATTACCCTGGATGAGAGATTCACCAAAGTTTATGGTCATCATTTTTCTATTCTTAACCACTTTCGCCATAAGGTACGGATTTCTCTGCCTCATTATCTATTTTGTTCGTTGAGCAATAGCCTTGAGGACCACAAGAAAAATCTCAGGAGATACCCTATTCTTTATCCTGGTCTTATTAGGTTAATATATGAACACTATCAAAGCCTACTGGCTTTATCCAAACTAGTTGACTCCACGGCGTCTAAGGACTATGACACAGACAGTGGGGGTTCGGAGAATCAGACTTACCAAGAGAGAATTGTTGAAGCTCACCCATCCTCTGTGTTGTCTGGTAAGAAAACCTAGCCTAGAAAACCCCAGCCTGCTAAAGCTAACCCTGAGACCTACCCTAACTGCTCAGTCCCCTTAAAGAATCCCGCTCTCGAGGGCTCCCCTGCCAATAAGTTGGTTTCCTACTCTACGAACTCTTTGGAGGACAAAGATGAGAACCCTAAAGTTAGCAGAAACTCTGTGTCCTCCCCTCCTGCCTCTTTCAGAGTTGATGGTACCAGATTTCCTAGTTCCCCCAATCCGGATGATGTTAACCTCATTTTAGATCGGGTTCAGTCTGGTGATATTCTTGCCTCTACAAGAAATGGCATTGGTGACATTTTTAGGGTTTTGAAATGGGCCTATCAAGAAATTAATGATCTTAATCAAAGAAATAGGGTTCTGAATAGCAAGTCAAAGGAACTGGAATTGAAGTTGGCCGCTCTTAGCAATGAAGTTAGAAAACGAAAAAAGAACAGTACTAGAATGAGAGAAGGTGACACTGAGGAAAAGTATAAGACTCTGGAAGCTGAAATTGTCAAAATAAAAAATAACATGAAAACTGTTGTGGAACAAAACCATAAAATGGCTAGGCACAATGCCATCATCATCAATGCAATGTCTGAAAAGCTGGAAACGTCACAACAAGGCTCGATGGTTATTGACCTGGAAGAGGACAAGGATAGAAGTAAGAACGAGGACCAAGGTATATCGAAAATGACCCATGCCAACCTTAAGAGGAAAGTGCCTCCTACGGAATAGTTCGGATTTTTGAAACTGATTCGAGATATGAGAACGATTTGGAAGTTGAGACTGTGGAAATATTAAAGGCCCAAATTTAGTTGTTGCTGGCATTTTGTCTAGTTTTTTGGTGGTTGTGGCTTTGTCTTGTTGTTGTATTTACAACCTTTCTGCTTATGGTGTCTTTGACGATCTTATCTTATGTTTGTAAACTCTGTGGTTCCGGGTCCCTGTAAAACCCGTTTTTTCCTCTTTCAAAACCATTTAGAGAATCATCGCATTTGTTGAGAGAGAGTATAGTATATCTATAGCTTGACAGTGAAGATATTTTCTTTAAAAAATTAAAATAAAACTTTGTAGATCATCATAAGATGAAATAGAAGAACTTATTACTTACCATGTTTAAGAAATGCAACACTTATGTCATTAGACGAATTCGCATAAACAATATGCATATTGTATATGTATTATTGATAAAAAAGAACTCAATCCTCTTACAACTATAACATAAATAATCATACTTTTGTTAAAAAATATTAATTTAAAAATATTAAATTTCTATTCTCTCATATTCATACCATTGACTTAATTGAATAAGTAACACAAATTTTCATCAATAAAAAACAATTTAATTTCATATATTTACACACAATAAAACTTATAATATTTAAAATCTAATATTTCAATAACTTAACTTTTACTTTATAATAATTCAAAATTCAAAATTTATTATTAAACCTCACAAATATGGCCTACTTTTCCCAAATGTTGCACTAATTCATGAAAACCATCCACAACTCTGTTTTCCTCACCCATCGCTAATATTCCCATCTCTACCAAATCACCTTTGGAAGAATCCAACAGTCCAAACCGAACATCCCTTCCCACGAGAGAAGATGGAGTGAAAACACCTATCCAGACCCATTTCCCTCGTTTAAAATACGTATGAGCATTCATTGACTGCAGAGTGATATCATCGTAAGCGGAATCAATGACAAGGCATATCATCGCTGCAGCATTGGCAGAACGCTTTTCCAAAAAGACATACTGCCAATAATCGCTATACTTCTTCTGCCGGTGGAACGAGGGGACCAAACTGAGACCAGGAAAGGTAAAAGACTTCACAGTCGCCTCCACGCCAGGCACTGCTGTTCCACATATTACACATTCGGATGGCCATTTCTGCCACAAAGTATAAGCTCAATTATAATCAACCACTAACACTTATATTACATAATAATAATAAGCTCAATCATCTAGAAATTATTACTACCTCTCTATTTAAACATTGCAGGCAAGCTTGAAATGCTGATATGTGACATGCTGGTGTGAGCTTTACCCTCCTCAAACTCTCCATATCCTTCAGACTTTGTATGACTGGCAGCTCCCCCCAAGTATGTACTATCAAATTCTCTAACGAACTGCAATTTTCTAGTCCTCCTATTTTCCTAAGCTCCCCACACTCCCGCATATGCAGATACTTTAGCTTGACCAGATCACAATTAGTAAGGCTTATGATTTGCAGATTTGAACATCCGAACACACGAACGTGGTTGACTGATATTGGCAAGCTATCAATCTCTACTAATTCGTGATTTTCTATAAGATCTAGAATTTCCAGACTGGGGCAACCTTGTTGAGAGATTGATATCCTAGACACATCACAGTACCCTAAATATAAACGTTTGAGCCTGCACAATGAAGAAGAAAAGCACACCGGATGGATAATCAGTTCTGTGAGCCCGGCGCAACGGTAAATATACAAAGAACAAAGGCTGGTAAGCTGCGCAAGTGTTTCCGACGAGATTATCAACCCACTGCATCCACTTAACTGTAGAGTCTGCAGATTTGTTAAATCGCCGAACTTGCTAGGCAGCGATTTGAGATTATGACATCCACGTAACTCGAGGTACCCCAGCGATTGAAGGCGGCCAAACTGTTCTGGTAGAGCTTCGATCCCATTGCATTCTTCCAAAAGTAGACGCTGCAAATTTGTCAAATCGCCGAACTTGCTAGGCAGCGATTTGAGCTTATGACATCCACGTAACTCGAGGCACTCCAGCGACCTGAGGCGGCCAAACTCTTCGGGTAAACCTTCGATAGGAGCTCCATTGGAATCAAAGGATATCTTTTTCAAATCCTTTAGAAATCCTATTGACCTTGGAAATCTCAGCAAACTTCCAGCATGGATGATTTTCAGCTCTCTCAACTGCACAGGAGGCTGCAGCCACGTTCCTTTTTTATTAGGCAAGGCCGTTCAAAAACTATAAGACATTTTAAGGCATGGCTGCATAAATAACAATAAAGAAAAGGAAGATACTTACATTGCCAGTCTCGCTCCACAGTTCTTCCAATTTGGAAGCCTCACGAAGCTCTAAAAATTTCAACTTCTTCAGCGAAATCCATGGCTGAAGTGCTGTATGCGGAAAGTTGACCCATCGCAGCCAGACAAGGCCTTCTGATAATGCTGCTAATTCTTCTGTAAAATAATTGTTTTCAACATCCGGGATTTTAAAACCTCGCTTCTGCTTAAAACTTATACCTGATCCTCTGACAAGCTCCACAAAGTCTTCATAAAACTCATCTGTTTGGGCTTTAATTCCCCGAATCACCACGCTTCCCTAAATGGAAAAATTAAATAACCAGTGAACTTATAAAACAATTAAAGTACGAACATTTACTTATTGAAATATTGGATACAATTAAAAACATGATATTAAACTCACCTTCCCCTGTTTCTCAATGTGGGTAATTTGCTCCGATGACCAAATGCGGTATGGTGACCATGTCTTTGAAATGTCCCTTCCCAAATCTCTCAGCAGATCATGCATTCTTAAGCAGTTTTCCTCATCTACCTCAACCAAGCACTTATCCACAAGTGTTTGCAAACTACACTCCCCACTCCATTTGGACTCATCCCACACTGTGATGGCCGAATTTTTTTCTGTTCCTATGAAGAAACAAGATATGTCTAAAAATATCTCCTTCTCTTCTTCCTCATCTAATGCGTCAAAGCTCACTTTTAGTATGCTTTTAATGTCTTTGGGCAATGATCTTGAGACCTTATCTAGTTGAGAATTCCAATAATCCTTCGACTTTCCTTGCACAAGTCCTCCTAATACCTTAAGGGATAATGGCAATCCCCGACAGAATTTTAGAAAACTATTAACAAGACACTCAAATCCATCTTCTGGAGATGGTTGTAGGAAAGCATGCCAGCAAAATAGTTCTATGGCGTGTTCAAAATTTAATTCTTTTATTTTGTAAATGGAATTAGAAGGGATCCCCCATGTGATGTAAGAATGTGTGAATTTCGACTTGTAATCACAATCATACTATCCTGTCTAAGATTATTTTTTATTGGCAAGAGAGACTCTAATTGATCTAGATGATCTACATCATCTAAGACGATAAATACCTGAACAAATCTCAAATACTTTGCTAGGATCGCTTTTCCTTCTTCTACATTATCAAATGATATATCTTTCGACCCACCAAGGTCTTGGAACAGTTTTTTCTGTTTTTCATACATTTTTTTAGGTGGCACATCTTGATCAATGCAAACAAAACTACATCTATAGGACTGTATTTTCTCATTATATTATTCTTTTGCCAATGTGGTTTTTCCACACCCACCCATACCTGTGATCCCCACAATATTTACATTTTGAGAAGATTCCAATACACTTCTTTTAAAATTTCATAAGGTTTCATCAAGACCCACAGGATGCTTGGCCACCACAAATGGAGTCTTTTTAGAGTGCTTTTGTGCATAATTTACAAAAGTCTTCAACATTCCTTCATCATCACTGTAATTTTTTTTTTCAAAAAAACTCATCCAAATCAGTTTTCTCTAAAAACAAATCTTAAAGTAATATTTATTTTAGATATTTTTAACTAATAGAAAAAAATGAATTGAAAGAAAGTGGTTAAAAATAAAAATAATGGTATGTTTTGCATACAAGTAATGTTTTACACCCTTAAAAATAAAATTGAAAAAGGCAAAGGTAAAGAAATAAAAGCTTTCATATCTGAAGGAAAGGAGAGGCTTTACCAAAATCAAGATATATGAAAGCTAATTATAAGGATAAACTTCAAAATTTATAGAAGAAAATAAGGTTTTACATTAATTTTTTAAAGAAATGTTTATTCATAATGGTGAAATTAACATACTCATGCTATTTTGTAGTTAGATTTGTGCCCACCATGATAAGAAAGATAGAATTTAAGGACTTAACAAGTGGCACACTCTTGTGTTTTTTTTTTCTCATGCTCTCATACAAGATTACTACTGCATGTTCCTACTCCACCCCATGTGTGCTCACTCCTAGATATTCATTCACCCATTCTTGGTTCATCCATTTATCCTTATAGATTAGGTATGTGGTTTATAAGATTGACTTGAGTCGATCCTAAGATGCATGGATCTAACTCCTTACCTTCAAACATTCAAATTCAATTTCCAAATTTCTAACCCTCTTCCACTAATTATTTGAGCTATCTAAGCATATTTTTTTGACATGTTCTTATGTTATGATTTTTAAAGACACTCATTACACATTTAATTTCATTCCATACGAGACAAAAGAAAAATCATTAGATCAGACTTATTTAGTAGATTAAAAAAGAATCTGCATTTGCATCGCCATCCCAAACCATCTACCTAAATACATATGATGCCTTTGATCTTGCTCAGTACCATTAAATAGGCCTACCAAGGGGTTTGACCTCAAAACTTTTTATCCATGTGAGTCAATAAATTTTCCAATGATATTTATAAAAACCATCTTAATTATTCAAATATCATTGAAAATTGAGTCACTTAGTTTTTAAGAGTCAACATTCTATTAGATCAATCTCACAGAGTAGAAATCATATCCACATGTCAATTCATTGTTAAGTGGAATAGGATCAATCATTTGTGCCCTATAAGATCAACTCTTTTGATTTCAAAGATAATTATCATATTGATGAAAATAAAAATTCATAAGGTGGTGAATTAATTCTACATGACATCAACATCTATCTTATCTATTCATAATTTCCTAGGTAGTTAGTTAGTTGTCACATGAGATAGGATTAAGACACTTATCATGATCTTGTCTAATCCTATTCTCCACCTTTCCTATATACGGAAGGCTTCATATGTACTTTTCCATAATTAGTTTGGCATTCTTGCATCCTTAATGATAGCATTCTATACCATCTTTTACATGGTATTAGAGCTTTAGTGCTATAGACTTCTTCCTAGATCTGAGGAACCAATCTTGATGTGAAAGTTTTGCTAGGTGCAAGTTGAGGTCTTGAGAGCCTCACCATTGAATCCAGGGTGTCAAAGAAAGTCAAGGTCATATTTTGTTTTGTCAAATTTTAACATTTTGTCAAATCTACAAGTTTTTAAAATCCAACCATTTTTATTGGAGCCATTTTCATTTTTGCTTCAGAAATCTAGCTTCCACTCATTTGTAGGAAAACAAGTTTCCGGGTTTTATAGTTGGGGTTGAAATATCATCTGGGTATCTACTAGATTTTGTAGATAGTAAGCATATATGAAGAATATTGTTGTCCAAAATGTGTCGCGCATCATTTTTTTATAGGTTGAAGGTCAAGAGAAATTTATTTTTTCATCTTCTACTTGTTGGATCAAAAATATATTTCTAGGTTTTGTTCTTTGCATCAAAATATACTATCTGGGTATTCATTAGTTTTTGCATGCAACAAGTAAATTTTCCATAAATCAAATCATAAGGGTTGTGTATGCATTTTCAGCTGGCACAATTTATCCCTTTTTTGAAAAATTCATAACTTGAGCATACGACGCCCATTTTTTGAAAAATCTATATTGTCGGAAAGCTGATTTCATTCTCTACATAGATTTGAGGTTATTTTTCATCATGGAGGAAAATGTGAACATTCATTAGTGCATGCACTATTTCTTTTTTGTGTGCATTAGGTTTTCATTTTCTCTTACTTCATTTCAATTCCATCATTTCTCAATCAAGCTGTTGCTTCATAGATTCTAGAGTTATTCCAGTTTGAGTTTTCGTGTTCCTTGGCATTGGGTTTATTGTTTCTCTATCATTATTTTGACTTGAGTCCTTGAGTGACTCTAATATGGTTTCTAGTCAATAGAATTATTTTTCCTTGCTTGCTAAATTAAGGATTCAAGTGTTACTCCATAGTGTACTTCTAGTGCTTCTCTTGCAACAGGTTATCTCATTATGAGGGGTTGAATGGTAGCTCTTTTCATCCTTTGAGTGGATGGAGATTGATTGGATTTGCAAATGGATATCATTATTGTATTTCATCTCTCTTTTTGGGAGGAGTTTTGTCCCACAGGGTTTCTCCTTTTCTCCATCTATGAGATTTCTTTGTCATTGCATTTGCATTTGTACATGGGTACCTAACATGGCCTAGTAGATGGGACATATCATTGCATCTTTGCATATTAATCCTCTCTCATAAGTTGCACTTATGGGGTGTTGGTGTGAATAAATACAGTCTTGTACCTTGTAAATTATCCACTAGGTAATTAAGGGACATATTCACATGTATTATGTTTACTTACCTAATATAAGACTCTTCTAGAAGTCTTATTATCTTATCTTATCTATGCATCATTTCCTAGGTAGTTAGTTAGTTTTCACATGTGATAGGATTAAGACACTTGTCACGATCTTGTCTAATCCTATTCTCCACCTTGCCTATATAAGGAAGACTTCATATGCACTTTTCCATATTCAGTATGGAATTCTTGCATCCTTAATGATAGCATTCTATACCATCTCTTACAACCCTTACATTTCAAAATCTAGTTTGAATATTCTTTATGCTTTTACACATGTATGCAATTTCTGAAAAATATTTTATTTACATTTCTATGATTTTACATATGTTAAATCTTATGCTTCTTTATGTTGACAAGGTATGTGTAGGATAATGATGGGCCAAAAAGTGGTAAAATACAATTATTTAGGGTATGTGACTTTTTTAACCAAAAATTGATGAAACGGTAAAAGGGTTTTAGAGGAGATTCTCATCTTTCCACAAATATAAATTATTCTTTAATTTGTGCATTTAATAAATATTATTATTCATTTTCTATTAGAATTACGACTAGAGTCCTAATCGATAGGATTGAAAAATCATCTATAACTTTCAAACAATATCACATTTTTTGAATCGAAACATCGTCATTCTATGCTTCACATAATATAGGATTAAAAAAAAAAATAAATTTCATGAAGTTTTGACCAAGTTAAGGTGGTCGACACAAGTTTTATATTTTTAAAAATTTTAATAAAAAAATTCATAATTAATTATTTACTTGGAAAAAAATTACAAAAAAGTTATGCATCACATCCCACATGAGTCCTCTACTTATATATAAAATCTTATAAAAAAATCTTATCATTTTATTATGGTTAGGGTGGTCGCATTGACACCACTTCTTATTTTTTCCCTGAAATTTAAGTACTAAATTGAAATTAAATTTTCACCAAATAGATTTTATTTTTTAAATAAACCTAGTAGTTTAAACTGCATTCATTTTTCTACAAATTCTATTCTTACATATTTTTAAAATAATATAGATAACTTATTCAAATTTTTATGTCAAGTTGCCTAAGACTAATTTTTCTAAATTTTTTGCCACTTAAGGGCCTATTTTTTCCATGATGATCCTGCACATACCCGACACATGATTGAATTTTATGTTATGTTATGTTATATATATATATATATATATTAAGTCAATCATATTATCCTTAGATGACATAATTAACCCTTTAAACATGTTACTTATCATTCATGTCATTATGATTCTACTATATGCATGGCTTATATCTACATGTTCTAATTTCTTAATCCATCTTATTGTGACCCTACATTTACATTTACTACTAAATTTTTGTCTCATAAGGAGAATTTACATGCTCAAACTAAGCATACTACATTTGACATCACATTTGGATTTGATGAGTTACCTCCACTATAAATTATTTAAGAAATTAGTTCTTCATACATTGTAGTTAGATATGAAAAATTTTAGAATGAAAATAAATTTATTTGATGCTAAATCACGTAACAAGTTAGTCACACTATGGACACATGATGAAGTGGAGCATAGATTGAAGAACACATTTTGGAGAAGTAGTTGGTGTAGGGAAGAAACTAGAGGAATTTTTGGTGTTAGAGTTAAATCATTTGTTCAATAATGGCTGATTACACAATCCTTGACAAGATTAAATTTAATAGTCATTATTTACCAAGCAACAATTTTTTTGAATTCCAAGTAATGGTTTCGTCTAAAACTAAAAAAAAGTTTATGGCATTTAAATTTTTTTATGTTTTGACTTCCTTGCATATATTCATATTTTATTCCATTTTTTAGAAACATATATACACATTGAAATGAAAATTTTCATATAATGCAAGTGTCCAAGCAATGTTTTGGTTGATTTTTTTAGTCATAAAAGTGAGCGATAGTGATTACAATAGTTTGTCATTGGGATAGGTGTAATACACCTTACAATTCTAATGCTTGATATATTAATCAATTTATATTTGTATATTATGCACCCACATATTTAGGTTGTCCCACTTGGAGTGGCACCATACGTCACCTATATTTTGTAATTAGGCAATTATAGTGGCACTATGCATCGTGGAAGTTGCTAAATACAACTATGACAACTTGTAAGATGTGAAAGAGTTGTTAGAGTGACAATACCATATAGAAAAGGAGAATTAGGTGTAACTAGGAGAAAATCATGAAACACTTAATTCTCATAAGCATGTTAGCAAAAATGTGCATACAACAAAAATGGAGTAATCAACTTGGTAGAAGTGGTTCTATTTAATTGTTAGTTAACTAACCATGATTTTCTTCATTGGATTTTGTGCTAGATTTGGGCACCTAATTTAACCCATGGTTTTAGAAATAATTTATGATTTGTGGTTTTGTTCTTGGCTATATATTGGATGTATTAGATGAAGGTTTTATCATATATATTTGTAGATATTATTATGCTATCATTTTTTTATAGAGTAGATTAATGTACTATTCTCTTTTGAAGGATATATCCTATGATTGTTTTGTAAACATTAGAGGTTCTATGAATAAAATTGATTATATTCATTGCATTTTATTTGCATGTCTATGTATGTAATATATGTGAAGTTATCAACTTTGAGTCTCCATATCATCTTTCCTCATAGATTAGTGTATATGCCATATTTCTTCCTTTCATTTAGTATCAAAGCCTAATCAACTTAGATCCTAAGTGTCAATATAATTTTTTCTAACTAATCTTGGTTTAAGTGGTAGTTGCATGGAAAGAGGTGATATTTGTTTAAGGAAAGACAATAATTTCAACATGATTAGATAGGAAACATTCAACAACAATATTTTTGAATTATGAAAAGTTAAAATGAGTACTTGTAAATAGATCAAATATGTGGGTTGTAGTCTTTAGAAATAAATCTACAACTATGCCACTAGATGGTTGGGCCATGTTGGCTAGAAAAGGCTAAAGATTGATAAAACTATTTAGAGGATTTGATTCTACTAAATATTTTGAGAGAAGCTGCCATAGAATCCCTTTGGAAAAAGGTGGGAAATCTATAGCAAGAAAAATCATTGGTGAACAATATTTTTCTATAGAAGAAGCTCCATTCCTTGAATATGGGTTATGGTGGATCTATTTTATTATTATTATAGAGCTGAAATCCATTAATGTTACCATGGATAATGAAAATTAAAGTATTTATCTATTATATTCTTTATTTTATTATTGGGACAATCCAATTATGTCTATTTTTAGCACTACCACTAATTTTATGCTTGAAGAGGTGGTGAGTACTCCTCTTTTTGGGAGGATAAGACAACAAAATTTTGAAGTTATCAAAGATGTACTGGTTTTCCATGGAAGTTCAAAAGAAACAAATATGCCAAGAATAAGAACTAGAAATCCAAATTTAGTGGTAGATCTAAGTCTTCTAGAAGGTCAAACGTGAAATGTTGGAATGTGGCCAATCAACCACATAAAAAAATATTTCAATAAGAAGAAGAAAAATAAAAATGGATAAAGGAGAATTAGATGATGATTTAAATTCCAAGACTTCTCTCAAGGTAATGCTAGTGATGGATTTATTGCAACATCAACTATGCATGCATGGATGATCAATTGTAGAGCCTCTTTCTACTTGAATCCCCCATAAAGAGTGGTTTTCTAACTATGAGAGCTATGATAGTGTAAAATTTTACCTCAATGAAAATTCTTTCCTTAGTACTATTGGTCGAGGGAGAGTCAAATTCATATTCTTTCATACAAGAATCAAAGTGAGGATTTCTACACGTATTGGGTTTGGTACACAACATATTATGTGTTAATAAGATGAATTGTGTAGGAGTATAGGTAGTCTTCAACAAGAATGGGTGCAAGATGGTTTCAAGAACCATGATGCTTGAAAAAGGAGTTCATGACTATTTTTCCCTTGTGCAAGTATATACATTTAATATAATAGTAAAATGGTGCTTGTAGCATCTATTCTTATGGCAACAATTCATCTAGTTTCTAGATGTATAGTTTGGGTTCCTAAACATTCTCTCATGTTAAAGAGAAGATACTTATCATGATGACTTTGATTTTTTAAACCATAATAATTATTGAATATAAATTAGTGTTTTCATTTCATAGGATATCAATTAAGTTGTTTTGAAGTTGTCATATTTTCTAAAGTGAGTTTGTTTTATTGTTATGATTATTTTTTAATCTTTAGCATAAACTTACTAACCTATCATATGTGAGATTAAAATAAGGTTCAATATAGTAATTGAATGATAACATTTGAAAATATTTAATAATATAAGAATGTTCAAAATTGCATGTCAGTCCATTTTCCCTTATGTTTTTTAGTCAACTTCTATTAGAACGTTCTTATGTAATGATATGTTTAAAACTAGAATATTTTTGGGTGAATTTGGCTTAAGATATTATCACCTCTAAGTCTCATTTCCATAGTTTATATCTAGAAATATGGAAAAGAATCTCAAATTTATCATTTACAACCCCAAGTCAAATCCATGAGTGCAAAAGAGATCCAAATAATCTTTGAAGTTATGGACCTTACCCACCAAATTTAAAAATTCAAAATAAGCCCTATAAATTAATGATTAGATGAATAAATTCCTTACATTTATGAAACTCTTTCTTCATAATTGATTATCTAATTAATTGTGAATTCATCTAAGCCCACATCTAATTTCAAACTATTTATTCATTCTTTTATTTGTTTACAAGTGTGAAATAGCTCCAATAAAATAACACCAACCTTATAAATAAAAAAATTAATGAAATGTAATAATAATCATGCCGAGAGGAAAACTTCAAATCAGATTTCAATGAATAAATATTTGTGATCTATGTTAAAAGAGGAGATTTCATTCTATACAACTACTATATATCATAACTTCTGATAAAAGAAAAACAGTATTAGGTACTTACTCCTTACTGTTGACTATGTGGCCTTTAAGGTACGAAACCTTTTGCAGCGCCGACTTCCAATCCTGAAGCTTTTCTGAATGATATCTCTTCTTGGCTTCAAGCTTGGAAAATTCTTGAGCATACCTTCCTTTTATCCAACGTATATCATTGACATCAATATTGTAGAACACAGGAATGATTGTCTGGCCAGTTTTGAGCATAAGCGACAACTCCTCCAAACACCAAGTGGATTCTGCATATCTGGGTGAAAGGATAGCAATATGAAGAAAAGAAGTAGAGATGGCATGTTGTATTTCAGATGGTATGGAATCACCAAGATCAAGCTCTGGTTCATCTAAGAAAACTTCAAGTCCCATAAGTTTGAGGGCACGGTAGATTGAGGCGGCCAACGTTGTCTTGGTGTCAGGGCCACGATGGTTTATGAATACATCGTAGCGCACGCTTTTTGTCCGAGTTGAAGACGATGCAGATGCAGACGGCGCCAGAATCTCCGCAAAGGCGTTGGTAATCTGATTTCCCATTCCCATGGGTAAGACAGGAGAAGACAATCAAACACAGGGGAAAACAGAGGGCGAAGAGATTAAAGTAATAGAAAATTTAACCACAGGTGGGCACAGATTTAACCACACAAAATTTCTCCACGCCGTTTCCTTTGAAAGATGGGCACTTGTTTACGCGGTTATTATTTTTTCAACATGTGCATCTGAAAAGTCGGTTTAAAGTGGGAAGATGAGAATTGTAAGCTACCGAACTCAAAAGATAGGTTTATAGCTAGTATAAATTCCAACAATGCGACCTGGAAAAGGACAAAGACTGTCTTATGCGGAAAGAACAGAATTAAAAATATTGGAATATGAATATTAAATATTTTATCATAAAATATGATTCAAAATGTTGGAATTTTTTTACACAGTTAAATTCAGAATCTATCATTACATGACGTTCAACCAGAATTAAATCAAATCTATCATTTTCAACCAATATCAAATATTTAATACTAATTATAACTCATTTTTAAAAATATATTGTAATAAAATTTAAATTTTTATTTAATTAATTTTGTCATAAATAATATGTATTATTTATTTATTATTATTATTTTGATAATAATAATATTAATAATTAGTTTAAAGTATTTTATAATTTTGATTGTAACATTATTTTTATTGATAAGTTTAAATCACTTTAATATTAAAAAGTTCTTTTTTCATATATTAGATTAAGCAAGATCAAAAGTTACAAAGTATTGCTATGTGAGCAACAATAGCATAAGTCTAATATGTGATAGTTACAAATCAATCTAGCAGCCAAAATCACTTTGTGTTGTTGTACAACTTTCTTATTTTATATTTTTTACAAGGAACTGTGCATGATCTATAAACACAAAGCAATCATGGTAGTAGAATAACCAATAACTAAAAAGAAGAAGAAGATAAAATTACATAAAATAACCAATATTCACCAATCAACTACATATTATGAGGATGATCAATTTTAAAACAACAAAGGAAAAATGACAAGCTTTATTGACAATAGGGCCAAACAACACTAGAAACAACAGTGCACCAATGAAGCATGTAACCACTAGTAGCCAAACTCGAGAACTCCTATAGCAAAGGAGGAGCATCCTATGTCCCATATTGAGTCTCAATTGGAAACCTGAAGAGAATAGAATCAATTACTAAGATAATAATAAAATCTCATGAGGTGATAAAATCTAGAAGACATCTCTAGAGAGTCTTGGAATTGGTTTGAAATCTCACTACTAAAAGTTGTTTGTTGGTATCAAAATATTTTTTGAGCTTTTAGTTTGTAAATAGAGATGTTGTATTTAAATAAATTTGTTCTAGATTATAAAAAGCCTTATAAAACCCACACACGTCACATGAAAGAGTCAAAAAAGAAGAAGAACTGATGGTGATAAAATCTTATCTTTAATCTTTGATCCATCCCATGCATGGGAGTTTAGTTAATTTTCCTTTTTACTTGGAATTTGTGCTAAGGTCTTTCCACAAAACAAGTAGTGTGTAGCACTAGTCCTATTTTAGAGAACACATCACTTCCCTCGATTATTTAGGAAAAATATTTATCACGAGTGGGTATTGGGCCCTAAATGGGATCTAACTCACTAATGTTAAAAACCTTATCAAAGAGTTCTTTATTTTCTTCTTG
Source organism: Sequoia sempervirens (assembly GCA_007258455.2). Classification (NCBI taxonomy): domain Eukaryota; kingdom Viridiplantae; phylum Streptophyta; class Pinopsida; order Cupressales; family Cupressaceae; genus Sequoia; species Sequoia sempervirens. The sequence continues at coordinate 142,740,623 of VDFB02049217.1, forward strand.
GCTAAAGCCATTCTCAAGGATGGTCTATGGTACGCCCATGTCTCTCTATTACTGATTCAACTATGGATGCATGATTTCACCATCTCAGATGAAAATATGCTTTGTGTGCTAGTTTGGCTTGAGTTCCTTCGTTCACCCCTTCCTTGTTGGAAAATTTTAACCATCATCATTGCTTCCATTGGGAAATTCATTTGTGTTGATCTTGATAGGTTTTATCAAGCTTTTCCACAAATGCATGTATGTGTGAAGATTGACCTATCTAAATATTCGAATTGGACATCTTTACTACACATAGTGTGTGTTATACTTTAATTTTCCTAACACCTATTTTCCAACATGTCAATCTATTGAACATAAATTAAGGATTACCCTTTGGTGGCCCCCAGGATCAAATTACCTCCCTAGCTCACTAAGGTTCCTTCCTCAAAATTTGAGGAAAAATGGACTATAGTTACAAACTATAAAAATTAAGAATGTCAACTTTGGCAGTTACCAAGCCAAAGCCCAACCCTCTTCAAATCACCTAGCTAGTGGCGATCCTTCCTCCAAGCCAAGATTCTCTTGCATGCTATACTCAACACCCATTATACCTTCCCAACTAGAAGGTACTATTTATTCTCCTCCCTCTCCTAAGTGACTGTGATGTTCTCACAACCTGCTTGGGTGGTTGGAGAAGAGAATACATTTCCAAAAAAAGAAGAATGCCAATTCCCAATATCTATTTGCATAATTTTAATCAAATAAAATTATTATTCTTCTCTCCAAGAGTTTGATAGTGATGAGATGTTTCTTATATCTTGTTAATCAATTTTATCTCTTAGAATCTTTGAGGTATAATTGACCTCCCTAGGAAATATATAGTGATGGATGCTCATCAGAAGAATTTGGCTCTAAATGTTCTTTGTTTATAATAATTCAAGTTTTTTAATTTTTTAATTTTGTTGTTTACCACATGTTATGTGAATAGATAGCTCTATTTCTTGTAAAAAGCATGATGCTAGTTGTGGAGGGGTTGCCACATATCTCTCTCCTAAGTGGATTTAGCATGTTGTCAAACACAATTTTGAGCTAACTAACTATGTGACATGGATCATCTTAAATGTCAACAACCATTCATTTGGAATTATAAATATTTATACTTCTAATGATGTTGTTTAGATATCTTTTTTGTGGCATTGTGTTGTTGATTCATTTTCTACCAACCCTTGGGACATATGCATGGAATTTAATATGTCAAGATGACATATGATAAAGATGGTATTTTTCCTTTATGTTGGGCAATTGGAAAAAGGGAGGCATGGTATTATATGTGCAATACATTAGGTCTATCTCTTTATCCGAATATGGGTTAATTCCATAATCATTCCCATGGTATACATGGAATTTTTTGTGTTGAACCTAACAAAGTCTTTAAATGCCTAGATCATGTTCTAATTTTTGCACAGTCCTCTTTTTCTCTTTCTAGCTATTTTTAATTCTCAATGGTGCCTCTACCAAATTTTACCTTGTCAGACCATGGTCCCATTAGGTTCAAAATTTAATGGTAAGTAAGTATGCCTTAGAGTTACAAAAATAAATTCTTTTTAAATACTTCTTTGTTGAGTCATCAACCCTTGTTGACCCACATTGAATGCATGTGGAATTTAGAAGCCAAACCCACTCAACCAATTGGATGGATTGCTTGACAGGATAAAACCATGAGGCATACTTCTCATTTCCTCCACATCTATGGATGATAGCTAGTCATATTTCAACAGTATGCATACAAGGCCACAACCTAAGAGCTTTGTCAAGGTACTACAACTCTTGAATCTCACCACTTTTCTCCTAATTTGTAAGTTAGAGTTGGTGAGCTTTTCTATCATATCAAAATTATTGATAATCATTCAAAAAAACCCACTAAAAAAAATCCAAATTAGATTGGTTTAAGGTTGGGGACAAAGCTTCCAAAGAGTTATTCTAGGATCTTAGAGTTCACCTTACTTCACATGGCATCAAAAAGATCAAGGATGGGAAAATTTTTTCTTAAAAAACTTCTTGATATTCTTTAGGTTTTTCTCAAAAATTATGAGCAATTTTTTCACAATTCAAGAAAATTCTCCTAAATGTAACTTCAATCTACAAGAGTGCCTCAAGGTTGTTCCTTGTTAGCTTTCCTCCATGAGAATTAAGTCTTTTATTATCAATTTCTCTCCAATTTTGACCCTATAGAATTTATCTATACCATGGCTAATGGCAAGGATCCTAGTTGTGATGGATTCCCTTGTTAATTTATAAGGCCCTTTATGATTATGTAGGTGAATACTTGCATAAATTATATCTTGAACCTTCCTATTCCAAATTAATAGGAAAAAAATATCAATAAAGGGAATATAAAATTCATACCTACATTTAGAGACTTGGAGGATATTTGTAATTAGAGGCCCATCACCCTATTCAATGTCTCTTATTTAGAGTCATTTTCAAATCATTAGCTTTGAACCTATGAAATCTCCTTCATTAATTTGCAAGCCAAGTTTTATAAAATTAATATATATTTTAGATAATATGATTATAGTTTGGGAAGGTATGGAATGGGCTAGATTCTAACATCAAAAGGATTTGTCACCATGTTTTTTATAAATTCCTTTGCTTGCATGACTAGTAATGGTCAACAACCTAGTGCCTTTAGAATTTATAGGCCTATTTAAAAATATCTTTTTTAGCTTCAATTATTTATGTGCTTGCCATTGAGGGTTTAGTTACCTTTTGGCTCATTCTATGTCTCAAGGTTTGGTTAAATGTATTTCTCTACCCAATTCTCTAGATCAACTTTTTAATGGATATTTTATAGATGGCTCTGTCTTCACTCTCTTATAAGAGGATAAAAAATATAAATTAGGCATTGAAGTACTTACCTAGATATATTTTGAAATCCTCTAGTTTCACCATTTAATGGCATAAGATAGTGTTACATACAATCCTTTCTCCTTGCACCTTCTTGGTTCAATTCCCATGGTCGGAAATAGATTGGTCATGGAGATTTTTTTAGATTTCTAGGTACTAATTTTTCTTTCTAGGCACCACAAGTTATTCTTACTAGAATTGAAAAGAAACTATCATGCTAGGTCACAAAATCTTTCTCTTTAGTAGGGAAAATTTAGATTTTTTATATGATTTTCATGGCCACTTATGTTTATTATTCTTCATGTTAGCTTCCTTATAAGGCCTCCTACATGAAACTATTCTCTTTAGTACAACATACATCATATATATACAATCAATGTCCCCCCCAAAAGAGGGAAAGTGAGATACTATATAGGCCCCCCATAATGAAGAAGCTCCATTGCTGATGAAGGATTCCTGCAGATAGAAGATGATCCAATGTTTGCAAGAAACACCTCTTCCCATAGGAAGAAACAAGTCCACTAGATGAAGAAGGAACCACTCCATATCCAAGTGAGAAGGGGAAGGAAGTCTCCAAATAGAGCTATCCATCACATAATCATGATCAAACACAACCAAGAAATGTGACAGATCAAGAGAAGGCACAACCAATGAAACCTCCCAAAAAAATATAAGTGAATCAACTAGCATGCTACAATTGTCATCAAAGAGGAGAGAAATCTCCTCAAGTGAATCTCCCAAGTCTACAAGGTGAGTCTCTACAAACAAATTAGAGATTTCTGCTAAGTACTCATCCAACAAAACAAGATCTAAGAGATCAAAGATAACATGTTGTGCTGGAAACCCAACCTCTAAAGCAATGGGAAAGTATCAACATGAGTCTGAAGTACCCCAAAATGTAGATGGCCAATATTACTATCAACACTGGCCAAGAGTGTGCGAGGTACATAGTCATCCTCCTTAACTTGAAGTGAGAGAAGCTATACAGTTGAGACTCATGATCAACATTACTAACAATAATAAGTTTTCCAATATCAACTTCTCTGATAAACACAAAATTAGTTGTAAACTCCACAGTCTTAGGAACTTCACCATGTGTTATCTAGTATATAGACAAAAGATTTGTGTGCAACTCTGGAATGCACAATACGTCTTGAAAGCAACCATCACCTACATCAACAATGCCTATCTCTCGAACATCCAACAACTGATTGTTGCCATGATAGAGCAAAAAATTCCCAGGAAAACCAATTGCACAAAGACCTTCACAAATGAGAGAAGATAAGCTATTTTACCGAAGAGGAATGCTCAATATGAGATGATAAATACATTATAATATAGGCTTATAAAGCCATGTAAAATTCCAAATGGGTGAGCAACCACCCAATACAGGAATATGGGAAAGAAAACTAATTTCCCAGTTTATTAAATTAAATACAAATAAACTATAGTCTACCTAAGTAAAACTTAATTAAATATGAATTTACTCTAACATTGACCAATTTATAAAGAAAGTTGAATATGATGATTTAATTTATGGTTTTTTGGAGACAATTTTGGTCTTGAGGAAGGAAATCTAAGAATTTTTTTCTCTAGAAACAAGGTTTGATATCCTTCTATAATGATTTAGCCATGACCATCATATGCTCAAGATCAGCCATAGGAATTGTAAGCTATAAAATTCCAACTAGTTTCCAATGTCATCTTGGTTTGATGACATTCTATGGAGGGTAGAAAAATATCAAGAGTACAACTCTCATAAGAAGTAACAAGTTTAAAAGGTGATACCTTTAGCAATACTATAACTACTACAACTATAGGAATATGAGGTGGCAAGGTTGTTGACAATACTTTAGTATTTTTAGATCAATAAGAGGGGAGGTTCTAATGTTACACATTTGATGGTCCTATGAATCATGATTCTATTTAGTTTGAAACATTTTTTAAAATCATTTTCTTGGTTTGTTGAACACCCTTGTTAGTTTGTACATGAGTTTTGGTCCCATGAGTCTTCTAACATATAAGCACTTATATTTTACTAGTGTTAGTTTTTCTCTTTTATTGTATTTTGTATAGATCCATTTTATAGCCATAGATAGGGCTTTAATAGAACCAACTTTGACTAATAAAAATAAATGTTGTAGTACTATCATCATCACATTTGGTAACTATATATATCAAATAGAATCATAATAACAATAAACTAAGATAAAGCACTAAAACTCAACTTTTAGTAGCAAATCAATATAGAATTTTTTCATTAATCTCATATATATATATATATATATATATATATATATATATATATATATATATATATAAAGTATTTTTAAAATAGAATCAAAATATATATATATATATATATATATATATATATATATATATTAAATAAGACAATGTATTAAACCTCAACTTTTAGTAACATATTAATAAAAAAACATTGATTTTTATTTGTTTTGTGGCTAAGCAAAAACACATGTCTCATTTAATAGAAAGATAATTATTAATGAATTAAACATTTAGAGAATCATCGCATTTGTTGAGAGAGAGTATAGTATATCTATAGCTTGATAGTGAAGATATCTTCTTTAAAAAATTTAACTAAGACTTTGTAGATCATGATAAGATGAAATAGAAGAACTTATTACTTACCATGCTTAAGAAACACAACACTTATGTCATTAGACGAGTGCACATAAATGTATAAATATTGTATATGTATTATTGATAAAAAAGAACTCAATCCTATTACAACTATAACATATAAATAATCATACTTGTGTTAAAAATTTATTAATATAAAAAATATTAAATTTATATTCTCACATATTCATAGCACTGACTTAATTGAATAAATAACATAAATTTTCATCAATAAAAAACAATTTAATTTCATATTTACACACAATAAAATTTATAATATATAAAATCTAATATTTCAATTATTTATATCTTTTACTTTATAATAATTCAAAATTCAAAATTTATTATTAAGCCTCACAAATATGACCTACTTTTCCCAAATGTTGCACTTATTCATGAAAAGCATCCACAACTCTTTTTTTCTCACCCATCGCTAATATTCCCATGTCTACCAAATCACCTTTAGAAGAATCCAATAGTCCAAACTAAACATCCCTTCCCACAAGGGAAGATGGAGTGAAAAAACCTATCCATAACCATTTTCCTCATTTCAAATAAGTAAAATCATTCATTAACTAAAGAGTGATATCATTGTAAGCAGAATTTATGACAAGGAATATCACCTCTGCCGCATTGGTAGAACGCTTTTCCAAAAATACATACTACCAATAATTGCTATACTACATCCATAGAAGGACTGTATTTTCTCATTGTAGTATTCTTTTGCCAGTGTGGTTTTTCCACACCCACCCATACCTTTGATACCCACAATATTTACATTTTGAGAAGATTCCAATACACTTCTTTTAAAGTTTCGTAAGGTTTCATCAAGATCCACAAGATGTTTGGCCACCACAAATGGAGTCTTTTTAGAGTGATTTTGTGCATAATTATAAAATTTTTCAGCATTCCTTCATCATCACTATACAATTTTTTTTTTTCAAAAAAACTCATCCAAATCAGTTACTCTAATAATAAATCTTAATATTCAAATATTATTGTGAAGAAATTGGAAAAATGGAACTACTTTCCTAATTTCAATTCCACAGTTGATGATAATTTTGTAAAGCCAATTCTCAGTAGAATACATGAAAAATTCTTGTGGACTGATCAACCCCATCTTATTACTAAGGAAACAATTACTAGTTGTTACCAAACTCTATGATACCGAACCATTATTTGTGTTGAAAATAGTGAAGAATGAGGTTGTGATGGAACTCACATGTGCTGCATTTGATAGGAGAGAACTTACTACAAAGCATATCACTAATCCTCCAGTGAAGTATGCTGCTATAATGATTAGGCATAAAATTTACTTCACCAACAAACAGAACTTTGTATCTGCTACAACTATTTACATTGGTTTTGATATGGTATTCAATAATGGGTATGTGCAGGATCATCATGGAAAAAATAGGCCCTTAAGTGGCAAAAAAAATAGAAAAATCAAAGTTAGGAAACTTGACGTAAAATTTTAAATAAGTTATCTATATTATTTCAAAAATATGTAAGAATAGAATCTGTAGAAAATTGAATGTAGTTTCCAAACTATACTAGGGATTTGTTTTAAATCTAGTTAATTGAAAATTTGAAATTTCAATGTAGTAGTACTTAAATTTCGAGAAAAAAATGAGTAGGTGTTTGTATGACCACCCTAACAACAATAAAATGATAATATTTTTTTATAATATTTTAGATATAAGTAGAGGACTCATGTC
>VDFB02049217.1:142754373-143027439 GCA_007258455.2 Sequoia sempervirens
ACTTGCCTATTTCGTCGCACATTCGACGAACTTTTGGTGTTCTTTCGACGCTACTGCCTTTTCTATTGTACCACATTTTTCATACATGTCTACCAAAAAAAATTTATCAAACACTCAATTTGAGAATACAGATGATTTTAAGCTCTATTGAATGAATTTACATTTGACATTAGTTTGTTTTTTGAACTCCTATAATGAAGTGGGAAGCTGATTTTTATTTCAAAAGAAATTAAAATTAGTGAAAAATGGTATGAGAAGCATTGCATAATATTTTTTGAGAAGAATTTTTTGAAAATACGCCTCAAAGAATTGTGGTCGCATAGACAAGGAAGAAAAGATGAAAAAAGAAGCTTGTGACAATCTTATGGCATTGATTCTTTTGATTGATTAAAAACTTCAAACGAATAGATACAACTTAATGAAATATATGTCATGTTATAGTGTTCATTCAAAAGTAATATAATCATCTTGATAAAAATTAATGTCACTCAATGTTCATTCAAGATTAATAACATGTAAAAGGTATAAAATCATCTTGAATAATAATCACTATCTTTCAACCATAGGGGTTTGATGCAACCTTCAAACAAAGTCCTTACAACTGAACAAGATACATGTTCATTAGATTATTCATGTGAAATCTATACAATAATCATAATCAACAATTAGAACATCACTCAACCATGATGCAACCATTAAACAAACCAAATGAGTGTGATACTACCATTAAACAAACCAAATACAACTCCATGACATCTCTAACGAATTGCAATTTTCTAAACCTTCTACTTTCCTAAGCTTCCCACACTTCCGCATATGCAGAGACTGTAGCTTGACCAGACCACAATTAAGTCTTATGCTTCGCAGATTTGAACATTTGATCACCTTAACCGTCTTAACTGATATTGGCAAGCTATCGATCTCTACTATTTCGTGATTTTCTTCAAGAAATAATAGATCCAGACTGGGGCAACATTGAGGAGAAATTGATATCCTAGACACTTTATAGTAATCTAATAACAAATTTTTGAGGCTGCGCAATGAAGGAGAAAAGCACCCCGGTTGGATAATAAATTATGTGGGTCCGGCGCAACGGTCGATAGACAGAAAATAAAGGCTAGTAAGTTGCACAAGTGTTTTCGATGGATTCATCAACCCACTGCATTCTCTCAGCTCTAGAATCCTAAGATTTGTCAAGTCGCCGCAATTTTATCTTATCACATCCAATGAACTTGAGGCGCTCCAGAGATTGGAGACGGCAAAACTTTTCCGGTAGGCCTTCGATAGGAGCTCCTTCAGAGTCAGGATATCTCTCTTAAATGCTGTAGAAATCCTATTGACCTTGGAAATTTTAGAAATTTTCCAGCATGAATGATTTTCAACACTCTCAACAGCACAGGAGGCTACAGCCACGTTCCTTTTTTTTATTAGGCAAAACCGTTCAACAATTATAAGAGATTTTAAGGTATGGTTGCATAAATAACAACAAAGAGAAGAAGATACATACATTGGCAGTCTCACTCCACGGTTCTTCTAATTTAGAAGCCTCACAAAGCTCTAAAACTATCAACTTCTTCAATGAAATCCATAACGGAAGAGCTGTATGCGGAAAGTTGCCCCATCGCAGCGAGACAAGGCCTTCTGATAGTGTTGCTAATTCTTCTGTAAAATAATTGTTTTCAACATCCAGGATTCTTAAACCACGTTTCCACTTAAACCTTCTACCCGATTCTCTGACAAATTCCACAAATTATTCATAAAACTCATCTATTTGGGATTTAATTCCCCGAATCAGCACGCTTCCCTAAATTGAGAAAAATTAAAAGATCAACGAGCTTATAAAACAATTAATTTATGAGAATTTACTTATTGAAATGTTGGATAGCATTAAAACATGAAATTACACTCACCTTCCCCTGTTTCTCAATAATGTGCACAATTTGTTGTGGTGACCAAAGGTGGCACGGTGACCTTGTCTTTTAAATGTCCCTTCCCAAATCTCTCACCAGCTCATGCATTCTTAGGCAGTTTTTCTCATCTACCTCAACCAAACACTTGCAAACTACACTCCCCACTCCATTTGGACTCATCCCACAAGATATATCTACAAATGTATCCTTCTCTTCTTCCTCATCTAGTGCATCAAAGCTCACTTTCAATATGCTTTTAATGTCTTTGGGCAATGATCTTGAGACCTTTTTTAATTGAGAATTTCAATTATCCTTCGACTTTCCATGCACAAGTCCTCCTAATACCTTGAGGGATAATTGCAATCCTTGGCAGAATTTTTAAAAACTATTAACAAGACATTCAAATCCATTTATTGGAGATAGTTGTAGGAAAGCATGCCAGCAAAATAGTTCCATGGCGTGTTCAGAATTTAATTCTTTCATCTTGTAAATAGAATTATAAGGGATCCTCGAAGATGTGAGAATGTGTGAATCTCAACTTGTGATCACAATAATACTATCTTGTCCAAGATTATCTTTTATTAGCAAGAGGGATTCTAATTGATCTAGATGATCTACATCATCCAAGATAATAAATACCTGAACAGATCTAAAATACTTTGCTAAGATCACTTTTCCTTCAACATTATCAAATGATATCTTTCGAGCCACCAAGGTCTTGGGACAATTTTTTCTACTTTTCATACAAATTTTTAGTTGGTACATCTCAATCATTGCAAAGAAAACTACATCGATAGAAGCACTATATTTTCTCATTATAGTATTATTTTGCCAATGTAGTTTTTCCACACCCACCCATCCCTATGATCCCCACAATTTTCACATTTTGATAAGATTCCAATATAATTCTTTTAAAGTCTTGTAAGGTTTCATCAAGACCCATAGGTTGTTTGACAACCACAAATGGAGTCTTTTTATAGTGCTTTTGTACATAATCTACAATAGTCTTCAACATTCCTTCATCACTACACAAAAAAAAACATTTTTGAAAAAACACTCTCAAATTAGTTTTCTCTAAAAACAAATGTTAAATTAATATATAACTTATTTAACATATTTTTAACTAACAGACAAATATCAATTATTCGTATCAAGTGAAAGAATGTGATTAAAAATAAAAATAATGACATGTTTCGCATACAAGTAATGCTTTGTGCCCTTTAAAAATAAAATTGAAAAGCACAAGGTAAAGAAATAAACAAATTTATATGTTAAGGAAAGGAGAGGCTTTACAAAATCAAAATAGTTTAACCAATTTGGAGAACAATCTCACCAACCCATTTCATTTAACCTACTCTAATACCATGTTAATTTTCAAAGAACTACACACCAATAATATTATTTTGTATTCTATATCACATCATGTTTAATACTCATTACACACTTATATAGGAGTTTAATCTCCTACATTTTAATAACCACTTCTTGATTATAAGAGTTATTTTAACAACTCAAATGCAATCCCAACCAATTATTCTTCTCCTAGAAAAGCTATAGGAGTTGTTAATTCTCTAAAACTTAACAAACATTATTATTCTAATCCGTGTGAACACTACCATGAATTCCTAAAACTTTTATGTTTTAAAATCCCTCCCATATAAGGTAGCAACTATCGTAGTCATTTCAAACAATGAATCATCTCTCCTCTTTCATCCTTCATTCCCATCAAAAATTGGAAAATCAATGAATATCTTCCCTTCTAGTATTATCTCAAAACTCCTTTAAAACTTCTATGTATTGCTCATCATCATAGCAATACAAAGTCTATTACTATAATAGAAACAACAATGGTGTATTGAATAACAAGATTCATTTTAAGATAAACAATAAGATGAACAAAAGTACTTAGTCAAATTGAGACACCTTCAATGAAAAACACGTATGTGTACAAAAGGAATTTGCACAAACATATTGCCTTCACATGTCTTGTTCCTTTAGTGAGCACAACAATAGTGATCTAAAATAAATAAGTTAATTATTAAATAAAAAAGACTTCTACATAAATTGGTAAAGAGGATTAAGCATGATGAATAAGACTTTGTAGATCATCTTATGATGAAATAGAAGAAGTTAGTATTTACCATGCTTAGGAAATGCAACACTTATGTCATTAGACAAGTTCAGATTAATTGCATAAATGTATAGATATTCTGCAATTATTATTGATACCAAAGAACTCAATCCTCTTACAACTCTAACATAGATAACCATACTTTTATAAAAAAAAATATTACATCTATATTATCACATATTCAATACCAGTGACTTAATTGAACACATAACTTAAATATTCTTCAATGAAAAACAATTTGATTTCATATATTTATACACAATAAAATTTATAATTTTTAAAATCTAATTATAAATTTATTATTGAGCCTCACAAATATCTCCTAGTTTTCCCAAATGTTGCACTAATTCAAGGAAAGCATCCACAACCGTATTTTCCTCACCCGTCGCTAATATTCCCATCTCTACCAAATCATCTTCCAACTTGCCTGTGTATCCACGTAGAGAGAACTCAACTTTACTTCTCGTGAGGGAAGATGGAGTGAAAACACCCATCCATACCCATTTTCCTTGTTCCAAAAGCGTAAGGGGGGGGATTTATTGACAAGTGTAACAATTTTCCTTGTTTCAAAAGCGTAAGGGGATTTCTTGACTTAACACAAGGCAAGTGTAGAGTGAATTCACGCAGAGGGGAATTTAGAACAAGGCATATCATCGCTGCCGCGTTGGCAGAACGCTCTTCCGAAAAGACATACTGCCAAGAATAGCGAGACACCTTCTGCCGGCGGAACGAGTGAACCAAAGCCAGAGCAGGAAAGGTTAAAGACTTCACAGTCGCCTCCACGCCAGGCACTGCCGTTCTGCATATTATACATTTGGATGGCCATTTCTGCCACAAATTATAAGCTCAATTATAATCAACCGCTAAACACTTATATTACAGAATAATTAAACTCAATTATCTAGAAAATAATATTACCTCTCTATTTAAAGATTGAAGGCAAGGTTCAAATGCTGACATTCTCAAACTCTCTATATATGCTGATCTGAGGTTTACACTCCTCAAACTCTCCGTATCCTTCAGACTTTGTATTAGTTGCAGCTTCTCACAAGAATGTACCCTAAACGTCTCTAACGAACTGCAATTTTCTAGTCCTCTTATTTTCATAAGCTCCCCACACTCCACCACATCCAGAGAATATAGCTTGACCAGATCACAATTAGTAAGGCTTATGCTTTGCAGATTTGAACATTTGATAACCTTAACCGTCTTGACTGATATTGGCAAGCTATCGATCACTACTAATTCGTCATTTCCTGCAATTTCTAGGCTTTCCAGACTGGGGCAACATTGAGGAGAGATTGATATCCTAGACACATCACAGACAATTAAAGCTAAAGATCTGAGCCTGCACAATGAAGAAGAAAAGCACCCCGACTGGATAAACAGTTCTGTGGGCCAGGTGCAACGGTAAATATAAAGCCTAGTAAGATGCGGAAGTGTTTCCGACGGGATCATCAACCCACTGCATTCACTTAAATGTAGATTCTGCAGATTTGTTAAATTGCCAAACTTGCTAGGCAGTGATTTGAGCTTATGACATTTCAGTAAGATGAGGCTCTTCAGTGATTCAAGGCGGCCAAACTCGTCGGGTAGACCTGTGATCCCACTGCATTCACTCAAATGTAGACTCTGCAGATTTGTTAAATCGCCAAACTTGCTAGGCAGCGATTCGATCCCACTATTTTCACTCAAATGTAGACTCTGCAGATTTGTTAAATCACCAAACTTGCTAGGCAGCGATTTGAGCTTATGACATTTCAGTAAGGTGAGGCTCTTCAGTGATTCAAGGCGGCCAAACTCTTCTGGCAGACCTTCGATCCCACTGCATTCTTCCAAACGTAGAGTCTGCAGATTTGTCAAATCGCCGAACCTGCTAGGCAGCGATTTGAGCTTATGACATCCACGTAATTCGAGGCACTCCAGCGATTGGAGGCGGCCAAACTCTTCGGGTAGAACTTCGATAGGAGCTCCATTGGAATCAAAGGATATTTTTTTCAAATCCTTTAGAAATCCTATTGACTTTGGAAATCTCAGGAAACTTTCAGCATGAATGATTTTCAGCTCTCTCAACTGCACAGGAAGCTGCAGCCACGTTCCTTTTTTTATTAGGCAAGACCGTTCAACAACTATAAGAAAGTTTAAGGTATGACTGCATAAATAATAGTAAAGAAAAGGAAGATACTTACATCGGCACTGTCGTTCCACAGTTCTTCTAATTTGGAAGCCTCACGAAGCTCTAAAAATCTCAACTTCTTCAGCGAAATCCATGACTGAAGTGCTGTATGCGGAAAGTTGACCCATCGCAGCCAGACAAGGCCTCCTGATAGTGCTGCTAATTCTTCTGTAAAATAACTGTTTTCAACATCCAGGATTTTAAAACCCCGCTTCTGCCTAAACCTTCTACTTGATCCTCTCACAAAGTCCACAAAGTCTTCATAAAACTCATCTGTTTGGGCTTTAATTCCCCGAATCAGCACGCTTGCCTAAATGAAAAAAATAAATAACCAGTGAACTTATAAAACAATTGAAGTACGAACATTTACTTATTGAAATATTGGATGCAATTAAAAACATGATATTAAACTCACCTCCCCCTGTTTCTCAATGTGGGCAATTTGCTCCGATGACCAAATGCGATACGGTGACCATGTCTTTGAAATGTCCCTTCCCAAATCTCTCAGCAGATCATGCATTCTTAAGCAGTTTCTCTCATCTACTTCAACCAAACATTTATCCACAAGTGTTTCCAATCTACACTCGCCACTCCACTTGGACTCATCCCACTCTGTGATGGCCAAATGTTTTTCTGTTCCTATGAAGAAACAAGATATATCTAAAAATATCTCCTTCTCTTCTTCCTCATCTAGTGCATCAAAGCTCACTTTTAATATGCTTTTAATATCTTTGGGCAATGATTTGGACACCACCTCTAATTGAGAAACCCAATAAACCTTCGACTTTCCACGCACAAGGCCTCCTAATACCTTAAGAGCTAATGGCAATCCTTGGCAGAATTTTAAAAAGCTTTTAACAAGATATTCAAATCCATCCTTTGGAGACGGTTGCTGGAAAGCATGCCAGCAAAATAGTTCCATGGCATGTTCAGAATTTAATTCTTTCATTTTGTAAATAGAATCAGAAGGGATCCCCCATGATGTAAGAATGTGTGAATTGCGACTTGTAATTACAATCACACTACCTTGTTTAAGGCTATCTTTTATTGGCAAAAGAGATTCCAATTGATCTAAACGATCTACATCATCTAAGACAATAAATACCTGAACAGATCCCAAATACTTTGCTAAGATTGCTTTTCCTTTTTCTATATTATCAAATGATATATCTTTTGAGCCACCTAGGTCTTGGAATATCTCTTTTTGCTTTTCATACAAATTTTTAGTTAGCACATCTGGATCATTGCAAACAAAACTACATCTATAAAAGGCCGGTAAGTTCTCGTTGTAGCATTTTTTGGCCAATGTAGTTTTTCCACACCCACCCATACCTGTGATCCCCACAATTTTTGCATTTTGAGAAGATTCCAATACACTTCTTTTAAAGTCTTGAAAGGTTTCATCAAGACCCACATAAGGTTTGTCCACCACAAATGGAATCTTTTTAGAGCACTTTTGTACATAATTCACAATAGTCTTCAACATTCCTTCATCACTATACAAAAAAATATTTTCGAAAAAATTCATCCAAATTAGTTTTCTCTAAAAACAAATTTTAAATCAATATAACTTATTTAACATATCTTTAAGTAAAATATCAATTATTCATGAAAGGTGAAATAATGTGACTAAAAATAAAAATAATGACATTTTCTCCATAAAAGCAAAGTTTTATGTCCTTTGAAATAAAATTGAAATAGACAAGGTAAATAAATAAAAAACTTGTATATCTTAAAGAAATGAGAGTATTTATTTATTGTGCCCCCACATATTTGGATTGTCCCACTCGAAGTGGCACCATATGCCACTTAGGAAATTTAGAGTGGAATTATGTTTAATGGAAGTTTCTAGATGCAACAATGATAACTTGTAAGATATGAAAGAGTTGCTAGAATGGAAATACCATATAGAAATGGGGATTTAGGTGTGAACTAGGAGAAAATCATGAATGACTTAATTCTCATAAGAATGTTACCATAAAAAGTGCATAAATCAAAGATGGAGTGTTCAAGTTGGTAGAAGTGGTTTCTATTTGATCATTAGTTAACTAAGAATGATTTTGGGCATTGGATTTTGTACTAGATTTGGGTGCCTAATTTAACTTGGATGGTTTTAGAAACCATTTGTAAATTGTGATTTGTGTTTTTTCTTGTTTTGGCTTTATATTGGATGCATTGGGATGAAGGTTTTATCATATGTATTTGTAGATATTATTATGTCATCAATTTTTTTAAAATAGATTAATGTACCATTCTCTCCTAAAGGCTTGGGTTTATGACTGTTTTGTAAACATTATAGGTGCTATGAATAAAATTGGATATATTTGTTGAATTTTATTTGCATCTTTATGAATGCAATACATGTGTTATATTTGTTTCTTAAGTTGTCAAATTTTAGTCTTTCTATTTTATCTTTCCTCATAGATTATTGTAGAATGCATTTATGTCATCTTTCTTCCTTTCATTTAGTATCAAATTCTAATCAACTTAGATCCTAAGTGTTAAGAAAAATGATTTTTTGAACTAATCTTGGTTCAAGTGGTACTTTCATGGACAAAGGTAATATTTGTTTAAGGAAAGACAACAAGCTCAACATGATTAGAGAGGAAAAATTCAACAACACTAATTTTGAATTATTACAAGTTAAAATGGAGGACTTTCTTATAGATCAAGATATGTGGGTTTTAGTCTATAGAAATAAAACTGCAACTGTGCAACAAGATGGTTGGGCTATGTTGGATAGAAAAGCCAAAAGCTTGATAAGACTATTTAGAGGATTCAATGCTCTTGAATGTTTTGAGAGAACCTAGACAATAGAAACCATTTGGAAAAAGGTGGAAAATCTATAACAAGACAAATAATTGGTGAACAAAATTTTTCTATAGAAAAAGCTCCATTCCTTGAAGATGGACGATGCTGACTCTATTTTACCATTATTGTAGAGTTGAGATCCACTAATGTTACTATGAATGATAAACATCAAATTATTGCTCTATTATATTCTTTATTTTATTTTTTGAACAATCCATTTATGGCCATTGGTAGCATTGCCACTGATCTAATGCTTGAAGAGGTGGCAAGTTCTCATCTTTTTGAGGAGATAAGACAACAAACATTTGAGTTACCAAAGATGTATTGGTTGTCCATAGAAGGTCAAAATAAATTAAAAAGTGCAAGAAATAGATCTAGAAATACAGATCTAGAGGTAGATCCAAGTCTTCTAGGAGATCAAAAGTCAAATGTTGGAATTGTGGAAGATCAACCACATCAAAAAAATCGCAATGACAAGAATAAGGAAAAAAGGATAATGGAGAATTAGATGATGATTAAAATTCCAAGACTTCTCTTGAGGTAATGTTGATGATGCATTTATTGTAATTCCAAATATGCAAGCATGTCAACATGCATGTATGATCAATTGTAGAACCTCTTTCTAAATGAAACCCCCATAAAGAGTGTTTTTCTAACTATGAGAGCTATGATGGTGGAATTTTTTACCTTAACACTACTGGTTGTGGGAGAATCAAAATCATATTCTTTCATACAAAAATCAAAGATATCATAGGATTTGTATACATCTTGGGTTTGGTACAAAACTTATTATGTGTCAATAAGATAATCGTGTAGGAGTATAGGTAGTCTTCAACAAGAATGGGTTCAAGATGGTTTCAAGAGCTATGGTGCTTGCAAAGGGAGTTTATAACTACTTTTTCCCTCATGCTAGCACATACATTCAATATAATAGTAAAATGGTGCTTGTACCATCTATTCTTATAGCAACAATTCATGTAGCATCTATATGTATAGTTTGGGTTCCTACACATTCTCTCACATTAAAGAGAAAGTCACTTATCATGATGACTTTGATTTTTAAAACTATAATATTATTAAATATAAATAATTTTTTTCATTTTGCACAATATCAATTAAAATGTTTTGAAGTTGTCACATTTTGAGTGTTTTATTATTATGGTAATTTTTACGCTGAAGGCGTATCCTTATTTGAAATGAAGGGAGCTTCATTTCACCATCAATGGCCTTGAGTGCCAGAGGAGGCATGCAAGATGATGAGATGGATCTCATCTGTTCATAAAAAAAAAATTGAAAAGGAGACATCGGGTAGCCCTAAAACGCTGATATTTCGAGATCTACTTTCGTTTCATGTGAATAGATTGAAGCAGCAAGTGAAAGGAGATGTAAATTCATCAGCATCGTCGAGAGCACGACACAATTTGTGCATAATCTTGAGGTAAGTCACTTGCATAATTTCAGTGAATTTTCTTTTTTTCGAATCTATACACGACTGCAAAACAATTTTGTTGTTATTTGTTAAATGAAGGGAAAGTTGTCTCACACTGGGAAAAACAACTTTCAGGAAATCGAAACATTCCTCACCCCATGCCTGAAAACAAACTGTAACTCACAAACGATATTTTCTTCTTAAATGGCTGCAACAATCTTGTTTTGAGCTCAAGAATCAAGTAACCCCAAAACCCTGATATTTTCAGATGCTTAATTAAGAGCGCATACAGAACTTGGGCACATCGACATGTAGTATCCCTCTGTTTCTTATGGTAGCATACTGTAGACAACAGTCCAAACTCCACAACATTTGCTACCATTTTCCCTGCCTGTGCAAAATGGGGGCTTTGGAACAGGGTATAGACATCCATCAAAGCATAAAGGATAAAGGAATTTTGTCAGATGTATTTGAATTGCCCTGGTAGACATGTATGCAAAATGTGGAAGCATAGACAAGGCACGTGAAGTGTTTGACAAGATGCCTCAAAGAGATGTGGTCGCGTGGACTGCAATGCTTGCAGGATATTCACAAAATGGATTTGTTGAAAAGGCTTTAGAAATTTCCAAGCAAATGCAATTGTCAGGTTGAAAGCCAAATTCCGCAACCTTTGCTAGCATCCTCCCTGCACATGCCAAAATGGGAGCTTTGGAAGAGTATGTACATTATAGTAGCAACTGCCCTAGTAGACATGCATGCAAAAAGTGGAAGCATTAACAAGGCACGTGAACTGTGGCGAGCCGTTGTACTGTATGCTTCAATTCTTAACCTGGCAGCTTAGACTGCCTCCACCTTAGATCCGAACCTCTTTTCTGCATCCGTCTCACAAGGCTTCAAGAATAGGTGGCTTTGCAATCATGGGCGGATTCAAACGCCTCTACATGAATTTCCTGCATCCCCTCCAGTCATATTCCCATCATAAGCTCTGCTCTTCATTGAATGAAGACGTCATTAGGTTATCTCTCTCACTGTTTTCAGTTGATTATTATGAAAGAAGGCTTGAATCTTTATAAACTAGTAATTTCTCTAATTTTAAGATTCATTCAAGCAATTCCGCAATAGCTCAGCCTGCAGATTCCTGCACAGATATGGTGGGAAAATCGATGATAGAGAATCAAAAGGGCATTTTTTTATATGAGACCTGCAGTGAAGTTTTTATGGAGATTTCTTTTGACATCTGGTCTGACATCTGGTCTGTAGATGGATTAGCTTATGCTAAATTGAATTGCAAATGAGAAGTTAGCTATTTAGGACATAAGTCCTATTTGTCTTCCTCCAAACAGTTTAGGTTTGCTGGTGCAAAGGAAAATTATAGAAACAACCTTTCAAAATCAGTTAAGAATTTTGTTTACAACAGTTTTTTAAGTTTTAAAATTTTGATATATTAAATTTATTGTTGAAGGCAATGCATTTTCATCATTATTGTTCTTTTTTCTTTATTTGGGTATTTCTGGTATGAATGATTTCACATTTCAAATTCAGCGACTCATTCAGAATTATGCTTCTCATATTATGGCATTAATTACTTATTTTCAGACAAATATTTTCCCTTTTAAATTTACTTTGTTGAAGATGATTCTGCATAATCTCATATGGGAAAAAATGGTGGGATTCGAACCACAGATCTGGTTTATGAATTAATTTACATCAATGCCATATCTTAAGCACAGCTCTCGTAAAGCAAAAGGGTGCAGACAGATAAGAATCAGATGTTGCGGTAAGAAGTTGTTGAGGCATTCGCTGTAATATTGGTTGGTATTACTATTGACTGTAATTTTGGCTGCTTCTTTTGTTTTTTATTATTGTTTGTAGTTATTTGGGTACGGATTGTATTATTCCTTTGTTGTTCTTTGTAGTTTAAAGACTTTGATTTTATTTTTAAATAATTTGTAATTGTGTATTCTTAAATCAATAAAAAATTGTTCAAGGTAGAATCTATAATTTTGTTCAAAAAATAGGTTTTATAAGTTCGCAGCCCTGTCTTGTAAATGAATGCTTCACTCTGTAGCTGCAAACCAGCTGAATTTGCAGTTGGGTAATAAGATTTGGCGACTTTCAGCTAAAAGACCAGTGAACAGAATAGACTGTCTCCAAAGGAAAGGATTAAAATCCAGAATACAAAACAACAGCAAACTCAAAGCAATCCTAGACACTTTGCAAAATGACCTTAACAAAAAAACAAGTTGGGGGACAGGGCATAAGGGCAATAAATTTATCTTCAAGAACTAAAACCTGGCAAGGCAATGAGACCCAACTCAAAAAATCAAATCTGAAATCAAGGAGCCTCTGCAGCCCAACTGCCACAGAATGCTTAAAACAAAATTTGAGACAAAGTTTACACGAGTTCTGTGTAGTTGAATAACTGAGATATATGCCTCTTAGAAAATGGAGGCACGGTATATTTAGGTAGAAAGATTTTACAGAGGGCATTTTCAGGGAGGTGTATGTTATTGAAGTTTTTATTTGTTTTTATTGCAGATAAATAGTAATATAGATTAGACAATAGATGTGGTGCATAAATAAGGTAAATCAATTTTGAATTCAAGGGAAATCTATGTATAATGATACAATTTTATTTTCTTGGTCACAAACGATGTTGGAAAGAATAAACATCTGGTTAGAAAAGAAAAAAGAGAGCTGTGTGATTCGAAACAATAAAGACATCCACAACAACTATATAATGTAATAACATAAATTTGTATATAAATATACTGGATTATGTAATATTCAAATTCATTATTTTTATACTTTTACTTTCCTATCGGCAATGGTTGTGCAATGAGCTAAAGGACCATACTATTGAGGTTGATATTTCTGATTCCAGGACTAGTCTTTCACAGGTTAATCACCAGTCTCATCTTGCAGGAAATTAGATGATTAAATCTGATGTTTAGGTCCATACACACTGGTTAGAAACTTTTGAGGAGAACCACCACGCAGGATTAAATTATCTTCGATTGAAAGGTATAGATGGTGGACTGGATTCTGATTAATGCCCTGCTCTTCCTCAATCAAAATCTAATACATGTTCTGAATTATTTGTGTCAGATTCCTCAAGTAGTTAAGTTGTTTGTCAGCTATCGAGGGCCCAGTATGAAACCCCTCAAATTTCTGAACACAATAAAAGAGAGGAGATTAGGTTGCCTAAACGGGATTGTTTGCCACACTAGAAGTCTGACGGAGCTGTGGA
Organism: Sequoia sempervirens; assembly: GCA_007258455.2. Taxonomy (NCBI): domain Eukaryota; kingdom Viridiplantae; phylum Streptophyta; class Pinopsida; order Cupressales; family Cupressaceae; genus Sequoia; species Sequoia sempervirens. The sequence goes on from VDFB02049217.1 coordinate 142,768,081, forward strand.
AGTCTTAGCTGCTGCAGGTTGCATTGCTCATATTATGCCTTACGCAATATGTTATAAGCACAGCAAGATGCTCCATCAAAAGGAGATAAGAGGTGAGGTACCTAATTCTCTTTATCCATTTCTTTGCATAAAGGATTTTGTATTTTGATCTAGAAACTCAAATTTGACCTAATTCTCTTTATCCATTTCTTTGCATAAAGGATTTTGTATTTTGATCTAGAAACTCAAATTTTCTTCAAAATTGATACAATTTCTTAGAATCTTCAACAGAACTAGTGGTGAGATGAATTCAAAGATAAATCGTTCCAATGGTGAAGTCTGTCAAGCTGAGAGTTGCTGAATGGTTGGTTTCTTAGTTCTTTCATTTATTGCTATATCAATATCATTGTATTTTCACCCAGAAAAAACATACACGGTACGTTAATTAATACTTCTTCTATTAACAAGCATTCTCCACATACCGGTCAGCACTGCTAGCTAAAGTTAATGGGACATCTATACCAAGTGCATTTAACCATAAGAAGATTAAGCCTACATTGCCTAGACCTCTTCGATTGAGAACTGCGGTATGCAAAAGTTCCTTTTTTAAGACAAAGCAATTTTGGAATTTTCCCACTACTTGGCATAGAAACCTACAATTTGTGTGGCCTTTCTTGCAGGAAAGAGGACAACTAGGAGGCAGGTCTCAATAAAAAAGCACAATAATTTGCAAAGGAAAATGAAACCTCAGCTATGAGCATGAAGGGAAAAAGGGCAAACAAAGCATAGGTGAGCCCTTTTCCTTGGTAAGTTAAATCCACATTGTACGTAGCTTAAACTTAGTGTAGTTGCGAGCAGAAGACTGTTGTGATTAAATATTAAAAACCACTGATGTTTTGGCCTAGATTAAAGCTCCTTATTTAGATAACTCTGTATGGTAAATAAGATGTTGAGAGTGTCAAGGCTAATGAGATTAATAAGAGGTCTTTCCTGAAGCTTTTTTCTACTACTTATGGGCTGTGGAAACCTTAACTCTTTAATCTAATTGTTTTTTAAATTATTTTCCATAACAGGGGAACCGATCACAGATTGATCTACTAAAGCGGGGGAATGCTGAAAATCCTAAACCTGCAAGTGTTTCATGTAAAGCAGCGTTTGAGGGCTTCATTATGAAGGGTTTCTTTTTATATTGATCACTAACACAGCCCTGTTTTAATTGAATTTTTTTCTGATATGGCAGCATGAAGGGAAACCTAAATCCAGACTCAGGCATACGAAAACTGTCAAAGCAAAAATAGTAACCGATTCTTATACTCAATGTTGCCTTATCTATCAAATAACTAATGTGCTGAAAATGAAGATTGAAATGTTGATATAATTCAATCTTCAGTTGGAAGACAACGAAGAAGAAGTTAAAAAGTACTCCAGAGGAGCCACTACATCATTGACCTCTTGTTCACATGCCAAACTTTTTGAAACCACCTTTTAAACCTATGAGGTCTTTCTCTTTCTCATTCTTTTCATTCCAAAGCTTCTAGAGTTTGTGTTAGTTGTTAATGTTTACCTCCTCTCCTGTACTGATATAAACTTTCAAGCAAATGCAATTGGCAGGTGTAAAGCCAAATTCCACAACCTTCGCCAGTATACTCCCTGCCTGTGCCAAAATGGGAGCTTCGGAACAGGGTATGGACATCCATCAAAGCATCATAGAAGCAAGAATTTTTTCAGATATTATGGTTGGAAATGCTCTGGTAGACATGTATGCAAAATGCGGGAGCATAGAAAAGGCACGTGAACTATTTGACAAAATGCCTCAAAGAGAGGTTATATCATGGAATGCAATGATTGCAGGATATGCACAAAATGGATTTTTTTAAAGCTTTAGAAACTTTCAAGCAAATGCAATTGGCAGGCGTAAAGCTAGACTCCACAACATTTTCCAGCATTCTCCCTGCCTGTGCAAGATAGGCTAGCAAGGGCGCAGGTCTGGATAGAGTTGTATGAGGTTTTTTTGTAGGTTGCTTATGGTTATGGTTAAGTATTATCTATATAAAGTGCAATTGTCATCTCTTGTTTAATTTGAAAAAGAGTTGCATGCCTTAAATCGGCTCATTTGATAGAATGCCTCAAACAAATGTTGCCCCATGACCTGCCATAATTGCACAATATGAAGTTTGTTAAAAAAAAATCTACAAACTTCCAAGAAAATGCAATTTTTTTGACTGTTGGTGTGTTGTGTATTTTGAATAATTTCCACCTCTTTATTTTAACTCCTGGTGGATGATGATGCTAACGACATCACATTTGACAGTTAAATTAATCAAAGATTCCAAACATTTAAACTGCATATCACTAATGCCAGACCTAACAAGGGAAATTTATAAAGACAAATAAGCAAAATCAAACAAAATGGACCCATGCATGTAGATATTTATGGTTAAGGAGCTTGATTATTTTCCTTATTCAAAGTTTTTGTTTCAATCATGTTTGAATCCTCATAAATGGATAACCAAAAAAAAATCCCAATTTGACCTTCCACACCTCTTCAAGTACCCATTGCACACCAAGGTGCGATTGCTAGCTTAAGTTCTTGGCATAAATTTTCTAACCTGTCATATGTGAGAATAAGATAAGTTCAATATAATAATTCAAAGATAACATTTGAAAATATTTAATAGTGTTAGAAGTTGAAAATTGCATGCTATTCCCTTTTCCCTTATGTTTTCAGTCAACTTCTATTGGAATGTTTTATATATTGACAAGTTTACAACTAGCATATCCTTGGGTGAATTTGGTTCAAGATAGTATCACCTTCAAATCCTATTATCATAGTTTATCTCTTGGTCATGATTCTCAAATTTACCATTCACTACCTTGATTCAAATCCATGAGTGTAAAAGGGATCCAAGTGATCTTTGAAGTTGTGGACCCAACCCATCAAATTTTGAAATTCAAAATGAACCTATATCAATTTATTCTTCCAATCATTCTAGCACAATTTTAAGTGGACTTTTATGCTACCTTGTATTTAAAGACATTTTTTTCATTTTGAAATCACCTAAAAAAACATTTCAAATCAGATTTCAATAATAATAAATCTTCCCAATTTAAGTTAAAAAGAAGATTTTCCATTCTATAGAACTACCTATATATCATAACATGTGATAAAATCATAAAAGGATAACAGTATTAGGTACTTACTCCTTGCTGTCGACAACGTAGCCTTTAAGATATGAAACCTTTTGCAGCGCCGACTTCCAATCCTCAAGCTTTTCTGAATGATATCTGTTCTTGGCTTCAAGCTTGGAAAATTCTTGAGCATACCTTCCTTTTATCCAACGGATATCATTGACATCAATATTGTAGAACACGGGAATGATTGTCTGACCAGTTTTGAGCATAAGCGACAACTCTTCCAGACACCAAGTGGATTCTGCATATCTGGGTGAAAGGATAGCAATATGAAGGAAAGAAGTAGAGATGGCATGTTGTATTTCAGATGGTATGGAATCACCAAGGTCAAGCTCTGGTTCATCTAAGAAAACTTCAAGTCCCATGAGTTTGAGGGCACGGTAGATTGAGGCGGCCAGCGTTGTCTTGGTGTCAGGGCCACGATGGTTTATGAATACATCGTAGCGCACGCTTTTTGTCCGAGTTGAAGACGATGTAGACGCAGACGCAGACGGCGCCAGAATTTCAGCAAAGGCATTGGTAATCTGATTTCCCGTTGCCATGTAACTCGATCAAACGCAGGGTAAGACAGGGGTCGAAGAGATTAAAGTTGTCGAAATTTGTCCACAGGGATAGAAAGGAAAGAAAACAGGGGGCGAAGATAAAGTAGAAATTTCTCCAGAGGGGTAGAAAGGACGGAAGACGGGTGGGCACAGATTAAATTACTCCGGAGGGGTAGAAAGGACGGAAGACAGGTGGGCACAGATTTAACCACACAAATTTCTGTACGCGGTTTCGTTTGAGAGATGGGACTGGGAAGCACTTATTTACGCGGTTGTCCTAGAATGAAAAAATAACGGAGTTGGAAAGAAAACAGGGGGCGAAGATAAAGTAGAAATTTCTCCAGAGGGGTAGAAAGGACGGAAGACGGGTGGGCACAGATTAAATTTCTCCGGAGGGGTAGAAAGGACGGAAGACAGGTGGGCACAGATTTAACCACACAAATTTCTGTACGCGGTTTCGTTTGGGAGATGGGACTGGGAAGCACTTATTTACGCGGTTGTCCTAGAATGAAAAAATAACGGAGTTCGCTAATTTGTTTTGAGGCGTGGGACGTTTCTAACTGCGGACTGCTCTGACAGATGGGTGTACCAGCCATCCGTGCCATCAGATGCACATGGTTTAAAGTAGGAAACATCCCGTGAAAGATGAAAATATTAGGCTAGGCAGTGTCTACGGAGGCAACAATTTCTACGGGGGATGGATGCTACATCCATGCATCATAAACCAATCCGTCCCTGCTATGCTAACCGTCTGCCAGTGTCGTATATGTCTGTCAAGTTGTCAGAGAAATATGATATCTTGATTTTCTCGCCTTAAACTCCGTGTGTCCTTATTTTTATTTTTCTCAAGGTTCAGTATAGAGTATAAAATTTTAATGAAATAAGATTATATTTTAATTTTGTTTTTAATTAAATATTTATTTATTTATTTTTAATTTTCAATATTTAATCGCGAGAAAATCAAGATATCATATTTGTCTGACAACCTGACTAACATATAGCAGACGGTTAGCACAACAGGTACAGATTGGTTTATGATGCATGGATGTAGCATCCATCCCCGGTAGAAATTGTTGCCTCCATAGACACTGCCGTGTCTATGGAGGCAACAATTTCGGCAGTGTCTATGGAGACAACAATTTCTACCAGGGATGGATGCTACATCCATGCATCATAAACCAATCCGTACCTGTTGTGCTAACTGTCTGCCAGTGTCGTATATGTCAATCAGGTTGTCAGACAAATACGATATCTTGATTTTCTCGCCTTAAACTCTGTGTGACCTTATTTTTATTTTTCTCAAGATTCAATATAGAGTATAAAATTTTAATGAAATAAGATTATATTTTAATTTTGTTTTTAATTAAATATTTATTTATTTATTTTTAATTTTCAATATTTAATCGCGAGAAAATCAAGATATCATATTTGTTTGACAACCTGACTGACATATAGCAGACGGTTAGCACAACAGGTACGGATTGGTTTATGATGCATGGATGTAGCATCCATCCCCGGTAGAAATTGTTGCCTCCATAGACACTGCCCATAGACACTGCCCTGCACTTTCGGAGTAAGAAAGTATTTCTTGCTGTACACTGCAATCTTTATTTCTCATGATGGGATGTTTTCGGCTTCAAATCTATCTTTTCAGATTTGTGGGGGCCGCTTCCTGTAAGACTTAGCTTAATATTTTGGCAGTGTCTATGGAGGCAACAATTTCTACCAGGGATGGATGCTACATCCATGCATCATAAACCAATCCGTACCTGTTGTGCTAACTGTCTGCCAGTGTCGTATATGTCAGTCAGGTTGTCAGACAAATACGATATCTTGATTTTCTCGCCTTAAACTCCGTGTGTCCTTATTTTTATTTTTCTCAAGGTTCAGTATAGAGTATAAAATTTTAATGAAATAAGATTATATTTTAATTTTGTTTTAATTAAATATTTATTTACTTTATTTTTAATTTTCAATATTTAATGTGAAAATCAAGATATCATATTTGTCTAGAACCTTTGACATATAGCATTAGCCGCAGCAGTCAGATTGGTTTATGATGCATGGATGTAGCATCCATCCTGGTAGAAATTGTTGGCGTGTCTATGGAGGCAACAATTTCTCTGGGGATGGATGCTACATCCATGCATCATAAACCAATCGTACTGCTATGCTAACCATGCGCTATATGTCGATATTGTCAGACAAATATGATATCTTGATTTTCTCGCGATTAAATATTGAAAATTAAAAATAAATAAATAAATATTTAATTAAAAACAAAATTAAAATATAATCTTATTTCATTAAAATTTTATACTCTATACTAAACCTTGAGAAAAATAAAAAATAAGGACACACGGAGTTTAAGGCGAGAAAATCAAGATATCGTATTTGTCTGACAACCTGACTGACATATACGACACTGGCAGACGGTTAGCACAGCAGGGACGGATTGGTTTATGATGCATGGATGTAGCATCCATCTCTGATAGAAATTGTTGCCTCCATAGACACTGCCAAAATATTAAGCTAAGTCTTACAGGAAGCGGCCCCCACAAATCTGAAAAGATAGATTTGAAGCCGAAAACATCCCATCATGAGAAATAAAGATTGCAGTGTACAACAAGAAATACTTTCTTACTCCGAAAGTGCAGAGCAGAGAAAAAATCATGTAGGTACAGATTTTGGCAGCATTTAAAAGATTTCAGAGGAAATTGCCGGGACATTTTGAGGAAAAAGAATATTGGTATTTGAATCTCATAATGATCGATTATAATTATGAAGTATGATCTGAAAAAATCTTACACAGTTAAGGAAATATATGTGAAAATTATAAGTATTTAATATTAAATATTTAAGATTTTTTTTTAATTTGTATTGTATATAATTTATAATTATTTTTTATGTATATTGTAATAAATTAAGAAATTTATTTAATTATTTTTGTGATAAAAAATATGTATTATTTACTTATTATTAAAAATAATTTTTTTAATTATTATTTTGATCATATAAACATTAGTTGGTATGAGTTTTTCACAGTCTATGAAATTGTATGCAAGTTTTTTTGGATTCAATTGTGTATGTTTTTAGATCAATGTTTCAGATCACACTCGGTGATCCATCTGATGGATCACTGAGTGTGATCCGAAACATCGATCTAAAAACATACACAATTGAATCCAAAAAACTTGCATACACATATAAACATTTATAATTAGTTAAAAGTATTTTATAGTTTTGATCGTAATAATATTTTTATTGGCAAGATTAAATTACTTCAATATTATAGGATTAAGTAAGATAAAAAATTACAAAACAACAACATAAGTCTAATATATGACAATTACAAATCAATCTAGAAACCAAGATCACTTTGTGTAGGGGCACAACTTTTTTATTTTATATTTTTTACAAGGAGTTGTGCATAATCTACAAACATGGAGCAATCATGGCATAGACTAACCAATAATAGCAAAAAAAGAATATAATGCAATCAATACTCACCAATCAACTACATATTTATCAATTTTGGAACAACAAAAGAACAAGCTATGTTGGTACTAGGTCCAAACAAGGTTAGAAACAATAACACACAAGTGCTACAACAAAACCACTAGTAGCCAATCTTCATAACTCCTACCACAAAGGAGGAGCATCTTACGTCCCATACTAAGTAGCGATTGGAAACCTGAAGAGAATAGAATCAGTTGTCAAAATAATAACAAAACCTCATGAGGTAATGAAATCTAGAAGACATATGTGGAGAGTATTGGAATTGGTTTGAACTCCCACTACTATTTTTTTTGTTAGTATAAAAAGATTTTTGGAGTTTTTAGTTTGTAGATGAAGATGTGTTTAGATAATAAACAACCTAGTCAAGCCCACATATGTCACATGAAAGAGTCCCCATATCACACAGATGTAGTCATGAAATCTTATCTTAAATCTTTGATCCATCTCATACATTAGAGTTTAGTTAATTTTTCTAATTGCTTGGCATTTGTGCTAAGGCCTTTCAACAATACAAATAGTTTATAACGCTAGTCATATTTTAAACAACACATCATTTCCTTTAATTATTTAGGAAAAATATTCTTCCTGAGTGGGTTAATAAGCATTAGGCGTTGCATGGTGTCCAAATTGATGTTATTCAAAACCTTATCAAAGGGTTCTTTATTTTTTCTTTTCTTATCCCATTCTCAAGCATGGCATGTGGTGTGTCCATGCATCTCTAAATAAGTCTTTTAGTCATGAATGCATGATTTCACTATCTCGGATGAAAACACTTTATGTGCCAATTTGGCTTAAGTTCCTTGGTTTACCTATTCCTTATTGGAACTTTTTAACCACCAATGTTGCTTCCCTTAAGAAATTCATATGTTCTGACTCTAAAAGGTTTATCAAGATCATCCACAAAAGCATGTCTATGTTGAGATTGACTTGTCCAAATATTTAAAAGAATTTGTGGACGACTTCTTCACCAAGCATAGTGTGTTTTATACCTTAATTTATCCAATACTTCTTTCCAATGCTAACATCTTCAACATAAAATTAAGGATTTCCCTTTAGTGCCCCCTACATTCAAATCACCTCCTGGGGCCTATTGAGGTTCCTTCCTTAAAAACTAAGGAAAAATCGGACTATAATTATAAACTATAAAAACTAAGAATTTCAACTTCAAAAACTCCCAAACTAAAGCCCAACCCACTTTAGATCGCCTAGCTGCTAAGGTGCAAACCAAAGAAGGGTAAAGAGGTTATCCCATCTAGTGGTGATCCTTCTTCTAGGTTAATATTATCTTGAATGTCGTAGTCAACATTTGTTCTATCTCCTCAACCAGAAGCTATTGTTCATTCTCCCCTCTCCTAAGTACCTATGGTGTTCTCATATCCCACCTAGGAAATTAGAGGAGATATTACATTACAAAAAAGCATCAATTCCAATCATCTAGTTGGGTAGTTTTTCATTAGATGATTTTTTGTAAAATTTTATTTCTTCTCTCCAAGAGTTAGATTGTGATGAGATGCCTCTTGAATCCTATTAATGAATTTCATCTTTTGGAATGTTTGATATCTCACTAACATCCCTAATAAATATATAATGATCTGGATGTTCATTAAAAAATTTGGATCTAGACTTTCTTTGTTTACAAGAAGTCAATAGTTTTAGTTTTTAACCTTTTTCCTACTTGTGTTAAATTTGGCCAACCAACTCTATGTCTTGTAGAAATCATGACACTAGTTATGAAGGAGTTGTCACCTTCCTCTCTCTTAGGTGGCTTTAGCATGTTGTCGATCATAATTCTAACCCCACTAATTATGTGATATGGGTCCTCTTAAATGTCAATGATAATTCATTAGCATTATAAAGATTTATTATTTCAATCATGTTGTTGAGAGATCTCTTTTGAGGCAATATATTTTTGATTCATCGCCTATTGCAACTTGGGTCATGAGCAGGAAATTTAATATGGTTAAGATGACATATGATAAAGATGGTACATTGCCTTTACATTTGACAGCTAGAGAAAGGGAGGCATGGTATTGCATGTGTAATAAATTGAGTCATTTTAACCCCAATATGGGCTACTGCCATAATCATTCCCACTAGTATACATGTAACAACTTCTTGGTTGAACCTGATAGGGTATCATGCTATAATTTTTACATAATTTAATTTTTTTCTTTTACCAGCTCTATTTTCACTCTTAATGGAGCCTCTATTGAATGTCACTTTCTCAAACCACAATCCCATCACGTTCAAAATTCAATTGCAATTAAATATACCTTAGAGTTGTAAAACTCAATTCTTTTTAAATACTTCTTTGTTAAGTCATTAACCATTGTTAGACCACATCAAAAGAGTGTAGAACTTAGAAGCTCAAACCATTCAATCAATTGGATGGATTTATTGGTAGAATAGATCCATCAGGCTTACTTCCTGTTTCCTCCACATCTATGGATTCCAATTGTCCATCTTTTGGCATCATATATATGAGGTAAAAACCTCAAAGCTTCATCGGGTTATTGCAGCTCTTGAAGCCAAGCCCCTTTCTTCTACTTTGCAGGTCAAGGTGGCTAGTCTTTGCTATCAAAAGAAACTTTTTGATAACCATTTGAACAAAGGCACTCAAATAAAATCCAAATTCAATTGGCTTAAGGTTAGGGACAGAGCCTCCACAGAGTTCTTCCAAGTGCTTAGAGCACATCATACTTGACATGGTATCAAGCAAATCAAATATGGGTAGAACATTCTTAAAGAGATTCTAATATTCTTCAAGATTTTTTCAAACATCATGAGCATGTTTTCACAACTAATTAAATTCTCCTAAACATGACCTCACTTTACAAGAGTGCCTCAAGGTTTTTCCATGTCATCTTTCTTTTGCGATCAATTTATCTTCATTCCTAACCTTATAGAAGTTATCCATACCGTGGCCAATGACAAGGATCCTAGTTTTGATGTCTTCCCTTGTGAATTTTATAAGGCTCTTTGATATTGTGTAGGTGATGACCTACATAAAGTATATCTTGAAGCTTTCCATTCTAAATCATTAGTAAAGATTATCAATAAAGTGAATATCAAATACATACCTAAATCTAAAAACCCAAAGGATATTCATAATAGGAGGTCAATCACCTTACTCAATGTCTCTTATAAGGTCATGTCAAAGCTTTAGCTCTTAAGTTACATCATCTAATCCCTCAAATTATGAGGCCTAAGAAAATTGATCCATCAAATCCAAGTACATTTTAGACAATATGATTGTAGTTTGAGAAGGTATTGAATGGGCTAAGCACTCCCATTAGAAGGCTTTGTTTATCAAAATTATTTTTTTCAAGGCCTAAGACAACATAGAATAGCCTTTTATCCTAGCTATGTTATAGGTTTAAGGATCTGAGCCTCAGTTTGTTTAATTGGTTACCATGTTTTTTTGTAAATTCCTTTGTTTACATTTCTACCAATAGCTAATAATCCAATATCTTTGGGCCTTTTACCTATCCATTTGAAAAGGTTGTCCTTTGGCTCAAATTCTTTATGTTCTTATCATTGAGGAGTGATTTCTATATGAAAAATAAATTCCTTTTTATTTCAATTCTCTCCCAACTTGTGGAAGAGGATAATGAGAAGATTTCTTCCTAAAATGTCTAGATCTGTTTTTTCTTTCTTTAGATAATGGAGGAACACCTTAATTTTTCCTTCGATTTTTAGGGGAAAATGGACTTTATATTGAGGAATGGTTTTGTTAACAATATTTTTTCTTCTCCCAATGCCTCTTATTACATAAGTTTGATGTTTTACCTTTCACAAGTTTGGAATTTAATGCTCACCCCTACATGTCACATGAAAAAATTATGATGGTATTTTTTAAATGACTTTAACTTGATATTTTAGGAAAAATATAAATTGTCATTTTTTTTTAAAGAGCATCTATATTACAAAGGCCACAATATCTTTCACTTTCCAAATTTTAGAAATGATAGTTTGAGCATCTCTTAAAGAGGTAAAAATGCAATTCTAAAGCTACCCAAAAGAAGAAATGAAAATGGGTCTATAATAAAAAAAAATCTTTGTGACTAGATGGGTACAAAGTATAGAGTACAATGGGATGCATAGAGAAATGTAGTTATTATATTGTGGAGAAAATAGAGTTTTTTACCGAGTATTTTTGTTATCTTACATTTCAATAAACAATAAGTTTTAAATTCATATTTTAAAAGTATTCAAGATAATCTCGTTAAAAACATTATAAAAATAAAAATATATATTTATATTTCATCTTTTAAAATATCTTAAATTAATATGTATTTTTATACTAAATATTACATAATGATATATATTAATATTATAATATTATAATATATATATATATATATAATATTTATTATAGTTTATTAGTGATCTAAAGTGTCATATATATAATTATATAAAAATATAATAAGTCAAATTATACAATTTAATAAATTTTAAAATTGTAATATATGACCTAACATTGAAAAAAATATTCATGGACCATTAAATTAAAAGATTTAGCTTTGATATGTAAGTTTTCAATAATAGACTTGGTTGTTAGAAGGTAGGATTTGGAATGGTTTTCCTATCTCGCTTTCTTACCTTTGTGTTGGATGTTGTTTCCACTTGAAATGCAAGTTTTATATTTTTTTCTTTTTTAGCATTGGTTTGAAAGTGGGTGTTTTTAGTGCCTTAAAATTGTTATTTTTAGTAGTCTTTCTACACTTTACGACTACTATAAACCCCCCTTTCTCATTTGGATTAAACAACACACTCTAAGCTTTAACTTGCTTAGGTGGCTCATCTAAAATCACAATAATAAGAAGACCCTACTAGAGAAGCTAGTGTAATTTAGATGAGCCACCTAAACAAGTCAAATCTTAGAATGTGTTGTTTAAGTCTAGCCAATTTATAGCTACCTTTATTTTTTATTCTTTGCATTGATTTATTTTCTCTTTTTCCTTGCAAAACTTCACATCTCCATAATTGGTTGTATTTTGAACATTAAAAGACCAAAATAATATAGGTCCCATAATTTTCAACATGTTTGATGAGGATTGAAAGGATGGAAGACACAAGCGAAGAAATTAAAGTAGTAGAAATAATGTGTGGGAGGGTACAAGATTTAACCACATAAATTACTTGGTGGTTTCTTTTGAAAAATGTGAGTGGGAAGCACTTATTTGCATGGTTGTTATTTTCAAACATTAAATTTTAGAGGCTAAAATAAATAAATTTAAAAGAAAATTTCTATTTAAACATTCAGAATGAATTTCATTTTCTCAATGAACGTATCCCAAAGTAATCCATTGATCTAAAAAGTTGGTTTAAAGTGGAAAGCATCCTATGGAAGTTCTCAAAAGATAGATTTAAAGATGAAACATCTCATCATTACAAATGTATCGATATTGGTAGCATTAAAAAGATTCAAGAGGAAATCATTGAGACATTTTGAAAATAAGAATATTGGAATATGAATACTAATTATTTCATCATGATGATGGATGATGGATCATAAATCATGATCTGAAACATTGATGATGAAAAATATCACATAGTTAAATTCAAAAATATATCAAATCTATCATTATAGCCTATGAAAATACATGACTTTAAATGAATACTAAGTATCTAATACTAATGTTTAAAATTTTTTACAATTTGTATTGTATTAAACTTATAAAAAAAAAATCATATTCTATTAAAATTAAAAAAAAATTATTTAATTATTTTTGTGATAAGTAGTATGTTTTATTTATTATTATTAAAAAAATTAAAAATATAAATATTAATAATTATTTAGAAGTAGTTTTCAAGGCTAAATAACTTTAGTAGATATATTAAATATAATATACACACACACATATATATATTGTGGCAACGAAAAAAGTAAAAGTATCCCTTCTACTTTTCCTTGCTTGTTTGGGTCCTCCTTGTGAATTAGGCTTAATTGTGTCTTGATTTAGGGTTGCAATGTTTTTTACACGTTCACATTAGGTCTTGGGCCCTTGTGAACTAATGAATTTAAATGGTGCCTTATTCAAAGTGTTGTGAAGTGTTGTAACTCACTTTCACACTTTTCTAAGGTCTTATTAATTAATTACACCTAATAAACCTTTTTTAAACCTCAATCATGCCTTATTCAAAGTGTTGTAAAGTGTTGTAATACACTTTCACACTTTTCTAGGCTTGTCATAAATAATTGGGATTTCTTATGCTTTAATTGGCCATATTTTGCATCCACAAGCCTCATTTATTGCATCTTTTCAAGGATAATCCCGACACAAATCATTATCCAATCATAATTCAGGTGTTTCAAGCTTGAATGGCCCATATTTAGTGATTTGGGACTCATTCACCACCTTGGGAAAATGAGCCCCACCTAGATTTTTGGGTCTCAAACCTGGTTTTACACATTTCTAAGCATTTTTTAAAATGGTCCCAAAATTTAGGCCCAGTGGGACTCATTCGCCACCTTGAGAAAATGAGTCCCATGTGGCTCAAAATCAAAATTAATTCAAAATTTTGGCAGGATTTTATCCTCCTAAATCTGATGTCAGCTTGTAGTGTTGTAATTTTGGGAATTATTGCATAATTAAGTATAAATACAAGTTTCTTTCACTCATTTTCACCTAACAAGCAATCAAGTGACCTGGCAAGTTGAATGAGCATTCTTATAGCAAGTTTGAGTTCACAAGAGCATTCAAGTATCTTCAAGAGCAGATTATCAAGCTTTTTAGAGCAGCATTCAAGCATCAATCATCATGTCAAGGACTTCATGCATCATGTTGTTTTAGAGCTAACAATTGTGGTGTAGGATTTTGTGATTCAAGCAAGCATTTCATTCAAGATCTATCATATTCAAGCAAGATTCAAGGTCTACATCCATTGGAGCCATTGCATACATGTTTGTAGCATTTCATTACTAGGGTTTGGTGAGTTACAACATCATATTTTGTTCATTCATCATTCTCCATTCATATTTCATTCAATTTCAAGGTTTAATTACCAACAAGGGGTTTGAAAAAGGCAAACCCCTATTCACAAACCCCCACAACATTTTCCCCTCTCCTTTGTGTGTGATTTGCAAGTCTAGGTTGCAAATTTCCTAGGGAGAAAGATTGGGGAAAAAATTTCATATCATTCAAAGTTGTCAAAGTTGTCATCAAGCCTTGAACATTGGAGAAGACCTACAAGTTGCAAATCAAGGTTTCGTCCATTTGGAAATCAATCAAGAAGGATAGAGCAGACAAAAAAAAAAGGATCAAACTTTAAAGCTTTAGAAAAGCCTAACTAGACTGATTCGACACTTCTAGCGAATGAGTCCCAGTTCCAGTCAAAATTTAAATTTTTGCAGATTTGGATACCCTTTTGGCAGATTCTTGTTCCTACATAGTTTTCTAGAAACTAAACTGATTCACCCAGCTTAGCGAATGAGTCTTGCTCAACATTAAATTTGAATTTTTAGCATTTTAGAGCTCCTTCAAGTCATTTCTAGTTTCCCAGGTGCACATCTTCCTTCCTATAACTTTCTACATTGTTTCATTTACTTTTCTAGGTCATTTTGTAGTTCATTACATTGAATTAGGGTTTAGTGTTGTATTTTGCATTTCATTGTCTTTTCCAAGTCTAAACTTGGTGGTGAACCCCTTAATTGCTTACATTCATCCCCTAGGACATCCCTATTGCAATATCTCTTTCTCTTTTGCATTGAGATCTATAGGGTTATCCTTGAGTGGAATCATTGGAAGTGGGTGTGCTCTATGTTCTAAACCATATGATAACACTTAATAACCAAACCCATTTTAATCGGTTCCATTTTGGTGAACATGCATTTAGAGCATCATAATTCTGATTTGGAGTGCATCTTCATCCTAGATTTGGCTTGCATTTAACACTACATTAGGATTCACCACAGCAAAACAGGAAAATAGCGCCTAAAATAGCGTCGGATTTCAGTGTATTTCAATCCACGAATTGGGTGAGTTGGTCGGTGCTAAACTTAGTGCAAACAAGCATGGTCATCTCAATGCAAATAGGCATGGTCATCTCAGTGCCAACTTTTACGTTGACTTTTTGTGCCAAACGTAACGCCAAAGTTAGCGCTAGAAAATCACAACACCCCTGTTAGCGCCTAAAATAGCGCCAAAAATAGCAACTTTGTTAACGACTAAAATAGTGCTAGGAAATAGCGTCGGAAATAGAGCCTAAATTAGCACCCAATTAGGCTTTGATTTTGCGTCTATGTCTACTCCCATTTTTGCTTCTGATTTTTCTTCTAGTTTTGCCTCCAATTTTGCTTCCAATTTTGCTTCTAGTTTTGCTTCCCGTTTTGCTTCCAGTTTTTCTTCCAATTTTGCTTCCACATTTGCTTCTAGTTTTGCTTCCAATTTTTCTTCCAAGATTTCTTCTAGTTTGGCTTCCATTGTTGCTTCCTTTTTTGCTTCTAAAAATGCTTCTTGTTTTGCTTCCTTTTTTGCTTCTAAAAATGCTTCTTGTTTTGCTTCATTTTTTGCTTCTAAAAATGATTCTTGTTTTGCTTCCTTTTTTGCTTCTAAAAATGCTTCTTGTTTTGCTTCCTTTTATTAATTTAATATGTTTTATTTCAATTTAATTAGTTAAATATATTGTGCCTCTTAAATAACTCATGATTATAGACTAAGTAATTTAATTATTTAACTCATGATTAAATAACAAGACAATTATTTTTTTTGGCTTGGTAACACAAAATTTATGTATTGCTTTTAAAGATAAAAAAGTACATCTATTGTTCACTATCATTACCCACCAAAATTCCACAACAAACAATAAAAACCAAATGCACCTTAACATGTAGAGTAAAACATTAAATAAACTGTAGTTGTTTACCAGTAAAATCTTTACAAAAAAATTCACCATTAACAGTGTTCAGAGTTACATGCTTTAGTACAGCAAAAGTGGGGGGAGAATTCAAAATCAGACACAAGCAAACACGACTAGTCTTAACGAGCTCCACCTGAACGCTTGGCTATCTCCTTCAGAGGCTTCTTCTTTTGCCGCTTCCTCGACTTCTTCTAGCGCTTCCTTTTTTCTTCCAATCCCCGCATCTTTGCCTTTGCTTGTTCGATGAGGAGTTTGAGCACTTTCCATCCCAAACGTGCTTCCTCATGGCAACGAGCTTTGTATTTTCCTTCGAGCCAATGAATAAAGGGTTTGAGCCCCGGTCTCCCATAGAGCTCCTCAATTTCATCATCTACCAGTCCTTCAAAATAATCTAAACCTACACCTGGAACCGCCCATTCAAGAATGGACTCCATGCCTACTATAAAATCTTTATGCACAATTTTTTGCATCACCATCCTCACCATTTCCACTGGTTCACCTAAATCCAAGCCCCACGCTGCAATTAAGGAGTAAACATTCATGTTGGTTTGGTATTTGTGTTTTAGAGAGCTAAAATCCCTGCCACAAATCATTTTTGCACACTGCACTAGCCGCTCGTCGTCAACGAGGAAAAGGTCATCCAATCATTTTTTGGATGCCTCTCCATAAAACGGACCCAAGGATCTTCATGACCATAAGGTGAAATTGGCTTCCATTTCTCCTAACAACCAGCACCGCCACCACCAAAGTTTGTTGCAGATTTTTTCTCGATCCTTTACAAATGCAATTAACACATCTTAATTGAGGGATTGCATTTAACACCATCTTGGATTTCCCACACTTTCTATTAATGAAGTGCTACTTCACCATTGCCTACCACCCCTGCCTTCGCTTGTCATTTAAGGCATTGTCCTCTCTTGTGTTTTCACCTAATTCTGCTAACTAACACCTCTAAAATCCTCTAACCTAAATTCCCCCTTTTCACTAAAATTTAAATCCCATTTAGATAAGACATCCACTTCCACATTACCACCTCTTTTAATTATGTGGCTCGCCGCAAAACTTTCAATTACATTTTGGAGGTGCCAAGCATTAATTTTACCTTTCATCACCGCCTGAACTATTATTGTAACATGATCATCGTCTATAATTAAAACAAGTGAGTCAAATATCTATAATTTAATTTAATTTGACAACATCCATCCTAAGCAGTAAATTAAAATCATCATACGTAGTAAATTAAGATATATAAATTGACAAGTCAATACTGATAAGATCATCATCATATATAACTAAAAAAAGTGAAAGTCAAATATGCCAGTACATCAAAAACATGTCAAAATGATACATGTCCAATAGTGGACATAAGTGAAAATGATACATGTACAAATGATATAAATAAAATTGATAAATTATGTAACTCAAACTGATACAAGTCAAGATGATACATGTCCAAATGATATAGTGATAAATTGAAAATGATACATATCAATATGATACAACTCAATAATATAGTACTGTAGGCCATGAAAATGATACATATGATAGTAACCATGAAAAGAGTCATCATAACAATATATCATCAATGATCCATGATGCAGTCTATATGATCATGAATGTCACTAGTTACTATCACCAGCTGTCTCATCATCATCATCGCCATCGTGATCATCATCGTCGTCATCGTCATCGTCATCATCATCATTTTCATCGGCCTCGGTGTCTTCTGCATCTGCATCATCATCATCTTCTGCCATGTGATCTGTACTGGTAGAACCAATATTTTGTGGCTCTATATCATGTTGAGGATCATCTTGATCTTCTAGAAGACCTGTGTTCTGCAAAAAAAAAGCCATTTAGAATGAAAAGTTATTATTTATTTCATGCAATAATTTATTTTTCTGTTATATATCTAATATTACAACATATGAGATGAAACCATAATCATATTACATCATATCAAAGTGCACATACCATAATAAAATTTCAAATTCCCTAGATAATACTTGAGATTGAGATTGTTAACCTTGAGAGAGTATGACTTGGGAAAAAGGCATTTGATATGGCTATTATTTTCAAAGACTTCAATCGGGATGTACTCGCATTGACGTCATTCCTCAATCTTCACTTGATGGCATCAAGGAATGGTTGAACTCCATGGATATAAAGTATTATGAAAGCAAAATGAACTTGAACTGGCGGCCAATTTTGAAGAGTATTACTAATGATCCAGATAAATTTTTTGAAGATGGTGGTTGGGAATTTTTGAATATGGAAGCTAGTGATTCTAATTTTGATAATTCAGAAGAATCAGATCAAGGATATGAACCCTCTAATGTAGAAGAGGAATCAAAAAATTTCATGTAGCCACCATCAAGAGTGTTACAAGCCAACAAGATGGAGGGAATTCTTATATAAGGATAATTTTCAATGTTGCAGGTACCTTTAATGCCAACTACAATGGCAACATTAAAATTCCCTAGCAGTATTTATGTTAAGGAAATTTCCTTTAGATGAAGGATTCAAAGCACATCAACCATGTGGTATAGATGATTAAATCCTAGAGACGATCTGTAGCAATGAAAGAGTTTGAAAAGGAAAAGAGAGCTACATTGGTGACTCAGGAGAAACTTTAACTTTCAAAAACAAAGCCAATTAGGTTGGCAAATGTGTGGATCAGCCAACATTTGGTGGAAGAGGAAGAAAGATGACTGGAACTCTGGAGGCCCACCATATTGGATTTCGGTATTCAACCATGAGAGCAGAAGAGAGATTTGATATCATGTATCAAAACATTAAGCATGCATTCTTCCAGCCAACAGAGAAGGAGATGATTACTTTGCTTCATTTTCATTTACATAACCATATCATGGTGTGGGAACCAAGAAGACCAAGGATGTCTAGTTTTATGTGGAGGTAATGGATGTGGTCCAAACTTTAGGAGGGGAAAGAAGGTCAATGTATGATCTTGATGAAATTGAGGAAGAACAACAAGAGAGGGATAGGAAAAATAAAATCAATACAAAGTTTCAAGGATTTGTCAAGCAAGTAAGAGAGCTTATATGGGAGCAGCCTCATATAAAATATTTTGAACTAGAGTTTGATATACCATTTAGAGAGCTTGGTTTTCATGGAGTTCCTTTCAAATCCTCTGCTTTTATTGTTCCTACGGTAAACTATTTGGTAGAGTTGGTGGAATTACCTTTCTTAGTAATCATTATTAGTGAGATTGAGATTGTTAACCTCGAGAGAGTATGACTTGGGAAAAAGGAATTTGATATGGCTATTATTTTCAAAGACTTCAAGCGGGATGTACTTCGCATTGATGCCATTCCTCAATCTTCACTTGATGGCATCAAGGGATGGTTGAACTCCATGGATATAAAGTATTATGAAAGCATAATGAACTTGAACTAGTGGCCAATTTTCAAGAGTATTACTGATGATCCAGATAAATTTATTGAAGATGTTGGTTGGGAATTTTTTAATATGGAAGCTATTGATTATGATTTTGATAATTCAGAAGAGTCAAATCAAGGATATGAACCTTTTGATGTAGAAGAGGAATCATAATCAAATGAGGAAGGTTCAGAAGATGAATCTCTTGTGGACGCAAAAGAGGACAAAGAAGAAGAATATTTTGAAGAGGAGGAAGGTAAAACATGGAATGAATTAGAAGCCGAAGCCATAAATGCATATAAGGAAAAAGGAGATGAGTCTCACAGTGAAGAGGAAAGGTGGCAACGAAAGGTAAAAGCTACAGGGAAGTCTCGGGAACCTAATATTAGAGATTCAAGAGGAGTGCCTACCAAGAGGCATAAAGTTAGATGAATTGAGTTCATCCACATCCTTCTACTATTTATTCATGCATATAAATAGTCATCTTGTAATCATAATATTTGAGCTCTATTTACTCATCCTATGCATCAATAAACAACTCAACAAAAGAGATGAAAATTGACATATTAACACAACAATATCCAACTAAGTTATTGAAACTCAACTATTGATACCTCATTCTCCATCCAGATTACAAAATCGTTCCACTTTTTGTTTTGTAACATATTCTTTTCAAATTGCTTTGGATGGCGGTCATGTTTCTCCTCTTGTTAAAACATGGCATATGGACTAGTTAAACTAATTAATATGCAATCATTTACTTTTTCCAACAAAATAAAATAAAATCATTTAACATATTAAATATACTTACAAATGTAAAGATCAACCTACTTGTAAACCTTTCTAGCCACTGTGATGCATGGCACAAATTTTTTGAAGAATAGCCTTGGAGGCCTTGTCCTGAAACATATACTAATTCAATTTAACTATGCACAAATAAAATTTAAATATCGTTTAATAAATTTGATATAATCTTATGAGAAGATTCAAATACCTGCATACTCTCCTCACCGAACTTCCTCCGTGCATCAGACTTCTCATATGCTTTTACAAGCTCTCTCCATACTTTCACACTTACATCAATTGGCCTTTTTTTCTGCCTTAGCTCAGGAGGGATTTTTTTTATCTTCTTTGTTTGGTTGCACCGAAATCTCTTGCAGTTTTGAGACATTCGTAGGTTTATCTTCTTTACAGACCAACCTATGCCAAAATCAGTCTCCATGTCATGGATAACTACTTTTTTTCAGGTGCATGGGTATCTTTGAGAATGGAAAATGTAGATGGTCTTTGAACCGTCACAAACATTTTCCCAGCATCAATCATTTTTACTTCCCCTAAAACCACCTCGTATTCTATCTTCATATTGTAGCTACCAATGCAAGATTGAAAACATGGCATGGTGGAACTCTGTGTCCCAAGAGTGGAAGTCTATGGTCCTTGTTCCACATTCTTAGAGTTTATTGTCACTAATTTCCTCCTGGATCTTTTGCTCAATCTAGGACTGGTTGGGGAATCAATTGATTCCCTTTGACACAATTGATTTTTTTGCAATGTTTGAGGGGCATTAATAGATTGTTTTTCTATGTATCTGGCAAGTGTTGTCCAGTCCACATTAACCAATTTGTTCATTACCTCTACCCCCAATATGGAAGCCAATTCCTTTTTATCTTTGTCAGTCTCATGTCCCTATATATATTTTTTAAAATTATATTTCTTCTTTTAAATTTAGAAATAACAAACTAAAAATTCAAATTCAAAGAAATAATGGAAACATTTACAAATCTATAAATTGACAATGAATTATCCCATTGTGGCTAGAGTTTGCTGTCAATGCTCACTTCCCTCCATTGCTTGAAATTTTGAGGCGACCTAGGGAAAATTATTTTTCGTCCAGTCTATGGAGGCAAACGAAGTACACACTGTCAGGTATGAAAGTTTTTTTTTATGGGAAAATATGTTTGTTGGGTTTGCTTAGTGTTGATAACCTAGGGAAAATATGTTCGCTCAGTTTGCTTAGTGTTGATAACCTTATCATGAAAACTCTTTCATAATGCAATCTTGCACGAATTTTTCATGGCATCAGTGACTGACGCAGCTGGACAAAACCAAGCTATTTTTGCATTTATTTTTAGTAGTTGCTCAGCAGTGACCAACCCAATTCCTATATTTTCCAAGCAGTTCACTATTTCCTTGATACCCAGGTTAGGGAAAGAATAAAAAGGAATCCTCGCTTCATGCTATAATATTTTGAGCCAAATCTCAAATGGGTAGGGTAAATTTTTTTGTTGGTTTCTCAAAAGTTTTACAATTTATAATGATGGGACAATTTAGAGGTTGCCTAGACTGGTTAGGCCATGAACCAGTAAACAATCATGAATTCAAATGCAATACAAAGAGCTATAAACAATCACGAATTCAAGAAAGAAAAAAAAATTGTAACCTTACCTATGGTGTCGCAAACTAAATCAAATTTCTCATAAAAATTCAACTTAAAGGCTGACAATCTACACAAGTTATTTGAGGAGGAGAAGATCAACAAGACAATGAGTTTTTTGGTCAAAATTCATAAAAGAAGGTCCAACATGGAAAAGAGTTTGGAGATTCCTTAGCTTTTTGGTTCTCGGTCCCTTAGGCCACTTGGTCTTGTGGACGTCATTAAAATCTCTCATTCATTCATTCATCAGTTGCTAGTAGCACCCTGCTCTCTTCCTTCACGCAACGTTTTTCCCTTTTTTGTCATTTGATTTCTTCCTTCACGCGAGAAAGTTTTAAATTTTTTATTTTGATTCATTAGTTGTGCTTTAGTTGATGTTAGTTAACGCCAACTTTAGCACCGACCTTTGGCCGTTAATGTAATCTGTTTGGGACGTATAAGGCAGAGTCAAGTGCACCTAATTTAGCGCCTATCATTGTTGTATAGTGACTATTTTCATTGTTGTGTATCACATGATCCAGAGTGTTGGACATAATTCCAACTCCTGCCTTGTTTTTGTGACCACCGTTGTCCCGTGGCTCCTTCATCAGCTTGGTGCAATAGAGCGGTTTTTACCGTAGTCCTGCAAGGTGCTTCATCCTTCTTGGCGGCAATGCAGTGAAAGCTTTTATTGTGGCACACGAGTCTTCCTTTTGTTCCTGGCAGTGTTGTGGTGACTCCCACAATCCCACAAGTCTTCTACCATTGGCATGTGGTAGTGCGATGACCACTATTGTCCCAGGGCTCCTTCATCAGCTTGGTGTGATAGAGCAATTTTTACTATAGGCCTATAAGTTGCTTTTTCCTTCTCAGCGGTAGTGCGGTGAAAGCTTCTGTGGTGACATTTTTATTCACAAAGGAGGCCATGGAGAGAGGACATAGATGGCGTAGAAATACTAAATCACTGAGAGGAAAGTGGGTGGAAATAGATGAGACAACGAAATCTGTAGATACAATAGAGGTAAGAAGAGAAAGCAACCTCAACCAAAGGAGGAAGGTGTTTATGAATTCACAAATGCTACAACGTAGAGGAGATAAAGTCATTTTTTGTCCATGAGCCCTCTGAGGTCAAACTTATTGGTTGAAAATGCACATGAATGGTGATTAAATGTGATTTTATGATCAAGGGAAAAGTTTGAAAATTAGGATAGCCAAAACATGATATCAATATGTCAAATATAAATCTGATGGCATTTTGTGATACGTCCATCTTTTTTCACAATATTATTGAAATTTATAATGTATTATCCAATCTTGACATAAATTAATGCATGTTGTTGATAATTTTAGATGGAGATTGGAGCAAATGCAGAGCCTAAGCGTTCAACTAGCAAAAGAACAAGATATGTACGTGGAAGTGGAACTAAAACTATTAAATCACATAGACGACAGTGGGTGGAAGAGGATATGACAATGGATACTGTAGACACAACAAATGATTGCACTGAAGAAGAGGTAGGTCAGGACTATAGTACATGGGATGAATACTTTGAGAAAATTATTGTTTGTGGATGTTCTGTATGTCGTGGAAAGAAACAATTCAAACAAGCAATTGTATAAAGACATTACATATATGATGAGCTTCTAGTCGGTAGTATGCCTCCTATAATCGATTCAAATCCAATAGGAATTATGGTGAGGAATTTTCAATTTGATATAAATAACATGTATACTTCGTTTAAACATTGTTTTATATTATCTAAATAACTATTTTTTTCTTAATGGATACTTGCAAGATAAAGCTCTTGGTTTAAATTTTCCTGGATTGCCGAATTCTAGCCTAGAGGGCAATGATCATTTATCAGATGATACATCTAACAAAAATATGTGCCAATATACCAGCTCAAAAGATGAGGAATTGATGAAAACAAGTAACAGAACAAGAACCGGTGTGAAGATGCATAATTTGCTTAAAGACAAGGGGAAGGTGGACTACATACCCTATGAGAATGAATGTGATGGAGATGATGACTTACCCCTGAGGTTGAGATCAATTTACAAAGAGACATTTGATCATCGACTATATTGTGCTTGGCCTAGTGATCAAAAACTACCTAGAGTATATGGTGTTTCAATTTTGGGATACAACTACATGATATGACCCTCCAATATTCATGGAGCAAATCTAGGCCTCTTTATTGTCCAAAATTTACATGCGGGATCCAAACATAGAAACACTTCAGAACAAACCACTAGGAGATTAATGCCACATTATGGTCCATCATATTATAGTGGTGAATGGAGAAGGCTAACAGAATATAAGCCTAGCATGTCAACATATGGTCTAAATTCGAATATGTATACACATCATCTCCAATTGGAAAGTGTAAAATAAATGAATAGAGGTCATCTTATGTATATAGATGGACGTGCATACACACACAAAAATATTGCAGGATTTATAAATAGTAGTAAGGGAAGGGACCCTAATGTAAGACCGAATTGTCAATTTGTTGAGGTTATAAATGATAAAGATGGAGATATGGAAAGAGAGGTTGATAGATTGATAATGGTTGAGGCTATTATGGACCTTACCATTGGGAATGAGTTATTGATTGATTACCCCTTCTTAAAATGCACTCCTGCGCGAAAGAAGAGGGAAGAAAAAGGTCTCCCTAAGGATGTTCTTAAGGGCAGAAAACCAAAGAATAATAAATGAGTGTGGACTGATGTTTTATAAACTATGTTGTCAAAATTGTGTTTTATAGCAATTATTGTATAAAAAAGGTAGTCTATAAAATAGTGTTCCATTATTCAATTGATGTATATATGTTCATACAATTTATATAATGTTTAATATATGTATGTCGTTCATGTGCAGGTATTTTTCTATGAAGATATTTTGGACCCAAAATGGATATTTGTCATACATTATGATCCAAGATTAAGGCATGTATTTGACGATGCATTAGTGGATAAGCAAAACAATGATGGCCAACAAAATGAGAGAGAGGTATTATAGAACATCGAAGAAATTGACATCCATGATGATGTTGAAGATGGTTATGTTCAGGCACAAGAAGACAACAATCCAGAGTTAGATGATGTTATGGAAGACAACAATATGGATGGTATAGAAAATGATGATCCAAATACATCTGGTAACAATATAGATGGTCTACAGTCAAATTTCAATGATGATGAAGATGATGCAAGTCAAGATGAGGATGATGATAATATTAAATACTTGAAAGAACATATGAACATTAACAATGATATACTGGATGACATTGTAGCAAACAATAATGTTAATGACCAAGAATTCTAAATTTTTAGAACTATTTGCAATCCATGTTTAAAAAAGGATGATTCTTATGGCCTAAACTTTGAAATGCTTCAGTAATATTATGTTGTACTTGGACAATTGAAAACATGTTTTATTTTCCTAGCAAGCTTTTTTATTTTCCATTATAATTCTAGACCAAACAACATTTGCGGGGATGGGATTTTAGACCAATCTTAATTTGTATGAAGTTCATGAACCTATTGTCAAGCAATAAATCCCTTTCATAGATAGGAAATGTAAAGGCTTCATTTAAGAAAAGATAAGTAGTCTCTTTCTAAGGGTAATCCACATGCAAAAAGTAAAAAGCACATAAAAAAAATTGTATAGTAGAAAATCAGATTCAATCAGTTATGTCTTATTTCTCTTGCAAAGAAAACATGTGCTTTCATTTATTTTTACTTTATATCTCAAAAGTGAAATTGTTGTTACATAATGATGCACTGAGAAAATAATATATACAAAAAATGCATAGAAAATGTTTGAAATTTAACATGCAACCTACTTTGTTGCACTGAAAGGAATCAAGATTAAATGGGACAAGAAATAAAAATAATTTTTTGATGATTGTACTTAAAAGTGAATAGGATATGAAAATTGTGGACAATGATGGTGCTGAAATTGATAACCCTGATTCTCATGATATTACTGTTTTATGTCATTTGAGATAAAGAGCACATACAATTTTATATACATAGAAAATGAAGATTTGAAACTAGTAAACTGAAAATGTAAACACTGTAATATTTTTCCTTAAACAATAATTCATATACTCACTTACAAAAAAGGGTGAAGCATTTTTTATTCAAACTCTGTTTTATTTAATGGACATAATAGTAAAAGAATATTTATAAGTACAAGAATATATACATTGTTTCATAGAAAATAAGGAATGTTTCATAGAATATACAAGTAAAATAATGTATCATCATCATCATATCATTAATTAATACCTATTGCAATATCCTTAAATTGTTCAATCTTTGGTATGAATTGTTGGCAGAAAAAATTAGGATTACTTGGATGCTTCTTCCATTCATTTTGTATCAACATATGTTCGTGAAGACACAAAATTTAATAAAATATTAATGCACGTAACTCACAATTATTTAAATAAGCAACTTTGTTAACTTTGTTATTTTTAAATAGTTTCCATTTTTATATTGAACATGTAACAAGGAAAAATAAGCTCAAATTTTCAAAAAAATTAGTAGCTCTACCAACAACCACAATAAATGCTTTACTGTATCAACATATTCATTCACATAAGCACAATATTGAGGCTCAATAACTGATATTCATTCAAATATAAGAAGAAATAAGTATGGCAAACAAAAGAAAAATACATAATGATAACATAGTCATGGAGAATCTCTAATAATAAGATGTTGTAATACCCCCCATGTTGTTGATACTTTTGCTACTACTTGTTACTCTTATGTGTTAACGTGATACTAGTTTGTGAAGGTGATTAGTTCACTGTCTTGGTGTGTGGATGCATAATTAGATTGATTGAGGATTGTGTTACTTCAATTTATGACATTAAGATTACATTGGGTGTGATGTTTAATTTGATTCAGTAATATAGTTTGATGCAGTGATTTCGTAATTTATTTAACGATGTGATCAATTAGCTAGAAATGTTATTTCATCATTGATATTATAATTGTTAGTATAGTTTTGGTGAGAGGACAGTGTAGCACCACTCGTTTACGAGTTCCCTGCTACGCTGCAATTCCTTCTCACAATGTAATGCTTTAATTATATATATGGATATGTACACAACCTTGTTTGTATGCAGGGATTGCAGGTGCAAAGTCTTGATTCCACCTGCTTCGGCAGGCAGGGCGAGCATCAAAATAAACTCAACAGGATTGATGTTGAAAAAAGGAGTGGTTAGGAAAGTGTTCCCGTCCCAAGTTCGTCTTTTGTGAGTCCATTGCTGTCTTTGTTTCTATTCGTCCTTGTATGCAAATGTGTTGTGTCAATTAATATTTTGGTTTGGGATTTAATTTATTTTTAATTCATTTTTAATTAAGTGTGATTTAATTAATTTTGGGTATGTGTGATCAATTATATATCTAATTGATGGAGTTTTAAGTTAATTGTAGTTAAGCTAATTGAGTTATATTTTCTATTAAAGGAATAGTTTAAATAAAATAAATTTTACTTTGTTGATATTTTAAAATGTCTTATTGCTTTTGCATTTTTGAGTTAATTAAATAGTTTATTAAGCTATAATGTTAATAAAAGAAAAATAAATAAAATAAAATATAAATAAATGAATAAAATTGATTTTAAAATTATTAAATTTTCTTTTATTGGAGTTGTACGGGAAGTGGTGGGGAAATTAATGAGTTTGGTTGGGGAAATTATTCCCGAAAAGAAAAGAGGCATGGGGTAACAAAAGTTTCTTCACGGGAAAATTTTGGCTATGAACAGGGGGTAGCTCTGTGTGTGTGAGTTTTTGGGTTTTCTAGTGTATGCTTGTGTGAGAATTTGGAATAGGCTGCAGGAGAGTTTCTGGGAATTTAACTTTGGCTGGAGGTGAATTTTCTGGAAAGAGCTTTATAGCTGGAGGCTTCGTGGCAAAGCTTGGCTCAAATTTTCTTCTACAGCCTACAGGAAATAGGTTCCTTACTGTTTTTATTTGGTTTTGAATTCTTTCCTATTTTAAGAAGATTGTTTGTTTGAAAAAGGCTTGTTTGTACCTTTGTAGAATTTAGAAGTTTATTTTCTGTGGAGAATATTGTTCCCAGCTACTGCCGTTAAAATTTTTTGTTGCCTCTGTAGGAATTTACCCAACAAATTAGAGAATCTAGTTAAATAAAATTCTTGAATTAGAAGCTCTGAAGGAAACAGTAGAAAAAGAAAAACCTCTGAGGGAATTTTTAAACAAAGCTTCTCTATTTTAAACAAAGGAATTTAGAAAATCTTTGTGCAAGGAAAATTGAGAAAAACACAGGAAAATTATATGAGCTTCTGTGCAAATTTTTTATTACCTGTGGATAGATATGATGTTTCATTTCCTCATTTATTCCATCTCTCTGGAAGTAAAATAAAAATTACTAATTGAATTCTTAGTATTCTTCTGTTTGTGAAATTAAAATTAATATATATATATAGATATATATATTGTTGATCAATAAACTGTATATTGAAATTATCTACATGCCCTATAGAATTTATTTGTATTCCATCCATACGGAATTAATGAGCTAAATTAAAAAATAAATAAAGAAATAAAATATATATATATATGACTGACGAAATTTCGTACCTCGGAATTTGTCAGAAAATATATATAAAGAGTTTTAAATTAAAAAAAAAATAATATAAATAAAATGAAAATTTTGAGGTGGAGGGGACGGTACCACCATACTCCCCCCACCCCTACGCAGTCCCTTGAGGACTGTGCACAGCAGTCCTTTGGACTGTTGTGAGGAGGACGCAGCCCCC
The DNA here is from genome assembly GCA_007258455.2 of Sequoia sempervirens. Taxonomy (NCBI): domain Eukaryota; kingdom Viridiplantae; phylum Streptophyta; class Pinopsida; order Cupressales; family Cupressaceae; genus Sequoia; species Sequoia sempervirens. The sequence goes on from VDFB02049217.1 coordinate 142,796,789, forward strand.
AAGTGGGCCTTTGTTTTAATAAAATAAAATAAAATTTATATTATTTATTCTTTGGTTCTTTTAATTCAGAATTTAGAGTTATTAAAATTAATTCATTTTAATATATATATATATATGTATGTATAGATTATATATATATTTATAAAATGATATATATACAAATATAAATGATTTATTTGTAGAATATTATATTCACGATAGTAATTCAAAATGATTTTATATTTTCTTATTTGAAAATTAGAAGTTAATAATTTATTGATTTTATTTGAATGTTTTCAATTAGTGAAACAAATTGAGGAAATTAATGATTTGATCTTTGTAAAGAAAATTCTTGTTGTGCGCTAATGTTGTATGATTTGTGGATTTATGTTATTAATCAATTCCTTGATTTTGAGTAAACAGTTGATTTATTTTATGGAGTTCACTATTGAGTCTCTCGAGTTGAGTTAACAACATGAGTGTTCCTTTAATTGGTTAACTTTATTATAGGAGATAGGGTTGTCGTTAAACTTCCAGAGGTTAGGGAATTTGGCATATTAAGTCAAAAGGCTTCTATTTTGGATATTTGATTCCACTTTCTTTATGGTTGTAATCTTAGGTATACATTGATTTGCGTCGTTTTGTTAAGTAATTGAGTCATAAGATTATAGCGAGATGGTTTTTGCCTCACGAATTTATATCCTGTGTTTTGTCAACTTGAGAGTTCAATCCCTTATGTTTTTTTGTATGTTAGGGATTCTAGGGAGAGTAGCTCTATGTGGGCGCCGACGCACAAAGGGGCTGTCAGGATAACCCACAGTAGAGTTAGTGTAAAAAGTGAAAACCTAACAAATCAATTAGGGGATAGGTAGTAAGCACTATAAGATAATTACAGATTCCTCACTCACTTGTTAGGGCTCCCAAAGACTAAAGGTGGCCGAGAAGGCCGTGGTTGGCATAATCATGATCTTGTTTCTACGAGGAATGCATGATTCTGCATGAGTCACCCTATGGGGCGGCGCCTTGAGATAGGCAGTCAGGATAACCATAGATGGAGGTGACACCTTGTGATAGGATGTCAGGATAATCCATGAAGGCCATGCGATGACACTCTCCTCTAGTTTTTCCCCCTTAGTTGTTTTAACTGGAATCCTCTGGAAGTGGTCTATTGATGAGTTTGGTGATTTGTTGTTATGTTTTGGAAGTGGTTTATTGTTATTACTTGGTGTATATTGTTGTCATGCTTTGTTAGTAGACTTTTGTTGTTATGTTTCCTATGTGTGTGAATTCTCTTTCCATGTTTGGAGTTGAGTTTTATGTGTTACTTTAGACGTCTTGGTCAGGAATCCTTTCTTAACTACTCCTAGCATGGGGGTGGTCGGGTGGAACGTGCTTCGCACCCCATTGGGTTTTCCATTTGGCAGTTGTTCCTTCAGTGCAGAGATTGTGGTGACAGTTTGTTCCAGATTTATGTTCCTTCAGATGTATATATATTTGTACTTTTGTCATATCTGGTAAATTGTAAGTAATTCTCCCATGTGTTGGGATAATGTATTTTGAAACTTGGACAATTGTTTATTGAGATTTAGTTTGTAACACGATGTATTGTATTATCACACTTTGTAATTCAAACATTATTCACGGATGTAATTATATTTGATGTTGTAACATGTTGTGTAATTAAGTTCACATTGTTTCCAAGATTTATTGGCTATGTAATTCTCGTATAACATCTTTATGGTTCGTTCTTGTTATAATGTTTATCGTTTATAAATGTTTATATGAAAACTTATGTTAGTGGAAATGAATGTTAGATTATCAAATTTGATAATGGGTAGATTACGTAATGTCTCTTCGTGTACCCCAAGGGACTTAGGTGTTTAGTTTGTAATTGTATATTATGTTAGTTGCAATAGTTAACATAGTACTTTTACTTTATGTTTTAAAAAAAAATTATTGTGTACGTAGTTGTCCTTTGGGGTTTGCGTGATGGGGTGTTCCAGATGTTCTCCATTATATTGCTTCAATTGATATATATTAATAAAAAAGTCTTCAAAATGGAAATGATATATGATGATGATAATTTAAAACTAGGCCTTGGTTTCCTATTTATATAGGAAGCAACAAGCTACAAGCCTTTTACAAAAAGAAACGACCTTTCATAACTACTTTTACTAACAACTATTTAATTAGCACAATTAAGGAAATAACAAGACTTAAGACATTTTGACATATGGTTCCATTATTCAATGTAGAAAACCTGTGATCATTGATTTGGAAAAGTCTTCCTCTCCATGATGAACATCCAAATGCTCTCGCCTTAGTGTCCTATTCTTCTGAAACCAAATACTTTTCCTCCCACTGACACATCATAAAATTTGATGGCCACTTATATTCCTAGATCTTTTTCATGTTTGCAAGATGAGTTTGCCATCAACTATCCAGTAATGCCTTTGTATCATTGACAAACTTTAGGTATCCTACATCAAGAACAATCAACCCATCCATGATTTGATTTAGCCTAGGAAGATTGGTATCATCATCCTCCTGTATATGAGTTACACACTTATGAACAACTTGACTAAATTCTTTCTTCCACTTATCCGAGTCCTCCAACTGATCACCATCTCTCATGATTTCAGGTATATACCACTGTTTGCAGGTATGGAATAAATCCATTCGCGTTAAAATTTTTTTATCAAACCCTTGTACATACTGAAATTCATCAATAATCATCTTCATAGTTTGTTCAATTGTCTTTAATGTTGTGAGTGTATCAGGACTTCTTTGAAGAAATTTGCATAACTTAGCCGAAGTGTGGTGAATAGGCTGCCACCTTTTGAACAAAGGATATAATACAAGCATATGTGTCTTTATTTGATCCATTGCCTGCTGAAGTGTTTTATAACTATCATGCACATTCTCTAGTTTATCCATAATTGATTTTATCCTATGCTCAAGAATCTTTTCCATAACTTCAGGTGATATAAGAGGGATTCAATGCACATGGGTCTCTCCTTTTTCGAGAGATCACTAGGGAACAAACTCCCCTTATACACCTCAAGATAGCAAAATGATAAAGAACCAAGAACACAGTTATGTCTTCAAGGGAAATAGTCAAAGGTCCTGAGAGAGCCAGATCAGAAGTTTTTTGTCCCAGAAGAGAGCTCTCGTCCAAAGGACGTCAACGCAGATCTAGGACACCATCGCGACGCGCTATCGTCTGAAAGTCGCGCCGGTGTCCTGAGCAACAAAGAGATTAGGAACTCAATGAACACAAATTAATCCTACTCACAGACTCAAGAGTGATATAAACAAAAATGCTAACTAACCAGAAAGCCAAATACTAAAGGAAATATCACAATACTTGGAGAAAGCTTACATTTTTCTCAGACACTTGAATCTTCACTCCAAATTCCTTTTCATAACTTGCGCACAAGAGAGCAAGGAGAAAGTTGTTGGGTGGTTGTATAGGGGCCTGCCTCAGTCAGACCCTGCTTTGGTGTTCCCACCTCCACGAACAACCAAGTTGGAAAGGATTGCAAAAGGAGTAAATAAAGCATGTGGTGAAAGCAATACCCGCTCAAGGAGTAGAACCCGCACCGCGATAAGTGTGTGGTGAAAGCAATACCCACTCAAGGATTAGAACCCACACCACTAGAGAGTAGATAAATGCTTGTAAAAGGAAAGTGAGAAAGGGAGAGAGAGCATTACCCATGGGCCAAGGCCCTCTCCAAAGCACACAGACGCATCGTTGAGTGCTTGCTTGAGAGCTACTGCTACTGCTAGGGGGGATCCCAGTCTGGCATGGCTTCACCTGTGAGAGCGTTGCTATCAAAGGAGTAGAAGTCTCAAAGTGGTAGCAAGAACTTTAATGAGAGCTAGTGTGTAGTCTTCCAATCTTCCAACCTCCAAATGAGAGGAAAAAGGAGATTCTTATGCTTGCAAAGGCGATAAAGAGCTGTTACTTTCAGAATCTAACCGCCAAGACATGTGTCACAGGGGTTAACCTTCCAAATTCCATGTTTCGAGCTCAAGAAACAGCCAGGATGCTAGCACACTACGCAGATTTCTATGTGTTGCGCATTCGTCCAAAGCTTGTATTCTCAGGGAACACGCCGCTAGGCTTTTGTTGCTCAACCACTTGTCCTCTTGAAATTAGAATCATGAAATTCTGACTCGAGGGGTTTTTTCATTAATGTTTTGGAGTGTCGTAAATTCTAGGAAAAATTGTGGAAATATGGAATTACCCCTAGGTGCAATTCTATGATATTACATTTTTCCCTCACTTTAGTGGGCTCAATTTTGAAAAAATCAGCCTCATTAAAGTAGAAAAGAAAAAATTCACCCAAATTTTTGAATTTTACGGATTTGTGTGCCAACAAAAAAGAGACCATAGTGGCTATCGCAGTCGAGCTAACCAGGATTGAAGATGCCCCCAGCATCCGAGCTCAACAAACAACATCTGAACGACCGTGAAATTTTTGAGCGTTCCATACTGCAAAACTCAATGTTTAGGTTAGCTTCAAAAAATCAAAAGAAAACTACCATGGAGAGAGGAATGATCAAGAAAAAAGTCATCGGTTCAAAAGAAAATATGATTAAGAGATGACCTTATGCCCCCTCCTAAGTTTTCCCCAACTCAGTGGGGAAAATTTAGGAGAAACCGGGAAGCCACAAGTCCTAGGGAAAATAGGCCTTGGGGGGCCTATATATACCTAGGTGGGCCCCTAGAAGGGTCATTTTCACTATTCACCATGAGTAAATTGTTGACTTTTGTGAGATAAAAATTAGCAAAATGCCTAGCAGGAGAGAGTATGAGGAGCTGAGGTTGGAGCAGCTATGTCGGGATGTCATCGAGGGTCACGAGGTGGACCAGGTAAGTCTCAAACTCTCATTTTTAGTGATTTTTGATGCATTTTTTAGATTTTTCTGATAGTGAGGTGCGTAGGCATCTTTTTTATGCGCTTGCATCCCAAACCTGTGCTATCGTCCAGGTTTAGTGCTTTTGTCCTTTTTGTGCGTTGTCATCTCGGAGACGTGCTAACGTCTTTGAGGTGACTGCAACGACTGTGGATGTGTGTGCGTCGCGCATAAGTCTTGATAATTTTTGGCAATTTTTTAATGTAAAATGCCAATGTACTGATCAAAATTTTCTTACTTTTTGTAGGAGTACTCAGAGATTCGGGAGCATCCTAGAGGGTGAGCATTCTAGCTGGTCCATGAGCAAAGAGACCGCTTATCCATGGATGAGTTCACGCTTCTAGAGGGCGTCGATCTCTTGCATGTTTTCACTATGCCAGAGATCAGATACCATGAGCAGATGCTTATGACCCTCATGGAGCGGTGGGACACCACTACGTCATCTTTCCAGTTACCAGTTGGGGAGATGACTATCACTCTCGAGGATGTCTATCATATCCTCAGACTACCCATCTGTAGATGGCGGGTGGCCCTGGATGACACACGATCTGCACAAGAGCGAGTGGAGGGAATCCGCTATTGCACGAGGATGACGGATGGCGGTGATGACATGGGCCACATTTACACAGACTGGTATGACTAGGCGAGGACCACAACACCGTTGATTCATCGGGTTATGGTCGTGACTGTCGCTTTTCGGATCACGATTGACGAGAAAGGCTCACACCTGCATGGGGGCCTCGTCCATACGATCAGAGAGATGGTGGAGCATAGGACTATCTTTTCCTAGGGGTGCAACATGCTTGTGCACTTTTACTAGGAGTTGGGCCGGTACGTACACTATGAGTACCATAGCCTTACAACATGCACACTTTTGCAGGTGTGGGCCTTCACCCATATCATGTGCACTTGACTAGTTATTTTTCCCTAGCTACAACTGTATGGGGTCCCCATGGCCCACTGGTACGAAATGATGGGCCAGTGGAGGTTCAGAGACCTACAATTTTGGTGGCTACAATTTAATACCCTCACAATAGATAGGGTCCGATGGAGGCCCTATCAATTTTTCAGGTGGGTAGATGATGATAGGTATTTGAGGAACCTGCAGAGAGATCATTTTTTGATAGGGTGTAGGGAATATATTATTATGCCCTACTACTGGAGTTGGGTCATGCGACAACATGGCCGACCGCAGACCATTCCATCAGATGTGCCTACCTATACTAGGGCCCATAGGAGCATGACGAGGGTTGGGGACCTCCCTCACCCGAGTATTACAAATATAGTCCCATATGATGATGATGAGCTTGATCATCATCTACCACCCTTAATGGTGGCAGATAATGTAGGCATAGCCACAAATTTTACGCAGTGGTGGGAGAGGAATCAACCAACTCCTGTGTTCGGTGAGGGTGCTCTGAGAGGGGACCCTAGTCCACAGGGGGACTTACTAGCCTCACCACCATAGGACAAGAGGAGAGGCTGACAACAGGCTGGGGAGGAGGAGGAGATGGCACCAACGAGGCTGAGGCAACAGAGGAGATCAGATCCCCCACTGGTGACCCCTGTCTCTTTGGCACCACTGTCTTCTTTTGCGACTGCATCACTCGTAACACTAGGAGTGGCCATCGAGGCTAGTGGCGCAAGTTCAAACACCAAGCCTCACCTTAACTTGACATGGCAGCCGGGGGATCCAGGTATACATGGTTTTTTGTTTTATACTTTCTACTTTTAGTCTGATGATATATGTATCTTATATATATATATGCCATGGGATACTGATATCTTTTCCTTTTCTGTGGTTGTAGAGGATGCACAGGGATGGACTGGGCTTATAGCACAGTGCATATTAGAGGTGGCCCTCGATGTATAGATTTAGAGGTTAGCCCTTGAGGCATTTCGGTCGGTGTCCATGGGGCATCATGCCCCCAGCTTCAAGTCGGCTGCACACCTACAGACTGCCTACAAGGAGTGGGGCGCAGAGATTGTTCAGCTGACAATAGAGCTAACGAGCGTGCGAGGGTAGTGTGACCAGCTTTTGGGGGAGCTATAGACAATGCTCATCAAGCGAGACACGATAGTGAGGAGGGATGATGTCGTTGAGTAGGCACACGATGCCCTTTAGAGTCGTCTCGATGACCTTGGTGGGTAGCCATCATTTGTGAGTCCGATAGAGTTTCAACAATTGTGGGACCAACTATGACGGGCGGAGCTGACAATATCTTCCTTGCAAGGGGAGATCAAAGGGATGCATGCAACTTTGTCTCCATCACACTCTCATTGTTCACACTCGATGACTATCATCCAGCCCCTCCCACCGCATCCAGAGCGTCCACGAGAGCCATAGGGGTCTGGGAGCCACGCGCCTTAGTGATTGAGGATCATCATCATCATTTTTTTGTGTACACCATTTTTGATAGCGAGATACACACATGTTCATACATACTTGTAGATCTTTCTTGTACAGACATATATTCAACAACCACTCATTTTTTGTAGTAGTGTCCTGATACATGTACATGACATTGGATACATACTTTGTGCATATATATACATATATGGATACATTAATTTTGGTTTCATGACATTGTCTATCTGGATTTGTATAATTTTTATTTCTCATATGTTCATGCTATGGGTGTTATGTTCTCATGTGGATGCATGCTTATACTAGATGCTAATATGATTTAATTAAACACACATGGTTGTATGTTAATTAAATATAATGATGATCTAATAGACACATACACACATGCACATGGTCACTCATAACACAAAATCATCATAATGTGTTAATGAACAATGTCAACATTTATGCAATACTACTACTCTTTTTGTAGAGAGAGAGCACCACATAGGTGACACATAGGGCCTTACGTGTAGTATCGGCAAAGATGCATAGCATTGACAAGCTCCTTCAAAGGCATTCCATCCATAGATGATAATCCATAGGCAGCCTGAGCCATATACAAAAATCACAATGTAAGGGCCTAACCAATTATGGCTGAATTTCCCCCTCTAGTCGGGTGGCGCATTTACATTTCTCTAATTTTCATAAAGAACCAAATCTCCTATTTTAAAGGTTTGAGGGAGTACACTTTGATTGTATTGTCTAGATAACCAATGATTACAAGCTTTAAGATGTTTGAGGGCTCGTAAATGATGCTCATCGAGCATCTCTAGCTGATGCAGGCGATTGACTCGATAGGTCTCATTATCAATTAGCCCTTTCAGGGAAACTCGTAAAGATGGGATTTCCAATTCTAAGGGCATGATACCTTTGGCACCATACATGAGGTTATAGGGGGTTGTCCCTATAGCTGTGCAGACACTCATGCGATAGGCCCATAAAGCATATGTCAGTTGAATGTGCCATTCTTTACCGTGTTTATTAACTATTTTTTAGAGAATAAGCTCAAGAGTTTTATTCGATGCTTTTGCTTGACCGTTAGATTGAGGATAGTAGGGTGTGGAGAACCTATGCTAGATGTGAAATTTCTCGAGGAATTGCTTCACTTCCTTGTTTTTAAATGGTGTACCATTGTCAGAAACAAGTGTAGTGGGCAATCTGAATTGAGAGATGATGTTGTTCATAAGGAAGCTACAGATAGCTTCAACATTCATGGATCAGAGCGGGATATCCTTGACCCACTTTGTGAAGTAATCCGTAGTGGTAATGATGAAGGTATTTCCTTTGGAAGAGGGAGGTGATATCTTTCCAACAATATCCAACCCTCATTTAGTGAACGACCAAGGGGAAGTTTGGTTTTGTAACTCTTGGGTGGGCACGTGAATGAGCTAGCTATGTTGCTGGCATTGAGGGAACTTCTTGAAAAAGTCAAACGAATCTTGTTCCATTGTTTTCCAATAGTATCCCATGTGTATCAATCTCTGCATTAGGGATCTACCACCTCCACCCCCCGAGCCCACGTGAGCTTCCTTAAGGGCAAGGGGTATTTCTGCTTTGGCAAGACACATAAGAAGCAGGCCATTATATGCCTTCCTATAAAGGATGTATGATAGGATGACGTAGCGAACCAAAATCTTCCTCACGTGACTTTGTCGCATCGTCGGGGAAGTTCCCAGTTTTTAAATAGTTATAGATATCAGAAACCATTCCCTAGAGTCTACATGGGAACACATGGGGAATTCAACCTCAAGTTCTTCAGGAAATGCAGGGGTTCGAAAAACCTGGACTACAAAGTGGTACTCCTTCATATCTTCTTCAGAAGGTACCAAGGAAGTGACACTAGCCATGGCGTCAACATGTCTATTTTCTCTCCTAGGGACATTGTCTATTGTGAAAGAAGAAAATTGTTCGAGCAAAGACAAGGCAAGGTCCTGGTACTGGGACAAGTTACTTTGCTTGGCCTGATAGGTTCCTGTTATTTGATTCACTATAAGTTCAGAGTCACCTAGGATATGAAGGTGTCTAATTTTTAGTGCTATCGCGACACGTAAGCCAGCTATAAGGGCTTCGTACTCAGTGATGTTATTGGTACAAGGAAAGTCTAATTGAAAGGACAAGGGAATTGGTTTGCCTTCAGGGGATATTAGGACTACCCCCGCTCTGGAACCAGTTTGACACCTTGACCCATCAAAATACATTTTCCATTCGAGATCATGGTTGATTGTAAAAATGTTTCCATCAGGAAATAAATCCAAGCTAGGAAAGGAGCGAGATGAGGGAGCGTCTGCCAACTAATCCACAACTACTTGACCCTTTATCAATTTATGAGTAGAAAACTTTATGTCAAACTCATAAAGAAACATAATCCATTTCCCTAATCTTCCTACCAGATCGGTGTTGGAAAATAGATGCCTTAAAAGATCTGTTTTTACTATGATGTGCATTTCAGCATGGAGGAGGTAATGCCTCAGCTTTTGTGTAGTAAATACAAGAGCAAGGCATTTCCTTTCCATGGAGGAATAATGGGTTTCGTAATCAACTAGCACGCAGCTAATGTAGTAGACTACCCTTTCCTTTTCGGAGTCATCATATTGAGCTAAAAGAGCTGCTAAAGCATATGGTGACGTAGCTAGGTAGAGAAAAAAGGGTCTATCTTGCATAGCCAACATCAATACGGGAGGGTTGGCTAAGTAGGCTTTGATCGACTCAAAGAAATTTTAACATCCCTCATCCCATATGAAGCAGACATCCTTTTTTAACAAACGAGTGAAAGGAAGGGTACAATTAGCCAATTGAGATATGAATCTATGAATTGCCTGAATCTTTCCCTATAAAATTTGCAACTCAGTGATATTCCTTGGTGGAGGCATGTTCACGATAGCATTGATCTTCTTAGTGTCAACCTTGATCCCATGATGAGAGACTATGAACCCCAGAAGCTTGTCGCCGTCAATTCCAAAGACGCGCTTAAGGGGATTTAATCTCATTTTGTTGAGTCGAAGTCTTTCGAAAATAAGGCTAAGGTTCTTAGGATGATCTTGATAGGTTACGGATTTGGTTCAATATGTCATCAAGGTAATCCTCTAGAATCTTGTGAATGAAGTCATGAAATATCAGGGTCATCGCTCGTTGGTAAGTAGCTCCTACATTCTTTAATCTAAAGGGCATGACCACATAACAAAAGGTACCCCATGGGATAGTAAAGGTTGTCTTATACTGATTGTTTGATTTAATACAAATCTAATTATAACCTGAGAAGCCATCCATGAAAGAAAGCAATGCATGGCCTGCAGTCGAGTCAACAATCATATCTATATTAGGTAACGAAAAAATCATCTTTAAGAGAAGCCCTATTAAGGTCTCAAAAATCAATGCATATGCAAATGCGACCGCCAGGTTTACTAACGACGACTATGTTTGAAATCCAAGGGGAATAATCAATGGGATGAATAAAGTTTGCTTTTAATAGTTTCTCTATCCCAGTCTTAACCATTAATGCCACTCTAGGATTGATTTTTCGGATTTTTTGCTTAACCGGCTTGGCATAAGGACATAGGATGATATTGTGAACCACTATAGATTCATCAATATCGAGCATATCCTCATATGTCCAAGTGAATATGTCAGGATGAGAACGCAAAATATTGGAGTGTTTGTTTGCTTCTTCCGAAGAAAGACACTTTCTGATTTTGATCACCTTTTCAGGGGATATGGGATCCATAGAGACCTCGACAGTATCTCCTTTTACAAGGGAACTTCAGTCTTCATGCTCAGGTGTTGCAATGTCATTACTGGTGTTAGACAGAGGGTCCTCATCAACATTCAGTATAGATTCCTCGAAATACACTTGGCTATGCAAGCAATACGAGAAACATCTTTTGTGATGATAAGGGGGTAGCGAGGAGTATGCGCCTAGAAATTCCTCTAATGCTTCATCAGAAGAGAAGATATCCAAAGGAATATTCTCGACTTGCTCCTTTTCTTCTATTAACTCAGGGTGGACGAGGTTCAATGGCTCGACCGAAATCATATTAACACTCCACCAAGGTTTTAGCTTAGATTGTTCAACAGAACAACCTAGTCCCAAGTTACGTCGCCATGGTTTAAGATTGATGGGGACTTGAATTCCCTGCTTGATACATCCCAGAAATTTCTACTCGTAACCATATCGAGAAGCAAGCTCATATTTGAATCCATAGCAAGTTTGTAAAACTTTAGGGGGCGACGGATCCACATAGAGTGTTTCATTCCACCAACAAACGTCAAATGTCTCTATGGGGGTACTTCCACTTCCTTTGTTGGATTCACAAATGTTAATTTCCTTTGTAAGAGGCATATTGTTCTCCTCAATGCGGGAAGGAGTGATTTCCTAAACAAGATTTCTCTTTTGCTCCTCCACGGGAATATTATCCACCTTTGTACTAGGGGCACATGGAAAGTCTATGCAAAATGGGTCTACCTTGTACTCCACAATAAAGAATTTAGAAAATTTCAAGGAACCCCAATCATCTCCAAGGAAAGCATTTGGTTAAAACGATGATATGGGAGAACCAGGATCCTCTACTTTAGACGGTTCTTTAGTTTCGATAGGAATGATTTCCACAGAGGGTATCGATGAATAACACGCCATAGCATCAACAGTTAAGGAAGGAATACAATTCTTGAGGGTAGAAACAGTTGAGGCATGATCGGAAGCATCCAATTCATAGAGACGAACACCCTTCGGATCCACTTTGACTATGACTACTCGATTGTTTGTGAAAAAAATCAAAGAACGGTGTAAAGTGGAGGTTACTGCACCCATAGCATGGATCCAAGGTCTCCCTAAGAGGATATTATAAGGTAAAGGTCCAAGCATCACATAAACCAACATGGGTAAGGTAATGGGGCCTAGCTGCAAAGGTAGTATTATCGTACCTAGAGCTTGGCAGCCATCGTTATCAAATCCATGAATGTACAAAGAGGAAGCTGCCAAGGAAGATGAATAAACTTTTATTTTAGGTAGTAGGTCCATACCACAAATATTGAGCGCCGATCCGATATCAATGAGGGTACGCCTAATATCGATGTTATTAATGTTGACTATGATTATTAAAGATTCTACTTGCTTTTGCACGTCTGAAGGTGGGAGTTCTTGTGGGTGGAATGTAATATTCAGCAAATCTGCACAAATATGGGCTAGCAACGCATTAACATCAGTAGGCCTAGCAGAGCTAGGCAAGATAATATTTTGCAGGGCCTCTTGAAGCATCTCTTGATAAATTGGGGCAGTCTGAAGCAAGTCCCAAAGTGATATCTTAGCCAGAGTAACACAAAGCTTCTCGACAAGATCATAATTGTCTGGTGCTTTGATCGCAGGTTTAGGTGCTGCAGGAAGGTTTGGCTAGGAAGGTGGTAAAGAAGTAGGTTGTGAGGTAGGAATAGAAGGTTGTTGATCCAAGTTTTTTCTATTACTCCTTGTGGGATATGTGTGTCCAACAGTGTTATAAGATGTAGAATCTGTAGCTTTCACAAACTTTGAATACAAGTTCGATGAATTACTTCAACATGAAAATCCATAGATGACAGGGTCGGTTGGGATTACGTAAATGACAGGTTTCTTAGGGCTCGGAGGAGCCACTGAGACCACCACCACATTTACCGATTCCTCAGCCTCTCGAGAAGAGACTTGTTCAGGAGATTTACAGATAGGGGGAAATGCTTCTAAGAAATCATCTAGAGCATCCTCCAGCATATCAAAATCTTCCTCAGAAAAGTCACCATGATGAACATGCAACATCACAAATAAACTTCCGACATTCACGTCAGGTTCACCAAAATGTGATATAAGAGGGATTCGCTGCACATGGGTCTCTCCCTTTTCGAGAGATCACTAGGGAATGAATTGCCCTTATACACCTTAGGATAGTAGAATGATAAAGAACCAAGAACATGGTTATGTCTTCAAGGGAAATAGTCAAAGGTCCTAAGAGAGCCAGATCAGAAGTCTTCTATCCTAGAAGAGAGAGCTCTCAGCCAGAGGACATCAACATAGATCTAGGACGCCAGTGCGACACACTATCGTCTAAAAGTCGCGTTGGCGTCTTGAGCAACAAAGAACTCAGGAACTCAACGGACGTAAATTAATCATACTCACAGACTCAAGACTGATATAAACAAAACTGCTAACTAACCGGAAAGCCAAATACTGAAGGAAATCTCACGATACTTGGAGAAAGTTTACCCTTTTCTCGGACACTCAAATCTTCACTCCAAGTTCCTTTTCGTAACCTACACACAAGAGATCAAGGAGAAAGTTGTTGGTTGGTTGTATAGGGGCCTGCCTCAGTCAGACCCCACTTTGGTGTTCCCACCTCCATGAACAACCATGTTGGAAAGGATTGTAAAAGGAGTAAATAAAGCGTGTGTTGAAAGCAATACCTGCTCAAGGAGTAGAACCCACACCATGATAAGTGTGTGGTGAAAGAAATACCTGCTCGAGGAGTAGAACCCACACCACTAAAGAGTAGATAAATGATTGTAAATGGAAAGTGAGAAAGGGAGAGAGAGTGTTACCCATGGGCCAAGGCCCTCTTTGGAGCATGTAGATGCATCGCTGAGTGCTTGCTTGAGAGTTGTTGTTGCTGCTGGGGGGATCTCAGTCAGGCATGGCTTCACCTATGAGAGTGCTACTATCAAAGGAGAAGAAGTCTCAAAGTGGTAGCAAGAACTTGAATGAGAGATAGTGTGTAGTCTTCCAATCTTCCAACCTCCAAATGAGAGGCAAAAGGAGATTATTATGCTTGCAAAGGTGGAAAAGAGCCGTTACTTTCAGAATGTAACTTCCAGGACACGTGTCATAGGGGTTAACCTTCTAGATTCCACATTTTGAGCTTGGGAAATGACCAGGATGCTAGCGCACTACGCATTCGTCCAAAGCCTGTATTCTCAGGGAATGCATCGCCAAGCTTCTGTTGCTCAGCCACTTGTCCTCCTGAAATCAAAATCATAAAATTATGACTTAAGGGGTTTTGTCATTAATGTTTTGGAGTGTCATAAATGCTAGGAAAAAATGTGGAAATATGGAATTTCCCCTAGGTGCAATTCTGTGATATTACACTTCATAAATTCATCTTTTCACTTCATCTTGGGTTTGATTGTTGGCCTTCTTTACATCATCCACTTCCTTCTCTAAAGTTTTTACTTGTTCTATAGAAATGTTCTTCACAATATCCATTGGAGCAATAGGAGGCTTGTATAACACCATCTCCTTGCTTTGTGAGGGTCTTGCTCCTGATCTTAATTGTTCTTTCAATTTGACATTCTCCATGAATAGTTTATGAACGTCATCATTTAGGAACCTTTGTTCCTTTTCATACTCCTTCAATCTGTCTTGTAATCCATTAATAATTGCTTGAGTGAACATGGCTAAATGCATGGTCATTGTGGCTACCTCCAAAGGGGTGGTATCTTGTATTGTCCTTACCATTTTTGCCCCTTTTATCCCTTGAATTATATCCAATAATTTTGGCTTTTGTGTATTTTTGTGTTTGATCCATATGGCTAGGGTTTCAATCTTTGGGTTATACCCAGTTCCACTCACACCTTCATTGGACTCAAATTCTACAACTAGCATTGGATCTTCCCAAGACCGCACTTGATCAAGCAAAAACATTTTCTTTAATTCCAAGCCAGGGAAAATGAACATATTGCTCTTCAAGACCATTTCTCTAGCCTTCTGGGGGCTAATGTCAATGTTGTCTACTCTTAATTCCTGGAAAGTCTGTGCTACCATTTAATTTTTCTTTGATTCTTCAATTCTTGCTTCAGCTGATTCCATCCTCTCTTAAAATTCTTTTATCTTCATCTTCATCTAGAAATCCTTAAACTTAGGAGTCTTAATGAATTCATCATCTTCTATGAATCTCCTGGCTATAATTTCCCTTTCATCTTCATGTACCTTTGTACTTGTTTTTTCTACATCACCCATCCTTTCCTCATGTTTATGGGCGTTGGTCTCAAGGATGGGCTAATCAACTTCAATATCACCTTTCAATGACTACAATACTATAGCCACTTCCTCAATACCGCCCACCTCTCCAGTATCCTCATAATGTACTAACTGCTCAATTCTTCCCGTCTTCTATCTTTTGGGAGGTAACTGCTCCATGGGAGGCTTAGAGGTTTCACCTAGGGTATGCTCTGCAGTTGCAGCACTATGATGTTCTTCGAGATATGCTTCTTTCTTTCTGTACAAGTCTTCAAATCTACCAATTATCAATTCTATCCTCTTGATGGGGTCCTTTTCCTCAACAAAGTATCCTAGGAAATCCTTGGACCTCCGCTTCGTCCTTTCTTCAACCTTCTTCATATATTCCCATTGTTTCCTTCTACTAAGTACATCATTATAAGTAATGCAATTCCTTATGACATCTTCTTCAAAATATACTTGGTGTGGAACTCTCATTTTGGTAAGAAGATTGTGCCTTATGTTGTTCATATGATTTTCAGGGTCAAAGGCTCTTTCTTTTCCAGATTTCAATGCATATCTTGTCTTCAAATAATACTGTAACTCCCCTAGTGTGTTTGAGCCTATGGCCCAATCTTCACACTTGGTTTGGTTTGGAAAGAAACTGCATTTCTTTTGCTTGTACATTACATCTTTCTCCATCCACATAGTTTTCCACATAAATTCAAGAAATGCTAATTTGAGGGGCACAAATTTTGGCAGTATGTGTGGAGCAAAAGGGCATCCCTAAACTCTTATTATTGTAACTTCCGAGAGGAAGAACCAATCTCCAAAATTGTGTGTATGACCCTGCTCTGGTCTTAAAGCCAATGGTATCACTAGTTGCAACATTTTGATTGACAACCTTGGTATTGCATACCCAAGAACTTGAAGGATTTTGTGTACAAAGTCTTCATAGAATACAACAAATCTTGAATTCTTGCACCAACTGTTCCAAATATAGCACTATTTCTGGACAGATGTGGGATTCCCTTGCTCTTCTACTTTAGCCAAGTCCATTCTTTTAGTCTATTGGTCCATATTTTGGTACAATATTAGATGACATAATAGGGAATAGTGTCTAAATGTAATCGGTACTCTATCCTCTATAACTTGGGAGAATTCATCATCTAACACCTTCTCAAAGTATGAAGCAAAGTCATATTCAATATTAGTTTCAGGGTTTTGAATTCTCATGGCCATCATCATTAGGCCTATTGGAATTTTATCTTGAGCATCTATCCCCAACACTTGGCAAAGAGCTAAATATGTATTCACAAAGTAATATTGAAAATCTGTCACATTAAATTGTTCAGTAGTGGTAGTAGAGATGGGGAATGTTCTATTACCAATGCCTCTTTTCATATATAGGGGTACCTCATCACTTCTATAAGTCTTTTTTAACCTAGCATAATCCTCCTCACTTTTCTATAGGTTTATCTTGGTCAGAGCCTATTTTTTTAAGCCAAAACACTCAATGATGGCTTTTCTGGTTACTTCTACCAATACTGTGTCATTTGGAAACCTTACTATTTTGGTAGTTGAGTGATAGTGTTTGGCTAGCAGTCTGATAAATCCTACATCAACAAACACATTTGGGACAATCAACCTTGCTATATTCAACATCCAATCGTTTTACACTAGAATCTTCTCATTTCTCTTACTGTAAAAATACCAAAATAGGTCCCATCTAGATTTGGAAATGAGAGCATCCCTACAACTTTGTGCGGTGTCCACGAGAAACTTCTTATTACCCTCTTTAGTAGACCCTGAAAGTATATCTAATATGGACTGATGGAGTGGTCTCTTCTTTACTTTAGGTTATTCATCTTTAATTTTAGGTTGACTTTCTTTTACTTCTGATTGTTTTCTTTTAGGAGGCATGTTTCAATTTTCTCTACTATAGCTTTAGATGACAACACCTTGAAATATTTTTTATATTAACAGAGCTCTTTCAGAGAGTTTTCGTGCACTTACTCGAGTATTTCATGCTTGCAAGACTTCTTCTTCTTCTTGTATCCTTAGCTCCTTCCATGCTAGTGCACTGCAATTGAGTGTGATATTGGGAAAAATCACTTATCTTTGGATGGCATGGTATTCAGTCATATTAGTTTTGGAAACCCTTAATAATTTAATAGCATTTAATTTTGGCAACTGATGTGATTTGTTATAAATTGTAATGATGCCACGTTTACCACACTACCACCTTGATCAAGGCTTCTTGATGTGGGTTTGTGGTGTATACCGCTCTACTGCATATGTTGCTCACCTTCCCAACAGTATAGCGGTGTATGTTTTTGATCATTACTTGAAGAGTGTTAATGAGACAATCTTATTTGTCTTACCAATATCTCAATGTCTCATCGACATTAGATCTTATGTTCCTTTGATGCTGGTTTTTAATGTCGATGAGATAAGTTGATATATCTTGCTGATATGCCATTGTCTCATCAATATTTTCCTTCAGCGGTATTTCTTTATATATCAGTGTAACTTTTCCATGTTAGGGAGACTTGTGATTATCACTATGGTATAGCAGTGTTTTTCCCTTCCCTTCTGTTGTTTACCGTACTACTGCCTTGCTCAAGGCTTCTTACTGCGGGGTTGTGGTGTATACTATTCTACCGCATATGTTGCTCACCTTCCCGATAGTATAGCAGTGTATGCTTTTGATCATTACTTGAAGAGTGTCGATGAGACAATCTTATTTGTCTTATCAATATCTCAGTGTCTCATCGACATTACTTCATTATATCCAAGAGTTGTGTTTTGTCGAGCACTTGTAGATATACCTTATCGATGTGACATAAGTGATTCTCTCCTCGATATTCCCATATCTTGTTGACATTTCACCATTTTGCATTGTTGATGAGACATATAAATAAGTCTCTTTGACATAGGAGTGTCTAAACTGGCACTAAACCCGAATCTAAACTTGAAGCTAAAGTTGGAGCTAAAAGCAGTGCTACACTCAAAGCTAATATCGGTACTAAATACAACATTATTTCAAGCACTAATTAGCACCGACTTGTACTAATTGACACAATAAATGCCAAAAATTGTGCCATCCAGATAAATAGCACCGACGTTTTCAAAAAATTGCTAAAAAATACATTAAAACAGTGGGTGGAAGCAAGAAATGGAGCAAAAAGTGGAGGAAATCACAGGGATTTGTTGTAGTGATTTGTATTAGTTAATTTGCATTCTAGGGTTTCTAATTATGCATTAGTGAAAGCTTGAATATAATTTGCATTTTTGCATTTAATTTCATTGAAAATTAAACAAAATTTGAATTTTCATCCAAGATACAGATCATAAAACATAAAAAGCATAAAATTCAATTAAAATTTTCTATTTTTTTTGAAAAAAATCCCTATTAGGACTCATTTTCCACCTTGGGTGAATCAATCCCTTTTCACATTCTGAACTACATTCTCTAGCATTTAAAACTCTGTTTCTGAGTTTCTTTTTTTTGTTATTTCCTTTCTGCTTTAGTTTCTAGGATTTTTGTTATAAGCATTTAATTGTTCTTAGCTTACATTGAATTCTTTTCCATCTTGCATTTAGTAGCCCTTGTATGAGTATTTGGTGTCCTATTGCTAATACTGTAGTGAGACAAAGTTTGAGACTCATGTCATCCTGGGATAGCACAATCATTATGGATCTTGGGTTGTCTAGCTTTTTCACTCCTAGTATTGACACTAGTACACTAGGTATGGATCATACCCTTAACAACTCCTTGCCTTAAAGTAGTGTGATGCAAGTTGAAACAAGGAATGATAGTGTCTCTCAAGAAAACATAATTCAAATTCATGAGGACCTAGCTAACTTACAACATCAAGTGCAAAATGACAACATTTCAACTACTTCCACCCCTACTATAGATAACATTCACCGCATGCTTGAAAGTGAAGATGGGCTTGAACTTGTGAAAAAAATAGTTCAAATCTTTGTAAAACACCTCACCCTAACCACTAGTTGTCCTTTACCTACAAGTAATATCACAAGCCAAGTAGGAACTCAAATTCATCTTCCCAAAACAATTGCCTCAATACCTACATATACCAACCCTCAAGTCACAACAACAATGCAACCAACTAGTAATGTGATTCCTTCCTCGGGTATTTCCACTAGCATCCCTAGTTCCTTTGTGGCATCACACGTCATATCTCTTGCCACTTTACCACCTATAAAGCATCCCATTCACCTTTGAACACATACACCCCCTCACCTTTTTCACTTCTGTCTCATAACACAAGCAATGACCATCTCATTAATCAACTCTTCCAAACTTTTTCATCCCTTCAAAATTATTTCTCCACCATCAACCAAAATCAAAATGGCCCACCTACATATTATGTCAAAAGCAGCCCATTGTCCTTGGAGTTATTTTGAACATCGATGCCACAAGGTGTGGAGGTGCCTATATTTGAGAAATACGGAGGAAAGGAAGATATTTCTAACCATGCTAATGCTTATACTATCTTATGTAGTGACTTTTTCTTGATGATAAACTCTTGGCTAAGCCTTTCCCTAGGTCCTTGATAGATACTGCCTTGGAATGGTTCTCCTCTTTATCAAACAACTCAATTCATCCATTCAATCAACTTGTTGAAGCATTTGTAAACAATTTCCAAGTGCATATGACCCCTAAGATGACCTTGGTCGATTTGATGAGTTGCAAGAAAAAAGAAGATGAAAATATAACCGACTTTATCTCACACTATTAATCACTTTATTCCCAAATTGATGTTAAGGTCCCTGACCCTCACCTTCAAAAGATGTTCATAGAAAATTTACAAAGAAATATCCAAGACAAGCTTACCATGATGAAATTTCCCTCCTTTATACACTTGTGTACTGCCCTCTGTGATTATCAAAATTTGGTTAGTAGTTGAGACACAAAGTCCACTTCTAACCAAACTGAGAATTTTGAGCCTGCAAACTAAACCAATTTCCAACCTTTTAGAAAATAGAATAAAGGGTTCCTTCAATTTAATCCCCCTCAACAAAAAACTCAGAATATCAATAACCAAGTAGTAGATGTTAAACTCATGATACCCTTTAGCTATGGGGACCCAAAAAGACAATTCACTCCCTTACCCGATACCCTTCATAACACAATGTCCCAAATTTTAGAATAGCAAATGATTACCTTGCCTCTCGTCGAAACACTTGATCCTAATAAGCCTTTACCCCTGAGCTTTAAATCAACTGCTTATTGACATTATCACCAAAAAAATGGGCATGACAAGAAACATGAAGTCAATATCTTAAAAATCTTGTGCAAGACCTCATTGATTCTAATTGTCTTTTTGTTGGAGGTGTTAGTGATCAAGGAAATAAGTTTGTTGCCCCTCCTAACCAAAAATTGCAAATCTTTACCAACCCCATGCTAAAACATAGTATTTCATTTATCAAATCTAGCGAAACTACAAATAATGATGTGATAAATTTTGATATAGATGATGATAACAATGATTCTACTCAACATGATTCAATAGATAATGATCCTATTGATGACACGGTAGGGGTGCTAGACAACATTCCTCATAAGGTCCGAATTAAGAATCCTCTTGACATTGCTTTCTCCCCTAAGGATATACTTAAACACACACTCAATGGTCCTCTTTACATAACCAATCGTATCTATGACAAGACCACTAATGGGATACTAATAGATCCCACTTGTGGAGAGAATGTGATCACCAAGGAATTCTTACTTTTGCATGAGCTCTATCAAGATATATATGATAAATCGAAAGCATGGATCAAGATGCACAATGGTTTTGCTTTCCCTATGATGAGATCGACCACCTTACCATTGCAAATAGGACTGAAAACATTAGATGTTTGATTCTCCATCATCCCACAATCAGAGTAGTTTGTGTGAAGCTAGGATACCCATGGCTTCACTCCATGCAAGTTGTCCCTTCAGTTGTGCAAAAATGCTTAAAGTTTCCATTTGATAATGAAATTTTCACTATCCATCATAGTGGCTTGAACCCATTGTCCTCCAAAGGTAACTTCTCCTCGGATTTATTTTGGACTAAGCCTATGGAGCCTATAAAACCATGCGAAGACTTCATTTTCTTGTCTTGTCAAAATTTCAAGGCAAAAAATATAGCAGAGCTATCCCTTTGAAACATGTCTCCACCCACCATCGAGCCTACTATCCTAGACAAAACCATGCTTGAACCTAAAGAAATTCTAAACAACCAAGACCAACCTAAGACAAAACCTTCACCTACCTCCTACAAAAGACCAAGAGATAACAAAACCAACCCCATCACATCTCCTAGAATAAAACAAGTATACAAATTCAAAGAGAAAGTGGTTGAACAACCTCCTGTGGTTCCTTCCGTTCCTCCCCTTAGGGAAGAAAGGAAACCTATAGTGGACCAACCTGCTCCTACACAAACACAACTTGAAAAAAATACTAAAAGAAATAGAGGTTGTAGAGAGAATAGGTGTTACAGACGTCGTGCCCTTGCTCACAAGTTACATGAATAATTAAACAAAGAAAATCTGAATCCAAACTTGACTGAAGCAATGCCCGATGACCCTACTCCCACCCCAAAACAAAACAATCCAATACAACAACCATAACAAGAATTGAACCATTCTTTAGACATTATCATTTGACCTCCTATTGTGATTAACTTGGATGATGATGATGAGGTTGCTAAAATTGATGAAGAGGTGCATAATGAACTGAATACATTGTTTTCCTCTTCTATGAGCTTAAATGATAATTCTCCTAAAAAGAGTGTTGAACTTGGTAATGATCCTAGTTCAACACTTGCTATTCTCCCTTTAGCTAGTTGCCTACCTTTTGTATACAATGAACATGATTGGGAGGTGGATGACCTACTTTAGGTTGACTCACATGTGCCTTACTAGCCTTTTGCATTTTTCCTTTTCTTGTGTGATTGCATGTGCATGATGTGATCCACCGTGATGTTCTGTTTGATGTTCTTTCTCTCTCTTTGTGGCATTCCCCTATTTGTACCTTCATTCTTCTCTATGTTTTCAATCTTTTACTTTTCACTTTTTACCTTTTTCACTTGTCTTGTGTTTTCCTTTTGGGGATGACGCAAGGCATCGAGACATTCATGTCTCTTCCATATTGACCCAAAAGCGTTATCTTTAACTTTTTCATTTGTCTTGTGTTTTCCTTTTGGGGATGACGTAAGGCGTCGATACATTCATGTTTCTTCCATGTTGACTCGAAAGGTTTTTCTTTGTTTTTCACTCTCTTTGTGTTATTCTTCCAATTTTGTATGTATTTGGGGAATGATGATAGTTCTGAGCTCTCTAAAAATATTGTAGAAAGAACATACTGACTCCAAATCCATAGATCACTTATGTGTTTGGTGTTTTCATTTTGGGGGCATCCCTTCTCTTTCTTTTCTTTTACATGACGTAGCTTTACTTGGAAACATATGACTTGGCATAGGGCTTTCCAAGTTGGCTCTCATGTCTTCTTTATTGTTAGGATTTATCATTTTCTACTTTAAAGTAATTGCTCACAACATGGTGTTTAGAAATTTCTTTTAAAGTGGGGGCATACATTGGCATTATACTTTTTTCCTTTTTCCTTTTTCATGGTTCATGGTGCAATCTTCTTACTTTATACGATGTGTTTTTCACTTTGTGGATGACATTGGGTGTAGTTTCCTTCAGGATCGTGATCTCTCTTAGCATATTACACTCCTCTTAGTTTCTTGATGCAACACACTACATCCCCTAAGATGTGAATCTTCTATTCTTTGATTGCTCCTCTATTGGAGATATTAGGCACGATGTTCGCTAAGTTAAAGACCTCATATGAACTAAGCAAGAATCCTTTTGAACATTCCTTATTGTTGCATTTTGCATTTGCATTTATATGGCCACCTTGCATAACACAACTTGCATGCCTAAGGAGCCATCTTGTTTGTTCATGAGCTCCAAGCATACAAAGTTTTGCTTGTCTCATGAAGCTCGAAAATCATTTTTTTTGCATGGCACCTTATCAAAGTTATTAGGAGGTATTACTTTGGTATGGTTTGAGCGGGAAACCCGATCGAGTCATGAATTTCCCCATAGCCACTTGTGTGTGTATGAATGCATACCAACCATGAGTGTATGTTTCTCACCTTCTTGGAATTCTCACCCGGTGGGCAACTTGAAGTTCTGTCGCCTTAGAGTGAGTATGTATTTTTCAAACAAATAGCCTAGATTTGATCCACATTGCGATGGACAAATGGTTGAAGCTTGATCAAAATATTTTCTTTTAGTTTTTACCTTTTCCTTTCGTCCTTGAAAGTGCATGCTTGTGCTTTGTTGATGCTCTTATATCATTCTCATGTGTGCTCTTTTGTGCCTATGTTGGTTCACCATGGGATCTTGATCCTGGGGGCTCGATCACTCCTCTTGATCGTTGTTGTTCCATCTTACTAGCATTGGTGCATATGGACCCCTCTTGGTGTGTGTTTGTCTACTTTAGTGTGAGTTTGAAGCAAGTTCATCCTCTCACTAAAGTGGTGGTTAGATGTGGCAATGGAAAAAGTATCCCTTCTACTTTTCCTTGCTTGTTTGGGCCCTCCTTGTGAATTAGGCTTAATTGTGCCTTGATTTAGTGTTTCAATGTGTTTTACACATTCACATTACGTCTTGGGACCTTGTGGGATAATGAATTTAAATGGTGCCTTATTCAAAGTGTTGTGAAGTGTTGTAACTCACTTTCACACTTTTTTAAGGTCTTATTAATTAATTACACTTAATAAACCTCTTTTAAACCTTAATCATGCATTATTCAAAGTGTTGTAATACACTTTCAAAATTTTCTAGTCTTATCATTAATAATTGGGCTTTCTTATGCTTAAATTAGCCCTATTTTGCATCCACAAGCCTCATTTATTGCATCTTTTCGAGGATAATTCCAATATAAATCATTACCCAATCATAATTCAAGTGTTTCAGGTTTGAATGGCCCATATTTAGTGATCTCGTACTCATTCGCCACCTTGTAAAAATGAGTCTCACATAGATTTTTGGGTCTCAAACCTAGTTTTACACATTTCTAAGCATTTTTAAAAATGGTCCCAAAATTTAGGCCTAGCGGGACTCATTCGCCATCTTGGGCGAATGAGTCCCGTGTGGTTGAAAATCAAAATTAATTCAAAATTTTGACAGGATTTTATCCTCCTAGATCTAATTTCGGATTGTAGTGTTGTAATTTCGGGAATTATTGCATAATTAAGTATAAATACAAGTTTCTTTCACTCATTTTCACCTAACAAGCAATCAAGTGACCTAGCAAGTTGAATGAGAATTCTTATAGAAATTTTGAGTTCAAAAGAGCATTCAAGTGTCTTCAAGAGCAGATTATCAAGCATTTTAGAGCAACATTCAAGCATTAATCATCATGTCAAGGACTTCATGCATCATGTTTTTTTAGAGCTAACAATTGTGGTGTAGGATTTTGTGATTCAAGCAAGCATTTCATTCAAGATCTATCACATTCAAGAAAGAGTAAAGGTCTACATCCCTTGGGGCCATTGCATACATGTTTGCAACATTTCATTGCTAGGGTTTGGTGAGTTGCAACATCACATTTTATTCATTCATCATTCTTTGTTCATATTTCATTCAATTTCAAGGTTCAATTACCAACAAGGGGTTTGGCCAAGGCAAACCCCTATTCACTAACCCCCACAACATTTGTCCCTCTACTTTGTGTGTGATTTATAGGTCTAGGTTGTAGATTTCCTAGGGAGCAAGATTGGGGAAAAGTTGTCATATCATTCAAAGTTATCAAAGTTGTCATCAAGCCTTAGAGAACATTGGAGAAGACCTACAAGTTGCAAATCAAGGTTTCCGATCTAGAAATCAATCAGGAAGGACAAAGCAGGCAGAGAAGAGCAGGATCAGACTTTGAAGCTTTAGAAAAGCCTAACTAGACTTATTCACCACTTCTGGCGAATGAGTCCCAGTTCCAATCAAAATTTAGAATTTTGCAGATTCAGATACCCTTTTGGCAGATTCTTGTTCCCGCACAGTTTTCCAAAAACTGGATTGATTTTCCGAGCTTGGAAAATGAGTCCCACTCAACATTAAAAGAAGAATTTCTAGTGTTTCAAAGGGGCTAATGCAAGAAGTTGGGTCCACAAAAAGCTCAAAAAGTGGAATTTTTTTGGTGTTTTTTAGAATTTGTCACACTTGGACTGAAAATTTGAGGCACTTACAAAATGAATCTTAAAAAAATTCAGTAATATGAAATTCAACATTTTGAATCTAGCCTCCAAATATGTAAATTATTCAAATACCTAGATTATAGAAATTAATTTTTGATAGGGATGTATAAAGACCACTTTTTAAAAGTCCCTATTTTTTTACCATACCATGCACTTGTATGGACACCACTTTTTGACCCAAATAAAAGTATTTTGCTAATTCTTTTTGGGGAAAGAGAGCTAACAACATGAATATTGATGAGGAAATTTTTGTAATTTTTTTTAATATATTTTTTTATTGAATTTTTATTGACCTTAATTGTTGTTTTTAAAAAATCAACATGTACGAACAACATAAAGGTCTATGGGAGTTCTTCTGAAGAGAATGTTGCTGTGGGAAATCACATTGAAAACTTTGATAGGGAGGATATTTCTAATGTGTTGGGTTCGGCCCGTGATAGTGCCAATGTTCTTTTAAAACTTTTTAAATGGTTTTTTCATGAGATTAATAGGACTAATGTTTGCATTAGAAGCATTGCTTACAAGGCTGAGGATCCTACGATCCAGAGCCAAATTGATAATTTAATGGCTTGTCTCAATACTGTTGCTAATACTGTGGCAGAGGAAACCGTCAATCTGAAACAAAGTATGGAGGTTAGAATGTTCTCCCTTGAGGAGAAAATTGACAAAATTTGAAATATGGTTATGAAGAGTGGAGAAGATCCTAAAGTCTTGACTAGGTCAGACTTTGTGAAGGCTTTTCCCCCTAATAAGAGAAAGGAAATTTTGTCTACTGATGATATGGTTGCTGAGGGTAAGCTGCATGGGGAGGATTATGGTGCTGCTAAAGGTTCTGTTTTGAGTTGTGAGGTAAAAATTGGTGGGCCTAGGGTTAGGACTAGAAATAGACTAAAAAATTAGGATGGGACCTCGGGTTTGGAGGTTTCTGATACTGGGGTTAAGAGACAGAAGCTTGCTGCTAGTGAGATGGAAGCTGTTGAAATTTTGAATAATATGTAGTGGTGTGTGCTGTTTTTTGGCTGCTTTTTGGCTGGTGGTTTGCTATCATTGGGTTGATGGTTATTTTTTGATGTTTCCTTTTTGAGTTAGCTGTTCATTTTTGTAAAGGGTTCCGAGCCCCTTCAAAACCCATTTTTTACCTCTAATAAAAACATAATTGGACCTAAACTAAACATTTTTTGAATTTTTTTTTTCATTGTGTAGAGAATTGTCTAAAGATTGATGCCATATAAATTTTTTTACAAGAAACTTAACCAAAAAGAAGTTATTAAAAAATTAAAAAAGCCTAATAGTTCAAGTTTAATGATTAGTTTGCTTAGAAATTAATTAAAAAATAACAAATATAATCCAATCTTAATAAAATTATATATTTGAAAACTAGACATCGTATTTTCTAATGAGTTTTAATTTTATAGATTGATTCAGAAAAAAATTCCATCAGCCATATTGCCAAAGTTGGACATTCTTCTTCAATTTGCCTTAGTTTTTTAGTTGCAGGTCAAAGGCTAAGGGTCAGATTGCCAAGCCTTTCCTGAGCCTAAAACCAAGGCTACATGTGGGTTGGAGATTCAAATTTTTAATAACGCGTACATGTTATTTAAATAAAATGCATACTTTTTACATAACATGTACGCATTATCTATTTACCTGTTAGGTAAAGGTAACACGGACACATTCTTAAAATAGAACGCGTACACATTTTATAACGCACATATGTTTCTTATATAGCCATTTTTTCCCGATTTGGAAAATACTAATAAAGCACATTTTTTCTACAACATTCCTTTTCTGCAGTACGGTTCGAAAGTGCCATTTTCTATGTTTTTTATTGTAATTTTGTCTTGTGTAGGGCATATTCTATTCAAATTGTTGGAAGAGGAAAGTGCATGTTAGATTTTTTGAAGTGGAATCAAGTAAAATAAAATTTTACAAGAAGATTTAGAAAAAGAGAACTTTTGGATGTATTCATAATGTTTTTGTACTTCAAGGTTTATAGAAGAAAGGATCTCCATACTACATAGTTTTATTTGAATATTTGAAGATGAAAATTTGAAAATAGGTTAAGAATCATTTGTTTTGTTATCAAAGAGGGTTTGGTAATGATGGGATCAAAGCAATGGAAAATAAAAAAATGTAGAAAGTTAATTACACCCGAAGAAATTCAAGAAAATAAAGAAATGGAGGAAAAAAGACAAAGGGATAGAAGAGAAAGGATTCGTCAAATGAAAAATTTGGAAGCATCTAATTCCATGAATGTTGAAGAGGAAACCATGAAGGATGAAATGAATGTATATGATGCAAATGTGGAGTTGGTGAATATGGAAGAAAATACAATTATGGAGACAAACCCAACTATGCCTTCAACTTCAACTTTGATTGATATGGAAATAACACCTATACAAACAACTTCAGGTATGTTTTCAAATCCACCTCCCAATGATATGGAAAATGCACCTATTCAAACAATCCGTCCAAGTATGTCTTCAAACCCAAGTGTCGATAATATTGAACTTAGTTATTTAGATGAAGCTTGATACACCATTGACAGTATCAACAATTCTAGGGTTGAAACAATGCAAAAACAAAAAAATGATGAAATATCTTATAAGAGTGCAAATGAGAATGAAATCCCCCATATTAATGAAAATGAGAATGAAATCCCTTTTATGTTTGAAAATGAAAATGAAACCCCTTGTATGGATGAAGATGAAAATGTTTTTTTTTTACAATTGAAAAAGATGTGCTAAATAACCTTCATGGTAAAGTTTCTTGGAGACAAATTAGAACTTATGGAAATAGAATATATAAAATGTTTTTTTATAGAAATAAATTAGGATTTCAATGTCAACTCATTGTGCAATTGATGAGAATGTCGAAAATGAGAAATGTGATGAAAAAATTAGGTATTTTTGTAAAACGAAAAAGGAAAGATGAAGTAGTACAACAAGTTATATCTAGTGTTACTAATGCTATTGATTTTATAGGTAAGAAGAGTCGATCTAAAGATAAAAATGCAGCTCATCGTGCAATAACAACTACTTTGGTTAATAAAACAACTTCAAATAAAAGAATGTTAAGATTAGTAAATGTATAAAAGTAAATTCTAAGTGATCCCACAATGGTGGTTTACAATTTTTGGCCAAACTGGACACTGAAATTATTATTTTTAACTAAATCTTCACATTCGAGCACCTATAGCGGCTAAACCGTGAGGAATTTGAAGATGATGCAAACTAGAGTCTCGTCACATTTTGTCTATAGATTCTAAAAATATTTTTTTCAAAATTTTTGGAATCAGATTGCACTTCTTTTTCCATCTCCCACGAAAACTGGTTTTATTCAAAAAACAACATTTAAAAAAAGTGACGCACATCGTATAACACATAACTTTTTTTCCAGGAAGGATAAAGTTATGATTCTTTCGAATTTAGATTTGTAACTCCGTTATCTAGTGTTTACACTTGGTTAGATAGTTTTTTATTGAATATTTTTCTTTAATCAAGTTTTGAAGTCAAACCAATTACAATTCAGACATAGCATGACCAGATAACGATAAATTTTTTGTATATATCAAAATTCAATTTTTTGTTGGATCAAGGACTTCAATATCTGATGCACTCATATTTTTCAATTTTTTGATAATCTACTATTTTTCCACATGTGCGTAACAAAGACCTTCATTTTTCGATGAAAAACCTATGTTTAATAAAACTAAAAAACAAATACATAATAAAACCAAAACATATTAAAATTATATTAATTGGATAGCCTGCCTAAGGACTACCTAATTCTAGTTGGGTTTGTGAAGACTCTCCATTTTCATCCTCAACCTAAGCTTCAAAGCATAAAAATTTAGGTTTTTTTTGTGTTTCAAAGGAGAATGAGGAATAAGGGGGTTCGTACGAACCCCCTTCAATATGCATTTTTATTTTGTTTTTTGGGTGGGAAATGTGGGCCTAGTAATTAATGGGTTCGCTCAAACCCTAGTTCAGTGTACCCCTTTTTGGTTCGGTCGAACTTGTAGGTTCATTCAAACCCCTAAAACCAACTTTTTTGCCATGGGGTCATTTTTTCTCAATTTTCCTTCCTCCATCAAATTGTAAACCACTATTGTGGCTTCACCCTCATAAAACTTTGATAAGCGTTGCTAAAAGAAGAGAAAGTATTGAAAAAGGATCCAATTAATCAATGTTGGAGTTTTAGTGGTAGACTCCCAAGATTAGACATGAAATTAACTAATGAAATTGTTGATGTGTTTTTTATGCACTTCTCAACACAGGCAGTGCATAGGTGCACTACCTCTCTTGAAAGACAATCTTCCACAATCAGATTGCAGAACACTATCCCAAGGTCTCTAATGTCAGGTCTTGACAATGCTTAGAATATCTCAATTATTTGATGTGATTTGCTAGAATCACAAGGCGGACTTACGATGGATTACAAAGCATGGGAAGTTGGATCTTGAAATGGAGTTCCTAAGATGGGGAAGTTATTGTGCATTTGCTGTAGGTTCAAACAATGATCTTAAACTCCATTTTTATTGTTGGATTTAGCTTTACAATGTGCAATGAACCTTGGCATAGGTCAATCATTAAAGAAAAAAGGAAAAAAGGGGCAGGGAAGAGAGAAAGTTCCTAGACCTGTAATTAACTATGAACAGTGAATGGAGTTCCTGCAATGGACAGCTTCCTGAAAACAATATTCCACTTAACCAGAAATCTCACAGTCTCATGGAATTTGTGCTATCTTCTAAGGTCTTCAAATGTTTCATCTTTCATTCACCATATGCATGTATGAACAAAGATAAAAGTTTCGGAGCAGCTTTGAATTCAAGCCTAGACTAACTTTACATAGCCATCTACCATCAACAAACAACAAAAAGTATGGACTAAGAAGTCATCTACACAGCAGGAATTTTCATGATCACAGGACAGCATTCCTAAAATCTACCAAGGCAAGAGAACAATTAGCTAGAACAAAAATAAAATCTAAGTTAAACATCTAACAATGGATATTGAATCAAGCAACATGTGAGAAACTCAGAAAATGCACCAAGTCAATGTCTTTTCCTTATAAATTTCTATAGCATATCTTTACAACAACTCAACTCCCTTTGCAAATGAGAGGAGAGCCCTATGTATAGTGCCCAAAAATTCAAATGAATGGCCAAGATTAATTCTCATTGTGTGGCCAAGATTCATTACAAAATAGGGTTTCACCTATCCCCAATATATCACAATTTAAAATTACATTTTGTCCCTTCCCTGTTTTGTCCTCTAGTGACGGCACTATAGCACTTTGTCTTTTAGCTGATTGTTGTTTTACTGTAGCTACTCTTTAGGGAGCTCTTCATCCTTGACAGGGTTGTCCTCCTACCTTTTAGAGGCTGTGTATTCCACAAATTTCAGGATGACCGGCTGGAGTTTGTCTACCTCAATGATTTCATACTGTAGTACTTGGTAGCTCCACTCCTTTGCATTTTCCTCTAACCTTTTCTAGTCCTCATCATACTTGGCACCCTGGTCCCTGAATAGCTCTGATTGATCGAAGGCACGGGCAGCAAAACTCATGAATTCCACCATGATTTCACTAAACATCCCGTCCTCCATCTTCTTTTGGAAGTAAGGCTTCACCTTTTTTGGATCCATTTGCACTACAGGCATATCATATTCTATCATCATCTTGAGATAACGAGCACATTCTTCCCTGATTTCCTTTATCCATTATATATCCAGATCCACCTTGCTCATTATTTGCTCCAACCTTTCCTTCCTATTGCCAAAGTCCCGCCGCCATACATCCATCAGCTAGTGATCGTCCTTCTTAAATGCAAACTCCTTTTCCTGCATGGCTTCTGGAAATTGAAGGATAGCCTCGATCTTTGGAAAGGTGGAGTCGTATGCTGCAAGGAAGTCAGTGCATAGCCTCTTGGTGCCCTCCAAGGATTGCTGTAGGTCCAAGAACTTGTTGGCTGTCCGAACAGCTCGGCCAATTCCCATGTTTCCAACGTATAAGACTTGTCGGAACTAGTCTTCTATAGTCCTCTCTAAGTTCTTTCTTCTCTCCATCTTATCGATTTTCTCTTTGGACAGCAGCTGGGGCGCGGTTGTGGATGTGGTAGGAAGGTCATCCATTGATGACCACTACTAGATGTAATGTGTTAAAGCAGCCACCTGTACTTTAAGCTCATCTTTTGAAATCTTGTCTTGCCTTATCAAATGTACCACCGTGGCCACTGACTCCTCAAGATGCCCTACCTTCTGTTCTCTGGTGGCAGTCCCTAGATCCATGGTCAAGATGTTGTAAGTTACCCCTTCCTGACCTACCACAGGCATGGCTACTTGCACAACTCGAGACCCAGAAGCATCCATCGTTACCTTGGATCAGATCTTAAGCTTCTTTTCCTTCTTTGTTGTGATTTGAGCTCAGGCTAAGATAGCCTCTAGTCTCGCTCTCAGGTCCTTTAGTACGAGAGTTTTCTTTTCGAGCTACTTTTCCAACCATTCTGGTACGACAAATTTTCCCTTAGGTGAATCATGGCCACCCTCGCCCCTCTTGGTCAAGGCCAAGGTTTTCGCTCTCTTATCTTCTGGGGACTTTTCTTTCTCCTTGGTAGCATCTCCTTCCTCTTCATCGGAGTCTTGGATGAACACAATGCGCTTAATAGGAGGCTTGGCCAATGATTGTTGTAGGGGACTTTCTTTCTTTTCCACTTCCTCCCCTTTCTTTCCTTTAACTTGTTCAATCTCGTGCGCATGTTCTTTGAATTGTTCGATCTCGACGCCTTTGATAACTTGGGCTTCTCCCTCAGTTTTTTCTTCTTGTTGTTGTTCTTCTTCTTCTTCAAGGAGTGGCCTTTCTACCTCTAATTTGGTGTCCTTTGGCTGCCGGGCTAGTTCTTCTTCAAGATCATCATCAAAGGCTTGCATGATTACCTTGCCACCAGTGCCATCTTCCTCGTCCCCGCTCTCCAAGGAACCAGTTCCCTCCTCTTCATAGGCAACCCTATTAATAGTGCGATGTTCATACTCCAGGTGCTCGTGATATTCATTAGCCTCCTCCTCAAAGGGCTTTCAGGCCCCTTGTTCTCGCTCCTCGCACTCCTTGGAAATTAGCATGGTGGCTTCCATGGCCGACGGCCCTGTCATAGGCTGTGAAGGTTGGGCAGTGATGAGGACCTGAGCCAAGGCTGCCTGAAGCGCAGGATCCATGAGGATCTAGGAGAGCTCGAAAGGGATATTCTGCATATGCTTCGAGAAGGCCTCAGGGCAGGCAGGAGTGGGCATAGGTGCCATCATCGTAGGCAATGGGAGTGACGTAGTGGGTGACATAGTAGCAGAGGAAGGAGGCGTTGTCATGGCGGAAGAAGAGTCAATTACAATCACAGGCTCGGTTGGGGGTGAAGGGGCAAGATGGACAGAGATGTCCACCATCGGCGGGGAAGTGGCGACCATAGCCAGAGAAGTAGATGGTAGGGGAGCCGAAGCAGGTAGAGCCAAAACAGGCTTGATTTGATCAATACCTTCTACCTCTTCTTCTTGCGTCAAGAGCTGTTCAGTCGTACCCCCTATTCGCTTAAGTCTTTTGGAGGGTGAGCCTCCTAAATCCTTCCTTGTATAGACCTTGGGGTCAGGAGACTATTCTGTTTCTGTCTCCTTTCTCTTCTTGGATCTGGTGACCAGAGGAGACTTGGATGTCCCACCGGTTGAAGTGGTGGCAGTGACATCCTTTGTGGCACTTGGCTCACTTTTGAGCCCTTCATAAGTCAAAATCACTTCCCGCTGTTTCAATTGGGCTATCCGTCCATCAACCCACTCCTTAGTACGAGCCAAGATTGGCTTGGTTATGATATCGAGGTCATCGACCTCCTGCTCATCCCAGTCTATTGTTGGTAGTGGCAAGTTGGCAACTGCGGGGTACCTGGGGTCCATTATGGTGCTATCATCCTCCTCGACCTGGTCCGGAATAGGAAATGGTTGCACCTTATAAAATGCGCAGCCATCCACATGTAGTGCCTTGCATGTACCTCTTTATCATCTTGACAATCCCCCCAAAAGTCTTCAATGTGGTGGAGATGAGCGAACCTTGGTCCCAATGCCCTCCTTATGTGTCCATATGGGTCCATCTGTGGGCGAGCAGTATGTAGGTGAAAATGGTAATCCTTCAGTTCCTTCTCCGAGTTACCATCACACAGGGAAGTTTGTAGCTTATACATGCCCTGGCCAAGAGTCATGGGATAAGGGACCCCTATAATGTGTTTGCCACTGAAGACTGCCTGTATGTGTTGGAGCTGTCGAGAAAGCTCCAATAGGATGATTCGGTCATTGGGGTATCGAGGAAACTTGTTTGGCCTTTCAGTAAAGCCCTGGGCACAGATGTATGTGAACTTCGGGTATTGAATGAAGAGGAAGGTATACTGCTTCAAAAATTCCCTAACACTGTGGGAAACTCTCCTTTCGAAATCCCCGGCAATCATTCTGACAATATGGCCGATGAAGGTGTCATTTACTCTACAATACTCCCTCTTGAAGTTTTTGTACTAGAGTTGAGGGTATCTTTCATAGACCTTGAGTTTTCAACCCTGCTCCTGATCGGGTGCCACAAATAACCTGTTGTATTTTCTCTGGTCTTCCAAGGAGTACACGAGGTATGAAGTCATATAGAACTTGGAGCTCTTCTTTACGTTGAGGAACTGCTCATGAAAGCAGTTGCTAATTATACCTCCCCAATCGAATGAGGTATTTTTTGTAACATCATCATTCCCCCGAAGGATCTGCTCGACGAAGTACACCATCCATTCCTGAAAGAAGGCAGCCGTAGGGAGGCCCATCACCCTGCTTAGCATCGTGACCAAGTCATGGTAATCTTCGTGAAAGTCACTGCGGAAGAGTTTGTGAGGAACCTTCGCAGCACTGCCCCGCTTTTCTTTAAGCCAATGCTGATTTATTGACCTTTTACAGCTCGCCGGATTATCATCCCATGTTGCCTGAAATTCTTCAATGGTGGGCGTTTCCATTTCTTGAAAAGTAGGGATATGGAAGGTTTCTGTGATTCCTTTAGCCGACATGTCGGCAAGAACGTTACCATCCCTGTCGACAATTGTCCTTGTATCTGATTGATATGCCTGCTAACAGGCCATGACGAGCTCCGGGGCTACAAGAGATGGAGGAAAGCTTGTTGCCTTTGCTATTCCGCTTTGTCTTATCAGTCTTGCATTCTTGGTCATTGGATTGACCCTGACCCTTTGTATAAATTCATCAATATTGACATGGCCTATGTTGGTGTCGGTGATTTCTTTCCAATCCATGGTAATCTTCGAGTGTAGAGGCTCACCTTAAAACTGGTATTTCATTTGATCCTTGTCCTCTTTCCCTCGAGGAGTCTTGCCTGACTTCTTTCCTTTGTCCTTTTCGACGGGTGCCCCTGAAGGTCCTGCACCCGATTCCATATATTCTGCAAGCAAAGGCGTAGTCAGTGCAATGGATCACAAAAGTATCTATGTTAGTTGAAATCCCAAAGATGAAATCCATTTTAAATAATTTATCCAGCATAACAAGTTACTTAATCTCCCGATGTCATTGGTATTTTGATTAAGGGCATTTGGATAGTTCGGGCCCGGAGGGCCGGACTTCCCTAGTAGGAATGCCATTTTGGAAAGGCAAATAAGGTGGAGGGCCCCCGTTGATTCTCCTTGATCGAATTTGATAATTTAAAAGGTTTGCAATGAAGAAGACCAAGATTAAGCATGTGGGTTGAGATCAAATTTTGAATTGGGCTCATTTGGATTAGTTTAGGGGCATCCGAAGGTACAAGGTTGGAAAGCTGTCAGGAGATGGCTGTTTGGGAATGACACATTAGAAACGGAATTCCAGAGATGGAACTCCGGGGTCCAGGGTCCGGCGGGTTGTAGGGCGGTCAGAAGATTGTAATTTTCCACTTGAACGCCTGGGTCTGAGGCACCGGGAAGCCGTTCATCCTTTGCCATTTGGTACTGCTATTGCTGGGTAGAAGTCCGGAGGGGGCGACCCGGCGGTCAGGGCCCGACGCGAGTGTCGGCAGGAGATCAATTATCCATGCAATGTCATAGCGAACGCCTCGGGTCTCACCGATCAACGCATAGGGGAAGGCAAGTCGGTGTGAGGTCATGGTGGTGGGGTAAGGTCTTGGCGAGGTCCTTAAGTCTCACCGACAACTAAGAGTAGGACTGGACCCAGCACGAGCGTTCACCGTTTGATTTCATTTTCAATCTTGCGACGGTCGGAAGGGCGGAGCCCAGAGCTCAAAGGGGCCGGCGAGATTTTCCCTTTCGGAATAGC
This sequence comes from Sequoia sempervirens, assembly GCA_007258455.2. Lineage (NCBI taxonomy): Eukaryota > Viridiplantae > Streptophyta > Pinopsida > Cupressales > Cupressaceae > Sequoia > Sequoia sempervirens. The sequence goes on from VDFB02049217.1 coordinate 142,832,645, forward strand.
AGATGAGGGAAGGTCGGGGCTCGGAAGGCAGACGGACGCCGAGCACGGATGAGTTTGTTCATTGCTCAAGCTAGATCCTAGTGGCAAATGGGGGTCTGGAGCCCAGAGGTCCGAAGGAAGTCAGGTATTCGCCAAGAGGAAAGTGATGTCGCCGTGAGGTCTTGGCGAACATGGAGAGTCCTGTCGACAAAGGAGTCTTCGGCGTAAGTTTTCGGGTCGGGGAAAGGTCTTAGCGAACCAGCGATGTATCCCTGACGAAGAGCCCCATCAGCATAACCTCTTGCCGACCTAGCGAAGTCACCCTAACAGGGGATCCGGGCTCGCCAAGACAAAGATTTCGTTGTGAAGTCCTAGCGACCGCTAGGAGTCTCGCCAAAAGCGAAGGCATCGGCAAGACCAAAGGAGCTTGCGGTGAGGTCTTGGCGACATATGAATGCCTCCCCGACAAATCACTTGACAAGAGCAGGATATGTGCGGTGAAAGGTCTTGCCGAATCGGGGAGGTCTCAGCGACAGCAAACTCGGCAAGATGAAAGAAAACCCGCAATGAGCTTCACTGACAAGGACTGGTTTCGTCGACGGAGAATGAGGGGCAGAATCCCAGGTGCGGAATCCTAGATACCCAGGTCCGAGAGACCCTAAAGCTGTTTCGACATTTATCGTTTTCGCTAAGTCTCCGCCGACAAAGGGAGCGTCCAGGCCTGAGGGTCATGAATGCCCCTGCGAAGAACGGTTCCACGGAGATAAAGCTCCGAATTAGTCATGAGGGTGTTGTGTTGGTTTTCTCAATTTTCGAGGATATGGGTTTTGTTCGTCGTGCCGTATTTTATCGTTCACATGTTGTTTTGATGGTTATTATTCATTTTAATCCCTAGAAATCATGAAAACAATGTTCGGGAGGGTGAACAGAGGACCTACCTCAAACACTCGATACGGGGAGGTGCGGGATCCACCAGCGGTCGGCAAGCGAAGGCAATGGGTGTGAGTGTGAAGGTCTCAGAGACGGTGGGCTCCTCTAGCAAGTTCTGATCACTCTCTGCAACACTGTCAAGTGAAAATGATAGGCTTGAGCGGTTCTTTTATACCCCCCACCGCCATTAATGGCCTCATTGAATGCAAGTACGGTGGAACAAAGGTTGGTGGATTTAAATTCACTGACGGCGGCAGGAGATCTGGGGTTTGGCTACCGGGAGGGTGCAGGATGGCAGCCGTTTGATAAGTTCCTCTTGGAGATTCACTGGCGGCAAAGGGGAGGTCGGGGCTCGGAAGGCGGAACTCCGCCAGAGGTTTTCCGTGAGGAACGACAAAACACTCACGGAACCCCGGGAGTGGAACTCTAGAGTCCCAGGCCCGGAGGGTCGAATAGCCGTTAAGATTTCCATGGATTTTAGCAGACGAAGAACGGGGGTCCAGACCCTGGACGCGAGCCGAGCATCATTGGGAACATCGAGTGCAATGGGGAAACCCGACAAGGGAAACTTGAATGGTCGGGCCCAGCAGGGCTCAGGGCCGTTAGCAGGGGCAAACTACCAAAGAGACTCCGTGAGGCACCAGAACTTGACGAAATTAAAAGGGGAAGGTACGGTCAACTTATGGTGAGACTTTGAAGCAACATTGACCATTCGAGACATCAAAAATGGGGCACGCAAAATGAAGCGGCGACAAAAAAAATGACCCGATAAGGGAAAGAAAAGAGGGTCCTCGTTCCGAACGGGGCGTGTGTGCTAAGGGCACAACAGAAATTAAATCTTTAATCAATTTTTTTTGGCTTGATAATACAAGAGTATCACCTAACATTAGAGATGTCTTAAAATTAATGGCGGGTTCCAAAATTCATGAACCTCATCCAAATCATCTCTTAGATATGAATCAAATTGAATTATATAAAAAAAATTAGATGATTCAATCTTACCATTGAATATTAGCACAAGTCAAAGATCATTCGAAAAGTGTAAGCCTTGGTATGTTAGAATTAATAAGCAATGGATCTCTTGTTGTTGTAAGACTCATGTATAATTTCGTTATTATTATGATAGTTTTTGATATATACGATGCACTTTGCATGTTAACCAAATTATGCAGGACATTTGTGGTATTAATATGCCACCTAAAAGAAACAAAGATTTTATAGTAGGTTTGTTTTGTGAACCCTCTAATGGAAACTTATTTTATTTAAAAGCATTTATTTTTGGAGAATGTGATAGATGTGGTAACTTTTCATTATTAGGAGAATGTATGCATGAAAGTAGTTTAGATGAATTTGTGCAACAATTAGTGGATGTAAAAAAATTTAAAAATGTTGATTATTCTTTAAAATGTGGAAAAATTAGAAAACATTGTGAGCTAATTGTGGAAAAATTTAGTGTGCATGCATTTATTAAAGAATTTAAAGATAAGATTGTACCTAAATATGTTAAACACTCTCAATATGCTCATTGGCTTGACAATCATTTTTGTTTATGTAAAAACACATTCCCAATTAGAACTATATTGTTAGTTGTTGATTTTACTGAAAATTATACTCTTGCTCCACAAGAAGAAATTCAATCACAATATTATAATTCGGTACAAGTAGCTATATTTGTTCATATTGTTCATAGACATACAAATGATAGTAGAGAAGATAATATAATTTTTTTGAGAGAGTACCATTTTTATGTAAGTGATAATCAATTACATTCATCTAAGTTTGTTCAACATTGTTTTGATATATTTTATAAAAACTTAAAAGAGAGAGGAATTCAAATGAGAGAACATCTCATATGGTCGGATAATTGCACGGGTCAATTCAAAAATGCTAGAATGTTTTATTGGTTATGTAGAGTTCATAAGGAAAATAATATCCAACACATGAATTTTTTTGAAGCTAGACATGGTAAGGGAGAACACAATGGAGTAGGTGCATGTGTGAAAAGAGCTCTTGCTAGAGAGCAACTAAAATTTGAGGATGCTACAAAATTCAAAGATGCACATGCAATTGTAGATTGGTGTAATATCAAATTATCTACAAGAACAAGTGAGAGCTCAATAATTCGATGCTTCATTTGGTTAGTTGAAGAAAATGATATTTTTTCACAACTGAGATTGTAAAATGATTAATGGATCTGAAAATGGAATTCGTTTAAGAGTTTGAATGCAAACACATGGACAATATGGACAAGGGATCCAACATGCTTTTGTCAATTTTTTATTACATGTGATTGGGAGGTATGTGAAAATATGGAATGGGTCAAACAATGGCAACAAAGAGCCTTAACACCTTCATCAACACATGTTCAACATGGAATGGAAATTGAAGATAATCAAGTGTTCGTGTCAGATGACTATGATCGTGTTTCGAATCTTGTACAAGAAGGTACATTAAATTGAGTTGAATTTTATATGTATGCATGTTTATATGTGTATTAAATATAAGTCACTCTTTATTGAATTTTTTTATTTATTTTTGCAAGACATGTGTATGTTGTTGTTGCACCTAAGGGGAATGAAGAGGAGACAAAGTATTGGTTAGTTAGATGTGTTGAGAGAAAACATAAGTTGGTACATCCTAGAGTGGTTGATGACAACTTTGAGTATCCAATTGGTTCAATGGTTGTTGTTGGAACCTGGATTTGAAAATATTTGATAAGAAAGAATGGATTACCTTCATTTGAAGATTATGAAAGACACAAGAAGATTATATATTATTCACATTTGATTTTGACAAACAATATAAAACAAGTTAGATATCAAGGGAGGCCTACTAATAAAGTTTTATGGACACTTTCAATGGATGATCATGAGACAATCATAGATGTATTACAAAAAAGAGAGGATGCAGATGGTATAATAGAGTAAATAAATATTGGTAAGTATATAGTTGTTTATATATTTAATTGATAGTCGATATGTAGTTAAAATTTTATCACATATACATGTATATATATTTGTCTTTATTCATTTCATAATTAAAGTTTTATATCATTTTTTGTTAAGGTCTCCCAAAACTAGATGCTTTACAAAAAAGAGAGGAGATGCATATATATTACAATGGAATTCAAATCTAGAGACAGGTAACTATATATAGTTCTAGATACATTTAATTGATAATATAAATATAAAACTAAATTTAATTTATTGTCATTTTATAAATTTTTTATAATTGATTCCATATCCTTATTACATTCTCTTAGGACCCCTTAAGTAATCCTCTTATGTACCATTAATCCATCCTCTTGCATCCCCTTAAGTCTCTCTATTAATTCCCCTTAAGTCATTCTCTTAGGACCCCTTAATCCATATCCTCAAATATCTACCCTTAATCCATCCTATTGCATCCCCTTAAGTCACTCTCTCAACACCCCTCAAGCCATCCTCTTAGGACCCCTTAATCCATATCCACATATATCTACCCTTAATCCATCCACTTGCATCCCCTTAAGTCACTCTCTCAACACCCCTTAAGCCATCCTCTTAGGACCCCTTAATCCATCCACTTGCATCCCCTTAAGCCATTCTCTCAACACCCCTTAAGCCATCCTCTTAGGACCCCTTAATCAATATCCTCATATATCTACCCTTAATCCATCCACTTGCATCCCCTTAAGTCACTCTCTCAACACCCCTTAAGCCATCCTCTTAGGACCCCTTAATCCATATCCTCATATATCTACCCTTGATCCATCCACTTGCATCCCCTTAAGTCACTCTCTCAACACCCCTTAATCCATCCTCTTAGGACCCCTTAAGCCATATCCTCGTATATCTACCCTTAATCCACCCTCTTGTATCCCCTTAAGTATCTCTATTAATTCCCCTTAAGACATCCTCTTAGGACCTCTTAATCCATATCCTCGTATATCTACCCTTAATCCATCCTCTTGCATCCCCTTAAGTCTCTCTAGGGTTCATGAGATGCTTAGAATAAAAAATCTATATGGGTTAATGGTTTAGGGTTCATCTCCTAAGCTTTAGGTCATATGGTTTAAGGTTTCTAGGGTTCATGAGATGCTTATAATAACAAATCTATATGGGTTTTAAGGGTTTAGGGTTCATCTCCTAAGCTTTAGGTCATATGGTTTACGGTTTAGGGTTTCTAGGGTTCATGAGTTGCTTAGAATAAAAAATCTATATGGGTTTTAAGGGTTTAGGGTTCATCTCCTAGGCTTTAGGTCCTATGGTTTAGGGTTTACAGTTTCTAGGTTTCATGAGATGCTTAGAATAAAAAATCTATATGGGTTAAGGGTTTTGGGTTCATCTCCTAGGCTTTAGGTCCTATGGTTTAGTGTTTAGGGTTTCTAGGGTTCATGAGATGCTTAGAATAACAAAACTATATGGGTTTTAAGGGTTTAAAGTTCATCTCCTAGGATTTAGGTCCTATGGTTTAGGGTTTAGGGTTATAATTCATTCTCTTAACTCCCCTTAATCAACCCTCTTACATTCCTTTAATTCATTCTATCAAATCCCCTTAATCCACCCTCTTACATCCTTTTAAGACATTCTATAAACTCCCCTTAATCCACCCTCTTTCATCCCCTTAAGCCATCCTCTTAAAGGACCCTTAAGTCATATCCTCTTACATCCCCTTAATCCATAATCTTGCATCCCTTAAGTCACTCTCATAATTCCACCTAATCCATCCTCTTAGGACCCATTAAGCCATATCCTAGGGTTCATGACATGCATCCCCTTAATCCACCCTCTTACATCCCTTTAAGTCATTCTATCAACTCCCCTTAATCCACCCTCTTACATCCCTTTAAGTCATTATATCAACTCCCCTTAATACACCCTCTTGCATCCCATTAAGCCATCCTCTTAAAGGACCCTTAAGTCATATCCTCTTACATCCCCTTAATCCACAATCTTGCATCCCTTAAGTCACTCTCATAATTCCCCTTAATCCATCCTCTTAGGACCCATTAAGCCATAGCCTAGGGTTCATGACATGCATCCCCTTAATCCACCCTCTTACATCCCTTTAAGTCATTCTATCAACTCCCCTTAATCCACCCTCTTACATTCATTTAAGTCATTCTATCAACTCCCCTTAATCCACCCTCTTACATTCATTTAAGTCATTCTATCAACTCCCCTTAATCCACCCTCTTGCATCCCCTTAAGCCATCCTCTTAAAGGACCCTTAAGTAATATCCTCTTACATCCCCTTAATCCATTATCTTGCATCCCTTAGGTCACTCTCATAATTCCCCTTAATCCATCCTCTTAGGACCCATTAAGCCATATCCTAGGGTTCATGACATGCATCCCCTTAATCCACCCTCTTACATCCCTTTACGTCATTCTGTCAACTCCCCTTAATCCACCCTCTTACATCCATTTAATTCATTCTATCAACTCTCCTTAATCCACCCTCTTGCATCCCCTTAAGCCATCCTCTTAAAGGACCCTTAAGTCATATCCTCTTACATCCCCTTAATCCATAATCTTGCATCCCTTAAGTCACTCTCATAATTCCCATTAAGCCATCCTCTTAGGACCCATTAAGCCATATCCTAGGGTTCATGACATGCATCCCCTTAATCCACCCTCTTACATCCCTTTAAGTCATTCTATCAACTCCCCTTAATCCACCCTCTTACATCCCTTTAAGTCATTCTATCAACTCCCCTTAATCCACCCTCTTACATCCATTTAAGTCATTCTATCAAATCCCTTTAATCTACCCTCTTGCATCCCCTTAAGCCATCCTCTTAAATGAACCTTAAGTCATATCCTCTTACATCCCCTTAATCTAGTTTCTTGCATCCATTAAGTCACTCTCATAATTCCCCTTAATCCATCCTCTTAGGACCTATTAAGCCATATCCTAGGGTTCATGACATGCATCCCCTTAATCCAACCTCTTACATCCCTTTAAGTCATTCTATCAACTCCCCTTAATCCACCCTCTTGCATCCCCTTAAGTCATTCTCGTAACTCCCCTTAAGGAATTCTCTTAGGACCCCCTTAAGCTAAATCATCTGAGGTCCCATTAATCCATCCTATGACAAACATCACTTGAATTTGTAAGGAATTTATAAGATCCAATTTTTTAACTTTTACTATATATTATTATTTTCTTGCATGAATTATTTAGTTAAATGACTCATAAAAACTATTTAAGGAATGTTTTAATTTGTCACCTAACCATGTGATAAATTATATATATGAAATTTGATTCTAGATGAGAATTTATATAGTGCATGTATTACTTGGAAATTAGATAAAATATCTATACATACATTGTAACGCCCCGTCGTGCGAACCCCAAAGGACAAATAAACAATAATTACAGCACAATTTTTTTTTTAAAGATAACATAACATACATGTAATACACATTAAGTCATATCATATATTTCATTTAAGCAGATTCATTAACATATACATCCCTTGGGGTACACGAGGAGTCATTACGAGACTGAGATCCACACAACGACAATAAAGAATAAAATCCAAAGATATAATCCATAGCAAATTAAATATTAACAAATATAACACATATATGAAAATCATTGATAAGAAACCATTTGAGTACATAAATACAACATATACATGATTAATTTAACACATTGAATATCAACTGCAAATAGCCACATAAGGTTTAATGTTACATTACAATTCAATATTCAAGAAGTACAATGATACAAAAGTGTTTCCAACATAAATGGAAACCATACACAAGATAACATGATACAATTGAATAGATGAATACAAAGTATCATAACTGGCTCCAAGACAGATACAACTCTGGAGTCACCGCAACAGCACCAATCCGCACTCTTGATCCTCGATTGGGGACCCAATGGGGTGCTTAGCACATTCCACCCGACCATGTGAGTCCGAAGACCCACCCCCCGTGCTAGGAGCTGACAAGAAGAGTCCTCAACCAAGAACATCCAAACACGGAATCACAAGACTCAACGCCATACAAAAGTATCATAAATCTCAAGAATTACAAAGACATAATCCACAACATCCAAGAGTCATTAACATAACTTAAAATCATAAATCTCATCACATAAATCAAAGCAATGACCAATAACAAGTAACCAAAGGATGATCATGAAACACTTCCAAGTCAACTAAATTAATAAACATAATACAATTCCAAATTGCAAAATAGCACAATAACATCATATCACAGTACCATAAGAGTACAAGGTCATAAGTCAAATATCAATGAGATCATACAAGACCACAAAGTACACCAAAGATGTATCAAGGAAAAAATCACAAATCAATATAAATCCATATATCAACAATCTAAACCAAATCCCACAACCTACTTCCAGAGGAACACAATAAAGTAAAACACATGGGCAACTAGGAAGAGTGCCATCGAGCATGACAATATTCCTGCTCCTTCCTCCAAATCGAGGGCGCCGGCCCACATCTATGGATCTCCTGGCCCTTCCTCCTACTTGAGGTGCCGACACCATAGGGTAGCTCATGTGGAGCCGATAACCTCTCATGAGGACAAGGTTACGACCTTTCCAACCACGGCCTTCTTAGCCTTCCATTAGTCTGCGGAAGCACTAATGAAGACGAGGCATCCATTTTTTTTAAATCTTATAATGATATTACTACCCAACCCTCCTAAGTTAATTATTAGGTTTTCACTTGATTACCAACTCACTCATGGGTTATCCTGTGCCCTTCCCCTTACGCGGGGTCCCGGCCCCCATGAGGAGCCACTCTCCCTAGAGACCCAACAACATAAAAACCAAGAAACCAAGGGTTGTACCATCATAATAAGAACATTAGATCACAATAGAGAAACATGCGAGGCATTACCCATCTCGCTATAAATACATAATCAAAGTCTTAACAATTCCCATACAACCCTTTTCAAAATCATGAAACAAAAACACTTGCCACATTAAGGCACATAAAGAGAGAGAACGTCAACTGCCAATCAACTCAAGCCTGTGGAAGCCAAAAGAATGAAAACCCACAAAAAGGTAAAGTGAAGCAACAAGAGTTTTTCCTCCAATAATTCCAACACAAGGATAAAATTTCCTCAAATTAGAGTAACACAAAAAAGCCATAAAAAGAGAAGATTCATCAAGACCCATCCACAAATCAACAATGGTGTCACCTCAAATAGGAAGACGCAAAAGAAAATCAACCTTTAATTCAACGAAATCACATAATGAAACCAAAAGCTACCAACTAGGCATTCCATGGGAGACCTCAATTTTCTCCTCACAAGAACCCCCTTATAATGGTACACAAATCACCCTCATAAAATCAACAACATAGCAATAACAATAATTGCAAGACCACCAGAACTATTTTCAATTCAAACATAATGAGTGAATACATTAAAATAAGATCAACAACCCCATCCAGACTACATAAACAACCTTGATACAGAATAAATCAGAAATCCAAGAAGATCAACTACCCATATCTCATCAACAAAATACAAGTTCCCAATTACATTACAACACAAATTAAATGACAAAGGATTCCTTGAAACAAAAATCACCTCCAAAGGCATTCACACCAACATGGAACCATCCAAAAACAATCCTTCAACAACAGAGGTAAAAGCATTCAACCAGGCATCCAAGGAACCAAATTTAAGAACACCTTAAATACTCAACCACACATCACTCCACCAAACACTTGCATAATAAACAACAACCAAAGATTCAAACAAGAGCAATATTTAATACCCAATCAATTAACAAACAGAACTAAATAACTTTACAACTTACCCATCTAAATTACTCAATTAACTAAAACAATTTATGATAACCATCACAAGTATTCTAAAAGACTTATCCATAAAGAGAGCTTACAAACCAACCGTTAAATGAATATAAAGGAAGTCAATTTTCAAAAGATTAAAATCCCATTTCACAATAAACTATCCAATTCGAGAATATCCTAGTCAATCTCTAACCCGGCCCACACATTCAAAATTTCCCCTTTCATTTATCAACATAATTGAAAACTATTTAATAATTGGGTAGTTAACTCATTATCATTTCATAACTACTTGTGTTCAAAACATTATTTCCATTTCCTTTCATCATACTAACTTAACACCCACTTCCAAAGTGAAACCCATTTAAGACCAATTGTTTATTCTTTAAAAATGATAATAATGACAATGCTCTAAATACTTAAACTACATATTAGAACTTATTTAAATAAATTTACACACTATAAATACCTTTTAAAACCACTACATCTTTATAGATTTAAATTCTTTTTGAAGAGGGAATGAAGAAAGAGAATAGATCTTTTCTAGGAATCCAACAAGTCTACCAGATTATAACTTCACAACATAAGAATAAAAAGATAACCTATTCAATTCTATATTAAATTCTATTTCCACCATATACATATTTGAAATAAAACGATCAATGCTGGTACATATATATTCATAGATTGACCTTATATTATCCTATCAAAGTTCACAATTTAATAAATTAATAGAAGTTCCTTTCTATTTCATATCTTCACTATAATAAAATTTTATTTTGATCATATTAGAAAAATAACCAAGCTGCTTACAAACATAATTTATTAATAAAATTACCAGATAAATTAATAATATCTAATTAAATAAATTAATACATATATATAAATATAAATATATATATACATATATATATACATATATATATATATACATATATATATATATACATATATATATATATACATATATATATATTTGTATACCCTTATATATATATATACGTGCCTTAAAACTTATATGAAAATTTTGTTTTAAACTAACAATGAAAATACAAATTTAAATGGAGATTAATACACGGGCGAACGCCCAGCCGCGGACAGTCCGTAGGACTGCCGTGGACAGTCTACGGACTGTCACAGCAGTCCAACGGACTGTCGTGGTAGCCCGTAGGCTGCCGCTTCAATACTATGGCTGGCTGGGTGGTGGGTACGGCCGAGGCCAAACCATCACCCGTCAACAATTTTTTTTTATAAAATAAATTCAAACAATTTTAAAACAACGAAATATGAACTTTAAATTTTTATTTTTAGTTTTATTTTTTTATTTTTTATTTTATTCTATATCTACAATTATATATATATGTGTATACATATATATACACATATATATCTGATATATGTATATATATATACATCTATATATATATATTGTATACAAAAATAATTCGAATACAGAGAAATAGCACAAGTTACTGTTCCAACATAAATTTATATACAGAATAAATTTTGTAAAATTAATCTACAAGTGAGGATTTACACAACCCCAAATTCCCAATGAGAGATCATTCTTAAGTTGAGTTAATATATTTTCCCGACCAAGTTACAGTACTGGTTATTTCCAGAATTCCAAACACAGTTTTATTTCAATAATCAACAGTAAAAACCCAACAAATAATTTCATTTAAATAAACAATAGTCCCAAGCTCCCAGAAATTTCAATCTATTAATTGACAGTCCAAAACCCAACCAAATTTCATTTTAACAAATAACAATCCCGATTCTCAGATGAGAATTTCATGCACAACGAAACAAATCCAATCAATTGCTACTTTATTTAATGCTATAACAAATAAATAAGAAAGGAACCTGGCGTCCTGTATTTGAAGAAGATTTGTAGAAGCTCTATCCCTTTTGCTGATCCAATCCTCCGCCAACGAATGTTTCCCGCAGCAGCTCCAAGATCTTCCCCTCAACTCCAATCTTATTCCTCAATGAATTCACAGAATACTAAAAGAATGCAATACTATAACAGAAAATTGACTGCCAAATTTTCTCCCAAAATCTGTTGGAAAGAGAATGCCACCCCCCCTTCCAATACAAGAAACCTCTAAATAAAATCACACCCAAAAAGTCTCTTCCATTCCTCTTCCTGAGAATACCAAAAGTCACTTCTCCAAAAATGAAATTTAATTACATTCAAATCCACAAAAGATGGAGCTTTTATTTGTTTATTTATTTATCATTTCCACAACAATTTAAATAAACACATGCACATTAAAATAATTACAATCAACCATTTGCAAGATTCTAAATAAGTATCCATTAAACTTCTTATTTTAATAATTATCTTTTCAAGATTATTTATTCATAATTATTATTAACTTCAATTTAATACAATAATTTAAATCAATTTATCTAATAATATCACTTTTACTTTTTAATTTGATCATTTGTTCTAAATCATTTGATTTAATTTAATTGATTATTATTTTAATTTCTAATCATATTTTAAATAACCTTGCAAATCACTTATGATCTAATTAATTATTTAAACATGACTACAAACATATTATATTTTCCACACAATCAAATAACACAGTAATCAATGAAGCACACACAAATACTCACACAAAAGTTCAGAACAACCGACACGGAGGGGTATTACATACATGAGTGCATATAATCATCAAAATGAACATAACACTATCATAATTGACTGCATATATAATCATCATCTGATGTAATTAAACACAAACATGATCATATTAATCGATATAATGTATGTGAAATGGTCCATGAAATAACATGTTCAAAATGAATATGTCAAGTCCAACACACATATTTAAATAAAACTAGAGATCTATAGTCCATAAAATGTAAAACCATCTAACTATCAGGGCGATCAATCATATCAAGTATCCTCTTTGTTCCACGTGGACTAGATGTACTCGTATCATGTTGTAAAAGAGTACAAGAAACTTGAAATTTGATTTAAAGTTATTTAGAAATTTTGATATAATTTAACATATAAACTTGAAAATATAAACTCAAGATAAAAATAAATTTAATTAAATATCTAGTCTAAAATACAGTAAAAATGATCTTTAGTATGCATAAATTACCATATGATCATGTGAATCTACTGCCACATTTTGTTCAACAGGTAGCATAATTGTCACTTGAGGAGGTCCAAATGCTTGATCTACTATATCCTGCATATTCATATAAAGCAAACAATATGTTAAAACATCGAATATATATATATATATATATATATTTGAAATGTCCCTAAAAATTGTATAGGAGATTTAGTAAAGTTTACAACCTCGAATGATATGACCTCATGGTAACAAACTTGAGATTTCCCATGCATAAATGTTGGCAATGTCTCAGGTGTGCCCGCCATGGGTATCACATGACATCCCTGCATATAGATACAACAATGTATAGATCATTCACACATGTGTACAAACTCAAATTAAATTAGATCTATGATGTGTATTTAATTTAAACTTAACAAACTTTTGAAAGCACGCACCTGAGTTGATGATGACTCAAGAGCACTCACCACAACTTGTGGTTGGTCGGTACTCGGTATCACATGACCTCCCTACATCTAGATATAATATATCATTTCACACATGCATACAAATTCAAATTAAATTAGATATATCCACACAAATTAAAATATATATTGGTTTGTACCTAACCAAAAGGTGAGCCCAAATCTACAACACTCAAAATATAGACATGATCATATTGAGATTCAGGCATCGTGTGATCATGCATCTACACCGAACACTTCTTGAATTAATATTATATTATATATATAATTTTATGTTTTTATTTACATGAATTTTGCACATTTCAAACAAATTATTTAAGTTCAAAAAATGAACATATCTGTGTAGGATGATCCTTAGAATATAGTAAATTCATATATGACTCCATCCTAGATGCATGTGGGTCACCTAAAGTGGATGCCTGGGTATTCCCATAGCCTAAGCCTACATGCTCTCTATTTCCCACTTCAGTCACCGTGTGTGTAGTATGATGAGTGAGATTTCCTGAAAGAGAACTCAATGCTCCTAATGTCGACAACATCATCTACTACTGAAATGCAACATGAACACTAGGAGAAGGAGGAGGAACAATAGGAGCAATCGGATCATGTCACTGAGGATCGACATGTGCTCCTAATCTATGTTGGGGCATGCCACACTCAACTCCCTAAAATGACCTCATATCAAAATAGTTTGGTTTTAAACCCAACTCAAACTCAACCCATAACTTTCTCAAAAAGTATAGGGGCACCTCACAATTTCCATGTGGTGGAGTATCAAACACCATCCACCATCTATCACAAAAATTTGTAGCAATTTGCGGGTGCCTACACCATAAAATTGAAATTCATTTTTTGGTGAGTGGAATTGGTTTGTTTGTTTGGGGGCTAAAAAATGTTGGCAAATGGCTTATTTGGTAATTTTAAGGTCATTAATTTCTTTATAGGACAATCCATTTACATAGAATTGTCTCCTCTATTCTCTCCATTGATGGAACCTATCTAGGTTCGCATCAATAGATCAAATAGAACTGACAATAGTTTGCATTGAAGATGCAAATTGTGTGAGATGGGGGGATTCTAAGCTCATTTTTTTTATCATATCTATATTTCCCTGAATCACATTAAGGTTTTCTCTAATGCTCTCTCTTAACTGAGCCTAATCTACTACAAGAGGTGGGGGGTTAGGAGGTGGAGAGTGTGGATGTATTGGGTTTTGTTGTGGTGGCAGATCTCGATGTATAGGATCTTCAGGTTGTGCATCAAGTATAAAATCCTCTATGCTAAATTCAGGATCCATGTGAACAATGAATTAGCAACTGCATGTTAAACAATTAAAAAATATATATCAACAAACTAATTAAATAATGCACACAATTGGAAAGTTATTTAAAAACCACATTGAACATGCACAAATTCAAAATACATTTCATTTGAAGCCACATTCAATTTATAACATTAAAAAATCCATAACATTAAAAATCCATAGCATGTACACATTAAATTGAGTCCATTGCGTGGTTGTTAATATGAAGGGTTCGTTGTTACTGCCAACTCTAATGCAACTAAAAATGGAGATAATTGTCACACCAAGGTCATACAATTTTAATAAAATCCTACCTACATTACCTAAAACTAATTATTGAACACCTTTTAGTACTTTTGCAACCCTTCCAAGAAGAATCATCAAGTATATCTAAAATATTTCCACTATAATTTAGATCAATATGTATACTATAATTAAGATACCTAAAGTATCTAAGGATGCACTATTACACTTTGTGTACATGGAAAGGGTTCATATGTCGAGTTGTATAAGTGCTTCTACACCAAAAATTTCTAGAGGATGACATATTTGTCATAATTCATCTAGGTATTTTATGTTAAACCTTTAATAAATGGGATGGAAATTATAAATAGTTTTGAGTTAGATCTATATGTGGGAATTTCCCTTGGTTGATAGTGTGGAAATATTAAAGGGATATAAGAACTTAACTAGAAAAATAGGTACATAGGACACCTCTTAGTGAAAATAGGGAGGTACTCTAATTATAAGTCTAATGGGTAGAATTGAAATTAGGGGGTTTTATTAGAACCCTATGAATGCATGCACTATGTCATTGGTTTATTAAGCGAATCCCCTAAAAGAAGGCCATAAACTTATTTTTAGCTCTATCACTTGATAATTAAACTATAGCCAAATTTGATGATATACATTAATTGAAACATGATCAATACTAAGGGGAAAAACAACAATATTCAAGATAGCTACTCTTACCTTTTACTATTTAACCAAGAAACATAATATACATATATGCAACTACATGTGGTCAATGCATGAAACAAAAATACCCATGCCCAATCATTGAATAAAGAAAACATAAATGCTTAAGTCATGTGCAAAAATTGATAGAAAGTCCAGGAACAAATAGAATAAAACGACATGGATTAAGGTAAAGACTTAAAATTTATAAATAAATCACCATCAACATAAACTAGGAGTTGGATAAAACATCAAGAATTGAGAGCTCACAAAAGGCTACGATATCAACAATGAGGCTTCTTTGAATCATTATTGGAAAAATTAAATAAGAAGATTAGTAAAAAGAGAATGTGAACATGAGGTAAGGAACCAAATTTCTATAGGTAAATAGATATATAACTTTGATTTCTCAAATTGGGTGTTAATAGGAGGTTAGGGGTTGTTTAGAGTGTCTTCTATTACATATAAAGGTGGAAAAAGAGAAGGAAACCCCACTAATTTAGGTTATTCAACTCAAGAATGCGTGTCAAAATGGGTAAATGATGAAAACCATGTAGTTTAATTTGTAAAAATTATACTAGATTCTAAAGATTAGGATTATTGTTAAACAAGGGTGTTCAATGGAGCTCATAAATGTTGCCTATCATTAATTAACTAATTCAGATCAATAAGTAATATTATTCTACTTTTATGGCTAGATCTTTATCTTTTGGGGTGAGGGGAAGTGTACTCACAGGTGTGGTTGTTTCCCAATAAGAGTATATCAATAGAGCTAAGGTATTGATTGTGAATACATGTATTTATCAAGTATGACATAGAATTTAACAAAATCCGAGGACATAAATTGATTTATCTAAATTTTAATTTCATGATAAGAGACACAAGTTCTCTATAGTGGGACAAATTAGTTAAGAAGAAATAAGTTTAACACAAACATTAATTTATAATCTCATTCATTGTTTCCAAAGCATACTAAAGATAAGAGTAAAATTCATAGAAGAAATTCAAAGGGACACATAAATATATGCTATTGGATATATGCTAGTGGTAATTGCAATACAAAATAAACAAAGATGAGCTTGAGCTCTATTCACAATTGAAAATTTCTTCTTTAAGTACAAATACTTCACTAAATTTTTTAGTTGTAATGAAATCATATTTATACATGTGAATTGGTGTGCATAATTTATCATGCAAAAATGGAAGAAATTAGATCTTTACTATATAATTATGACATGAAAACATATCTATGTCAAATAAGAACTATAAGAAACCTCCAAGGAGGGATACTTCTAAAATTATGTGAAGTGAAAGTTAAGAACCAATTACAAGGAGGACACAAAATAAAGCAAGGAAGGAGGGATATTTCCAAATTGAAATTACTCAATGAGCAAGAGCAACATGATCAATCCTAATGAGATTGAAACTTGTAACCACACTAAAAAATGAGAATGTTTAAACTATAGTTGAGTATGACAATGGTGTAACATAGCAACATGATCAATCCTAATTAGATCAACCTCATAAATTTATGCTATGATTTGTCACTAGTAAATAAACATCTCCTCATTTCTCAACAAAAATGGTTGTTGAAAGTACTGATTGTACTTTCAAGTTGTACTATCTAAAAGGTGAAAATATTATGGATGTGATGAACAAAGAAAAGGTAATCAAAGGTGTGTAGTTTTATGGGATTAAGTACATGTCGACAAGTGATGATGAGGTTAAGGTTATAAGGTAGTGGTTGTGTATGGTAATTTCTTTGGCACTCAAATAAGAAAAATAAGTATAATAAAAAGACAACAAATCTAGACATTATAAATCTAATTTAGATTTAGGTTTTAGGGTTTAGGTCCTAGGATTAAGGTTTTTAGTTTTTAGGTCTATTTTTTTGGAACCTAGGGTTTAGGGTTTTGATTTCTAAGTTAAATGTGTCCAATTTAGGTTAAATTCTAGTTAATTTAGGTTTAGTTTTTATGGTTTTCAATTTACAAATTTTTTTTTTTATTTTGTTGATGTTTTTGGTTTTTAAATGCAATTTTAAAACTATAAAATATTGAACGAAAAACTAAAACAAACAAAAACCAAACAATTATAAAACAGAAATGACAGCAAAGTTAAAAAGAACCCAACCCAACCCAGGAGGTCAATATATTCGCTTGTACAGAGGAGGTATAAAGAAAATTGGTTGAAATTATTCTTCAAAACACGCACGTGACATTTTTCTCCTCAAAGTGCTATATTAACCAAAATGAATGACAAGAAAATGAATCATAGTCAGCTTATATTTAAAAGTTAAATAGCTTTGAAACAATGTATTTTGTAATGCATATGCGTTTTAGGTTGCATACCTAAATCTAAACACATATGCATTCGGATTTAGGCTCGGGTACCCGATCCAAAGCACGTACGTGTTTTTTAAAAATGCCTATGCGTTTCTTGTGATTTTTTTTTTTGGCTGAAACTTCCCCTCTTCATGGACCCAACTTCTTGCTTTTACCCAGAGCTCCTTTAGGTCATTTCCAGTTTCCTAGGTGCACATCTTCCTTCCTATAGCTTTCTACATTGTTTCATTTTCTTTTCTAGGTCATTTTGTAGTTCATTACTTTGAATTAGGGTTTAGTGTTGTATTTTGCATTTCATTCTCTTTTCCAAGTCTAAACTTGGTGATGAACCCCTTATTTGTTATTATATAGTGATAGCTCACAATAAAATTATTATTATATTAAAAAGTTACAAGGTACTATTATGTGAGAAACAATAGCACAAGTATAATATGTGATAGTTACAAATCAATCTAGCAATCAAGATTGATCTATGTAGTGATACAACTTTCTTATTTTATAATTTTTACAAGGGTTTATGCATGATCTATAAACATAGAGAAATCACAACATTAAAATAACCAAAAATAGAAAAAAAAGAACATAATACTACATAAAACAACCAATATTCACCAACCTTTTCCATTAGAAGAAAAAATTGATGACTGCACGAACATAGGCACTCAAATAAAATCCAAATTACATTGGCTTAAGGTTGGGGGTCTAGCGCTTCAATGGATTTCTTCCAAGCTCTCAAAGTGCATCATACTTCACATAGTATCAAAAAAATTAAATATGGGTAGAACATTCTTAAAGAGCTTCCTGATATTCTCCTTGAGGTTTTGTCAAACACCATGAGCAAGTTTTCATAACTCAATAAAAATCCTAAATGTGACCTCACTTTACAAGAGTGCCTCAATATTTTTCTCTATCACCTTTCCTCCACTCAACAAGTCTTTTGTGATCAATTTCTCTTCTTTCCTAACCTTATAGAAGTTATCCATACCATGTTCAATGACAAGGCTCTTGGTTGTGATAGATTCCCTTTTGAATTTTGTAAGTTCCTTTGGGATTATTTAGGTGATAACCTATATAAAGTAAATCTTGAAGATTTCTATTTCAATTCATTAGTAAAAATTATCAATAAATGGAATATCAAATTCATACCTAAATTTAAAAACCCAAAGGATATTTGTAATGAAGGCCCATCACCTTGCTCAATGTCTCTTATAAGATCATTGCCAAAGCTTTAGCTCTTAAGTTACACCATCTCCACCCTCAAATTTTGAGGCCTAAGCAAACCGATTTATCAAATCCAAGTACATTTTAAATAACATAATTGTAATTTAGGAAGGTATTGAATGGGCTAGGTGCTCCCATCAAAAGGATTTGTTCATTCAAATTAATTTTTCTACTCGGCCTAGGACAACATTAAATAGCCTTTTATCCTAGCCATGTTATAGGCAAGGATTTGAGCCTCAGTTCATTTAATTGGTTACCATGTTTTTTGAAAATGCCTCTTCTTGCATTACTATCAATGGCCAACAATCCAATTCCTTTGGGATTTTTATGTCCATTTGACAAGGTTTTCCTTTGGATCCAATTCTTTATATGCTTTCCATTGAGTGTCACAACCCCTATTTTCAATAAGTAATTTATAATTCAATAATACTATTTTGATGCATTAGTATTTAATTTAGTGAATGATTATATTGTTCATACTTCTGAATGGTTAATTAAATTAATTCGTAAGAGAATAAAAGTGCAATGCAACAAAAGGATTAATTATAATTTAATTATAGATAAATGATAATTCTTGTTATTTAGAATAATTATTTTAATTGCAATTGAATGTTAATTTTTTATTATTTATTTGGAATGAATATTTAATTTGCAATTAAATTCTATTTCTTTATTATTTATTTAGGATAACTATTTCTTTTGCAATTTAAAAATGGTATTTCCTAACTATTTACTAAGGTTAAGTACTTAGTTTGCAACTAAAATAGAATTTTCTTATTGTTAATTATCAAGGATAAATATTGTGCATGAAAATAAATTTTTTTATTATTATTATTATTTTCAAGATTAGGTATTAGGAAACTAAAAGAAACCTTTAAAAGAGGAAAATCAATAACAGAAATAGATAGTTTTTATAATCTTTCTTGATTGCTCTACAAATGATAACTAAAAAATGGGTGACTGGTAGAATTTTCCTGGAGTATAGTAGATTAAAATGGTAGAAAGAAGAGGAGAAAAACATGAGAAGGGGAAATAAGAAGAAGAAATTTCTATAGAAAGTGATTTCCAAAGAAAGCAAGAATGGGAAAAGAGAAGAAAAAGAGGGGAAACTCAAATTGAAGGCAATTTTTAGGTTTTTGAATCCTTTCTAGTGCATTTAAATTTCAAAATGTGGGAATAATTGTTAGTATTATGAAAAGATTGAATTTCTCTTTGAAAACCATTTGTGCATAATCTTTGTATTTGGGGTGTTTGGTGTTTAAATGTTCTATTGCTTATGTAGGAAATTCATTATCCTGGCTATACAAATTTGTATGTTATTTCCTATTCATTATATATATATAGCGCCATATATATATATAACACCAAATACACACACACACACACACACACACACACACATATACATTTATGTAAATCCTTGTATTGGATACTTTATGCCCAGGATTGCAATTTCAGTTTGTTCTTTTAGCCAAATACTATTCCAAACTTTGATAATATTACATATTTGAATATATATATAAATACCAAACTGTATAAATATATATATATATCCAAATATATAATACTAAACAAATAATAACTGAAAACGAAACCCAATATTTGAATCATTGTATTTTCTATGTCTGTGATTGAAAATTTTAGAGGAAAGATTTTGGGCTTTCATAGCCACACCCCCCATTGGGGAGGTGTAACACCCCTCCATTTTGGCTCTTTTGATTAGACAGTGTTTTTTTTCTTTGTTATGCTTTGTTTCTGTTAATACTTTGACTTTGGTACTTGGTTACTATTTGATCGCAAAATTTAAAGCGATGTGAATGTTATATTTTGATGTGATGGTATTTTATTCTGATGTTATCATTATGGAATGCTTTGGATTAGCTTAGCAGATATTGAATTAATGATGCTTTATGCTTTTGATTATATTATTAATGTTATATTCGTCAGTTAGTAATACTATATTGGTGAAGGGGACGGGATTGCACCACTCGCTTGCGAGCGTCTTGCGATTCTAAGATTTCCTATTCACGGTGTGTTTTATTATATTATATATATGCATGTTCGATATACTCTTTGTTCGCAAGTTGACAGGTATAGGACATCGACTCCACCTGGTTCACAGGTTTGAGTGTGTCCATTGGCCAATGGTATTTGATTGGGAGATAGTAGCTAGGTTTTTTGTGCCAAGTCATCACCCTAGTCATAGTGTGTCGTCGGGTTTTAGTCGGGTTAAGTTGCTTCTTTGTTGTTCTTTTTTCCTTGATTTTATTTAATTGCAAGTTGGAAAAGGTAAATAAATGGCTTTATGTATTGAAGTTGTTTATTAAATAAATCTAGTTATAATGTTAGAAATGTTATTTATTTTATTAATTAATTTAATTTAATTAATAAAATAATCTAATCTTGGATTAGATTTATTTTATTGATTAATTAAATTAATTGTGTTGAATTGATTAATTAAACTTATTTGTGGAGTGCATAAATTAAATGGTTCATGTGGTTTTTAAAAATGCATGAAATTAAAAGTGTTAATTTATTTTTTTGGAAAAGGAATTATTAAAAGTCTTAAAAGTTGTAAATTCTTTTGAAATGAAATTATTAAAAGTTTTAAAGTCTTTTTGGAAATTTTTTTTAAATTCTTGTTGAAAATAAATTTTAATTTTAAATTTTCAAAAAAAACAAAATATCCTCAAAATGGATAGAGGGGAAATAACTATGGTGGATGGGATATTTTGGGGAAGTTGACTAAATTTGGGGAAAATTGATGAGAGTGGGGATATTTTCATTTTTGGAGAAAAATATTGCTGTTAAAAAAGAAATGAAGGTTTGTTTGTTTTGGGGATGCATTATTGGATTTGGGTGGGGATTTTGGAAGAGATTTGGAAAAATTATCTTGCAGGGAAGCTCAACTTTTCTTCTTCAAGCTCTTCTTCCAGCTTCAGATCACAGGTTTTTTCTTGTTTTATAGTTTTGAAAATTTGCATTTTCAATTTTAAAAATTTGCTTGGAAACAAATTTGAAAACCTTGTTAAAATATTGAAAGAATTTAGATTTCTTGTGGAAAAACAAACTCTTTCAACAAAAATTTCCAAGTTTAACAATAGAAAATGGAAAAGGAAACAAAAGGAAAGCATTTAAATTTCTGTATTTGAAATTGGGGATATCCAGAAATTGAAACTATGAAACCATGCTTGTATATTATTTTGCTGTAGTTTAATTTGTTGAAAGCTTGTCCAATTTGACTGTAAGTGAAGATTTTTGTGCTTATATATATATATATGTAGTGTGTGTGTGTGTGTGTTTATATATATATATATATATATATATATTTATTATTGTTCAAATCCTGTATGTTTATTTGGGAGATTTTTTTTCCTGTTTGAAAGAAAATACTGTCAAAACTTTTATTTTCTGAGTTACCAAGGAATTTACTGTATTTTTATTTTTTGTTTTAAAAAAAAAAAGTTTTAAAACATATGGTTTGGGGTTGGGAAGCTGCCCCACAGCCACCCCCAACCATGGGAGGCAATGGTTGTGAAGGCAGCGCTAGCATTGCCTTCAGGCAGGGACCCCCATCCTTGGGGAAGGCTGCGTAGCAGCCCAGCAGGGGTTGCGTCCCATGTTCCTATGCTGCGCAACTTAGATTTAGGTTAGGTTTTTTTTTTAAATGTTTTTTTTTATTATATAAATTTATATATATATATTTATATATATTATATATATTATATAAATATATATGTGTATATATAAATATAATGTTTTTTTTAATTATTATTATTATTTTAATATAGATATATTATATATATTATTATGTATAATATTTGTATATTATATATATATATATATTATATTTTAAATAATTGAAAATATTTGTGAATGGAAGTTTAAATAGTTGTTTTTCAAACAAAAAATTATATTAAATATAAATATATATAGTTATATATTCATTAAAATATATAGTTATATATATATATGTCTTTAATTTTTATTTAATTATAGTTTTTCTATAATGATTTTATTATTGATGCAAAGATTAATTCATAAGAGAATGATGTTATTAGGAAATTGATTTTAAAATTCATTGCAATTGGGGAAGTTAAAATAAAACAATTAGTTTAAGCTTTTTATTCAAATGATGTTAATTATTTTAATTGATTACATGCATTATGTTAGTGCTTTGCTTGGATTTAGGAAATCCTAAGTAGATTAATAAATTGTCAAAATTTTCCTTTCATTATGTGATTTCTCTCATTCTCATTGTTTGGGAAAAATGGGCTAATCGAGTTAGTTAGTCTTCCAGAGGAGTTATACTAGGTTGGGATGTTTTATGTGATGGTTCGATTTGTGAATTGCTTTGGGTAGTGCACATGGTTATAGTCATTTGAACTCCCAGTTACCACAAACGGGATATGTGTTATGGTATGGGTACCTGGTTACTACAAACGGGTTGTGTGACCTTTTGTCTTAAGGTTGATATTTGTTATCATTTTTGGTGCATCTAGTCTACCCATTGGATTGTGGTTTTGTATCGTGTGTGTTGTCGATAGAGGAGTGGCTCTATGTGGGCGTCCGACACGTAAAGGGGTGCCAGGGTAACTCACTTAGGGTTTTAAGTGATAACTTAAAAATAATTAATGAAAAACTTTTAGAATAATTAAGATAATGAATGCCTCTCTCATGACTCATACACTTATTTAAGGCTTGAGATGAGACGAGAAGCACAATTTGTATGGGGGTCTGGCGACTGGTAGAGGCAAGCCATGGTAACCCAGGATGGGTGTCTGGTAGCCTAGGAAGGTTGAGCCAGGGTAACTCATAGTAAATGATGTGTGACACTCTCTCTATGACAACCATAAGTCAATTTTGTTGTACTGTGTAGTGGCTCATTGGTATCCGGAAGCAGTGTAACCATTGTGTTAAGTAATGTTGTGTTTGTATTCGATTCAGTTCAGTTATGTTTTAGCTTGTGTCTAGAGGTAGATGGTCTTGTCTAGAAATCCTTGTTACTATCTCCTAGCATGGGGGGTGAGCCTTCGGGTATCACTTGGTTGGGTGGAACGTGCACCTTACTCCGTTGGGTTTTCTTCTTGTTCGTGTGGATGATATTTCCAATGGAAGAGCTCGTGGGATCCAATTTCATTTCATGCTTTACTCATTTCAGTTGAATCTTGTAATTAATTACCCCTCATTTGTTATCGAGGTGGAAGATGTAATTTTTAACCATGATTTTTGGATTTACCTCATTCAGGGAATGAGAGTTGTAATCTTATTGTTTAATTATGTTATTTGGAATCATGTGGTATTTCTTATTCTTTGATGTAATTTAACATGTATGGAATGTATGTGTTTCTTAATTCGTTAAGTAATTAAATGCTATGGTTTCAGTTCATGTTTCTTGTTTGGGTTTTAAAGTAATCTCAATCTTGTAACCTTAGAGGTTGTTGCAATGGGTAGTGAAGTTGCTTGTTATTTTTTCTTAAAAAAAAAAAATTAGTACGTTTGAGTAGTTAATTGCAACTTCCTCTAGGGTTGCATGGCAGGGCGTTACAGGAGGGCTACGCTGTGGAGGTAGCGCACTCCACAGGCCGTGACCTATGGAGAGGGCATTTCCCTCCACAGGAAACACCTCCCATGGGGAGCCGTCAGCCTATGGCTTGTTTCGCTCACCTACGTGTTACCATTTTGAACCCATGCTATCTGTTGGAAACTTGTTTAAGGTCTGTCGCTGGAGAATGAAAATATTGGTTGTATTCCAATGTAAATATATTTTCATCTGCATGTAAATATATATATATATACGTGTGTGTGTGTGTGTATAAAATTATATATTCATCATACTGCCAAATATAATAGAATATATACGACTATAGATGCAATCGGTACAAGCAATGTATATTATTTTTGTTTGCAATATAATATATTTGAAAATGAAATTACTTCTATATGTAAATATGATTTCTGTTATATATATATTTATATTTACATATACATTATGTGTAAGAAGTAGAATTAAACTTTGAAAAGAATAGTTATAAAAATCTGACTTGGAGTGATGTATTTCTGACTATTTCGTAGTGAGTGATTTAAATATATAAGAGAATTTGATAATTATCCTCAATATTGAATAATTTTTACTATTGCAATCATGTATTGAATTAGTGTACTAGTGGAATTGTAGTCTTTTTTCTAAGATTATACGATTAGAATATAAACCTACATTGAAAAGAAATTAAATAAATGTTGGTAATTTAATAGATGTGAAAAAATAGCCTTATTTCCCATTGTTAAATATGAGTGGTGTTGTTGTTCATATTCACTCGTTTGGCGAAGAATTTACCCCACCTTGTATTTAAATAGTGTATTGATAGATTGGTTGCTTGTGTGTCATTGGTAATGCATTGGTGGAGTTCTTGTGTTAATAAGTTTTAGAAGTCTTCCAAAGGCTTGAGATTCGTGTTGCATTGTATAGTAATTATAAGAGTACTTAAGAACAAATAAATATTTAACAAAGTAAAGAAATCAAATTAAGTTATTATGTTTAATTTATTAACATATTCCATTGAAGGAAAATATTCTAATTATGAGATTCACATAGGAGGACAAAATTAAAGATTGGAATATGAAATTTGAAGATATTGTATAACACTTGATCAATATATATATAGATGTAGATTGCAATTAACCTACACATATTATGTAATGTGAATCAATTGGGGGAGTTTATACAAGATAGATAAATGTTAAATCATATTTTAAACCTTATTAAAGTTTAAAGATGACATTCTTCTCATGCATCATGGTTTATCATGCACGCACATAGAGAATAGATACTCCCTCACTTAGTTGATCTTGGGATTTATTTGCACTAGAATGTATACCCATATATACTCATTAGCTTATATATGTATTCTCATACATACATGAGCTATAACTTCTTAATTTTTATATAGTATTGTTCCCTTATTGTTGAAAACTCTATGAATCAATGAGTTTAGAAGTAAGCATTCTTGTTATAATTGCATAGGCATGCGTGCATTTTAGCCGTGCTAGGATTAATTTCATAAAGCTTTATGTGATTGGCTTATGATTTTTAGTGTACTTGTGTGATATTTGAGAGGTCATTGGAGGTAGAATTGTCTCATTTGCAAATACTTGGGAGTGATTCGTGATAGTGTTGGCATTGCCATAATTTCATATGCAAGGATGACACATTGGTGAAACTTGAAAAAGTATCTTGTAACTACATGCAGGACAATGAGCTATTTATATGTTAAGATTTCAGTTCTTATGAATATTAGGATATGAAATGTGGAAGTGTTAAGAAGATAACTGTTATGTAGAGGAACCGTGTGATCCTTTGTAATTGTTTTCTTTATTATTTAGAAGTGTGTATTGAAGTTGTAAATGGTCATGTCAACGAGACAATATGATCATTCCTAGTGAGGCATCTTGTAACCATTAATATTTTGTAGCCAGTAAGGCTCTACCAGTGAGGCATTTCATTAAGCTAATGAGACACTTTTATGAGTGGTTTTTCATCCCTACGAGGGTTTTCCAATCATGAAAATCTCTGTGTTATGGTTTCTTTGTGGATGCATTTACGATCTTGCTATTTCCTTAATTTGCATTACAATATTTGAATTTACATGTATTACTGAGATGATAATTCATGTGTAATCCTACATGGTTAATTCTAATGAAGGAAAGACCTTGTTTTAATATACTTTGATTCATTGATGTATGTCATTCCATTTGATTATAGTGATGAAAGTAATTTAATGATTCCTCTTATTCCGTACCTTTTTATAATTATTATTTTCTATTAAATCATTTTGGAAACTTAAGGATATAATTAGTAAAAGTGTTTTTCCGGTCCTTACATTGAGGGGTGATGCCTAAATGAAAAATAAATTCCCTTTTGTTTCAATTCTCTACCAACTTATGGAGGAGGATAATGAGAAGATTTATTTCTAATATAGATCATTTTTTGCTTTCTTTAGCTGATAAACACACTTGTTAATTTTTCCTTCAGATTGTTGAGGGAGAAATGGAGAACTTTACATTGAGGAATGGTTTTGTTGACAAGATTTTTTATTCTCCCAATGTCTCTTCTTGCAAAATTTTGATGTTTCCTCTTTCATGGGCTTGACATTTGATGGTCAAACCTACATGTCATATGAAAAATTTGTGACGTTATTGTCATTTAAATGCCTTTCACTTGATATTTTAAGAAAAATACAAATTGTCAAATTTTTTTCCAAATTTTAGAATTATAGTTTGAAAATCTCTTAAAGAGCTAAAAATACAATTTTAAAGCTCCCCAAAAGAAGAAAAGAAAATAGGTGTATAAGATTTTTTTATTTTATTTTATTTATTTATTTTTGTATGAGATTAGATGGGCATAGAGTATAGAGTACAATGGGATGCGTAGAGAAATGCAAGTTTATTATATTGTGGAAAAAATTGAGTTTTGAATCAAGTATTTTTATTATCGTAGATTTCAATAAAAATAGATCTCAAATTTAATTTGTGATAAATTCTATCAAATGTATTGATAAATGATAGAAAACTGCTTTTTTAATTACTTTAAGAAGCACACACTCAAATATAAAAGCTTTATTTACAATGAAACACTATGATAATATTTTTTAGTTTTTAAATAATGTTATTTTAAAACCAAACAAAATTAGGAACATGATCTATTGATGCGAGAAATTGAGATATTACTAACAAATTATATTCCAGCTGCCACATTCTTAATCTTTGTGTAATGGCAACATTTTCCTCTATCTATCTAATTATAAATTTCCAAGTTAGTAACAAAGTATTTATATAAAAAATATGATTGTAAAATTATAAACAAATGATAACGATGATGTTTTTAAAGTTTACACAAAATAAAATCTTAAATTTATTGCTACCATTAATACTATTTTTCTAAATTTATATTTAAAGAGTATTCAAGATAATCTTGCTAAGAATAATTTTTTTTTTTTCAAAAGGTGCAACACACCCATATTATTAGGGGTAAACGCTTTTGACCAGAGCTATGAACCGGGCACAAGAAACCACAAGAAACAACCAAACCTGTGAGCGCACAATGACCCAATGAAGGCACAAGGCCTGCAAACACATTGTCCCAACGAGGGTTTGAACCCTAGTGGCTATCACTACAACCAAACGACTTGACCACCGAACCACGCCCTTATTGACCTTGTTAAGAATATTATAAAAATAAAAAAATATTTATATTTTATCTTTGCAAATATTTTAAATTAATATGTATTTATGTACTAAATATTATATAATAATATATATTAATATGATAAATTATAATACTATCCATTCAACCATAATATATATTTTATGTTTGTCACAGTTCATCTTGTAACAACTAGTTTTTGCTTTTTGGGGCTATTTGGTGGTGTTTGCTTTATCTTTTGTAGCTTTCTCTCGTTGTAAAGGGTTTTGAGATCCCTTCAAAACCTGCTTTTCCTAATAAAAAATAATTGACAAACAACAAATATTGGTTAAGTTGGATATAAGGAAAGCATATGATAAAGTAGATTAGATATTTCTTTTCAAGGTATTAAATGCATTCAACTTTAAGCTAAGTTGGAAAATTTTGACTTTCAATTGTGTTGCTATCTCAAGGTACTTAGTACATTAGTGAATGACTCTCCAAAAGGCTTCTTCGAGGCCTCAAGGGGTATTTAGCAGGGTGACCCATTCTCCCCATTCATTTTTGTAATAATAGAAAAAGCATTAGGCAGGGCAATGAATTAGGCATTGATGGAAAGGAAATTAGAAGGGATTCAAATCATAAGTAATATTCCACCAATCTCATACCAACAATTTGCAAATGACATAATGTTGTTTGGGGCTACAAAGAGGAAAGAGGCTAAATGCATGAAGGAAATCCTTTAAATAATCATTCGATGATATTGAGGAAGAGTTAAATGCCAAAAAACAAAAAATATAGTTTTTGTCTACCCCCCCTAAGAAAACAACAAGAAATCCTTATATACTTATATTTCAAACTAGGCAAGTTCTCTAGCATGTACCTAGGACTCCCCTTGGCTTTGGGGTTGAGATCTAACAAGCTAAGGGATACTTTGGTAGATAAGGTTTCTAACCGAGTGACATTGTGGAAAGGTAGGTGGCTATCTTGCGCTGACAGGATAATTATGATAAAAGAAACTACCTCTACTATACCCATTTACCTAATGTCATGTTTATCTTTATCGAGTGGGATGAGTTAGAGACTAACCCAAACAATGAGGAAATTATTTTGTCAAGGGCCATTTGACAAAGATAAAATGACTCTCATAACATGAGACAAAATATTTAAATCCAAGGAGGATGGTGGAGTAGGTCTGAAAAGACAACTTTTATAGAAAAAAGCAATGTGGGCCAAGTTAGCTTGGAAAATGTTCAATCAACTGTAACTAAAATGGGTTAAAATATTACAAAACAAGTACTTGGATAGTCTAGACTCTTCAAATATTATAACAATGGAGAGACTGCCTCAAGGTTCAAGAATATGGAATTTCATTTGTAATTGTAGATCGATCATAACCAAATATCTCACATGGGATATACACGATGGGAAAACTACCATATTTTAGGAAGACTTGAAGGGATGATATACTCCACTTAACATATTTGAGGGATTGAATCAAATTAGAAGAATCCCCATGCAAAATTGGGGTCTAAAGCAAGGGACTGGGTCAATGCAGGATCATGGGGGTCCAAACTAGGCCCCTAAGTGGCAATGAAAATTTAGAAAAATAGAGTTACACAATTTGACATAAAATTTTGAATAGGCTATTAACATAATTTGAAAAATATGTGAAATTTTTTTATTATAGAAAATTGAATCTAGTATCTAAGCTACTAGTCCTTTTTTGGAAAAAAGTAAATCTATTTGGTGAAAAATTAAAATTTCAATGCAGTAGTACTAAATTTTTAGGAAAAAATAAAAAGCAGGTGTTTGTCCAACCACCCTAATGGGGAGAAGAAACAAATATTTTTCTCTAAATCTGATGTAGGAGCATCTAAGGTGTATGGGCAATCCTATGTCACCAAAAATATTTTAATTTTTCTTTTTTTTGATTTCAATAAGGGCTTGAGTGATAGGAACATAATATTTTCATTTGCAACAATGTAATTTCCCTTTGTGTGAAAATGTAAATGTAAATTTGATGGGAAATAGGTCTCGGTAAAATGGTAAAAACATCTTTAAGAGGAATATTCCATTTGGGTGTCCAATTTGAGAGGAGGTCAAAAAGTCTTATCTTGTTGTGATTTTGGCATGGTTTGCATGTACATGTGTCATAAAATGTCATAAAGTGGGCTGCAAAGAATCTTGCATGTTACTTGAATGTCTTTGCATGCAAAGTTGTAACCAACAGGCTATAAGGAATCTGTAAGAGGTTATGAGATGTCATAACAACCTAAATTTTATTGGTCAAGACTTAGGTACCCAAGAGAATGTGGTAATGTATTGGATTTCATTTCTAATTTATAGATTTGTAACTCTGAAAAGTTGGGTGTGGGATTTTCAAGGTGGTTCTAGAAGGTTCTTTTGTGAAACCATGGATTGCATTCTCTTTGCTCATTCTCTATTTATTGATGCCTTTTCATTTGGAGAGGGGGGATTTGGAGAAGTTAAGTTTGCATACCCAGATGCTATCAAAATTATGCCAGATTGTTGAAGACACATTTTTTTACAGGTGTTGTATGTAGGATTGGAGGGGATCCCAAGAGCTTCAATTTGATGTAATCTTTTGCATATTTGGAATAAAATATAAGTTATAGATTTCTCTTCCATATTATATACTTTTTATGTATTTGCAGCCTTCTTGCATTATGTTTAGTGTGGTTTTGTAATCAGATTTGAAAGGGAGAGTCTCCATTTTCATCAAAATCTTTCAACATAAGTAGAGGAAACATGCTTGGATACGACACATTTTTTTGTAATTTTTTGGCAAGTAAATATTTAGTTATGAATTTTCTAGTAGGAATTTTTAAAAATATTAAAAACCATTTGTCTAGCCACTCTAACTTGGTCAAAAAATTATGTTTTTTTTTTAAACTATAATTTGTGAAGCATAGTGTGTGACGCACCTTTTGGGTTCAATTTTTTTTAACTATTTAAAAGTTATAGATGTTTTTCAATCACCCTATCAATCAAGACTCTACACATAGTGCATGTAGAAAATCAATAATAATCACCTATTAAATTCAAAATAAAGAATATTTTATATCGGTAGAGTGTAGTCAATTTGTTGAACAAACCTCTTTCATTTCATTAAAATCGAATGAAAAAAAGCCATCAACACGAAGAGTGAAGTTCAAAAAAATCTTGCAACCCATGTAAACACATTGGGGATGTTGAGTTTTCAGGTTGTGGATTTGAAAATTTCATTTGTGATTGAGAATTCAAAGTGTGAAGAGCAAAGAAGAAGCAAATTTAAGCAATTCAATGTTGGTGTGCGAAACCCTAACCAATAGAGATCTAAAAGGTATTTATAGTTTCTACCTTGCATTAATTTTATAAGTATTACAAAATGTCTATTCCTCAAGTTGTTAATGTCATGAATTTACCTCGACCTAAATTCAAGAGAACCCTAATAAATCCATAGAGATGGATCTGAATGGTGCGTTCTCACATATCTTGTTTAGTGTATTGCACACTAAATCTATGTCATAATATATATTCGTGTTAAAATGGAAAAATACAATCACTCTAAGTTAGGAAAAGTGTGGTTTGATGAGCTTACTATTGATGACTTTGAGCTAAAACCTAAGTATGGAAGTTTGACGAAGAAGAAGCTTGATTTTGCAATAATTTTCCTCATTTTTTCTATGTTTTTGAGTGGATTAGATATGTACTAAGTAGAATTCATGACATGTTTATCTAGTTGGATAGACTATACATGATTACAAAGGAAGCAATTAGGGTTGTGACATATTTATGTTCAACCGAACTAGTTTTGGCACTTAAGTCTGTGAAGAATGGGGTTGTGATGAAGCTAACAGGTGAAAAATTTGACAAAAGAGCCTTGACAGTAAAATACATTGAAGATACATCTGTTAAGTACACATCAATGATGATTGGTTACAAAATTTTCTTCACGAACAAAGAGAACTTTGTTTTTACAACACCTATCAACACTGCATATGAAATGGTGAAGAAATGAGCGGATTTTGATTTGTGTGAGTTGCTAAGGCAACAACTAATGGAGAATTTACAGAAGACTAAGGATTCCTGGTACCCCTTCCAGTTTGGTACCCTAGTTATATTTTTTCTTTTCTACTTTTTGGTGAGATACCCAATACAAAGAACATAGTGTAGCTGAGTGGCATTTTAGTTTCTACTCAAATCATAGATCATTTGAGGAGATTAGGTAATGTAGATACACAAAAGGTTGCATTATGGGGTTTCTTTAGTAATTTATAGAACATGCAAGCAAGAGAGAATTCCAAAGAGTGTGGTGGAAAAATACAAAAATGACATTATTTTAATGGTTATCAAGGACTATTGTATGATGGAAGTTGTGGAGCCAATAATTGTATGGATCCCTAAAATGGGATATGAGGTTGCAGAGGATGTAATAATTGGTCTGGAAGATCACATGATTAGCATGCCTAGGGATCCAAAGGAAGGAAGATATGACACTTATGAAGAAAATTACAGTCAAGTGCACATGAAGCACAAGAAGAAGGAGATCAATCGAAAAATTGAAAAGATGACGACACAAGTTGTAGAGATGATGAGACTACCCAAGGACTTTGTGGAGAAAGCCAAAAATTTACCCAAGTCCTTTGGAAGGTTCCCCTAGTGCTAGAAGGTTGGGTAGGATCTCTACTCCTTCTTTGATTCCTCCTAAGTCCTCTAGGACTAAACCTACTATTGGTGTGAGGAGAAAAGAGTCAACCCATGCTTTGGTAAAAGAACAAATTTCCCCTATGAAAAGAAGAGTGAAAGAAAAAGCTACTAGAGAAAGATATGTGGGTTTGATGATGAAGAAAAAAGGAGCCAAGTTGGTCCGAAGAAAGAGATCAAATGTCTCTTGAGAGACAAGGGAAAAGAAAAACAAGATTGGCATTGTGGATATTGATAGTGAAGAAGTGCATAATCAAAAGGAAGAATTCAAAATACATGTGAGGGAGAAGGAAAAAAAGTCTAGAAAAGAAGATAAGCTAGTCAAGGCTAAGGGGAAGAAGAAGGACAAGCCCCTAGAAAGAAAACATAGCCCTTTGAGGTGGGATACATTATTTAATGGGATTCTAGAGCATGGAATGCTTGAAGAGACTACAAAGATGTATAAATTTTTTGATGAAGTTGACAAGATTACTATAGAGGAAGTAATTGTGAAGTATATGGTTACTTTTTGCACTAGTGTGTCATAGACTGAAGACCAATTACCTAATGATTTGAAGAATGTGCTGAGCATAAGGAGACAAGAAGAAATTAATGAAGATGTAAGAATAAGGGAAGATGCTTTGGAGAAGATTGGTTCTTCTAGATATTTGAAGAAGATAGAGAAAAAATTTCACAATTGTACAACAAAGAGTTCAGAATAAAACAAAGGGTTAGTATCTTGATGAGTAGAGAAAAGGATGGAATAGAAAGGATAAAAACTGAAACTCCACAAAAGTTGGAAGAGCTTGCAAATGAGCTAAGTGTGTCTTTGGACAATGGAGATGAGATGCAATATGACACTTATGTCCCAAAAGTGAACAAGCTTGCTTTGGAACATGAAGAAGAGAAGGTACAAGAGGATGTTATAATAGATGATATCCCTCTAACATTGGAGAATTTAGAAGAAGGAAAGGATAAGAAAATGCAAAAGGAGGATGCACGAACTGAACAAAATTTAAGTCCTCCAGATAAAGAAAAAGTTTCAGAGCAAGAAGTTGTACAAGACAACCTAGAGAATACAAAGGTACAAAACATTGAAGATCAACCCCCTCTAGTAATTAATAAGAGATAAAAATAAGAGAATAAGTATGAAGAGAAGTCTAGTTCTGTAGATAAAGAGAAAAATGTGGACACAGGAGTTGAGAGCACAAAAGAAGTTGGTGAATCCTTTGGTGATTCACTTAAGGGACTATTGGACATGCAGTTGTAGTTTGATCTTGTTGTGTTTGCACAACAACTGCAACTCCCTTTGATGCAAGGAAAAGTGAACATGGGGAAAATCCCTCCCCTACATAAGCTTCAAATTTGTGTTGCATTTCATATTTCCACAAGGAAGGAAATTATTTCTACACACCAGAAGAGCAATGAGTTGATTGAAGAAGCTGTAAAGATTTTGCAAGAGGGACAATGGGCCTAGCTCGATTGGCTAAAGAATCTTGTTACAGATAGGAGGTCATGAGGTCTAGTTTCCCTATCATCCCCATGGTACTGGAGGGCATGTCACGCCAGTGCCACCGGTCATGTGAAATTTTTTTACTAGGCACACTGCAGTTTATAGGGGGACAGATACCTGACTGATTCCTGCAATCTAAAAAAAGATATAGCAAGAAGGTATTCTTGGTGTTTCAATTGATGAATCCTTATCTGATGTTGAGAAATTGAAGCTAATTATAGATTCCTTTAAGGACTATTCCTCTAGTCTAGAAGAAAGGTTAGAAAAAAGAGATAACAAAGAAGGTCGATGATAGGAAATTGGCTAAAATATTTGACAAGTGTAACATTGCACATGGTAAACTACAAGAAAATTTGGAGAGTGTGCAAAAATGCTTGGATGAGGCATAATTTCTATTTCAATTTTGTTTGAAATGACCTAGTTCCATAAAAAGTATCAAAGATCAAATGGATTCTATTGAATCTTAGATTGCACAAGCGTCCAATTTTTACAATCTCGGTAATGAAATTGATGGTACAACAAGTGTGGAAATAAAAAACTTACATGGATATCTTTACCAATTGCATGAGTAGAAAGAGAAGATAACTATGCAGTACTATCAACCACAAGATATAGTAAGTGTTAGGATTACCTTTTTAATCATTGTTACATTGCAATTGCAAAGAAGTTAGTGCAGAAGAGCCCAATACCTAGTTCATCAAAACAAGGAGAATACCTCCTTTTACAGTTTGAGAGCCAGAGTAGAACACTCATATTTTCCCAAAAGGATTGGGATGTTGGTAAAAAGGATTGGGAGGCACACCTTTCCAAGTTGAAGGTGTCTTATAAGAATATTCTTCCCTCCTCTAGTTGATTTTATGTGCATTTCAATTTATTCATACTTTCAGAATCTTTGTACATATGCATATGTATTAGAGGTTATGGCAATACATTTTTTTATCATTTTTGATAGATAACATTTTAAGGGGGAACTATTCTCATGCACATATATGTATATACCTCTAAGGGGGAGAGTAGTTGAGATAGTTTTCCTTTTTTGACATTGAGAGCCATTTTCCCTTGATGTCAAAGTGGGAGAAGTATGGAGAAGATTGAATATTAGAAGAGCATGTTGCCATGAATGAAAAAGGTGGATATTGTTGGAACTTTTCTTGTCATTGATGAAGATGGATTTTATTGGAATATATGTAGATATGTGGGAGATTGTTGGAAGAGTTGTGAGAAGAAGATTGGCAGGTGTTGTAGGTGATACCACTATGATGATTAGGAGATTGTTGGTGATGCTATTATGGTGTTTTCATTGATGTCAAAATTGTTTGAAATATTTAAATTGATGGTTGATTTGAATAGATGCAGTTTTTTTGGTTTGGTGAAGACCAAGTGCTTGCAAAATTGTTTAAGTCCTAGAGCACATTTTTTGGTGTACAATGAACCATTTTTTGGGTCTGCATTGATCCTCCATGAAAATTTAGTTATGTAGTTCTAAGGTAATTTTGGTATTGGTTGGAGGATTCAAAATCCAAATTTTCACATCTTGAAGCCCTTTGCAGATGAAGATAGAAGTGACAAAGTATCGCTTTGCATATGACAAAGTTACTATGGAAGTGTACCTATTTTTTAATGCTCCACATTATGCCATGGATTATTGTTTTGCTATGTAGCTTTGTGGGAGTGTTTATAGTTGTCTGAAATGTGTTGGGTCCAAGTAGCACGTGTTTTTGAGGTTTGTGTGTTGTTATGTGGATGAATAGTTGGTTCATATCTTTGTTGCTTCACTAATAGGGCTGACCTAAAAGGTTTGAGGTCATGCAGAGTTAAAGGAAGTTTTGATCAAACCTATGGGAACTATTAGAGGTCCTTATCGACCTATTTTGAAGTGTTACATGCTTTGGAAGTTTGTGGTTGGATCTTGAGCTGACATATTATTGTTTTGCACGGTACACCTAATTAGGTTGACCTAATTGATGTTGTAGGTGTTTATGAAAGCAATGCATATATATGTAGGATAATTTCGGTGTTGTGGTGTGAATGTAGTGAATGAATGTGTAGATAATGTGAAAAAGAGTAGTGTGATGTGAGTGTGATGTGAAGAGTTACAAAGAAGAGTATAAGATCACTGAAGCATGAAGTGTGTGATATTAGTCTACAAAGCCTAATTGGAATTGTCTTTAGCATACGGTAGATGCATTATATTGGTTCAAATCCTTGGTAGTGAGGCAACCCTATTTCCTAGTAGTGAACCATCTCTTTTATTCTCTATTCTCTAGATAGTGAGTCCTTCGAATAGTGATTCCACCTAGTAGTGAGCCTTTTTGTACTATCTTATGACCGATTATAATATATTGTGAGCTAATCCTCACCGTGGTTTTTCCCTTTTGGGGGTTTCCATGTAAATCTGGCATTCTTGTGTTCTCTAATGTGATGCATGATTTTTATTTTCCTTTCCATTACTAAAAGTTTAAGTTGATGCATTGGATGAATGTTTAGTGTTTTTTAAGTTAATGAATTTTAGTGAATACTGATTCACCCCCTATCAATATTATGGGTGTTCAACACACATACTTTGTCTACATTGAATCTATGGAACTAAGGAATGCATGGGAACCAAGATTAATCTATGAGATATCTAATGAGTTGGTAGAGGAAAACTACAAAGAACTATATGAACTTATAAAGAATCCTAAGGTTAAAATATTTGAGACATATGATGAGTACATAGAGAAAAAGATCAAGATGGAGTATTAAGAGAAATTGAAAAAGGGGAAAGAAAAGATACAATTTGATGGGTTTTGTGAAAGTTTCAAACCACTAGTAGTAATATAGATTTTTTACCCCATAGTCACTATAAATTGACATAAATATGGGGGTCTAAAATGCTAAGTTTCAAATATCTAGCATTTCAAATAAGGGGTTATAGAACACAAGAGAAGAAAAACTAGAGAAAAGGTTATTGTAGGTACCTACAAGGAGGAATTTAGAAAGTAGTTCATCTTAAAATAATAAAAAGAGGATGATGTGGAAGAATCACCAACAAGAAAGGCTATAGATTCTCTCATGTAGATGGGTACAAAGAAGAAAATGAGTGAGGGAGAATCCTATAAACTAAGGCCTATGCCAAAGAAAAAAAAAGAAAGAGATCAAACCCAAATCTCTACAAAATAAGAGGAGGTAATATTGAAAACCCTTTTCATAGATGTGTCGTGCATAAATTTAAAATATCATATATGGAGAATGTGAAGATAGTGGAGAAAAAGAAGAAGCAAAGATAATAAAGGAAGGTACGTAAACCTCCAAGGAAAAAGAACAAGAACAAGAATAATATTTGATAGATACTCAACTTCTATATTGGTCCTTATTTATACCAAGAATTCCTCTCCAAATATATTAAACGTATACCTTGGTTAAATCACCACAAATTAGTGAGTGGTAGTAGAAGCAATGATGGATTACATTATAGGGATTTCTAATTCTAATTAAGGCAATCCCAAATGAGCTAGTCATAATATCAAAGAAGAAGAAAGAAGTGGTGGCACAATTGGAGAAATATGTAAGCAAAGAAACATTAGAACAAGTTGTGCTAGACCTCCCTACAACTACCATAGAAAATTTAGCACAAATATAGAATAAAAAAATATAGTTAAAATATATAGTAGATATTATCTTGAAAGAATAAAAATCAAGATATCATAGTGTAGACATCCAAATCTGACCACTTCCACATGGTCAAAATCGTCTACTTTATTCATCTACTTCGTCAATATTAATTAAACGATTTATTTAATTAATATTTCACCTTTCTGCCTAAAGTTCCTAAAGTATTTAATTCAACAATGAAATGATTTACCTTACACATTTTCCTCACTAAATTAAATAAACATATCAATTTATTTAATTTAATCATTTGACCTTTTTAAACAAAATAAATTTTTAATTCTTCTTTTTTCTCTCTCCTTGTCACATCCTCCATAACCCTCTTCTAATCTGGATAAAGTTAATTAATCCATGATTAGGATGTGCACACCTTAATCAAGATTAATTTCACATCCTCCGTGATTTCCCACTTGCTTCTAATCTTTCATTATTTTCTTAATCATGCATTTGCACAGCCTTAATCTAATCCCCTTGCTACATTTAACATACCTTTTTGGGTCAACCCTCACATTTTCCACATTTGGAATTGACCCTCTTCCCCATGTGAATTTTTAATTAACATTTATCCTTCTAAGACTCTCCTTATTCCCATGCAAGTTCTAGAACCTTTGACTTGTCACATCACTCACATGTGTCAAAGTCTTCTAGAACCTTAACTTGCCATTTATTCATCCAAGACTCCTCTCTTCCCCATGTGAATTTTTAATTCACATTTATCCTTCTAAGTCTCTCCTTATTCCCATGCAAGTTCTAGAACCTTTGACTTGTCACATCACTCACATGTGTCAAAGTCTTCTAGAACCTTAACTTGCCACATCACTCATATGTGTCAAAATCTCACATTTTGAGAACCTTGTCTTATCCACAATATCTTACAAATCATGTGAATTTTTAATTCACATTTATTTATCCAACTACTTTCCTCTTCCCCATGGAGATTGCTGAAGAATACTAAAATTCCTCAAATGTCAATTTCATTCTCACTTAGGGACAATAAGTTTTTTTTGAGGAAATCTTCTCATCTCCCAAGGTACTTTCAAAGTACTTGTCCTTCCTCCACATCACGTGTACCCTTTCCATCTCACCATGTTCTTTGGACACTCCACCCTCCACATGACAAGATGTGAGGGCTTGTGAGTCATCAACTCACCATAGCCCTCCATCTTGGCCATGGTGGCTCAATCCTGACCATTGAATTCTCTAGAGAATTCAATTTCTTCTATAAATACCCCCTCTTTCCTTTATTTAGGGACCTTATGCATTTTGTAACACCCTTATGCTCTTAACCCATTCAAGCCATCATCAAGAAATTTCTTGCATTCAAACCATTTTGCATACTTACCTTCATTTCACCACCATGGCATATTTAGTTTAGCTTCCAATCCACCTTGCATCCATTCCCTTTTTATCACATTTCCATCAAAGGAGCACACATAATCAACTATCAAGGGCCAACCAAAGATCAATTCAAGACAAGGTAAAATCTACTCTTTCTATCTTTATTTTGTTTTGAATTGAACTAGGCTTATCTCGAGGTGTTAGGTGTTGTTTTCTTCATTTTTGCACTTTGTTTTGCATCATCTAGGCTAGGAGATTTCACTTGATCACATTTCTGGTAGACACCTAAATTTAGACACTCACATTTGTCCAAATTTGTCCCTTTTTGTCTAAACATCCTCTTATCCGCGTTAATTACATAATATTGCTATTATCCAATTAATATTCTTAAATTCTTCTAAATCCCTAAGGTATTTAGTTAACAATTAAATACCTTACTCTTTAATCCCCCTTTCATCAAACGAATTAAATAAATATGACATTTATTTAATTCCTCACATGTCACATCCTTTTTTTTAATCCTAATCTACATGCTAATCTCATCATTAGAGATGTGCACATGTCTAACCCTTGATTAGGATGTGTCACATCATCCAACTTTTGCAAATTGGATTCTAATCTTCCTTAACCACTAATTATCTTCTAATCACTTATCAGTTAAGCCTAATCAGTACCTTTACCAACTCTCCCCATCCCCCAAGAAATTTTTAATTCCTTTTTAAGCTTCCAAGACTCTCCTTATTCCCATGCAAGTTCTAGAACCTTTGACTTGTCACATCACTCATATGTGTCAAAATCTCTTAGAACCTTGACTTGTCACATCACTCACACGTGTCAAAATCCCACCTTTTTGGGAACCTTGTCTTATCCACAAGATTATTCCCAATCATGTGAATTTTTAATTCACATTTATTTCTCCAACTACTTTCCTCTTCCCCATGGAGATTTTTGAGGAATAGTAAAATTCCTCGTATGCCACTTTCATTCTCACTTGGAGACAAGAAGTTTCTTTTTGATAAAATCTTCTCATATTCCAAGGTACTTTTAAAGTACTTGTCCTTTCTCCACATCACTTGTACCCTTTCCATCTCACAATGTCCTTTTGGCACTTCACCCTCCACATGGCAAGATGTGAGGGCTTGCGAGTCATCAACTCACCATAGCCCTCCATCTTGGCCATGGTGGGTCAATCCTGACCGTTGAATTCTCTAGAGAATTTAATTTCTTCTATAAATACCCCCCTCTTTCCTTCATTTAGGGACCTTATGCATTTTGTAACACCCTTATGCTCTTAAGCCATTCAAGCCATCATCAAGAAATTTCTTGCATTCAAACCATTTTGCATACTTACCTTCATTTCACCACCATGGCATATTTAGTTTAGCTTCCAATCCACCTTGCATCCATTCCCTTTTCATCACATTGCCATCAAAGGAGCACACATAATCAACTATCAAGGGCCAACCAAAGATCAATTCAAGACAAGGTAAAATCTACTCTTTCTATCTTTATTTTGTTTTGAATTGAACTAGGCTTATCTTGAGGTGTTAGGTGTTGTTTTCTTCATTTTTGGACTTTTTTTTGCATCATCTAGACTAGGAGATTTCACCTAATCACATTTTCGGCACGCCCGATGAGACCCGCAAATAGGTCCCTATGGTCCCTAACTTTTACATTTTATGTTGTTTAAGTTTTTGTAGATTTAGGTTGTAGACAGGAAATTCCGCCCAACATAGAAGTGACCCTACCCACAGTTGGGAAAAATTTTCCTTGCAGAGGGGCGAACCTGCCCAAGGAGGGGCGAAGTTGCCCTAACTTGGGTGAACCTGCCCTCAACAGAGGCGAACCTGCCCTACAGAGTCACCCTTCTAAGCATTAGAACCTTTGTTTTCCTCACTATTTTCTACAAAAGGGTGAACCTACCCTTACAGAGGGGTGAACCTTCCCTTGACAGAGGTAAAACAATAGTTTCAAGTTTAGTTTTAGTCTATTTTCTCACTATTTTTTGCAAACGGGTGAACCCGCCCTTACAGAGGGGAAAGCCTACCCTTACAAAGGGGTGAACCTGCCCTGAACAAAGGCTTTTGCAAGTTAAAATATTGTTTTGGGTTTTTTTTAATTATTAATGACCCCCTAACCCATCATGTTGGCATTTGTGTTAGTTTTTCTAACATATGTGCAACTTGTTTCATCCTTGTCGAAAAACAAAAATCAAAACAACTAACACTTTCTTGCAGGACGATCAATCCTCACGTTGTTTATCTAGTTTGCTTATCATTTTTTCTCATTAATCTAGACACAATTTAATTAGGGGAGAGTCAAAATATTATTTTCTATGCTTGCATGTCTTTTGTGTCACCCAAGGGGGCACTTTTCTGTTCACACTTTCCCCTTGCACTTCGTGTGAGCCTGGGGAGTAGCCAAAAATAGTTAGTGTTCTCTTCTTAGCAAGACCTACTTGGAGATTTCATCACCCCAAGGGATGATCCCAACCATGTGTACTAGGGGTATACAAAGGGGGGAGAGTGAAATTTGTACCTCAATCTAATCACGTCATGTCTAGCAGAGCGTCGAAGCTAGGGTGATACCTAGATAGATGTGAAGAGTTGGTCTGAGCCCTTCAGTATCTCGTTGGGGTTCTCGACTCACGCTTGTAGACGAGCTAGTATTCACAGTTGTGCCTCACATACTGAGAGTATATCAAGGACTCCCTAGTGTCCTTGTTCATCCTAGTTAGAGGATAGTGTTGGTCATACCCTCATCACTAATCGTAGGCTTGTGTTGTTTGAATTGTCTTCCTTGTGCTAAACCAGTGCATATCTTATCAGTCAAGTCAGCCTTTGATTTTTGCTTGTTGTTTGCTGAGTTCTTGGTCCTTTTCCATAGTCATTTTCAGCCAAGTCAAGTTCAGGTTTTTTGTAGAGGGGCAAACTTGCCTTGAATAGGGGCGAACCTGCCCTTTGTCTCAGTCTTTTCCCAACCTGTTTCTGTCAAAATCATCCAAATTTTTACTGAATAAGTGAATCTTCCCTATAGAGGGGTGAACCTTCCCTTGCAGAGGGGTGAACCTGCCCTATAGAGGGGTGAACCTACCTTCCAAATAGTCAGTTTTTCCTTCCGTTCAATCAAATAGCTTGTTTTAGTAATTTGGCGAACTTTCCCTTGCAGAGGGGCAAATCTGCCCTACAGAGGGGAAAACTTGCCTGAGAATAGGTGAACCTGCCCTCATAGGGGTGAACCTTCCCTCCAAACAGTCATTTTCACCTTCTGTTCAGTCATTTCAAGCACCTGTTTGTCTGTTTCGAGCACCCATTCGCCCGTTTCGAGGACTTGTTTACCCATTCTGATGATCTGTTTCGCTGATCTGATCATCCGTCTCCTCATTATGAGTAATCATTCATCCATTCTGAGCTTTAGTCTCCTTGTCCTAAGAGTTAGTCTCCCATTCCAAGTGTTTATTTCCTTGTTCCAATCATCCATCTCCCCGATCTGATCATCCGTCTCCCTGTTTTGAGAGTCCATCTACCCGTTCTGAGAGTTCGTTTCCCCGTTCCAAGGCTTTGAAGGAAGATAGGAAACCTTTCCCAACCAATAGGTGAACTTGACCTTCCCTAGGTGAATCTGCCCTTCCATAGGCGAACCTACCCATCAATGGGCGAACCTGCCCTTCCATAAGCGGGCCTACCCTTCAATAGGCAAGCCTGCCCTTCCATAGGCGAACCTACCCTCCAATAGGAAAAATTTCCCTTCAATAGGTGAACCTACCCTGCAGAATAGGAAAACTTGGCCTCCAATAGGAAAACCTGCCCTTCAATAGGCGAACTTGCCCTCTAGAATAGGAAAACTTGCCCTCCAGAATAGGCGAACCTGCCCTCTAGAATAGGCGAACCTGCCCTCCAGAAGAATAGGCGAACCTGCCCTCTAGAATAGGTGAACCTGCCCTCCAGAATAGGCAAACCTACCCTCCAAAATAGGTGAACTTGACCTCCAGATAGGTGACCTTGCCCTCTAGATAGGAAAATTTTCCCAAAAGCAAAATTTCATCTGTCTTCCCGTCATCATCATTTTTGTTCATCAACACTTTTTGAAAGTCATCATTTCATAAAAAAAATCACATATGTGCATCTTAGAACATCATTAGAGTCCATATCCATCAGCAAATCATTCATCCCAATCACCTAGACTTCATTTTAGGGGTTTTGATTTTTATGCAGAAACTTCTGGAGGCCATAAATTTTGACTCAGGTGTCCGTTTAGGCTAAAATTTTACAGGTGGTTGTAGTATGAGGTGGCATGTGGATTCCCAACTGGCCGTTAGTTATTTGGGCCACGTTTCGGCACATTTTCGGGGCTTCAAACTTTCATCTTGACCCTCAAAATCATAATTTAGT
The DNA here is from genome assembly GCA_007258455.2 of Sequoia sempervirens. Lineage (NCBI taxonomy): Eukaryota > Viridiplantae > Streptophyta > Pinopsida > Cupressales > Cupressaceae > Sequoia > Sequoia sempervirens. Next base: position 142,876,496 of record VDFB02049217.1, read on the forward strand.
GTTTTTTTCCTATTTTTGAAAAATTGTTTTCGTTAATAACTCAGAACGCATATCTCAAACTTAGGATGTTAGTTGGCAATTCATCCTATCTTATTTTTAGGAAGTTTTTGGGAAAAAAATGGACTCTCAAAGATATACTTGTGCAGTTACCTAAAATGGGAAAATTTGACAATTTTTGAAAACTAACAAATTTGGAAAAATCTGATTGTTAGCATCTTACGCCCTCTAGTTAAAACCCATAAACTTTGTTTAGAATCAATCCTATAATTTCCTCTAATCCAATCCCAATCTGATCTTTGGTCCATCTACATTCTCCCAAGGTCATTCATTCATCATTTGAATTGTATCGATACATCATCAAAAAACATCTCTAGGTTACATATCCCTCATCATTTTCCCCCATCCAAATTCTCTGAAATTCATTTGAATTCATTATCCAAATTGACCTAGGTGTCTGAATCTGATCATCATCAATAAATTCTGCTTAGGATTTTCATTCATCCTAAGTTAATCATCATTAGCGGCCCAATCAATCCACTTTCAATCTCAAGGTGGATTTGGTGCCGCAATCATCCATTTATCCTTTAATATGATCAATCAGTATCCTAAGTCACCTAGGATAATCTATGAACTTGGTTTAGAACCCCTTTCATCATATCTGATCCATCATTTGATCTTATCGATCGTTTCATGAATCGATCTTATCTGATCCAGTCCAACCACATCCCTATCTGATCAGTGATCAATCTACTTCCATCTCAAAGTAGATTCAGTGTCATAATCATCCTTTGATAATCAAATCTGATCATCAAAATGAATCCCATCGCATCATCCAATCATCAAAATCTAAGCTTTCATCCAATCTTAATTTGAGCTTTCATCCAATCATCCTAATCTGAGCTTTAATCTGATCCCGATATGAGTTTGACCTAAATCCTGATTTGAGCTTTAGTCTGTATCTATCCAAAATATTTGATCCATCCTATTTATCCTTTCATCATCATGAATCCTTATCCTCCATCAATAGTAATCAAGGGAAACCCTAATTACGTCGATGATGATAACGAGAGTCTTGTTGATCAAGAAGTATACAAAATAGATCCCCTTGATGCTATCATCACTAGTAAGATTTCTCCACCTACTTTCCACAATCCAATCACCCCTTCAAGCTATCTTGTTATGTCTTCATCCATGTCTAATCACACTCCTTATTCTACCTTTGACAAGGGATCTTCAATATATTCCCCATGCGCATATTCATTATGTCTTTCATCTACACCATCCTCTTATCTGATACCCACATCTTCTTATCCTAATCTGCCATCCCAATACTCCTATTACAATCCCTCATCCATGTACCACTATCCTAATCCTCCATACCAATCAACCCATCCTAATCCTACATTCACACCTTTTTATCTTAATCCTACACCCCCATCAACTTACCCTAATCCAACATCCGCATCTCCCTATCCTAATCCAATGCCCACGTCTTCCTATCCCAATCTGTCAACCCCATATTCTTACTACAATCCACCAGCCATATCATCTTGTCCTAATCCATAGTCCATGTTCCCCTATCCTAATTCACCACTCCAATATCCCTACCCTAACCCTCCATCCAATCCTAATCCTCCATCTACTCCTAGTCCTATATCCAATCCCATTCCTCCATCTAACCCTAGTCCACCAATCCATAATCCTAGTCCTCCACCAATCCCTAACCCTCCATCTATTCCTATCATGCCATCTCAGCCTAAGGTATGCAAGTTTCTCACTCCAGAAGTTCTCCAAGGACTTATGATAAAGAATAAATCCCTAACTCCACATCATGAAGTCATGGAACCATGCTACTGCAATCCCTCATCCACGGTTATTAGTGACGAGACCCTTCTCCATCCAACACCTAGCATTGTTGTTACAACCCCTTGCATCACTCAAACCACTGAAACCATCACACCCATCAAATCCATTGAACACCCACCTCCTACTCCGAGATCCGTCAAACCCATCGAAGACACACAAATTCAATCCACTTCTCCCACTCCTAGTATCACTGAAATCCATTCCCATGAATGATTTGAATCCTCCATCCTTCCATCTTCCCCACTTGAAGAGTCCCTCCAAGACTCCATCATCATGCCACCCGCACAAGATGAGTCATGCCAAGACCCTGATCCAAAGCATGCCAACATATCCCCTTTTCCACATCAAGAACCTATCGACCCACCTAGTCCTACTCAAGACCTTAGTCCTCCATCCACTCCATCTGATGACTCTCTTGACATTGAAGATTCCATCGCTCCATCTCATGAGCCCTTATCTCCATCTCCATCCCATGATCCCTTATCGCCCACCGTCACAAATCCAGATCCTATCATATCACCTAATCCCTCTTCTGATACCACCCATCTAGATGTTGTTATCCCATCATCTCCATCTCATGATCCTCCATCATTGCCTAAACCTACTATCCCTACACCACCATTATATCCCCTTGGTACTATCACATTCTTCCATGGTGGTTTCCTTGTAGAAGAAAAATAAAGCATATATACCACCCATCATCCTCCGCCTAATAATTGACTCGCATCATTCTTCTGGAATAAAAAAAATCCTATGATGGATTGAATGCTCAAGAGCATGAATTATCAAGGAAAAGGCTTAGGCCTTCATGAGCAAGGTATTTTAGAGCCCATCCAGGTCAAAGAACAAATTTGTATGCAAGGTCTTCGACATATTTCTCAAGACTCACAATCTAAAGATGTTGGTACAACCTCTAGATGTCCTCAACGATCCTCTTCCAAAATAAATATAGGCTCTTCCCATAGCTCCACCAAATCATTTTCTACCATCCCCCCTCCTCCATCTTACCGCCTTAAAATAACCATCCATATTCCTCCTTCATCTACTCCATCCATTTTGGGTCCTTATGTCCCATCATCTGCCATCTCCCATCCTTCATCCATTTTGGGTCCTTACATCCCTTCCATCCACCATCTCCTATCCTTCATCTCCTCCATCCATTTTGGGTCATTATGTCCCTCCACCCACCATCACACATCCTCCAGGTACTACGTCTATTTTGGGCCCTTATACCCCAAAATCGTCTCCTCCATCTCATCCTATTCACCCTTTCATCCATCCAACACCTATCCATGTCACCCATCATAGAAATCCCACTCTAATGTCCCCTAATTAGGATCAAAAAAGGCACATACCTACACATCCTCCATCTACACATAATCCCCATAATCCTACCTCCATCGCTTTGCATCATCCATCTCCTCCCACCCATCACATTGCTACTAAAAGCACTTTGGATGCTAAGATTAAAATACATGAATCTAAACATCCACATGAATCAAAAGCTCTTCATGTCCCCTCTAAAAGACATGTTGAAAAAAATAAACGTCAAACCTGAGATCCAAATCCAATCCAAAATTAAATCCAGAATCCAAATCAAATCCATAGGCCATACAGGCCCACCAAAGCAAAGATCAAAACCATGTGGATCCCAAAGAAAAAAATTGCAATTTCTTCAAATGAAAAATCTTTAACAATATCCAAAGTTGCTAATCCAAAAGCTAATCATACACCCCTTTCATCTCCTAAATCTATTTTGGATGTTATGTCCCAAAATTCACTATCCCATCTCCTCCATTATCCCCACATTCTCCATCCATTAATCCTCCTATCCTTTCACATACACCACCACATGTGCCAATGTTGGTCCTGAACTCACCACCCCATCACACACCTACCCCATCATTTTATCCATACCCTTTCCAGCATCCCATCTATTATCCAACATATCTTCCCCATCAAATCCCTCTAATTCATCCTCTTGCACAATACATTTATCCTAATAAGGTTGTACCAACATCCAACAATCGCTTCACACATGGGCTCTTAATACTTCATATGGAATTTGATGCTTGAATCCTTCATCCATCTCCTTATCACATATCTCCTCAATCCCATTATCCATCTCATTCCTGCATGCTATCCAAAAAATCAAAAAAATAAGAAAAAATAAAAAAGAAAAAGAAAAAGAGACAAAATAGTAAAGAGAAATAATTCATCCAATGGTGAAAACTTGGAAAACAAGTGCCTTGGATAAGTACCATGATGAAAACCTAGAAAAAAGGTGTCATGCATAAATCCCCCATCTAGTTTCCTTCCGCGCTTGGGGGCAACTGCATTCCTCACCAATCTCATCCATCCAACCTATCTTACACATCCTTCTTGTCATATCCCATTTATGCCAATCCATCCATCCTCCTTGTGATCTTGATATTGATAGGGGAAAACATATATACATTCTTTAGACACCTCTTGGAATACATCCCCCTTTACCTACACACTTTTCCTAATCCTTATCCACATTCTCTACCTTCTTTATCCACTAGTCATGCTACCATCAATCTCCCTTCCTTATCCCGACATCCTACCTTCATCCATCAAACTCTCTCAGCCACCCATCCTATCCTCCTCTAGTTATCTCCCTTATCTTCCCATCCACTTGTCTCCCATCCCTCCTACCTCATCGTACATGACATATTTAGAGCGGGGGAATCTATCTTCCTTTGTGATATAGTCCTTGGAGACAACATTCATCCCTTATATCATCCCTGTCATCTCCCCATCCTCATCTTCCTACCTATCCTTATCTCCTTACAAATCCAAACAATCATTTTCATCTCCTCATCCTTATCTTCCTATCCCTCCAAGCAATCACTTTCATCTCCCCATCCTTATCTTCCTATCTATCTAAACAACCCCTTCCATCTCCTCGCCCTTATCCCTCTATCCATCCATCATCGCAATCCCTCCCATCTTCCAAATCCTTACCTTTCCATCTATCCATCCAAATCTTTATCCCTTTATCCATCCATCCTAGCATCTTTCCATCACCTTATCTTTATCTATCCATCCCTTCATCTTTATCCTCATCCCATCTCATAATCCCTTGTCATTGGTATCTAGCTATGGGCTTCCCTCCATGCAACCCAATACCATCTATCTCGTCATCATCACTCCTGCTTCTTTTGCACATTTTCCCAATCTCCTATCACTTCTCATCACTCATCTCTCCATCATATCATCCTCCCAATTCATTTTGATGATTTGGATAACTATCCCATCCTTGAGCTTTGTGTGATTTCTATCATCCTATCCAATCCACCAGGTCTATCATGTCCCATCGTATTGGTTAAATCATCATTTTATCCTCTTATTAAGGTATCTTATCATGATCCCTTGTCCATCATTTGTCTTTGGCCTTTTGTTGAACTATGTTTCCCCTACACTTTTAGGTAGGCAAGGTTGATCTTTTGATCCACCCCCAGGGCTCCTTTTTTCAATATTTTCATCCATCAATGTCTCCATTGTCCTCTTTCCACTTTTATCCATGGTCAGTCATCAACCTTTTATCGAACTACGAGGGCTTTATGCTTTCACATAGGAAAGGCTAATATTTGATTGGCCCTTGAGCCCCTAGGTCTTTAGTGTGTGTCAGTCTCATTTCTTGTCTCTCTTGGGTCACTTCGTCAAGTTATGCCCTTATCTAGCTGGTTCTTAATAAATAAGATCCAGTAGTATCAACAGATCCAATCGGTTTTGAGTATCTTGCATCATATCAATCTTTTAGCTTAGTATCCATCTTTGGTCTCAACAAGATACACCCTTCCTAACATACCTCATCAATCCCACCCATCCCCTTGATCCTATGGCAAAGGATGTTTGAAATTGATTATGATCTTTTGGTGCTTTTGACTTTTGTTTATCATTTGAGCTCCCTATCATCACTTGTCTTGGTTTCCTTGATCCATCATATCATGGTGTGCTTTTACTTGTAAACATAGGGGTGTATCTTGATCTTTTATTTGTTCCTATCTTCTTAGTTTTTCCATGTTGTACCCACCAAGATCCATGTGGTCTTGTGTTACGCTGGGGCATCCTCTTGTACTCGTGGTTATTCTAATGCCTAGCTCGACCAAGGTCTTTGTGACTTTGGGGAGTTGAAATAGCCTTCTTGTCTGTTGTGTTTGTTTTATGCATTGGACACTAATCCGCCTTGGTTACACATACCTTGGAACCTAGTGTCTTATGCTATAGCAAAAATTAGTGCTCCGAAGATGGAAAATTGCATTTAGATTGCATTTCATTTTTCCATTCCATTGCATTGCATGCATCCTCCATCTCTTCTCATCCATCTTTTCATCAACCCTCATCATTTCATCCTCTTTTCAATCTTCTTAGAATAATATAGATTGGTTATTCTAAGCATCTTTTCCTCCATTTTTATTCTTTTCATCCCTTTCACATCTCCATCCAATCCTAATTCAATCTAGCACAAATCATCTAATCAAATCCTTGGTCTTGTTCCCAACCTTACTACAAACCTTGATCCAACCATCATCATCATCATCGGGATGTATCCTTCCCTATTCTTGGTGTTGTTCTAGGATGTATCCTTTCTTCATCAAAAACACTTTCATCATCCTCCTTAGGATGTATCCTTCATTATCCTCGTGTTGTTTCGGGATATCTCGTTCCCTCATCAACAACACTCCATCCATCATCAACCAATTTTGGCTTTTAGCTTGACTGGGGCAACATCACATTTTTCCTTGAAACCATTTGTGCTTCCCAATCTCCTATCGCTTATCATCCTCTCTTATCCATCACTTTGCATCATCTTCCTCATCTTCTTTCATCACATCATCCATTTCGAGAGCACACCCATGTTATCTTGAACCCGCATGTCCTCTCGAGGGGGAATCCTCAATCCCTAATCTTTATGTTCACCCCATCATCTTTCTTTCTAGTCACTTCGTTGATGACTATGGAATCTTTTCCAATCTAACCATCGTCTTCTTGGTTCTATCTTTTAATCTTCTTTAAAATGATACTACTTCATAACACGATCTCAAAGAGGGGAAAAATGTAGACACCTAAATTTTGACACTCATATTTGTCCAAATTTTTCCCTTTTCATCTAAACATCCTCTTATCTACGTTAATTAGGTAATATTGCTATTATCTAATTAATATCCTTAAATTATTCTAAATCCCTAAGGTATTTAGTTAACAATTAAATACCTTATTTTTTAATCCCCCTTTCATCAAATGAATTAAATAAATATGACATTTATTTAATTCCTCACATGTCACATCCTTTTTCTTAATCCTAATCTACCTGCTAATCTCATCATTAGAGATGTTCACATGTCTAATCCTTGATTAGGATGTGTCACATCCTCCAACTTTTGCAAGTTGGATTCTAATCTTCCTTAACCACTAATTATCTTCTAATCACTTATCAGTTAAGCCTAATCAGTACCTTGGTCAACTCTCCCCATCCCCCAAGAAATTTTTAATTCCTTTTTAAGCTTCCAAGACTCTCCTTATTCCCATGCAAGTTCTAGAACCTTTGACTTGTCACATCACTCACATGTGTCAAAGTCTTCTAGAACCTTGACTTGTCACATCACTCACATGTGTCAAAATCTCACCTTTTTGGGAACCTTGTCTTATCCACAAGATTATTCCCAATCATGTTAATTCACATTTATTTCTTCAACTACTTTCCTCTTCCCCATGGAGATTTTTGAGGAATAGTAAAATTCCTCATATGTCACTTTCATTCTCACTTGGGGACAAAAGTTTCTTTTTGAGGAAATCTTCTTATCTTCCAAGGTAATTTTAAAGTACTTGTCCTTCCTCCACATCACTTGTACCCTTGCCATCTTACCATGTCCTTTTGACACTTCACCCTCCACATGGCAAGATGTGAGGGCTTGTGAGTCCTCAACTCACCATAGCCCTCCATCTTGGCCATGGTGGCTCAATCCTGACCATTGAATTCTCTAGAGAATTCAATTTCTTCTATAAATACCCCCCTCTTTCCTTCATTCAGGGACCTTATGCATTTTGTAACACCCTTATGCTCTTAACCCATTCAAGCCATCATCAAACAATTTCTTGCATTCGAACCATTTTGCATACTTACCTTCATTTCACCACCATGGAATATTTAGTTTAGCTTCCAATCCACCTTGCATCCATTCCCTTTTCATCACATTTCCATCAAAGGAGCACACATAATCAACTATCAAGGGCCAACCAAAGATCAATTCAAGACAATGTAAAATCTACTCTTTCTATCTTTATTTTGTTTTGAATTGAACTAGGCTTATCTCGAGGTGTTAGGTGTTGTTTTCTTCCTTTTTGCACTTTGTTTTGCATCATCTAGACTAGGAGATTTCACCTGATCACACATAGAAACCACAAAAAGTATACATAATTTTTTTGTAAGAAAATGATAAGAAAAATCTAGAATAACAACTATATTATGGCATGGTAGAAATATTCTCAAAGGATTTATTTAATGATTTGGAAAAAAAAAAAGATCACACAAGAATAAGTGATAAGAAAGGAGTAGGAGAAGGAAAGTGAACAAGAACTACTATAAGATCATAAATATAAAACAATAATGATTGAACACTAGATTCATCCTCCACACAAGTGGACCCCATGAATAAAAGAAAAGAGTGCTTGACACAATAAAAGCAATTTTATCCATTGGTAATTCTACTGCCAAAAACATTCTCACTATTCACTTTTGGTGCATAAGTGGATGTCTCTCATATATCCCCTCTTCCAAAATTTAAGATAGGATATGTGTTACAAAACATTAAAAGGGAGGATATATTGAAGCAACATTTAGAAATTATAGAATCCCTTGAATAATCCATCATAAACATATAAATAAGGTTACTAAACATAATAAAGGATACTACATTTCCATTCGATAAATAATTCAAGAAGTTTATAAATGAGATTATGGAAGAATTTTAGAATCAAGACATAAAAAGGATGCCATCAAAATAGAGATAATTATTGAAAATGGGAATAAATAGATGAAAGATATAAGGAGAAAATACATCACAATGCAAACTAAAATGGATATAGAAGTAAACAATATGTAGAGTACTTAGGATGACAATTTTAAATTACATTATCAATTCTACCTAGGATTACCTATGCCAATAAAAGGTATTGAAAATACAAATCAAAAGTATTAAAATTCAAATAATGTAGAACTTCATCTCTTATGATGCAGAAAAATATATGGATGTAAGTCAAATGGTCTTGATAAAAAATTGGCATAACCAATACCAATAGGGGCATGATCAAAGAACAATTCTAAGATCATAGTTAAAGACTTAAAAAAGGTGTTCAACTTGTGATTGTCATAATTGATAGCTCTCCTCAAAGAAGAAAAGAAGCTTGTTGACTCCATCAAAATCCTAGAATTCTTTAGTAATTGAGAAGAAACTTTTGTAAAGATCAATGGCCATATATACCCCTACAACATGTAATTATCCAATGGGACAACAAATACACCTAGTTGAAGGATATATACAAGATCATTATACCTTGAGAGGATAATTTTAACATTTTGAATAGACTAGAATACAAATATAGTATGTCTTGAGGACAAGACATGGGCTCAAATAGGATATGATGTTGGAAAGATAAATCCATACAACACAAAAAATAAGGGTAAATGCACCACAAAACACACACAACACTTATACTAGACCTATAAAATCTAGAAGACATAACTAGAGGAAAAGCCACACCCCTCTATGTAACATTGTGTATAGATACAACACAAGGTGGAGAATCTATATATATATATATAAGATAGATAAGAGACAATTTTTAATGTAACGATATATTTGATAAGATAAAAGATATGAAAATTATAAGTGAAATATATATGTAAGAAAAAAGAGACAATATTTGTTTGAGAGATGTTAAACTAATATAAATATATTTAAAGCTTATATATATTGGATATATGATGGTGTGTATTGGTTGGTTAATGAATGAAAATTAGATTGGTTAAAAATTGTTACTTCTAGACTAATAGAGCCTAAAAACTAGTAAATAAAGTCCAAGACAACTCTATACAAATTTTACTAAGAATCCTTTCCTATAAGCATTTTGATCTCACTTCTCCATGTCCCAGCTTTGTTTCAACAAGATCTTCCTTCACAAACCAAAAAATGATGTGAGTTTTGGATCCAACAAAATTTAATAATTATTTGTCAAAGTAACTAATGAGCCCATAAATCAAGGGCCTAAACTAGATCAGAAAGTAAAATGATAAATCATAAAAAATCTACCTTTTACAATTATGAGTAGACCCTTGCCAAGAGAAAATTTTGTATAATTCTATAAAGAGGATGACGTCTCTTGATACAAAGGAGGTAGATGGACATCACTAAAAGGCATCTATAAAATAATTGATGGTTCAATAAACCATTTTTAGTATGCCTTCCAACCATCTAAGGTGAAAGTAAAGGAACTTGGCCTACACTATAAACATAGGAATTATTTTTCCAAATATGTTAGCCACCTACAAGATAATTTTGATAACCTATATAGTATAAGAAATATTACAAATATAATATCTACAAAGTGTGATAAAATTTTATAGTTTTCTTCTAAAAATAGTAACCATGTACATCAAATCAAAAAACTTTATTTTGACATAAGAATTTCCTCTAAACATTCTTTGAATAATCTTCATTCCATGGAAGATAATATTGTCAAAAAGTGATCATTAGTTACAAACTACGAATAATAAAATTATAGAATTAAAAGCCAACATAGATTGGTTGGAAGAAGAAGAAAACAAAAAGGTTCTAATTAAAGAAGATGAGGTTACTTCCCTTCAAGTTATCTTGAAAATACTATTAAGAATGAGACAACAACCATTATAATACATAAGAAGAAAATTAAAAAGGTAAAGTATATTGATCACTCTTCTACTTTTATGATGGGAACAAGCATACTATCCAAACTTGTACCTAAACATTGATAATAATTTGAATCACATAGAAGTCATTAGAGCATGGTTAAGTGAATTTGGTACCATACAAGTAATTTGAATGATATGAGGAGATGTTGGTACTACATTATCTATTGAATATCAATATGAAATCATATTAAAATGGTGGGAACCAAAGATATGAATACAAAAATGCAATGTTGGTGTACCACGTGCAACAAAGCCCATGCATAGCTTGACTTGGTTATTGATCAATGAATTTTGTTCACCTTCCATTGGTTAATTTATAAATAATTCAAAATACATGTATAGTATGAAGTTATGTGATTTAAATTATTTTTAGAGATATTTATTACATTTCATAGACTTATCCTCTCAAAGAAAAGATTTTGATAACATGTTGACCAAGATCAAATATTTTGAAGGCCTTCCATATGGGATGTACAATAAATTCAAAGAATATCAAGAATCCAATGGGTTAAGCATATATTTTTCTTCTACGATAGATTTGATTTAAATTCCCAAGGAACACTATATCCTATCCAATTCACCAATGATTTGAAATACCAAGAAAAGAATACTAAGCATCAAGCACAACATATTACTAAAATTGAGCTATATGACATCAATAATTTTATAAAATATGGTTGTAAATAAATAAAACACAAGGAAAAATACAATGATATTTCTTTCTAAAAAAATAATTCTATTGTCATCATAGTTATTGCTGATCATGAAATCTTGCACTTCTCCTGAATGACCTTATGGGAAATTCAGCTAATGGGGGACCTTTTTGCACTTCAGTGAATGACCTCCAGGATTTTTACAGAAGTTGGCTCTTCCTTGTGTTTTGGGGAAAAGGGAGAGAGAAATGCAGAAAATAAACTAAGGAGATGTGCCACAAAGCTTTCTAGAACATTTCAAATCCCAACAGGCTCTTATTTTTTATGGAATGGACACAAAATGCCATAAACCCTTCATTGTTGGAAAGAGAATGAACAACTAAGGCCCATAAGAGTACAAAGCAGTCATTCAAATCTCCTCATGGGAAGCACCTATTAAGGTCTGACAAAAATGAGAAACCCAATATCAAGAGAAATACCTTGGATCTTCACCAAACCATTTTACTTTCACAACATAATATGAAAGTTAGTTTAATCTTTGTAGAAAAATGAAAGAGTACTACAAACATGATTTAATTTATGAAAGATAACATATTTAAACATAGAAGCTAGTGGCATAGAAAGCAATTGCCAAGAGTAGATACTTGAGTGAGTTGACACAAAGCATTCAAAATGCACAAAATAGAGAAAGAAAACATGTGACAAAGACCATAGATGCACAATCTCATATATTTCTTCCTTCTATTACTTGTTGTTGCAAAAACAACATGAATGCAAAGGTCAGATACCAATATGAAAAATTGTCTTGATAATATTTTAACATGCCATAAAGCAAAACAAAAAAATTGTAAGAAATCCTTCCTATCTCCTCCTTTTTTACTGATAAAACCCCCTCCTTTTATAGGGCCATAAAGACGTGTCGACATTGAGTATTCGTTACTGATGAATTCCTAACAGGTGTCCTCATCTGATAACTCTACAATCTGATAAAGGATCTAATTTGATCATGACAATCTTCGCTAATGAAAGGCGAGTTGCTTCAATAATGGATATTCATGAAATGGGATGTCGCAAGAGCCATGCAAAGATATTTTTGTCAGAAGAGGATTTGAAGTCATATTTGCTTGGAAAAATATGATCTGATCAGTTGTAAGTAATAATGGCGTTGCCCAAAAGAGACTAATCTCGAAAGTATAAGATTCACCGTGCTTCTCGAAAAACTCTATGAAAGAAATAATATGCTTGCAAGTGAAAAAACTCGTCTGACAAAAGATGAGTGACGTGGCATGTTGGTGGGATATTTTCAAGTCTGTGAGATTAGCTTGTAGAAAATTCTAACAACATAGCCAAATGTCCTACTTCAAGCCTGAAATGAAAGCAATATAAAAAAGCCACTTAGCCACTACATGGTGCATTATGAACCTTTTTGTGAGAGTAATTATAATATTCAAGATGAGGTGCCATCAAAACATGTGAAAAGACAAAGCCAAAAAGAGGAGAACTACAGGGACTGGATCCAAAAGAAAATATACTTAGAGAAAAATTGCTCTATAGTTTCTGGTGACTCACAGGGGGCCTTCGCTTGTGAAGGCATGAACCCAAATAAAAAATCATAGCATAAAAATAGAAAAGAATCCCTAGAGTTTGAGGAAAGTAGCATATAGGAATTCCTAGTCTTCATTGGAAGGTGGAGCAAGTGTGCGCAATGTTTCATAGGCTTGGCTGAGATTGAGGAACTCTTTGAAGGAAAATCCACCCCATTTTGCTAAAACAACTCTGATGTGGTAGTAAAGTCAGGCCAAAGGGAGAAATTTTTTTATTTCTTTGACTAAAGGCAATGAGCTCAGAACTTGGAGCATCAAGAAGTCCTATTGTTTGAGTCTAATGGCCTCCTTGATCTGTTCTTCTGTAAACACCCCTCCATCTGGCAAGAATAGGGAGGCTAACCTGAAATGGATTAGAACCTTGAAGTCTTCCTTTATTTCACCAACCTTCTTAGTTAGTGCCAACTGACAAGACTTGCTTTTTTGTGCAGCCTGGTTGCAAATGATGAATTCATTTTCTTTTCTTGTAGTTGCTCTTCAGTCTAGAATTCCAACACCTTTGAAAGCCTCCTTGGTTTCCTTATATAATTTGGTGATCAAATTATCCGACTCTTCAGAACGAGGGGTGATCATATGCAAAATTTGGTTGACTATTGGATTGACCTTTGTGTCCAATTCTCGTGCATCTGTCAAGAATCTCAAGGCTAGTTTTAGGATTACTACTACAACCATGATTCTTTCCAAATGGGAAGATAATAATCTCTGGAGTATCCAAAGGAGCTCGGACCTTTGTGCCATAGCTAATTGAGACTCCTTATCCTTTACATCTCCCTTCAATTGATCCATCTCATGGAGGGTGCTTGAAAGCTTTGAGCATAACTTTTCCATCTCTACAAGTGTGATTCTACAAAATAGAATCGATGTCCTATTTCTCCGGTCTCTCTTTATCAATTTCTGCCTAAGCCTTTTGAAGAATTTTAGCTTCCTAAGATTGGGAATTAACCAATTCTTCCTGCATATTATCCCTTTCTTTTTCCATCTACTGTAGCTCTCTTTGAAACTCTGCACATATATAGTGCTATCAGCTCATTATGTTAGCAAACTATTTCTGCTTCCACTAATATTCTTTAGTGACTTCTTGCATTTGGGCCTTTACATTTTTTGTTGTTTTGCGCTTAGCTTCAACCTCGTGCTCTAATCATTGCACTTTGACACAAAGATGATCCCTTTCATTTTGAGTATCCTCAAGTGACTTAGCTGCTTCTCCCTGCTAATCCTGTTCCTACCTCAAGCTGGCCATATCCATATCCTTCGCCCTGATCTCCACCTGGATTCTATCCACCATGGCCTTCACATTCATCAAATCTACCTTGCACTTTTTCAATCTCTTATACAACTTCTCATAGTCAATGTATACCACTTTCTATGTTGCTTTGGAAAGGCCTATTTTTTCATGCGGGAGCAATTCGCTCGGGTTTAGACTCAGTGTTTGGATCTCATAATATTTTTACTACATATCTCCCTTTGGTTTGGATACCCACAACCTCATATCTGAGATCACCAAAGAGTTTCACTCTTCATCGAAATAAATTTCTAGCTTCCGGGTGGCTGGGTTTTTTGTAGCCTTTTGCTACAGATCCTATTTTCTTTCTTGTTGAGCTTACCTAGTCAATTCCATTTGGGTCAAGAGGTTTTTTGGGGACTCAATACTTTGTGGAGAAATAGAGACACCTACGGGGAGGCCATAGAGGGTAACAGTAGGTGTGCTTTCAGCTAGTTGAGTTTGGGGGGAGGAAAAATGAAGCACTATTGGTGAGAAAGTCAAGATGCCATGTATGAATTGAGAGGAAAAAGGAGTGCTCATTGGGGAAAATGGGCTAGTGGGTAGAAATAGAGGCATATGGCTAGAAGTAGGCAAAGGCGATGAGGCCTATAGCATGGATAGTTCTATGTTTACAACATGTGCCTCAAATAAAGTGATCAAAGTGTCAATCACGGTTGTAGCAGAGACGAACTTTCAACGTGCGGGGTTTCCATATGAGGCACATTATCAAATATGGTCAGAGGTATATTAAGGATAAGCATATCAGAATCAACGGATGGGGGATTTTTCTTTGTAGATAATGGGATAGTAGCTACTAATGATGCAACATAAGAAAGAATAGCGGGTGTGAAACTTACTTGGATAGTGGGGGCCGAAGACACTTGCGAAGTGAAGTCAACTTCTTCTCCCTCCTTGTCTAAGGAGCCTTTCTTGCTAGGTCTTGGATTCTCCTTCTCTTTATAGGGGGCACACTGGTTGCTTTAGACCCTTCAATAATTGACCCCGACGAACCTTGGTCCTTTTGAATTGTCGAAGACTTCCTTGAAGACTGTCGGGTCCGTTTTCCCTTTGTTGGAATGTCGACAGAAGATGAGACCTGCGACTCCTTGTGTTGTGACACCTTATTCTTCCCTTTTCTGATTTGACTACTTGAAGTGGTGAATCAAAAACTTATGCATGCTCTTGTTCATGACCTTGATCAGACCTTAGATTTGAATCAGATTCAACCTCTTGATCATAAATCTCTTCAAAGCGCTTGTTTATTTTAACAACTCCATATAAGGGGCCTAACTACTTGATCTCCTCTTGGTAACTCCAAAAATTGACCGCTTTTCTTTCCGACCACCCCTTATTCTTTAATTGTGTCTTGGGAGACTGTCCATAAGGGTATTTTTTGGTATTCTGCCACAATTGTGTAGAAGGTGAGCCATAGGGGTCGTACAAATGGTATGAAATCTAGGTCAACATTTTTGGTGTAAATAAAGTCTTGTACCTAGTTAATTCATTACTATGGGACTTATTTACATGTTAGTTAAGTTTACTTAGATCCTAGGAAGGAATCTTTCTAGAAGGTGTTAGTTGTCATTAGTTGTTATCTTATCTTTCGACTTGTAACACATGTGAACCTAGGTAAGTGTGATTAGTTATCTCATGTCATATGATTAAGACACTTGTCATAATCCCATGAAATATTGTATCTCACCTTGGATATATAACCAAGGGGTTGCTACTACATTTTTTATATCAATTAAATCATATTTGCATATGCATATTCTCTCTCTTGTGCTTTCCATTTGGCCTCAAGATCTTGGCAGCCATAGCCAATTCTAACATGGTATCAAAGTGGGTTGGGTTCCATTGGATAGTATTTTTTTGAAGAGAGATTGGTAAATCTTGAATAGTTAAGTATGCTCTTCTCTTGCATCATATGATGATCTAGAGAATCAGAAAAACTTGATAGAAATACTAGATTTGGGGGGTTCCATTTTTGTCTCTTTATTGTACATTCAAATCAGAGCTTGTTGGTGCAAAATTGAGCTCACAATTGTGTCCAGAAGGTTCAAGAAAGTTGATTTTGCCTTTTTTTAATCCAAATTGGACATATGAGGCCAAATCTATGAGGATTTGAAGCTGAAGGGTGGTTGCTAGATCCAAAAGGTAGCTATATTTTTGGAGCATTTTGGATCAAATCTGACCCTTCCATCGAATCTAGAAGAGCCAAAAACCTTAAGATCGACTGTCAATTCATCAAATTCAAAGACAATTGCATTTTTGGAGCGTTTTGGATCAAATTTGACCCTTCCATCACATCCAGAAGAGCCAAAAACCTTAAGATCAACTGTCCATTCATTGAATTCGAAGCAGTTGTCTAGTGAGGCAATTTTTTTTTCCTAGGGAGCCGTATGACCCTCCAGCTTGTCATCATTATAGTACCCAGTACAATTTTTTGAAAAAAATTATATATTTCACCATAATTTTTTTGAATTTTGTTTTTGAAAAATTAAAATCCAAGCAATTAAATTGTATTTTAAAGTTCTTATTTATAAAAAAGGTGAAAAAAAAATGAACTCTGTAGAAAAAGTTTTTATCGTAACGTACCCTGTTGCATGGGGTACTTGATGTGGCCCCATAGTACAATCTGCGCCAAGTGGCGGGGTTTTGTCAGCTCGACATACACATAGGACCCCACACTTCCCCATGAGCAACCGAGTTCCATCAAATAAAAATTGGCGATCTTAAAAAAAATCCAACGACAAATCTTCTGACGTTCAAGCTTGAAAAATCTGGCACCTTTTAAAAAATCAGCGATAGTTATTAGAAATTCGATGAGAAAAAAAGAGAAACCAATGATGAAAAATATCTAGGGTAGTAGTGACATGGGAAGAATATTCCCACAAAATATTCTATCATCAACCAAACCGCATCAAAATATTCTAATAGCATCTGCACAGATTTCAACGAGCAAAATATTCCAACAACATATTCTAATAGGGGGCGAGTTTTTTTGTGACAGGCAGGAGACCATCAAATTTAATACAATGTTTTTCTTATGTCAGCATTGCATCGACATGACATCAACGACTCCTTAAGAATTTTCTTATCCCCTCTCATTTGCATTTTCTTTTTGACATCTGATTTTCAAACGCCTATATCTCTATCATTTTGACTCTTTTTTCGAGAAATTTTTTTTATTCACAGTGGTGCAATCATATTTTGGTTTTGGTATCTATTTTTTCTAGAAATTTCATATTCTCATAGGTGTTTTTGCTTCATCCTCATTTTGGAAACTTCGAGAGTCCATATTTTGCTCCTACAGTAACATTTTTGGGTGATTTTTTTTTTTAAATTGCATATTTTTTCGTGCACTTTCCAATGGTGTAATCAATTTGATCTCGTCTACTATAATTTTTTTACTTTGAGCTTGTGGCCTATTTTTGGAATTTGCATGTACCAAGATCAAGACCACTTTGCTATTTTTGGCAAGTGGCAATTGTAAATGCACTAAGTGTAAAGTTCCAAATCATATATTGCTTTGGGGGGTTTCATGATTGAGTAATTTGTGGGGCGGGGCGGGGGGGGGGTAATCTTGCAATGGTTGGTTGAATTCTTTTTCTTGGTTTGTGTTCTTGCAATGGGGAAATCTCAAATTGAACTCCTAACTCCACATAATTATGCTACATGAGAAAATCAGTATGGAACTATTTCATGATGAAAGGTCTAATAGGTCATCTAAAGGAAACCATTCATCAACCTGCTAATGCTAAAGAATTGGAAAAATGGGAGCTTGATTGTGAGAAAACACTTGGATGCATATGCTCATTAGTCTCATTTGATTTACAATTTCATATTGAATCATGCAAAACACCTAAAGAGGCTTGTGAGGCTTTTAAAAAATTATATGGTAAAATAAATAAGATTAGGGGATATCAGATTGATAATGATTTGATGAATCTTTATCCAAAATCTTTTGACCACATCCAAGACTACATCTCCAAAGTTAAGCAACTAAGAACATAGTTGAAATAATTTAGCATTGATAAAGAGGATTTACAATTGATTCTAAATGTGTTATCCAAGCTTGGTCCTAAGTATTCAGTGTTTGTTTCTAGCTTTCATACCCATCAAATTTCTATGGGAGCATCATACATTGATCCTAAGTTTCATGACTTTGTAAATCTCCTAATGCAAGAGGAAGCTAAGTTAACGAACATGGGTCTAATCAAGTATTCCAAGTCAAAAGCATTGTTGGCTAGTGAGTCTAAGGTAAAAAAAGAATCAGTGAATAGTGATAAGAAGCAAAAGAAGAAAAAGAATAAGCCACACAAAGAATCATAATTCAATCACTCAAAAGGAGAATCTTCTAAGAAGGAGAGGCTTAATTATGCATATTGCAGGAAGGATGGATATGAAGAACACTATTGTTATAAGAAGGATATTGATGAGTTGAAAAATCTTCTAAAAAATAATTAGATTGATTTTCCTTCTAGAATGTATGAATCACCTCCTACTCCTTCCTCAAAATAGTCTAAAAAGGACAAAGGTCAAGCATCTACATCAGGATATAAAGGACATGCTCTTTGTGCTCTTTTAGGTCATGGATCAAGGAGATGACTTATAGATTTAGGAGCATCTCATCATATGGAATCTTCATAGTCTATATTCTCTTCTTTTCAGCCTTGTACTATGTCTTTATTTTGATGGGAAACAATACATACATGAGTGTAATTGGGAAGGGATCTATTAGTTTTTGGGAAAACACTTTCCAGGATGTTTTGTGTGTTCCTCATTTGACAAACAATATTCTTTCCATATATCAGATTGCACATGGTGGAGATGGGAAAACTATGGATTCCACACTTGATTCGGTCTTCATTCGAGACTTGGATAGTAGAGAGATCATTGCTACTAGGTTGGTCAATCATTCATCTTAGTTGTATACCTTTGAGGATTTTTCTTCTGATGATGACATTGTTCCTTCAATTTTTGATCATATGAACCATGATTTAGAGGAGACATTTGGCTTCTGGAACTTGGGAGTTCTCACATCAGATCCAATTCTTGAGTCATGCATTTCATCTCCTCCATCTACTATTGTACTTGATGATGTATGTGATTCCATAGTTTTGGTTCCTTGTGATTCAGTGCAACAAGATACTAATAGTCTTTTAAATTTGGCTACTTGTGATGGCTTCTTGATAGGTATTCAGACTTGTTTGTGGAGTCCCATATTGCATATTTGGGAGAAATAATTGATGAAATTCATCTTCTCTTTGATGGAGAAGATCCTTCTTTAGTTGTCATGAGGGAGCACCTTGACTCTCTCATTCACTCTCTACATGATCATTCTTTGCAGTTTGATGTGACTGTGGATAATTTTGGACAAAATTTGGAGGAGGCTTCTTTTTCTTTAGAGGGGACACCCTTGTCTTTGGATTATGTTCTACATTCATCCCTACTAGATTCTAGGTTATCCTCTTCAGAAGAGTGGCCTAGAACACCTATTTGGAGTGTGTAAACTTTTGGCATCGACATGGAGACTCTTGAGCATGCTTTAGAGGCATCATTTCACATCATCCATATTCCTGACATCCCACATACATTCTTGGTTTTATTTCTTCCTAAGGGGAGGAATGTTGTTTGACGAGATTGGCTCATCTCAACATTCAATGTCGAGCTTCTACCATTGTAGGAGATTCAACATTGAGGGGGGGTTGCCTTGTCTCTCTTCTACTTCTCTCTTATTTTGATATCAATTAAATCATATTTGCATATGTATATTCTCTCTCATGTTCTTTTCATTTGGCCTCAAGATCTTGGCAGCCATAGCCAATTCTAATAGACATAGACCTCTACCCTCTCCTTGGTCAGGTTTCTCCTTTCCTCCCAATATGGCCATGACTCGTGTTTGTGTTGCAATTATGAGATAGTCTGGTGGTGTTGTCATTAATGTTGTCATTGATGTCAACACAGTTCAGTATGCTGCAAATTGTACATGTATAGATGAGATGTTGTTGAGATGTTGTGAGTACATGAGGCTATCTTTATGTTGTTGAAAATGTGCTGATTTTCCAAGTGATTTTGAGAAAATTAATAAAGAAGAGAAGTCAAAGTGATGAATGTGTTCAGAATATGCTCCGGTATGTGCTCCACATTTCTCCTGTGTTGGTCCTATGCTTGTGCGGATATAAAGATTTTATAATGGCGATATTGTGGTGATATATCCCTGGTTTTAGCTTCTGGTGTGATAGTGCATGAAATTTATGTTCACCGGTGTGTGAATTGTTCTGGAAGAGTTTATTTGTGGACTGAGAGAAATGTTTCTACTTTGAAATCCTTTATTGTTTTGTTTCAGATCTTGCAGATCTGGGATATGTCTTGAGATGGTGTTATCTAGGTTTTGGCAAAGAAGGTTGAAGTTTGGTGATTCGGAAGATATTTTTTAGTGTTTTAGTATGGGTTTGCATAGTCTGAATGGACTAGTGAAAGGTGTTCAGAGTTTGAAGCATATTGTATTTGCTACAGATGTATTTGAAGAAATCTGAGATGTATTCTCGTGCATAATGAAGTGTGTTGTGGAGTTTGTGTGTCATCTTCTTGTTGGGAAGCGTGTACATCAATGTTCATTTATGTTTTCATTAGGTTTGGCAGACCTGGTGTTTACACTTCATTCAAAGAATATAATTAAATTGAGGAAGCGTGTGGTTGATCTGAGACATTATTTTTGGTCTTATTTAATTGTTTTATTGTTCCACTCTCATTCCTTTCCACTGTGGGAATGTTGAGTTTCCGACCTAATTTGAAATTATGGAATGAGGTATTTGTGGCCGACCTTGGAGAAAGTTTCTAAGGTTGAGGATGGTATAAAATCAAGTCGAATTGTGAAGAATTGTATGACAGTGTGATGCAAAGTGATGAAAGTAAGCCACAAATCATAAGAGTAGAAGTATGTGTGTGAGTGAGTTGAGACAATAGTTCTTTATTGTGTTGGATTCTTGAAGGAAGTGAGCTAAAGGTTTCTGCAATCCTTATTCAAAGTTGCAGATGTGTGTTAATTGTTGTGGTGGATCTTTTGTTCTCTTTTGTATCTATAGGAAGTGATCCTCCTTGTTGGACAGTGAGTCCTCTTTTGGGCAGTGAGGCTTTGTATTCAGTTTTATAATCTCTTTATATTGTGAGTTAACCCTCACAGTGGTTTTTCCCTTATTGGGTTTTCCATGTAAAAATTTGGTATTCATTATGTTGATTTACTTTTTGTTATTTGTGTTTCATGCTCTTACTTAATAACATAATAGTGTGTTTGTGAATCGATAAGTGTTGAAGTCTTAAGTTTGAAATTTTTGACAACTGATTCACCCACCCTCTCAGTTGTCTTGTACTTGTTTAACAATTGGTATTAGAGCTTTGGTTCCTTGGTGTAGAGCTTAACCGCTTAAGGAAGATCCGATGACACATAAGTTGGTGATCCCTATGTTTGATGGAATTGACTACAATGATTGGAAGGGACAAATGAAAGGATATTATCTCTCTTGGTTTCAAGACCTAGAAGGCTATTCAGACAAAGTATACACCCCCGCCTGGTGGTCTTACTACTATAGATGGAATTTCTGCTTATGAAGAAAATGAGAAGTTAAAGTGTGCTATTTGTAGTGGCTTATCTAAAAATGAGCGAGCTAAGGTTCTTTCTTTGGATACTACATATGAAGTCTGGAAGAAGTTGGAAGACATGTATGAAGGAAATGAAAGAGTGAAATTGACAAAGAAGCTGGTGACAAAGCACAGATTTGTAAATCTAAAAATGGAAGAAGGTGAAAAATTTAAAAGCTTCTTTCAGAGGGTTGAACTGACTGCAAATGAGGTTAGAAATCAAGGAGGAAAATTATTAGATGAAGATATAATTGAGAAGATCCTAATCACCCTACCAGATTGCTACATCAATAAGATCGCAGTTATTGAAGAAATGTATGATCTTAAGAAGTACACTTTAGAACAATTGTTTGACACCTTGCAAGCATTTGAGATGAGAAAGTTTTGGAAAGAAGACAAGATAGAAGAAAAGATAGAAACAACATTTAAGGAAATGAAGATTGAAGATGAACTAGATAGTGATGGTGATGATGAGTTGGAAGCAAAATTCACCATGAAGTTGAAGAAAGGCACCAGAAAGTATAAAGGAATGTTTCCCTTTAAATGTTTCAGTTGTGGTAATATTGGTCATTATGCTTCAAGATGTCTGAATAGCGTTGCACATAAGAAGAACAAGGATTATAAGGATAAGGATAGAAAGGATAAGAAATATAAGAAGTTGTACTATGTTAAAGAAGAAGCAAGAATTTCTGATGATGAATTTGAGAATGAGGTTGATGATAGTGAATGCTTATTCTTAGCTTTGGAAAGTAAATTTGTATCCACTAACCCTAGAAAATGTGTAAGAAAGAAGGCTCTGGAAAATAAGAGGAATAGGATGGAAGGTACTTTGGCTACCAATTTTCATGCAAGACAAGATGAAGACTATTGTGTAATTGATAATGGTTGTTCTAATCACATGACTAGAGATTAGAGTAAGTTCACTAAACTTGAGAAATATAATGGTGGTTTAGTTATGTTTGGTGATGATTCAAGAGCTAAGATTTGTGAGAAAGGTTTAATTAGTTTTGATGAAGTGCACAGTACTGATGATGTATATTATGTGAAGGGTTTGAGGCATAACCTTCTGAGTGTTGGTCAAATGTGCAACAATGGTTTTAAACTTGTGTTTCAGAATAATACCTGTGAAATCAAAAAAGGATCCAAAAATGGAGATATGGTTGTTGTTGGAAGAACTCATGGAAACATCTATTAGCTTAAGGGAGTTGGTGGTCAATGCCTTGTATCTAAAATCAGTGAAAGTTGGTTATGGCACCGGAGAATGGGACATGTGATTTTTGATAACCTGGTCAAAATCAATGCAAAGGAGATTGTTCGAGGGCTACCCAGAATCACAAGACCTGCTAATGCTATTTGTAGAAGTTTTCAATAGGGAAAAAAACAAGATGCAACTTTAAGGGAAAAGAGCACTCTACTACCAGAATGTTGGAGTTAGTTCATATTGATCTCTGTGGTCTGACTAGAACTAGAAGCCTAAATGGTGACTGGAATTTCATGCTACTTATTGGTGATTATACTTGAATGACATGGGTTGATTTTCTTAGAGAAAAGAATCAGGCTCTAGATAGGTTTAAAGTATTCAAAGCAAGAGTGGAAAATGAAGTAAATTTGAAAATCAAGTGTTTGAGATCTAATAGAGGTGGAAAATTCACTTCTGGTGAATTTAATGCATTTTGTGAACAACATGACATAAAAAGATAGTTTTCTGCTCTAAGAACCCCTCAGCAAAATGAAGTAGTTGAAAGGAAAAATAAGATAGTACGGGAAGTTTCTAGAACCATGATGAAAGAATCAAATGTACCAGATGTGTATTGGAGAGAGGCGATACACACTACTGTTTATGTTCTTAATAGAGTTCAGATCAGATACAACACAAAGAATCCTTTTGAGTTATGGATTGGTAATACTCCTACTATGAAGTATTTCAAGGTATTTGGAAGCAGATGTGATGAAGGAATCTTTCTTGGATACTATACTACTAGCAAAGCATACAAATACTTTAATAAAAGATTGAGAAAGATTGTTGAAAGTGCTAATGTGAAATTTGATGAAGACATACACGGACCTATTGAGGTAAGTGAAGTTGAACCTGATGATCCTATTTGTGGACATGTATTTAAGGAGAATAAGAAGAAGGAAGAAGAAGAGAAACAAGAACGAATGGAAGAAGAAGAAGAAGAGAATGAGCCATAACCTGTTGTTAAGACTCCCAAGTATGTACAAAAGAATCATCTAGAGGAGCAGATAATTGGAGATAAAAGTGAAGGTGTGAAGACACGAAGCACATGTTACAAATATAAAGAGGATATTTACATATCTTAAAGGTACACCGTATTATGGATTATAGTATCCTAAGAGTGATGATTTCACCCTGAGTGCTTATACCGATGTTGATTGGGCCAAATGTGTAGATGACCAGAAGAGTACCAGTGGTGGTGCTTTCTTTCTTGGTGGAAGATTGATTTCATGGTTGAGTAAAAAGAAAGACTTTATTTCTTTATCCACTGTAGAGGAAAAATATATTGCTACAACATCCTATTGCACACATGTTTTGTGGATGAAGCAAACTCTGAAAGACATTGGAGTGATATGTGATGAGCCTATTTCTATTTTTTGTGACAACACAAGTGCAATAATTTTTTTTTAAAGAACCCAATTATGCATTCAAGAACAAACCACATACCTATCAAATATCATTTCATGAGAGAAAAAGTCTTGGAGAATGAAGTCAGATTGGAGTATGTGACAATAAAGGAACTAATTACAAACATATTTACTAAGGCTCTTCCGAAGGATACTTTTGAGAATCTTAGGGAGAGGTTGGGGGTCATTGGCCCTCTTAACTAAGTGCACATGAAGGTGCATCAATCCAGTGAATTCACATATTTTTTATTTATTTGGACTGATAAATGGGTCTACTCCGCAGGGGGAGTAGAAAAGGTTTTGATTGTTGCAGTATGAGTGTACTCCTCAGGGGGAGTGATCAGAGTTGTTGATCTTTTCCATTGATGTCAAAGGGGCAGAGAAATTCATGTGAAAAACAGTTGTAGAAGAAGAGGTGTTAGATCCCGGGAGATTGTGAAGGTTGTTGTCTTTGATGGTTTTTCACATCATGTGTTGCCATCAATGAAAAAGGGGGAGATTGTTGCAAGTATGAGCTAGTCTAGTGGTGTTGTTATTAATGTTGTCATTGATGTCAACACAGTTCAATATGTTGTAGATTATATATGTATAACTGAGATGTTGTTGAGATGTTGTGAGTACATGGAGCTATCTTTATGTCGTTGTAGATGTGTTGAGTTCCCAAGTGCTTTTGAGAAAATTAATAAAGAGAAGTCAGAGTGATGAATTTGTTTAGAATGTGCTCTAGTATGTGCTCCACATTTCTCTTGTGTTGATTGTATGATTGTGTGGATCTAAATATTTGATAATGGTGATCTTGTGGTGATATATCCAGAGTTTTAGCTTTTGGTGTGATAGTACATGAAAGTTACGTTCACTAGTGTGTGAATTGTTCTAGAAGAGTTGATCTTTTTTGGACTGAGAGAAATTTTTCTGCTCTATAGTCCTCCATTGTTTTGTTTCAGATCTTGTGGATCTAGGATATTTCTTGAGATGGTGTTCTCTAGGTTTTGGAAACGAAGGTTGAAGTTTGGTGATTTGGGAGTTATGTTTTAGTGTTTCAATATGGGTTTGCATAGTCCGAATGGACTGGTGAAAGGTGTTTAGAGTTTGAAGCATATTGCATTTTCTACGGATGTATTTGAATAAATCTAAGATCTATTCTCGTGTATAATGAAGCATGTTGTGGAGTTTGTGTGTCATCTTCTTGTTGGGAAGCATGTACATAAATGTTCATTTGTGTTTTCATTAGGTTTGGAAGACCTGGTGTTTACACTTCATTCAAAGAATAAAATTAAATTGAGGAAGTGTGTGGTTGATCCGAGACATTATTTTTGGTCTTGGTTAAATGTTTCATCGGTCCACTCTCATTCCTTTCCATCGCAGGAATGTTGAGTTGCTAACGTAATTTGAATTTATGGAATGAGGTATTTATGGCTGACAATGGAGAAAGTTTCTAAGGTTGAGGATGGTATAAAAGCAAGTTGAATTGTGAAGAATTGTATGACAGTGTAATACAATGTGACAAAAGTAAGCCACAAATCATAAGAGAAAAAGTGTGTGTGTGAGTGAGTTGAGACAATAGTTCTTTATTGTGTTGGATTCCTAAAGGCAGTCAGCTAAAGGTTTCTACAATCCTTATGCAAAGTTGCAGATGTGTGTTAATTGTTGTGGTGGATCTTTTGTTATCTTTTGTGTCTATAGGCAATAAGCCTCCCTATTGGACAATGAGTCCTTTATGTAGGCAGTGAGCCTTTGTACTTGGGAAATGAGTCCTCTTCTAGGCAGTGAGCCCTTGGCAATGAGTGTATGTATTCATTTTTATAATCTCTTTATATTGTGAGTTAACCCTCACAGTGGTTTTTCCCTTATTGGGTTTTCCATGTAAAAATATGGTGTTCATTGTGTTGATTTACTTTCTGTTATTTGTGTTTCATGCTCTTACTTAATAACAAAATAGTGTGGTTGTGAATTGATAAGTGTTGAAGTTTTAAGTTTGATTTTTTTGACAACTGATTCAAACCCCCCCTCTCAGTTGTCCTACACATGTTTAACATTTTGAATAACAAATTACCATCCAGACTGTATTTCCATGTATCACAAATGAGAACTAGGCTAAAACATGCCAACTTGTTGGTCAGAACATCCCGCTCTTCCCTTTTTATGAGAATTACTTGGCCCTTAGCGATGGTGAGGGGAATTGAGTGAAGCTGCTTCTTGTGCCTCTTGGCACCATAAGCATTGTCTACAATTGTCAATTGATGGAATACCTCCAAGGAAAGTTTCATGTCTGTAAAAAATATCGACATTCTAAAGGGCTCCTATGTAAACCCATGACATCTATTAAAATTAAAATCAACCCCCATAAAATAATCCAATGGGGTTCGGTGATTCTTTATCCATTCTAAACCCTCAGGAGAAAACCTACACAGAGTTTGATGAGATAAATCTTGAAGCACAAGTTTCAATAAATAGTTGACAAATGCATAATAATCCCATGTGCTTGAAAGCTCATGGGTCCAAACTAAAACTGGCTTAAATAACCTTGATGCATCAAAAAATATTGAGTGAAAAATGACTACTAAACAACATAGGGTTTTGATGTAAAATCAAATTTACTAGAAAAGAGGGGTACCTAAACTTGAAGGAATGGTTATATCTACTCAATTTTTGAAGCATTTTGTCTACAATCAACTCAGTGAAGTCGAATCACTTCTTACTCTTTTCTTTCTTCAACATGAAAACAAGATCCATTTGGTATTCAAAAAACTCATCATCATTTTCCAAGCCATATACAAAGGATAGCATTGAAAAGATGACCTGTAAGTCTAAATGAAATTGGTTAAATTCCAGAGGGAAGATGAGCTCTCCATTTTCAAGTTCCCATTTCATTTCATCCCCGTAGAATAATAAATTATCTCCTTGTTCTCCATAAATCTTCCATATTTTGTTTTGAGAAACACTTGACTACGATGTTTAAAGGAATGCATAACATATCCTTGATAGCTGCCACACTGATGGTGATTTTTAGCTTGTCACCATTGATAACTCTGGTGCCTTTGTCTAGCTTCTCTAGACATACATCCATCAGCTCTGGACATGGATGCATGGAAGGAAACATGCATTATGGTAGACCACAATTACTCCAAGGCCTTCAGTCTCCCTTCTAGTAATCATTCTCTGGAATGCTCCCTCTCGGAGACCCTTAGGGTTTATGTGCAATTTGGGGTCGAAGATATTATCTGTGAAATCCTTGACCACCTTTGGTTTGATGTGAGTTCTTGGCCTTATGATTTTGGTATGAGGAAAACTTTGTTCCTATGACATCAAAGCATTGGCATAAGAAACATCTCCAAATATGTTAACATAGCCTAGTTTGGAAAATGGGATTTGAGTGTCTCAATTGAAAGATGACGCCTCAACCATTTATGTGTTATTGAAAGAATTCTACAGACTCAATTTTGTACCTAGAGAAGCTTTCACTCAAGGGTTTACAGTTAGAAATTTTTTTCACTTTTGGCTTATTATATTTCAAACACACATGCAATAAATGCGTTGCCATTATTGACAGCTCTTTAGGTGGTGCTAGCAAGATAATACCTATGCATTAGGGGCATGCACTGCTTGGAATTGCTAACTTCACTTTGCGAATTAAATTAGTACATTCCTTACACAGACCTTGGAGAAATACAACCTAGGGCAATGGAAAGTGTGTTTAGAAAAGAAATTTGTATTTAATAGGCAAAAGGTGGCTTTTAAAACTGTCTTTTCATGTGAGCAAGTTGGCTAACATTTATGAAGGTGACGAACACATGGTGGCAGGTCATATATATGATCATCAATTTCCAGTTCCTGAATTAATTCCTTAGGTTTCATAAAATCTCCTTCATACGATTTTCCTTTTAATCCTTGCCACCAACTTGCATTTTTTGTCATTGTTTGACGAGGAAAAACTTTTCGTTCATAGGATTTTTCAGCTCACATTTTTCTATAAATAGTATGCTCGCCTTGCAAAAATAGTCATTAAGTTCCCATTAAGTTGGAAAGTATCTTCCACTGTGCTTTTGAGCTCGGTGAATTTTATGTTGCAGCATGAGTAGTTTGGGCACTCTAGTTAGGATTTTGAACCAAAAATTGCAAGCCTCTTTTGTTGAGGAGGTTAGCAATGATAGACTCAAGCACCTTTTGTAGAAAAAGAGTTGCTTGATTATCGTTGCATTCAAGTGGGTCTTGGGGAGGAACTGCATGAAGGACCTAAACCAACCACGCTACAATACAAAAATTATTTCTCGGTTCGTGGATTCCTTGTTGGACTTGGACTTACCAAACTGTGGATAATCGATCTTTGTCGAGCAATGTTCAATCTGATGCATTTGGACAGGATCGATGAAATCATTCAAGTGGCCATCCCTAGTGTTGGCATTCTGTCTACTATGGACCTATTCAGATGCATCAACAATGAAGAAGTGGTGCCATGGTTATCCTTTCTTTCATATTTTTAGACAATGGACCTCAAGCACCACTGCCAGCGAGCCAAACCTACAACCTCCTTCCTTCTCAAAATAAACAATGTGGAGCCAATCTGCAGCGTCGAATGGATAATTTCTTTTGAGAACTAGTATATAGCCATAGTGTGGAGGATTGATGCCTGGCCAATGTTTGTGCACCCATGTGAAGAAAAACCCTATTTCTATCTGCCCAAGAACTAAAAAAATATCACTATATTTTTACTATTGTGACTCTGGAGGTTGAATTTCTATGCTCTTATGTACTGCATCCAATTTTGGCTTTTAATGATGGATATCTTTTTGACTTGTTTTGAGGGAGAATATTTTTAAGCTTTTCTTTGAGCTCTAAGCTCAAAAGCTAGGCATTAGTGCTTGTACTATATATAAAAAATTTCTCGTGAATATAATATAGTTCTTCTATTTCAGCTCTTGTTTTATTCACAAAAAAAATGCTTATTTACAATTTTTTTACATATGGTACATAAAGTTAATTGTTTTGATGAATTATGACTCTTTAATTGAATTTTTTTAGATGAATACCATTTACTGGTATTCCAAAATATTTCCTTCGATATCTTCTAGTTCATACATGTTCTTATCTTTGCATCTGAAAATGTGGAAGGGAGCTTTCCACAGAGAATCAAAGTTGGCATGCTATCTTGGTTTCATAGCCCATTCATCAAATTTTAGGACTAGACTTCCTTCTCTGAAACCTAGGTTAGAGGTATTTTTTTCAAACCATCGCTTGACTACATGTTGGTGCTTTATCATGGTGTCAAATTCCTTCTCTGTTTTCTCTTGAAGGCTTAACAATTCAACTAGCCTTACTTCCATTCCACCATTATCCTCAACCTCTAAAGACTTTAGTAGTTACAACATCGAGATCTCCATTGAAATGGGTAGCACCACCTCCTTCCGTACACTAGTTGGTAGGGAGAATCCTTTAGGATTTTCTTAGGGGTGATGTGGATGACCCATAAGGTGGCCTATAGATTCCTATGTCATTCCTTTTGGTGTTTCGACCCGATTTGATTTATTATCCTGATCAAATTCTTGTTTGTGGACTATACTAGTACATTTACTTGGGGTAATTTGAAGAATTCTTTAGATGGAATCCATGCCTAAGAGGGAAGTACATCATCCCAAATCCTACAAAGTCTCATGCATTGTCTGAGATGATAGTCTTTGGGGAATTGAACCGTACCACCAATTCCTCAAGGAAGTTGACAATTTCTGCTTCAGTAGCATTCTTTAGAGGAACTACCTTCATCCATATCATAAAATAATTATTAGCCATGAGAATCCATTTGTGTCTTGAGATGGATATGGGATTTATCATCCCAATGAAATCTAGGCCCCACTGTACAAAGGGTTCTTCAACCATGATTGGGCTCAAAGGCATGGTGAATTTTTTTCACTTGTCGATGTAGAATTGAAATTAAGAACATTTCCTTACTAGATCATGAGTTTTAGAAAACAAGGTGGGCCAATAATACCTACCTTGCATGATTTTTACCACAATGGTTTTGGCAGAGAAATGTCCATCTTCTAAGTTGCAGTGGAATTCATTCAGAATTCTCTCAACTTGTAGCTTTTCCACATAGTGGAGGAGGACCCATCATAGTTCCTTTTAAACAAAAGGCCTTTGATAAGCACATATTTGGTACCTTGGAGCTTGTAGTATCTCCTCTCATGTCTTGGGAGGTTGGAGGGATATCTATCGATGTGCATGAATCTTATTTGATCAACTACCTAGGACTCCTCTAATTCAAATTGGTTTGCAAAAACCTAATTAACTTCTTTAGGTTTTGTTTCAAAGGTAAGATCTTAGGTGAGATACTTGCATCGGACTCTTCCTCTAACCAACTTCTTAGGTCGGATGTCTACATCATACTCTAGGATCTTGGTGATCCAATTTTCTCTTTTTTCAGTGATCACTCCTTTTGTGATGTACTCCCTCACACTAGGATTACCAACAAGGATTGTGATCTTGCTGGCCAAAACCATGTGTCAAAATTTCTTGAGACTTTTTATGATCATAAAATCCTACTTCTCCATGAAATTTTATTTGGAATCGTAACCTTTCAAGGTTATAGAGTGAAAATCAATGGGATGCTCTTTGCCTCCCTCCTCATCCTTTTGGGTAAGCATAGAGGCTATGTTGTGTTCATGACTATAGACATATAGTGTGAAGTATTTTGAAAAGTCTACATTCACTAACATCGGAGTTGTGGCAATAGCTAACTTTATGTCCTTGAAAGCTAGTCCCTTTTTTAACAAGTGTAATTGGCCTCACAATCCCTTCAAAATATGAAATGAACCTGCTAACAAAAGTGATATTTCCTAGAAAGATTGTAACCCATTTTGGTTAAGTAATAGTGGTAGTTCTATTATGGCCCTTACCCTTTCAAATTCGATGGCTATCCCTTCTTTAGATGCCACAAAGTAGAGTAACTTTCCTTGTGGTACTTTGAATACACATTTTCTGGGATTTAATGAAATCTTGAACTGTTGACACCTCTAGAAAACCATCTCCGGGTGGTTAAAATGATCACCCTTTCATTTAGAAAATATGGTTAGGTCATCCAAATAAATAATAATGATCCTATTGATCAACTCTTTGAATGTGATGTCCATTGCACATTGAAAGGTGGGATCCACATTTGAGAAGCTAAAGGGATTTTTTTCATATGCAAACACTCTCCATTTAGTGGTGAACGTTGTCTTGTGTTGATCCTCCTACTTTACGTAGACTTGGTTGTAACTCAAGAAGTCATCAAGTAATGAGAACATCTCTGAACCCACAATATTCTACAAGATTTTTTCCATGGAAGGAAAAGGGTAATGGTCTTTCAAAGAGGCCTTATGTAGGTCTCAAAAGTCCAGACAGAGTTGGATGTACAATTTTTCTTCACACAGGTTTAATTGGGTATATAATCCTTGACTCGATTAGCTTCGTGAGCTCCTATACCATTAAATCTTCCACCTTTGGGTTGATTGACCTTTTCTTTTGTTAGATCGACTTGGACCCTAGGACAAGGTCAATGGTATGTTGTATTATGCTTGGGTCATAACCTTTCAGATCGTCATAAGTATAAGCTACAACCCCATCATATTTGGCACATAAGGATCTTAATCTCTCCTCTTCTTATGGCACATTCCTCACAACTTTGACCTTCCTACCACTCTCGACATTGAGATCCTCATAATCTACTTATTTGACAGTGAACCTTCATTTTTCATTTCTCACATCTTCATGATCGAAGAGGTTCTCTAGGGTGATCAAGTATCATGGGATCTTATTGGTTTTAAGTTTAATTATTTGCTCCTTGTTGACTTCCTCGAGTTTTAGTTTCTTTTGTTCACCAAATTTTCTTGAATTTCATACGAATGTGGCAATTCGAGCATCTTCCTTAAACACCTTCCAATTTTGACCATTGTTGGGGATAGATGTTTAAACAATGATCTACACCACATGTTGTTCTTTAGTTGATTCAAAGGTTGGTTAAAACTACAATATGATCAAAGGCATTCTATCTATGATAGAATTTTGAGACCTAGGGATGACCTAGATATTGAAAGCCTTGAACCTTTCAATTAGGTCCTATAATTTGTGCCGAAAGGATCAAATTCTCACATTTTTGGAAGCTGCCTATCCTTGGATCTAACTTACAACCAACTCAAAATATCAGAACACTTGTATTTATTTTATGCCCATCCATTCTGCAAGCATTAGTCTATGAACCAATCCTTCCTATTATGCGTTGTTGTTTGAACATAGGAACTGAAAGTGGAAAGCTCTGAGGGTCTCCAACCTAGTTGGAGATACAAGAAAAATTCCATCTCCTGAGTCAGTTTTGCATTTGGCACCATCAAAGTGTAAAGTCCGTAAGTTATTGTTATTAGGTAGGTTCAAGCTCTTATGTTCCTTGACTAATTTGGGGAGGGATTTCTCTTCATCAAAGATCACATAGGTACCTAAGCATGTGGCATGAAATTTTTTGAAAGGATCAAAATTGATGAATTGATTCAATAGGATCTCTTCTTTCGGTCTCTAATTTCTTGTGGCCTATTCATCTTCTAACATCTCCACACAATACATATCCCTTTTTGAAATGGAGGTATGTGTGGCCTCAAATATCATTACTGCTTCTTCCACAATATGTTTGGAATGCAAAGGCTCAGATAAATTTTTCATATTTTCCCCATTCTTGGTCCTCAGGATCAGATGAGACCAATCCAGGGCTAGGTATCCACTGATTTTTGTTGTAAGGTCCCTTGATAGCTACATCCAAAAAATAGGGGGGATGTCAATTATGACCACTTCCTAGGTAACAGTTTGGATCAGGTAGGAAAAAAAGGTTAAAGGAGGTCCTTAATGTGACCTATGGTTGGGAATTTTTCCCATCGAACTACATTATTCCCTTCTCTAAGGGTTCATATTTTAAATTCAAGGCATCGGCCACTGCCTTGGGCATAATCGTAGTTTTGGCCCCTGAATCTATCATGTTATTATGCACCAACTTATCCCCTATGATAAGAGTTAAGAAGAAAGAGGTGGGATTTGAATTACATACCTCTTTTTCATTTGTTCCATCCCTAGTATGGTAGCATAAGACCAATCCAACTAAATTTTTCCTCCTATATCTTTAAGAAAACTTCTACTCGATAGCATATCATAGCTGGAAAGTATATTTACCACTAGAATTGTGAGATTAAGTTGTTTGTTCGGATAGGCTCTAAGAAACTACCCAATTAAAGGAACTTTCTTGGACTCCATGGAATATAATTTCCAAAACATCTTGGTTAAGTTCAATCCCAAAGCCCGAGCATTTTGTGCATGCATAACATTATCAGAAGTGTCAGATTCAATAATACAGTTATTTATTATGAACCTGTTTAAAAATAATGGCACATAGAAAGGATTGGGTTTATCCTCAAAGGTGTATGATGAAGATGTTTTACTGCTAGATTCCACATTAATAGTTGAGTTCTGATAACTAATCATTTGCTCATCTAAATCGGTGTGGGACTCAGATTGTCTTGGTCTAACATAATCTATTAATCTGTCTACTTCCTTTGGATTTATATGCAAGTATTTTTCTTATGAGTTTTACACTTTAATTTTTTTGTAGAATTAAACAATATCAAAGGCTCCAGTAGACTTTACAATGGATGATACATTTGAAGATTTAGAAGAATCTTCCATCACTATGTGTGATACATTTTAACTTTTTTAAATGGCACTAGCTCTAGTAAGTAAAACTTTTGGAGAGTTATGAGTACCTTTTTTATTGGTGTTTTGTTGTCCTCTTGTGAAAATGACATAAGTAGGCTCATCCAGAGTGATGTAGACATCCACACCTCTATCATCATCAAGTTCAAACTCAAGATACCAATTTGCAAAGTCACCATATTGATTGGAAGGATTACCTTATTTAGTAACATCTTTAATGAACTTATTCATAGTAGTCATCTGCATGAATATGTTCATCTTAGGACATTATGATCCATCCTAGTCAGAAGTAAGGTGGAAAAAACACATGTTCTTATTGTTTTCTCCTAGAGGAGCTTTTGTTTCCAACCTCTATTAGGTTGGAGATAGGGGAAGGTTCTTATTACTTGGTTGGTAATTCACCTTTCTTGAGAAGTCTTGATAAGGTTGATTGCTTTTAGGTAATTGTATTTTAAGTGCAATTATGTCATTCACTAGTATCTATATCATAAGATTTGATGAAGTAGTTGAATGTGACTTGTTTGTATGCATCTCTCTTTTCCATTTACCAACTATGATAAAATCATTTTCTGACTCAATAGAAAGTGTTTGTGTGGCCTCCAATTCACTGGTTGTCTCTTCAAGAGTAAACCAATGTTTGGGTGTTGTGCATTGATGAAGAAACATTTTTGCATCTTTTTGGATGACCTCTTAGGGACATTAATATGAGATATTAGCCCATGAAATTTTAGCAAATGAATTCTCTCATAGGTTTTTTGGCCTCTTTCTTCATCTGTGTAACTTGAGCTATCAAAGAAAGATCATCATCAAGACTTTTAAACTTGGCTTCAAACTTACTTTTCATGGTATCCAAGTTGTCGATTGAGCCATGTGGTAACTGGTAGAACCATTGTGCTGCAACATCCACCAAAGATTCTGTAAAAATCTTGACTACCACATCTTCTTCCTAGACCCCAAGCACACCACAAGTTGGAAAGAAGGCATCAATATGCTCCCCAAGTGAAATCTTTGTATCACCCCTGAACTTGGGTGGATTTTTGCGAGAGCCTTTCGACATATCATGTAGATTATTTCCAAGTATCAAAGGACCAATAGAAGCCCCCCATGGGATAGTTGGCTGATTTTCCATATTGTGCAAGAATTTTACAACTACCCAAATGAAAGTTTCATGTAACACTAAGGCTTGGGAAGTTGAATAGTGTTGGGGTGTTCTAGTTGGAGAAGCATCGACTTCTAGCCCTAGTCCTTCTTCAAGAAGGGATAATGTAAGAGAAGTTACTCATTTGAAAAGAATTAAAAATACCCCTACTTCTTTCGCACCTAGTAAATCTTTGGGAATCCAAGATGGCCTTAAGATGTTCAATATGTATAACCCAGATAAGGCAACTCAAATATTATCTTGATTCATTCATTTCCCCAACAGAGTCGCCAAGATTTTGTTGGTTAATAGATTGGGCACCTTGAGAAATGTTTACTCTTGGCTCAAAAGGTGTGATTGTTCCCAAGAACTCTGAAAAGTTCACAATTTCATTTGTGACTTTCCTCTGAATTTTATGTTCAACAATAAAATCGAGAGGGGGGTGAATTAGTTGTAGCAAACTAATCTTTCAAAAAATTTACCAAAACTTAAATCAATCACAAATCCTTAACTCTGCTAGAATGATTAAACATTAAGTGCAAGTGCAGAAACTGAACACCATCACATAAACACAGTAACACCAAATTTACGTGGAAAACCCAATAAGGGAAAAACCATGGTGAGGATTAAATCACACTATAAAGAATAACAAAACCTATTACAAAGGCTCACTTCCAGAGAAAAAAGGCTCATTGTCAAAACAAGGACTCACTATCCTACAGGGTTAACCACCTGGAGGGCTCACTACCACAAAGATACAAAGAAGATAATAGAGATATGTTACATAGATAACATAATCTCAATGCAACAAATATTTCCACCATAATTTACTCAACCACTTGTAGACATGCATGAAAGATAGAGTACACCTTCAACTCAATACATCTAGAAATCCAGCATTTAGGCTTCATGTTGATCTGCCACACTCACATCACATACACATACTGATTCACATCTATTTGATCTACTTCTTTGCACTTATCTCCTTTTTCTTTGTTCTACATTCATCACTAACTCATCTTGTATTTCAACTTTGAAACATATCCAAAGTCAGTCATCCTTCATTAAATTCAAATTAGGTTGGCACCAAAAAATCCTAAGGTGGAATTAGAATGAGGGCAACCCAAACACATGCTTGATGAGGACTCAAATAGGTCCCAAGATGCTTCACCGACTTCGAAGGTAGTGTTCAAAACAAGGTCGTCGAAACCAATATAAAACACATAGAACAATTAAGCACACACAAACCTTAGCACAATCCAATCCTTCTAGACACCAAAATTATGTTCAACATGATCATAACAACTTATTATAGAACCATAAGTCATAAGACTTAACCAAAAGGAAATACAGACCAACAAAATTTCTCCCAGACCTCAGCTAGAACATAGAAAACTATAGTTCACAACTGGTGAACATAACTCACACTGTATAATGAATTAGAAACCAAAAATATGGATATAACAACTTCCAACAACCATAATCAACATATCTGAACCACACAACTATAGGAGCAAAACCCAGAGCTACCACTGAACACTTACAACCTTTCTTCATTAAAATTTTCTTAATATCCTCGACATATACATCCAATAACATGCATCGATGACATCAATTAAAACAACAACCAATAGGTAACCAATTGACCAATTGACATCAATGACAACACCTTCATTCTTGCATCACCTTCTTCATACTTGTAATAATCTCCCCCTTTTTCATTGATGGTAACACATGATGTGAAAAACCATCAAAGACAACATACTAGCTCTGAACACACTTCTTATGATTTTGATTTCTATTTCTCCCCCTTAGTAGATAATATTTTTCACATGATAGTCTTCTCTTTTTCTTCCTCTCTTTTTTTTTTCCACATGATATTTTTTTTTTTTCACATCTTCCTCATCTCCTCTTCTTCCTCTCCCCCTTTGACGTCAATGGTAAAGGAAAGGGATGTTTTACATTGATTTCTCCTTTGAAATTAAGCATAAAATATTTTTGCAATGACAACACATGACACTACCTGCTCCACCTGAGAGGTAGCCACCAAGACATTAGTCTAGAAGAAAGATAGATCCATAGACCCACCAGATTGATGCATCTCCATATGTATCTAGTTCAATAAAAGAGGGGAAATAACCCCTAACTTCTCCTAGAGATACCGAAAAGCATCTTTAGGAAGAGCCTTTGTAAATATATCATAGAGAGATATTCAAGCTTCACTTCATTCTCCATAACCTTCTCTCTCAAGAAATGATACCTGATAGATATATGCATTATCCTCGAGTGCATCACTAGATTCTTGGAAATGTTAATTGCACTTGTGTTATCACAAAAGATAGAAATAGGATCATGATACACAACTTTGATATCTTTCAATGTATGTTTCATCCATAAAACTTGTGTACAACAAGATGCAACAACAATATACTCAACTTCAACAATAGATAAGGAACCAAATATTTCTTTTTACTTGGCCATGCCACCAATCTAAAACCAAGAAAGAATGCACCACCACTTGTACTTTTTTAGTCATCTACACATCCATCCCAATCTCCATCTGTATAAGAACTTAGTGTAAAGTCAATATCCCTAGGATAACATAAGCCATAATCCGGAGTTCTATTCAAATATCTAAATATTCTTTTAACAAAAACATGTGTTTCCTTAGGATCTTGAAATCTAGCCAAAAGACAAACATCATGCATAATATCCAATCTAGTAGTAATTAAATACAATATTCCACCAATCATAGATCTATACTTGCTTTGATCAACATTAGGTGAATCTTCATCTTTACCTAATTTTCAACCAGTTATCATAGGAATGCATACGAGTTTTGAACCATCCATCCAAAACTTCTTCAACATCTCTTTCACATACTTAGACTATGAAATAAAAATCCCTTTCTCTGTTTGATTAATTTGTAGCCTAAGGAAGAAATTCATCTCACCAAACATAGACATCTCAAATTCTTTTTGCATTTCTTCCGCAAACATCTTACACATAGTTTCATTTCCTCCAAAAATAATTTCATCAACATATACAACCACAATCAATATTTTGTCATTTTCTATTTTGAAATATAGATTACTATATGTCGTACCTTTATTGAAACCTTGCTGAATCAAGTACCTATTTAACCTTGCATACCAAGCTCTAGGAGCTTGCTTCAATCCATACAAATATTTCTTCAATATGCAAACCATATCTAGTTGATCTGACAAATAAAATCCTTCCAGTTGTTCCATGTAGACCTCTTCTTCTAGCTCACCATTCAAAAATACAGACTTGACATCCATTTGATAAACCTTGAAATCTTTATGAGCAACAAACACTAAGAACATCCTTATAGCTTCCATTTGTGCCACCCAGGAAAAATTATCCTAAAAAACTATGCCTTCTACTTGTGATTAACCATTACAAACAACCCTTGCTTTGTTTCTGACCACTTCTCCATTCTCATTCCACTTATTTCTAAATACCCACTTTGATCTAATAATGTTTTTATCTATCAGTCTTGGGACCAATTCCCAAGTTTGATTCTTCTCAATCTACATAAGTTCTTTTTTCATAGCTTCCATCCAATGCTCATCTTTGCATGTTTCACCTATAGTCTTCGGTTCAATCTCAAAAAGTAAACAAAAATTTACTTCACGAATAACAATTTTGTTTCTTGTTAGTACTCCTTTTGTCTTGTCTCAATGATCTAATTTTTTGAATGATTTTTATGCACATATCTAGGTGTCTTGGGGGACACCATTGGAGCTTCTTTTTCTTCATTATGCTTCTCTTGCTCATCCTTCTCCTATTCTTCCACAACTTCTTCAATCCTTCTCTTGGCATATGATTCTACTGGGAGAATTGCCTAGAATTCCTGCTAAGTATACCCAACTTTGGCACACTTTCAGGGTGGAAATCCTTTTCAATATCTGGAAAGATAGAAATGCCTTCATATTTTCTCATTCTAAAATATATATTTATGTTCCATTATATGCTAAAGCTATTATTTTTTCTAATGTGTTGTTACAGATTCAGGTGTAAGCTAACAAAGTTGCACTTGAGGTTGCTCACCTGCAAGTGTTGTTGGACCACTAGGGCAATGCCCAGTGTACTATTGCTCAGGTGCCCGCTTCACCCACCTCTTCCCATGGCCAATCGCCTTCTTGGGGCTAGTATCAGAGTGGTTTTGTGCATCCCTGCTCTTAGCCTCCTCTTTGGCAGGATTCTCGCCCTCCTCGGTGGACCTGCTCTCCTCCGCCACGGGCTAGTCAGGGGTGGCCCTCTGGTGGTGCTTCATGGAGCGGTAGTGGTAGTTTCGAGTGGCCCTCTAATGACACTCTTGTTTATGGCTCTAGTTGGCCAGACTCTAGTAAAGGTTTTCCATGTCTAGCACTTGCAATCTCGCCTTAGTGCGAGGATAAAGATAAAGAGAAGGAAAAAGATGCTAATGATGGTTGGGGTCCTCCTCCTGACATCACTCCAGACCTTGCTGATGTATGGAGGAAGAACATGGATGACAGAGACCCTCCTGGCTCTGATGGCACTACTTTTCCCACTTAATGGCCCTTTTTATATATTTTTTAATCATGGAATTCTAGGCTCGGCCCATGTGGCTGGTTAATTTTTTGGTTTTTTTGGGTGCTGCCCATGTGACTCTTAGGGTGTGCCTTCTTACCACCCACCTTTTTTTTGTGAATATGTAACTTTATCTTTATTTTAATATAGATAGTTTCCTACTCATCAAAAAGTTCATTAGATACATAACCATCAACATCAATTGAATTATTCATTGCTTCATCAACCTTGACATTTGTACTTTGTAGAATCTTCCTCAATCTTTTATTGAAACATTTGTAACCTTTTCTTTTAGTAGAATATCCAAGAAAAATACCTTCATCACTTCTTGCATCAAACTTTCCTAAATTTTCTTCATCCCTTATGATATAATATTTTCTTCCAAATGTTACTACCTATCATGGCTTGAAAATGGCCCAATTGAAAGGTTATAAGAAGGTATGGCTTGAGGGGGATTCTCTCAATATTATCAATAATCTAAAAAAATGCTCTGCCCCATCATAGAGTGTTGAAGCCATCATCTTGGATGCAATTGAAATCCTTAACTCCTTTGATGATTATTATATATCATATATATTTCAAGAAGGAAATGGATTAGCTGATATTTTTGCTAATCTTGGTGTTAGGGGTTCTAGCAAATGGGGGGTGAATGACCCCATTCCCATTGAGGAAATTGTATGTATAGATCATGATTTTAAAAATTGCCAACTTGGCTAATGACCTCATAATGCTTTGGGCTCGTATGACTATTTTCACATGGCAAGTAATTATTTGGAGTGATGGCAAGATAGATTATAATCGGGCAGGTGGTAGCTTGCTTGATCTACGTATGGGGAGGCGTTCAAAAATCATTACTTTCCTTTGCCATAATACCGTTGCCACATGAATTGTGGGTATTTTTCTCTCCTTCTTGAGGTTTCTCCTTATCACTTGCAAGGTTCTCAAAATTCTATCTTCTACAAATTCTGGGGCCATGGGAGGTGACAGGAATCGTGCAGAGCCTTTTTCTTATGACTTTGTGAAGAAAAAAGAGGAGGTGTGGCGTATTTTGGATAAAGGTGGGCTTACACCTTATCTGGAAAGGTTGCATGGAAACAACCCATAGGCAACAACTATGTTTTCTAAAGCCTGAAATAATAGGTTTTTAAAACTGTGGGTTAATGATTTTGATGTAAATGAGGATTTCATAGTGTAAGTGAGGGGAACCAACCACGTTCAAGGCCCGAGGTCACAGAGGGCCAAGAGCAAAAATTTTTCCTAACTTACCTTAGCTTAACAGGGTGTCAGAAAATGCGAGATGAGAATGATGAGGAATATAAAGTCCTTCAATCACCCTACAAACTTGAAATACAGGATGGGGCTAGGCGAGACAATTTTTGGGTTCAAAACTATGCCTTAGGAAGCTCTCTGCTCAAGGACAAAAGCACAATCTCGAAACAACTGTGCGGCATGGTGACGTCTCTCAAGTGCATTGGTCTCCATACAACTAGACAACCAAAGAGACAAGGTCAAACCTAGGAAAACAAGCTAACGACCTAGCTAACTACTACTAAAGGGCCAAAATGATGTTATTAATTAAACAAAATACTCTCTTTAATGTGATCAAGTAAAAATGCAAGAGTTAGGGTGGAAAGAATGATCTCACAAAGAAATTCATTCTCTACCTAGCTCCCCAAAAGAACGTTCACCTATACACAAAGAGGAGGAAAAAATTTGGGTGGTTGTATAGGGGCCTGCCTCAATCATACCCCCATTTAGGTGTTTCCACCTCCATAGACAACCAAAAAAGTGAGTATGATAAAGAAGTAATGTAATAAGGAACACTAAAACACTACAAAATAGTAAATGTGCTTACTCAACCAAGTAATAAAGGAGAGGAATGGGAAGCTTACCACCTCCACCAAGAGCACTCAAGGCTAATGGAGGAGAGAATGAGAGTACTCAAGCCTCTTCTGCAATGGTGTTGTCCCAAACTTTCTCTATTGAAGTGATGGAGTGAAGTTGTTGCTGCAATGGACTACTAAAAGTGCTACTAGAATGCTTGAGAATGTAAGGAGTGAGTGCAAGAGTGTGAAGAAGTTGAACTGAAAGCTTGGAAGAAGTTGAAAAGCATGTAGAAGGAGGGAATTTGAAGGAGAGATGAAGAAAATGGCCATACTCGGGTTGGTCAGTTGAAGGGGGCATTACAAGTTGACTGCCAATGAGAAGCATAATGCCTCTGTAGGTTTAGTCACAAGAATCTGCCAGGGACATAAGCGCGTCGTGTGGACGTTTAAGCATTGCATGGGCATCCCCAAAATAAATTCCCCCGCCGACACTCAAAATAGGTGCCAAGTGGAATGAAAGCAGCGGGCTTAGGTTTAATTAAGCCTCTAAACTTGGTTTTCTAAAGTGGAGAAAGGAAAAAGGGGAATTTTCATAAGGGGTGCAAATTCACTCCTATACATTTTCCCCCACTTTAGCGAGTAGTACTATGAGTGCTTCGGTAAAGTAGATCGAAGAATGAATAAGGTTAGAAATGTATACCTAAACCATCGAGGAAGCAAACCACGATTTGACAAACCTAAAGGTGCAGGACAAGCAAAGGACTTCATAGCTTCTCAGAACTATGAAGTTGAAGAAAGAAAGTGTCTTATAGGCCCGCGGACCTACAAGGAGGTAATCCCCACGAAGGAAGTGCCTTATAGGACCATAGACCTGCAAGGAAGGTGTCCCCCAAGAACTCTCACATGGAGGATACCTAGGAAGCGTCCCCCAAGATCTCTCACATGGAGGAAGCCAGTAAAAGGCCCTACAGACCCACAAAACTGTAGGGAAGGTATTCTCCAAGATCTCTCGCATGAAGAATACCTAAGGAAGCGCCCTACAAACCCGAAGACCTATAGGGAAGGTAACCCCCAAGATCTCTCACATGGAGGAAACCTAAGAAAGCACCCTACAGACCTGCAGACCTCTAGGGGATCCACCCCCAAGATCTCTTGCATGGAGGAAGCTCAAAGGAAGCACCCTATAGGCTCTCGGACCTGTAGGGAGGTATCCCCCAAGATCTCTCGCATGGAGGAAACCTAGGAAAGTAGACTTCGTAGAGTCAGAAAGCGGCCATGTACAAGAGTAAGAGGACAGTCATGCAAACCATCAACAATTTGGAAGAATTTCAAAGTGATCCCTTGGGAACCTGTCATTAAGAAGGGGTCCACTCAAGGGATGCATAGTTTGAAAGAAAAAAATCTTTCTCAAATCGATCTATCATCATAGGATCCTTTTGAAATATATTTACTTCATCAAGGAATTTGAAAGGAATAATATGCCCCCACACAAGGGGAAGGTCAAAGTTGTTCCTGCTTCAGAGGAACGGTTTTCAAGTCCTTTCTTTATGAACCCATGATGAAGGAAACATGTTCTGTTAGGGCTCCAAGTTGAGAATGTGATTCTAAAGAAAGGTTTGTGAATATTTTCAAGAAAAGATTCGTTGGAAACAAATGCATTTTCTAAAAATCGGAATGTTAAAGAAAGGCGTTGTCACACATGAGAGGGACAACTCAAGCAAAGAAGAGAGAAAGATAAAGAAAAAGAAAAAGAGAAAAACACAAACAAAGAGCACTGAGGTAGCCTAATATTTAGGGGTCAGAACTACTCATAAATATATATATCTATGTATAATAATAGTATAAATTAATTGTCATCAACCCCCTACTATATCAAACCATGTGAAGAATGCATGAGAAGACAAAGTAAAAATAGAAAATTGGGTCAACATGGAAGGGAAGCCTAAATGCCCCCAATGCTTTGCATCGTCCCCAATTTACTGAAAATCAAGCAAAAACATGGAAGAATGATTATACAAATAGAGGAAGGTTTACGACACAAGAACCACACCTGTACCCAAGCACCAATAGGGGTGACGAGGGTCATCCAG
The DNA here is from genome assembly GCA_007258455.2 of Sequoia sempervirens. NCBI lineage: Eukaryota > Viridiplantae > Streptophyta > Pinopsida > Cupressales > Cupressaceae > Sequoia > Sequoia sempervirens. The sequence continues at coordinate 142,920,499 of VDFB02049217.1, forward strand.
GAACACATAGCATGATCACGGGGGGACACATCACAAAACACTCACACACACACACAAGATCAAGAAGAGGCCTCCTAACACTGATGGACCAAGAGGTCATCTGCTTCCACTCCAGGTCATCATAGGGGGATGGAGGATGAGCCTACAGTGGTGGGATGTTAAGAGGAGCATCTGGCCCTCCCGCAACAAGGGACTAGGAAGAAGGCCACGTAAGGTCTTCTTCACTGAGCTCTTGTGGAGCTAGGGTTAGCAATTTCGCAAAGATCACTAACAAGGATGAAACTCCATCCATGGAGTTAAACATGCACCCTACAGGAGCACCATATTTAACTTCAGTGGACGTAAGATTCATCACTAGGCTCACCTAATGACTTGAGAGCAGTGATAAACTAAGGGGAATTCGGGACTAGTTCCATCACTAGGACAAAACAAGTCAACATGGGACCACCTTCTGAAGAAGGTGGGCTCCTCTTACATCCTTTACTGCTAGAAGGACCACACTCCACCTTTTGCTTCATTGGAGGAGACGAAATCCCCATAGATGAGGCTAGAGGTGCAAAGGAGGAAGAAAGAACTACAATAGATACAACTAAGGTATTAGTCATATCCATGAGTTTTGACAAAGGCTAGATATCTAGAACAGACATCAACAAAGGTGGCTCCATTGAAGGTGTGATGAACACCTGTACCCCCTTAGGGTTAGGTGCATTTGTACTTGTAGCGGAAGCCAAAAGAAACTCAGAACTAGGCTGAAGGGAAGCAAAAGGAGGGGGAGAGGAAGACACTGTAGGAGGCCCTGAAGTAGGGGCGATCGTCTCTTCCTCATTCCTTTGTGAGGTGGCTTGCTCAGCCAAGAGAGCCTTTCGCTAGTGGTTGCGCTTGCACGCAAGGTAGTTTCTATGATTCTTTGAGTTGGAGGCTACGAAGGAACAAAAGGCTCCTACTCAACCATGGGAATGTCCACTAAGGTCATCTCTGTTAGAGTAATAAGCTATTCCACTTAATTAATTATATCATACTGGTTAATTAATTAAGTCACTTATTCCTTTAGTTGCTTAAGCTAAACTTAGGCACATTAATAATTGATTAATTATTAAGTGTGCACACTAGGGTTTCATTTAGGGTTTCCCTTTTAGGGTTTCTTGATCTCCTTCATAAGGATTGATTTTTCCCACAGGGGGGAATTTTTTGCCCCGACAGCCAGATGGCCATCAATTTTAAGCTAGTGAAGTGCTGACGTCAGCGGCCGTACAACGCTCCAAGCCCCCTTCCTAGCCCTAATTTTCCCTAAAAGAGCAGTTTTTTTCTTTTTGGTCATAACTTGGGCATACGGTATCGAAATTGAGCAAACGAGATATTGCCGGAAAGCTGGTTCTGAGACTTTCTAATGGTGCTGTTTATTTTTCAGTATTTTACTATTTTCCTGCATTTATTACTGTTTGAAGTCAGATGTTTATTTTGGACTTCTGAGCTCATAACTTTTTGCCACGATCTCCAATTTTCGTATCTTTGCGGCGTTAGAAAGGTATTAAGGAGCTCTATGTTGCTGTCCATGCACTTTTTCTGTATCTATCCTAGGTTGATCGCTTAGTCCAGATTTGGCCCGATGGGTTGTTTGGAGATTACTTGGATGTTTTGGCAGTTGGGAGGGTGCACCTTGCATCTTTGTACTTCATTTTCAGTAATACATCATTCAATAATCGCTTGCTGCTTCATAGATTCTAGAGTTGTTCCCGTTTGGAGTTTTCGAGTGTTCTGTGGCATCGGGTTTGTTGTTGCTTTATCATGATTCCTTGAGTCAATCAGTGACTCTCATCTGGTTTTAGTAGTAAACAGAAGAATCTTTCCTTGCTTGCCAGTATCAGGTTCCAATGTTACTCTACAGAGTTCTTCCAGTGCTTCTTTGCAGCATGTCATCTCATTGTAGGGGGGTTTTGTCCCACTGGGTTTTTCCTTCTCTACCTCATTCTTGCATTTGTAAATGGGTACCTGATCATGCCTAGTTTGGGACCCATCTTTTCTTTCATGCATCTTATTCTAGTGTTTTAGCTTCTTCCTAAGTTCATCTTAAAGTGTTAGAGTAATAAGTTATTACATAATTAATTATATCATATGGTTAATTAATTAAGTCACTTATTCCTTTAGTTGCTTAAGCTAAACTTAGGCACATTAATAATTGATTAATTATTAAGTGTGCACACTAGGGTTTCATTTAGGGTTTCCCTTTTAGGGTTTCTTGATCTCCTTCATAAGGATTGATCTCTTTGTAATACTTGATTCTCTTTAATGCATTTTTACTGTAAGGTTTATAGAACATCTTCTTTGGTTCTGCATGTCTTTTCCATGTGACAGGTGATTGCATGTAGGTGATCTTCATTTTCTAACAATCTTCGATGGAGGAACAAATTCCTGAATGGGAGCAGGAGAAGCAGGTTGAGGAGCAGCGGGGGGAGTCAACTCAAGAATCTTGACAACGACCCTCTTCTCATTCACTGCTTTAGTGGGAACCATAGGATTCTCCCACACACATGAAGCAGAATCTAATGGTACCACATCTGAGCAAAAAGAAGCGTCATATTGACCAACAGAAGAGGAAGAAGGAGGATCTCATGACCGCTTCTCTTCTTTCCTCCTACGTGCCTTAGTGGCATCGTTGTCAACTTTTAAGCAAGCCCTATGTGAAACAACATAAGGCAACAAAGGGTATCTCACTTTCGGCCTTAAGCATCCTTTCTTATAGTTCTGATACGTTTGGTGTAGAAGGTTTGTCCTAGGTGGAAGATGACCAATGGGCGCAGACCCAGAGTAGTCCAAGAAGTAGCTACCACGAGCAACCAGTGGTTTATAACCACTATCATGGATTACATGTACGGAACCCCCATGGATAAATTTTAAGCATTTATGCATGAACAAGGGTACCACATTCCTAGCCACCAACCAAGGGATACCCAACTTTACTCTAAAGAGCTCAAACCTAGGAATAATGTCAAACAAGAGTTTCAGAGATTTAGGTCCAACCAAGACTGACATAACAATACTACCCAAAGGGGGCACGAAAAGCCCATCATGTATGCGGATGGTATTCAAAGGTGCATTGTATCCATCCTTATGTAGAAATTTAATCAACATAATCTCCTCAGTTATTATGTTTACTTGTGATGTCAGATCAACAAGAACACCCAATACGATGTTCCCATTGATCCACATAGGAATATAGAGAGGAAATGGTTCCTTGTTAAAACCCATTGGCAGGTCCTATGAAGTGAAGGTTATACCAGTACCACTGTCCACAAGTTGTGCAAAGGGGATAGGTTGATGTAGGAAGGAAGCCATTACGCACACCAGACGATACTTTCATAGAGTCCCTAAAGGTTAAAGGATAAGGCAGTGACCCAATTAAGGTTTCATTACACAACACCTTCAAAACCTTCCAACTATGCCAATAGGGGTCACAGGTTGGGTTGTAAGGTGACAACCTCACAACACTTGCACCTACAACAATCCTAGAGTATGAGGAAAGGAACTGTCAGTATCGCAAAATGGAACCAAAATGGTTCATGTTGGGTTTACCAAAAATGTAAGAGAGGGGGACTAACCATGCTCAAGGCCCCAGGTCACGGAGGGCTAAGAGCGGAAGGCTTCCCTAACTTACCTTAGCTTAATGGAGTGTTAGGAAATGTGGGATGAGAATTATGAGGACTATAAAGTCCTTCAATCACCCTACAGATCCGAAATATAGGATGGGGCTAGGCGAGCCAGTTTTTGGGTTCAACACTACGCCTTAGGAAGCTCTTTGCTCGAGGATGAAAGTGCGGTCTCAGAACGACAACGTGACATGCTGGCGTCTCTCAAGTGCCCTGGCATCTGTACGACCAAACAACTAAAGAGGAAAGGTCAAACCTAGGAAAATAAGCTAACGAACCAACTAACTACTACTAAAGGGCCAAAATAGTGTTATTAAGTAAACAAAATACTCTCTAATGTGATAAATTAAAAATGCAAGAGTTAGGGTGGCAAGAATGATCTCACAAAGAAATTCATTCGCCAACTAGCTCCCCAAAAACACATTCTCCTACACACAAAGAGGAGGTAAAATGTTGGGTGGTTGTATAGGGGCCTGCCTCAGTCAAACCCCCGTTTAGGTGTTTCCACCTCCACAGACAACCAAGAAAGCGAGTATGATAAATAAATTAATGTAATAAAGAACATTAAAACACTACAAAATAGTAAATGTTCTTACTCAACCAAGCAATAGAGGAGAATGGGAATCTTACCACCTCCACCAAGAGCACTCAAAACTAATGGAGGAGAGAATGGGAGTACTTGAGCCTCTGCTGCAATGGTGTTGTCCCAAGCTTTCTCTATTGAAGTGATGGAATGAAGTTGTTGCTGCAATGGAGTGCTAAAAGTGCTACTAGAATGCTTAAGAATGCAAGGAGTGAGTGCAAGAGTGTGAAGAAGCTGAATTGAAAGCTTGGAAGAAGTTGAAAAGCATGTAGAAGGAGGGAATTTGAAGGAGAGATGAAGAAAACGGCCATATTCGGTTCAGTCGGCCGAAGGGGGCATTACAAGTTGACTACCAATGAGAAGTGTAATGCCTCTACAGGTTCAACTGCATGAACCTGCCAGGGAAGTAAGCATTTCGCGTGGACGTCTACGCGCCGCGCAAGAATCGTTGACAAAAATTCCCCCACCGACACTCAAAATAGGCACCAAGTGGAATGAAAGCAACAAGCTTAGGTGTAATTAAGCCTCTGAATTTGGTTTTATAAAGTGGAGAAAGTAAAAGGGGAATTTACATAAGGGGTGCAAATTCACTCCTATACACATAGCTAATATCATTGGGCTCTCGACGGAAGATAAGAAGGTCTACAGAGATAAGAAGTCGAAGGCTGCCATGCAGGTGTTTTTCAAGGGAAATGAAGCTCAAGACCTTAAGCTGGTTGAGAGTGGTGGACACCAAAGGAGCACGCTCAAAGAAATTTGGGGGGACGTCGATAAGGAACTTATGAGATATATCACCTTTGAAGGTTGTTTTTCTGCAGTAAATGCTTATCACTTTGTCCTCCTTAGTCACTTCTACCATAAAAAGAAATTTTCATTTGATTTTTATCTTTTGGTGTCTCTGGAATCTAGGTTGAAAGATCACAAAAGGAATTCCAAGAACTTGGTGCTGCATGTAGGGCTTATTTTGTTAATATAATATTATGCCAAAGCCTTTGAGGTCGCCAAACCGCTTGCCACTCCCAAGGGTAAGCAACAAAATTCGGCTGTGGAATATGATATTGTCTCTGAAGAGGAGGCATTTTGCAAGAAAGGGACAAAGAGGAAAATTCTAAGTGAGGAGTCTGAATCTGATAATCACATGGATTATGTTCCAGACTTCCAAGTTTCCTTGGAAGTTGTTTTGTAGCCTACAAAAGTGGAAATTTCTAGTAAAGGGGAGTTGGGTCCTAATTTGAAGGGCTATAAGATTGGTAGTGAGCAAAAGGTTGATGATAAGCTGATTAATATTGAAGCTCCTTCTACTACTCACAAGGAAAGGGTTGAGTCCCTACCTTCCCCTATTTTGTAGACTGAGAAAAAGAAGGACCTGAAGGTAAGCAGTAACAAGAAATTGGCTATCAGGTCTGCCAACTAGTTGTTGGAAATGAAAGCTACTTCTCCCTTGAAGGATGCTAGTGGCTAGGATGCTATGGACTCCCTAGATGTGAACTTGGGTATGCTAAATAGAAGAAGTTCTATTGCCAAGGATATTGTTGATTTGGTGTGTAAGCTTCAAATGTTGATTCCTGGTGGTAAAGGTAAGCAGATTTGTGTTAATCAGGATAAAGTTAGCTCTTCTGAGGAGGATGTTGTTGTGGGCAAGGGTGTTTTTAACTTTGACGTTGAGGAAATATTTGATGTTTTGGGGATGGCTAGGGAGAGTTCTATTTTTTTGTTTAAACTGGTTAAATAGGTGTTTCATGAACTCAACATGACCAATGTTTGGGTTCGTGGGGCAATGAGTAAAGTGGGAGAGTCCTCGATTTAGAATCAAATTGATGAGTCATTTGACTATTTGAAGACTATTGTTGAGAAAAATTTGAATATGAAGAAGATGTTAGAGCTAAGAATCTTGACCCTTGAGGACCAAATGGAAATGATTAATGCTACTTTGGAGAAGGGTGGGGAAGGGACTAAATTTGTTGTGCAGTATGAATTTTTTGGAATTTCTCCCCGTATAGAAATGGCCAAGAAAAGTAAGGAGATTGTTTTTGGTGAGGTTGTTAGTGCTGGTGGTAGGCCTGTGGAGGAAGAGGTTTCTATTGATAAGGCTAGGGGTGTGTAGAATGTTTTGATTAGTGAGGTGAATGTGGGTGGTCCTGGTGTGTGTACGCATAATAAGACAAAGCTTTAGGTTGGGGATCCTACAAAGGATTTTTCTAAAGTTATGGATGACTTTCAGAAGATTGGGACGAACATGGAGGCTGTTGATATCTTGAAGAATATGTAGTGCTGTTGTTTTTTGGTCCTCCTTTTTGGTTGTTGTTGCACTGATGGTTTACTATGTTTTTTCTATTGTGTGCTTATTGTAGTTATCTTTTGAGTCAACTTCCCTTTTTTGTAAAGGGTTTTGGGGCGCCTTCAAATCCTGTTTTATCTCTAATTAAAAAAAAAATCTTCCAAATACCTTGAAATATTTAACAGTAGGAATTTTTCCATAGCATGGCTCATAGGGGGTCTTTGTACTATTTACTCTTGCTTGAACTCGATTGAACACATAAACAACAATGTGAATTAGCTTCTCTACAGTAAAATTTTGGTAGAGCAACCTCACTAATCATTGATCTAGTGGCCTCTTGAATTGTTCTGTTCTTTCTTTCAACAACTCCATTCTACTGAGGAGTTCTCAGAGCATACAATTGTCTTCTTATTCCATGAACTTCACAAAACATATTAAACTCATGGGAGGTAAATTCATCGCCTCTATCAAACCTTAAGTATTTTATCCTCAAATTTACTTCATTCTCAACCATAGCTTTGAATGTCTTGAATCTATCTAATGCATCATATTTCTCTCTAAGAAATGTAACCCATGTATACTTAAAGTAATCATCAATCAAAAGCATAAAGTACCTTTCACCTTGTAGACTTTTCACTCTTGTAGGAACATAGAGATACATATTAATTAAATCCAGTAGTCCAGTAGTAGATTGTTCCTTTGATTTGAAATGATTTCTTTCTTGCTTTCCAAACTGACAATTCCAACAAATAGCATTAACAAGCTTTGTAATCCTTGGTAAATCTCCCATAGCCTGAACTACACTAATCCTCGCCAAATTATCAAAATTCATATGACACATTCTCCTATGCCACAACCAATTGTCATTAATCTAAGTCATAAAGCATTGTCCATCAACACTCTTAAGTTGATAGATATTTCCTTCAAATTTATTTCTTGCAACAATCACTATTTCAAAAAAATTCTTGATCTCACATCTTTCATCCTCAAATACAATATTATATCCTTTACTACACATTTTTCCAACACTCAAGAGATTATGCCTTAAACCCTTAACATAGTAAACATCATCAGTGTTATGCTTGCCATCAAAACTTACTAAAGTAATCCCAAAAATATTAGCACTAGTTGTTAGCAAGAAACACTGCACATGTCATTTGGTCTTGGCATTGATGGCAACCCTAGTCAGTGATTCAATCCACACTTCAGTAGTTACTTATACCATAAGTCAAATTGAAGCTAAGTGATTAACTGTCAAGTTAGAACAAAGCATCCGAAAGAATTATGTTGATCGATTCATATACAAATTTTTTGTTATCATTTTGTGTTGTGGATCTCAGGGAAGATATTTCGATGTATGAACTATGGTATCTTTGAATATTAGAGCCTCATATCGATTGGTGTGCAAGTTAGAAGATCCGGTTGACTAATTTTCTATCTAACAGTGCAAGAAGGCCGACTAAGTGAATATAGCTTGTTGTAGATCTTCGAGGAGTAATTGTTTGAAGTATTTTGTGTTTGAGCATGTTGTTTTGGGTTCTCACTATTGTGGCTAACTTTGGTTGGTGCACATTGAAAATTATTTGTGGATTAAGCCAATAGTTTGTAAATGTTTTATGTTTTGTTGAAGCTGACATGTGGTTGATTACATCTTTAGTTGCGGATATATATAAGCGATCATTTATATCATTTGGATGTATGTACGAAGTGTATTTATGTGTGTTGCAAAATTTAGAAGGATTGTAGAGCGATTATGCATAGTTTCACTTGTGCAGAAAAAAGATTTGTGATCTGAATTAAAGTAGACAAAGAAGAAGAGTAGAATTAGAAAGAAGGTCAAGAATGTGATTGATGTGCTTAACTGGAACTAAAATCAGGCATTAACAGATGCTATTGTCTTAGTTCAAATCTTCTGGATGTAATCCAAATGCTTTTGTAAGACGGTGAGTCTTCTTTTGTATCTGAGCAGTGAGCTCTAGGAAGTGTGCCTGAATGCATGTGCATTCCCTTTTGTAAATGCTTATATTTGAGTATACTCATATTGTGGATTGACCTCCACCATGGTTTTTCCCCTAACAAGGTTTCCACGTAAAAAACAAATCATTGTGTTATGGTGTTGTGGTTGATTGCTTTGTGTTCTTGCATATTACTTTTAGTTCAATGCTATAAGTGGTTTAAAGATCAGGTTAATAAAGTTAAATTTTGCAGAACACTGATTCACTCCCCCTCTCAGTGTTCCTTGATTCCAACAATTGGTATTAGAGCCTAGTTCCTCAGAATAATTTTAAAAGCTTTGGGAAGATCCAAGAAAGTGATTCAATGGATTCAAGTACTCTTCAAAAACTTTTGGTGGCACTAGATTATCTTGATCAGTCCAAATCTGAAGTCTGCGAATTGCAGGCAAGCCTCATGAATGCTAAGAAATTCATTCAATCATTGAAAGATAAAATCAATAAGTCTAGGGAAAAGAGAAAGGAACTCTATGATCTGCTTAAACAGAAAGAAAGTAAGAGCATGGAAGGTGAACACTTGAGTCAAGCCTTGAAGGAAAAGACGGAAGAATGTGAATTTTTTTCCAAAGATAATGATGTCCTGAAGCATGAGATGGAATCTATTGTGATGAGGATGACCAAGGATATTGAAGACAAAAAGAAGAATAAAGAGAATCTTGCTCAGTCCTTGAAGGAGAAATCTGAAGAATGTAGCCGAATTATTGATGGTTTCAATTAGTTTGACCTTGAATTGGAGCAATCCAGAAATAATGAAGAAGAGCTTGAAAAGAAAATTGTAAATCTCAGAGATGAAATTGCTACTGCAAATGAATTCAAGGAGGAGTTAAATGTTAGCTCAACCAAGCTTGATGAACTAATTAAAAGTCAAACGACTGAAAGTGACAAGTGAGGTCTTGGATATGACAAAGGAGAAAGCTTGGGATTTGGACAAAGGAAATTTAGGCAAGGAAATAAGATGAACAAAGCTGGAAGGTATCTGACAAGACAAACTAATGCTCAAAGGTTCAATGGTTACTATTTTGTTTGCAATAAATTTGGTCATATGGCTGCTCAATGTAGAAACAGAATGAATCCAAGTGGTCCATCATTCTTCGTTCAATCTTTCAATTGCAATAAGTATGGTCATAAGTCAATTGAATGCAGAAATATGTCAAACAAATTTTTCAATAGAGATCTCAGATGTTATACCTACAATAGATTTGGCCATATTACTAACCAGTGCAGATCAAGAGAAAATCAATGGAAAAACTAGTCTGGACAAAGAAATGTGATGTGCTACAATTGCAACAAATCTGGTCACATTGCTAGATTTTGTAGAAGCAGAAAGGGTCTGGTAAAGCAAAGGAAAATCATGCTAAAGGATGAAAAGGGAAAATGAAAAGTTACTATAGATGAGATAAAGAAGCAAATGAAGAAGACATGGGTGAAGAAGAGTCCTTCTGATGTAGGAAATGATTCAGTACCAAAATCTAGTTCTGGTAATTCCTCTGGGAATTAGTTTAAGGCCTCTAGCCTAGGGGGATTTCTCAAGAAAATTATTTAACCCCCTTGTCGAGAGTTGATATCAGAATGTGGCAGATAGCATTGATTGCATTAGTGATGTGCAGATGTTTTGGGATCACTTGTGAAGAAAATTTGTGAAAAATTGAAGGTTCGCAAAATAATTTTCTTTCACAGTCTGTGAAAATAGGGTATCCGGAAGACCCAAGGAAAAAGCATTTATTGCGATGAAAAATTTAGGTGCGCGAATGATAAAAAGTCATTTCTATCCCTCATTTTTCACATTGCATTTTGAGAAGAAGAAGGTTGGAGAACTCTGCAATGAACTTTGGCGAAGATACAAGTCTGAAGGTGATTCGGCGATCAAACCCTAATCCGACGAAAGGTATTTATCTGTAAACTCGTGAACTTGAAAATTCTGGAAATGGCTGCTTTGTTGGTTGTTGATATTAAGGATAGGCCCCATCCTAAATTCAAATGGAACCCGTTCAAATCCATCGAGACGGAACCATTAGGTGCATTTTCTTCCGTTCCATATGGTTTTTTGCATATCAAAGATATTAGGGCATACATTCATGCAAATATTGAAGAATTAGGAAGCTCCCAGTTGCTAAATTTGTATACCAATCATATTGTGGTAGAATAATTCTGTGTAAAACTTGAATTCAAAACTTTGGAGGAGAAGAAGTTCACTTAGATTGTGAAATTTACCGTGTTCAAAGAAAATGAATTGGTTTAGTATATATTGACTCGAGTGCATGTCGAGTTCATGTGGTTAAGCCACCTTTTAAAATCACAAAGGAAGCTATAAGGATTGTTACTAGTTTGAATTCATCCGGTGGGTTGCCCACATTGAAAGTTGTGAAGAATCAAATAGTCACAGATGCAATTGGTTCGTGTTCGACAAGAGAGCTATGACAATTGATGATATCATCGAAGTGGATGTTAGATTTTCCTCTATGGTCATTGGTTACAAAATCTATCACTCCAACTAGGATAATTCAGTATCTAGTACAACAATCTATGTAGCATATCAGATGGTAAAAAAAATGTAGAATATGACCTATGTGAGTTACTCCAGAGCTAACTAATTGAGAATCTTGGCAAAATCAAGAAGGATAAGAAGAACTCTTTCAAGTATGGTAATCTATTATTGTGTCTATTCTTCTACTTCATGAATGAAGTTCTAGGAGTTGGAAAAGTGCATTAGCAAGGTGATAAACTGGTAGCTATTCAAATTAGAGACATCTTGTATGGAATTGGTGACAACAAAGCTAGAAAAATTGCTATCTGGGGTTATTTCAAAAGTTTTCAGAATGAAATGCAAGCCAGGGAAAGGATTCCCATATCTATTGTGGAAAAGTATGAGGACACAATTTTCTTCATGGTTGACATTGATCATTGCTTGATGGAAGTTGTAGAACTTAGAATAGTGTGGATAAATGCCTATGGGTTATGAGGTTGAGGAACAAATTTTGGAGCTATATGCTCAACACTTGCTAAGTAAACCTCATGATCCAACAGAAGAAAGTTTTGGTACCTTTGAGGAAAAGGATATGCAAGTGCATGAACACTTAAAGAAGCCTATGATAATCTGGAAGGTAAGAAAAGAAGTGGAAGATTTTGTAGAAAGCATGGGTATATCAGCTGAAGCTATAAGGGAAGCTAGGAGGAAAAGAGAACAAGATGAGGTAGGAGAGCCAACTAGAACTGAGTCTGCTAGTCTAGCAACATCCTCTGCCAGATCTAGATCTACAAGGAGCTTTGCTCTCTCATCCAGTCTTACAATGAAATCAAGCCCTGTAAAAGCTCAAGTCAAGACATCTGGTAGAGAAGGAAAGAGGAAGAAGGATAAAAGCACAAGATTCTATGTTGCTATTTCAGAGGATGAAGAAACTGAATTTGATGAAGAGGTAAGAGAAATTAAGCAAAAGGTCTCAAAAGCATCTAAAGTATCTAAGGACAAGCCCTCTAGTGAAGAGAAAGCAAAGAAAAAGATGAAAACTGACAAATCAGGTATGTCTATAGAAGAAGTGGAAAAAACCCTAATTAAGGATGGTAATCTTAGGCCACTTTTTGAATGGTATGACACCTTTGATAGTGTTGGTCAAAGAATTCTTGAGGAAGCCACAATAAAGTATTTGAATAATTTCAATATGACTCACATTGAAATAATGTCTAAGTTACCTAAAGGTTTGTATGAAGTCTTAGAAATGAGGAGAGTGAATGAAAGAACTGAAGAAGAGAAAATGAGAGAACAAATACTTGTTGATCTGTGCCCAGTGATGTCAATAGAAGAGATGAAGAAGATCCTCAATGATACAAAAAGGGATTTTAAGAGCAAAACAAAGGTGAACAAGCTAATGATTGGATAGACTGAAGAGGTGGAAAAAGGCACTGAGAAAATCCTTAAGGAAATTTTGTTAAAGAACATATACAATGTTGTTTCTGAAGAAGCTCATAGTGAAGATGCTCCATCTAGCCTGGTAAATGAAGAAGTGAAAGAAGACACATCTGAGGATACTCTGAATCCTCTTGAAATGCAAGATGTTGAAATTCCTATGGAGACTAGAGCTCCTAAAGAGATGTCAAGTGAAGAAGTAGAGATTCTTGAAGCCAAGGAAGAATCAATGATTGAAGAAAAGAAGGCTGAAGTGAAAGAGGTTCACGTGGAAGCAAGAGACACTGCTAAGGCAGTAAAGGAGTTTTGGAGGAGCAACATGAGGAGTTTGATCTTGAACTGGTTGAAGGTCCTATCAACTTGGCCACTCTATCTTCCATTGAGAAGTTGAAGGTAGCATCATTTGCTTAGGCTAAGGCAAGGGAGGAAATACTAAAATCTCATATTGAAGACAGTGAGTTGTTGAGTCTTGCATCCAATATCCTTGAGAAGATCATGCCTACATATGTCAATGATTCATCTGATTCTCCATCCGGTTAGCTGAAGAAGCTTGTCAATTCTATAAGTACTCACTTTGAGTCACTTGAAAAGTCAGCTATGGATAAGGTTCAAAAGGAATTTGATGCTAAAAGGTTCGATAGATTGAAGGGAATGATTGCTAATGATAAATATTTGTTAGCTACCTATGTAAAGAATATTCAAGGTTCTTTTTCTGAAGGTGGAAACATTTATAAGTCATGCTTATCATTTTCTAAGTTCACTGAGGACATTGAAAAAAAAATGAAGGAATATGAGAAATAGTTAGTAGATATCTCTCAAGAATTTGATCCTCTAACCATTTTTGTGAATAAGCAAGAAGGTCAAGTCATATCCCTGCTTGAAAAAATTAAAAATTTGAAGCATGAAGAAGGAAAAATTGGTGAAAGGGTTTGTGAGCTCACATGATTGATTGGTCCTAAGATGGAGACAATGCTTAGTGCATTGAAGGAAGAACATGATGTTATGTCTATCAGTGATCCGACAAACCTTGAGTTAGTAGAGATGCAATCCTATATGTTTTGTGGTCACATGACTATTTTGGAGAGTCTCAAAAAGAGTTGGGACACTAGTTTGAGCCTATTAAAGAGTAATTTTGCAGACATATTCAAGCTTATGTAAGTTGTAGAAGCATGTTTGTACATATGTAGTTTGTTCATAGCAATTTTGTTTGATTTTTGGTATGCATATTCTCGCCTTTTCCATTGATGTCAAAGGGGGAGAGTGGGACAATGAAAAATGTCATAATCATCTCAGGGGGAGTTGTGTTTTGAAGTTTTGAAGGTTGGCAGTGTATTCATGTTGGTACTGATCTGACACTTAGTCATTTTTCACTAAGTGTTTCCATCAATGCCAAAGGGAGAGATTGTTGGCAAGAGACACTGCACATGTCATCTGGTGTTGTCATTAATGGAAACCCTAGTCAATGATTTGGTCTGTACTTCAATAGTTGCTTATACTGAAAGTTAGATTGAAACTAAGTGATTAACTATCAAGTTAGAACAGAGCATCCGACATAATTATGTTCATCGATTCATATGCAAATTTTATGTTATCATTTTGTGTTTTGGATCTCAGGGAAGATATTTCAATGTATTAACTATGTTATCTTAAAATATTAGAGCCTTGTATCGATTGGTGTACAAGTTAGAAGATCCGGTTGATTGATTTTATGTCTAACAGTGCAAGAAGGCCAACTAAGTGAATATAGCATGTTGTGAATCTTTGAGGAGTAATTGTTTGAACTATTTTGTGTTTGAGCATGTTTTTTTGGCTCCTCACTATGTTATGGCTAACTTTGGTTGGTGCGAATTGAAAATTATTTGTGGATTAAGCCGACAATTTGCAAATATTTATGTTTTATTAAAGCTGACATGTGGTTAATTAAATATTTAGTTGCGGATATATATAAGTGATCATTTATATCATTTGGATGTATGTACAAAGTTTTTTGATGTGTGTTGTGAAATTCAGAAGGATTGTAGAGCGATTATGCACAGTTTCACTTGTGCAGAAAAAGATTTGTGATCTAAATTAAAGCAAACAAAGCAGAAGAGCAGAATCAGATAGAAGGTCAAGAATGTGATTGATGTGCTTAAATGGAACTAAAATTAGGCATTAACAGATGCTATTCTCTCAGTTAAAATATTCTATATGTAATCCAAATGCTTTTCTAAGACAACGAGTCTTCTTTTGTATCTGAGCAGTGAGCTCTAGGCAGTGTGCCTGAATGCATGTGCATTCCCTTTTGTAAACACTTATATTTGAGTATACTCATATTGTGGATTGACCTCCATTGTGGTTTTTCCCCTAACATGGTTTCCACATAAAAAAAAAATCCTTGTGTTATGGTGTTGTGGTTGATTGCTTTGTGTTCTTGCATATTACTTTTAGTTCAATGCTATAAGTGGTTTAAAGATTAGGTTAATAAAGTTAAATTTTTCAGAACACTAATTCACCCCCCTCTCAATGTTCCTTGATTCTAACACCAGTATCATCTCCAAACATAACTCCATCATATTTATCAATTTTTAAAAGCTTACTCTTATCACCAGTCATGTGATGTGAACAACAACTGTCAACAACCCAATAGTTCTTTTCCTATTTAGCATGTAGGGCAAAGATTACAATACCTTTATTTTTCTCCTTCTCTGGAGGGAATTCCTTCACCTGTTTCTCATAATTATTAGAATTAGGTTCATCTTTTATAGCCAAGAACAAGCATTCATTGTCATCAAGATCTCCATAATCAAATTCCTCATCAAATATACTACCATCCTCATTCACATAATATGCTTTATTGATCTTCCCACCTTTCTTTTTTTTCTCATATCTTTGTTTATTCCTCTTAGCTCTTCTTGGATACCTCGAAGCATAATTTCCTATTCCTCCACAACTAAAGTATTTAAAGAGTAACTTACCTTCATACTTGTTAGAGCCTTTCTTCATTCTTCTCACAAATTAGCTTCTACTTCATCAAGATTTTCTAGTTATAGGACATAATAACTCGACCAAAATAACCCTGGACAAAATAACCCAAGGTCAAAATAACCGAGGGTCATAATAGCCCAAGCCAAAATAACCCATGGTCAGAATAATCCATGGAAAAAATATCCCCACAAGAATATAGAGAAAGGAAAACAAAATTTACTAGCTTGATCTAAAATGACCACGGGTTATTCTTTCCATGGGTTATTTTGACCATAGGTTATTTTTTCCATGGGTTATTATGACCTTGGGTTATTTTGTCGTTGGGTTATTATGATATGGTTATTGTGTCCAGGGTTATTGTGGCTAGGTTATTATGTCCCGATACCAGATTTTCTTCATCTGGATCTTTAGGTTTTTTTTCCTTGAACACAGTTTCTAATTTGGATCTATTTCTCAAATTCGGCTTTCTCATCTCATAAGATTTTAGAGTTCCCAACAACTGATCTTTAGTGTAAGTCTTGTAATCAAAATTGCCTTCAATAGTACATACCTTTTCATTGTAAGCATCAGGGAGAGTTCTAATAATCTTCTTTACAATCCCGGATTCATCTATTGTAGCACCAAGTCCTCACATTCTAGCTACTACCTCATCCAATCTTTGTACATAGGCTTTAACATTCTCATCTTCAGACATATGTAGGAGCTCAAATTGTGTCTCCAAATTCTACAACTTTTCTTCTTTGACCCTTTCATCACCTTCATGCACCTTTTCTAAAGCATCCCATACTTCCTTAGCAGTCTTTAGATTTTGAACTTTAATTAGCTCGAAATGTACCAAACTATTCTTCAAAATGATTTTTTCCTTATTGTTCACTTCATGTGCCTTGATCTCATGAGTCATAATCGAACCACTAGTAGGAGGAGTGTAGGGAGTCTTGTAATATTTCTCCACATCATATCCATAATATTCTTCCATCAATATTTTCCAGATAGCATAATTAGTTCCATCAAACTTCAAATACTCAAAAGTAACTTTTCCAACCATCTCAAACCTTCCTTAAGTGGTTAATCTCTTCTCCAAGGAACCAAGCTCTGATACCAATTGTTGAGCAATACAACTAAGGGGTGGTGAATCAATTGTAGAAAATTAATATTTCAAAATATTCATTGAAACTTAGATCAATCACAAATCCTTAACTCTACTAGAATGATTAAACATTAAGTGCAAGTGTAGAAACTGGAAACCATCACATAAACATGGTAACACCAGATTTACATGGAAAACCCAATAAGGGAAAAACCATAGTGAGGATTAACTCACACTATAGAGAATAAAAAAAATGATTACAAAGGCTCACTGCTAGAGAAAAAAAGACTCAGCCAAAACAAGGACTCACTGTTTGGATTAGGACTCACTTTTCTATAAGGTTACCTACCTAGAGGGCTCACTGCCTAGATTAGGAATCACTTTTCTATAGGGTTAACTACCTAGAGGGCTCACTGCCATAGAGATACAAAGAATATAAAAGAGATATGTTACAGAGAGAACACAATCTCAATGCAAGATAGATTTCTACCAAAATTTACTCAACCACTTGCAAACATGCATGAAAGATAGAGTACACCTTCATGTCACTGCATCCAAAAACTCAAAATTTAGGCTTCACACTAATTTTCCACACTCACATCACATACACATACTGAATCACTTCTATCTTCTCTACTTCTTCAAACTTATCTCTTTTTTCTTTGTTTTGCATTCATCACTAACTCATCCTGTATTTCAACTTTGAAACATACCCAAAGTCAGCCATCCATCATTAAATTTAAATTAGGTTAGCGCCAAAACATCACTAACTCACCCTGGAATTAGAATGAGGGAAACCCAAACACACGCTTGATGAGGACCCAAATAGGTCCCAACACGCTTTACCAACTTTGAAGGTAGTGTTCAACACAAGGTCAGATTTAAACCAGTGTAAAAAACATAGAAAAATTAAGCACACACAACCCTTAGCATGATCCAATCATTCTAGACACCAAAATTATCTTCAACACAATCATAACAACTTAACTCTAGAACCACTAGTCATAAGACTTAACCAAAAGGAAATCTAGACCAACGACATTTCTCCTGAACCTTAGTCAGAACACAAAAAACCACAAATCACAATTGGTGAACATAACTCACACTGTACAATGAATCAATAACAAAAAAATTGGATAGAGTAGCTTCCAACAACCATAATCAACATATCTAAACCACACAACCATAGGAGGAAAACCTAGAGCAACCATTGAATAAATAGAACCTTTCTTCATTACAATTTTCTCAATATCCTTGACATATACAACCAATAACCTCTACCCATGACATTAATGACAACAAAAACCAATAGGTAACCAATTGACTAGTTGACATCAATGACAACACCTTCATTCTTGCATCAACTTTGTCATTTTTGCAAAATTTTAGAGGTACAACTCCCTTGTATGATGTGCAAGGAACTTAACTGGAACTAAATACATATTTATGCTTTTAAGTTGAAAGCGGGAAAGGAAAAACCCAATACAAGAAAGATTTATAATATCAGATGCAGAGGAAAAATGATAAATATAGTGGCACTAAAACTAGTTCGCATGAAATAGATGTTAAAGATACTAGCACAAAGACCAGTTTGCTTAAGATGAAGTAACATAAATATAAACCCAATATTACTCACAAAATGAAATCTGCTACGAAGATAGATGCATACACACACAAAGGAATATTTCAAACATCAAGATATACCCAAACACATAGATTTAAGAATATCAAATATATTTGTAAACTAGATGCACATAGACAACTAGAGATTTTAATTCACCACAAAATTTGTATTCAAAAAAAAATATAATATCAGGTATTTTTTCAATGATGTCTAGAGAGAAACAACTTTAAAATAAACATATATTTATAAAGTGAGTAAGTAATCGCTTCTTTCCTTTGTCCATAAGTAACTAGAATAAAGAAGTCTTTTCAAGAAATAAGGAGTAACTGAAAAATCAAGACGATGGCACTTTGCTTCCCGATTCTGCAGAGGCGATGAGTCTTTTCTGCAAGGCTTGGAAAGCCTTGATGATAGTTAGCAACTCCTTGTGTTGGGGAATAGTTACATTTCCCATTAGTAACCTCCATGCCAACTGACTATCTCAAAAAAAATCAATTCTTTGGTCATAAGTCCCTATGAGCCTAGTTGCTTGAGATAGGATAAGATCCAACTCACTGAACTTCCTCAGATGTTCAACATCAAAATATTGGGAGCTGAGAATTCCATCAATTATCTTCTTGAATTCACCCTCCAATACTTTTGCATTCTCATCATTCCCATCTCCTCCCCTATTAAGTCATAATCCAAGAGAAACAAGATTCTTATGGATCTCCTCGAAGATTGTGTTGCATTTAGTTCTGACCTCCTGGAGCATCTATAAACCTTTCTTCGTGTCTTGTAACTTCCACTCTATAGTTTTTTTTCCAAATAATGCAATGGTAATTTGCAACATTGGCTATGATTTTCTCAGTGACTAACTTCTCCATCCTAAAGCTTATCATTGCTTTGATTTCATTTGCATACTAGGTCCATACCCTTTCTTCCTTCTTAGAAATAATTTATCTCTTCTTGAATCATGTATTTTCAAGTATTCGCCTTCTAGAGACATTTGAGAGTTTCAGAGATAATATAATTTCCTCTTCTTACCATACCGCCACTCCATTCCTTGATAGCTTTGTTGAAGTTTTTGTAGCTATTCATTTTACTTATTGCTTCTCTCCCTATTAGGGCTAAGGGATTAGAAGATGACTCAGCCTAAGAAATAGGTTGAGGAGGGAGATCAAAAATTGATTTCAAACATTCAATTAAAACTTGGACTTGCTTCTTCAACTCGCCCTTACTCTCTTTGTCCTTTTTAAATCTCTCAACCATTATTGTTGTAGGTACCTGAAAGTTGTGTATGTCCCCATCCCTGGTGGGTGGTCCCAAGTTAATTCTATCAATTTCAATGTCACTCGCACTTGTTTGAGTAACTTCCTTTTGTGAAATGGGATGTGCAACTTCCAGACAATGATTTCTTGATCCAACATCATCAATTAGTTGAGTAGTAGTTTTCAATTTCTTAGGCTTTGGGATCATTTGAAGCAATTGACCCACCATATCTTGCTTTGGAAGATCTAGTTGCATTTCCTCCCTTTTTCTTGATAGAGCATCTTCTATCCAAATAGGGGTAAAAGGAACATTGGTTTCCTTGGAACTAGAGGAGTTGAATAGTATTCTATTCATGGGTGGGGTATTTGTTTGGACATCCTGTGATGGATGTGGAGAAGATCTCTATTTTGGAGGTTCACTTACCCTCCTAATAGGCGATGACTGATGAGACAAGGAGGAAGAACTAATATCAATATTACCTAAGTCATCTTCTTCTCCTTCATCTCCTTTATGCTAGTCCAAATAGGATAAATTGAGGAGATCTTCTCCACAAGTAGGTTGAAACACATTCCTATTAGGAGGTTCTTCATCACCGTCACCTTGAGTTCTTGATATCACTAAATGTGAAGCAACCCTAGAAATTCCTGTAGTCACAGAAAGCTGACCACTGCCTCCTACAGGTTGAGTGTTCTGTGATCTAGTTTGGGGGTGGGATTGCTCTATTTTATCTTTAGTGACTCACTCTCGATTCCTTTCCAAAAAATATGCAATCTTAGATTCAATTGTTTCTTTTTCTTTACTACTCCAATCCATAGTAGAAATAGGTCGATTTTCTATTAGGTCAATGAAATTTGGGTCCACTAAATCAGACTCATCATCTTCAATCCCTTGTACATCCCAACCCAAATTATAGATAACTATTTGTCTTAAAGACAATCTCATCCAATTCCTTCTTCTTACTTCAAATTCATTAAAGCAATCAACCCAATAATCCTCCAAAGTTGGAAGATGGAAGAAACTAGGTCCTAGTTTCAAATTATCCTTCACATAATCTTTAAGGTCGAAGGGGAAACATTCATCATAAGTTTTCAAATTATACTTGGATATTTCTCTCTCTATATATTCAATGCATCTAACATGGATTCACAAGTGAAGGGACTGAAACTAACTGGAAACTACACTGTTACTCTTCTTCACTCTTGGCACCTCTTGTTGACATCCGCCAACTGTCTGCAGACTTCAATCATCTCAAATTTTTCTTTTGGGTGCCTTGGAAGTTTGATGGGAAAACCATTGAAACCACCAACCCTAATATAGGAAAGCCTTTGAAATTGGATAAAATGGCTGCCATAGAAATCAACAAACTGCATGGCTTTAGGTGAAAGCCGCATCTAATTTTTTCCTTGAAACTCTCTCGCCACCCTCACAATGAAAGTATTCAATATTCTCCTATGGTGAAGGAAAATTTTATTCAGATGTAACTTATCAAGGTACTCAAAAATTGGTACCTAGTCGTGGGGAAGATCACTTGGTCTCAGGCTTGGCCATAGTCTAGTACTTTCAATGACATAAATTAAATAAGAAATGTAAAATTCCCTATCAACAATGAAGTAAACAAGCAGACTATGTAACCTATCACTGATAAGTGTTGCCCAATCTAGAAACTAGCTCCCACCAAGTATAATCTGGATGAAAAAGTACATCCATTCTTGACAACCAAAGGGATCTTCATTTCCTCAAACTCTGTGTAGTAACATAATTATATTGGATATCTCATCCACAAAATGGTTCCGGCATAAATTTTGAGGTGTTTGAGATTTTCCCCGCCTAGGATTTTCCAACCAATTCTTCACCATTATGTTTCGATAGTAACCATTTTTAAGTGAAAACTCAATCTAAGCATTGGTGAAATCTAGGGTTGAGTAAGGATCTTTTTCAGGAATTATCAAGCATGAGGCAAAGGTGGCTCTTTGAATTTTAACCACCAACCTATTGTCCATAGTTCTAATTTCATGAGTTTAAGTATTATAGTGCCTTATACATTTAATAATTAACTCTAGGCATTGGATGACCATGGAGAATGTAGCTGCCTCTAACAATCCACTTTTGACTACTCTTTGCGTGATGGGTGGTGGATTGGGCACATTAATTTTTTCTCTAATTTCATTTATATTTACTTTCTCAAGCTTGATGTCTCTTATCTCAGGCATGTCACAAGTTAACACTGAGATATACTCATAACCCTGACACTTAATTCTCTCCATGCATGGACTACTAGGGTTCGAATGGATTTTCACCGAGTAATTTAAAATGTAGGAAAAAACAAGCTTGAAAATTGTAAGATCAAAAGGGAAAGATAAGGATGCAAATATCTCAAAAAAACCTTGGATTCTAAAGGTGAAAATCTGCATTGGCGTGCTTTCCTTCATGATGTCTCCTAGTATTGATGTCATAGCTAAAGAATTTCTATTTCTTGCATGAATTTCCTTTTAATTCCCCATGGGAAATGTGCAAGTAGATAGGAATTAAATGACATCCCCTTTTCATGTAGGCATGTGTCAGCTTTCACATCACCACTCCAACATGCAACCACTTTCAAAAATTTGAAAAGGAACGAGTATACGAGCAGAGAAGTGGATAGTTCACATAACTTTGCAAATCACCACAGAGGTTCGTCCTTAGTTGTAAAACATCGCCCACCTTTTAATAAGCATTGATGAGTTAACTCTCTCTAACTTCAGGGATTCTGCTTTTGGCTCTATCCCTTCTTACGGTGATATAGAACTTGTTACATGTCTGCTTCTAGGTGTAAAAGAGGATATTTGAGAGTATTGAAAATTACCTCTTGAGGATGCTCTTGTTTGGATCCTGGTCATGGGTTTACTAGCCTCTCCTTTCAATTAGATTTAAATGCCTCTTCTATGCTGACTGTCAGATCTTGTGATAGATCTTCGTCCCACTAGACATGCCAAAAAAATAAATGTTGATCATGAAAGCTTATGCTTCTCTCGAACAACCTTTTGAGAAATTCAGTGAATGTAGGACCTTTTTTCACTTCATTGAATGACCTCCAAGATTTTTATAGAATTTGGATCTTCCTTTTGTTTTGGGGAAAAGGGAGAGAGAAATGTAGAAAAAAACTAAGGTGATGCACCACAAAGATTTTTAGAATATTTCAAACCCTAGCAGTCTCTTATTTTTTATGGAATGGACATAGAATGCCACATACTCTTCATTGTTGGAAAGAGAATGAACAATCGAGGCCCATAGGAGCACAAAGCAGTCATTTAGATCTCCTCGTGGGAAGCACCCATTAAGGTCCGACAAAAATGAGAAACCCAATATCAAGAGAAATACCTTGGATATTTACATAACCATTTTACTCTCACAACATAATATGAAAGTTAGCATAATCTTTGCAGAAAAATGAAAGAGTACTATGAACATGATTCAATTTCTAAAAGATAACATATTTAAACATAGAAGCTAGTGGCATAGAAAGCAATTACCAAGAATATACTTGAATGAGTTCACATAGAGCATTCAACATACATAAAATAGAGAAAGAAAACATGTGACAAAGGCCATAGATGCACAATCTCATATATTTCTTCCTTAAATTACTTGTTCTTGCAAAAATAACATAAATATAGAGGTTGAATACCAATCCGAGCAATCATCTTGATAACATTTAAAAATTCCATATAGAAAAACAAAAAATTTGTAAAAAATCCTTCATATCTCCTTTTTTATTGATAAAAACCTCCTCCTTTTATAGGGCCAGAACGATGCGTCAACACTGAGTATTCATTGTTGATGAGTTCCCAACAGGTGTCCTCATTTGATAACTCTGCAATCTGATAAAGGATCCGATCTAATCATGACAATCTTCACGAATGAAAGTTGAGTTGCTTCAATAATGACTATTCATGAAACGGGATGTCGTGGGAGCCTTGAGAAGATATTTCTGTCTGAAGAGGATCTGAAGTCATAATTACTTGGAAAAATCCAATCTGATTAGTTTTAAGTAATAATGGTGCCACCCAAAAGAGACTAATCCTGAAAGTATAAGATTCACTATTCTACCTAAAAAAATCCATGAAAGAAATAATATGCTCATGGGTGAAACAACCCATTCGGCAAAAGATGAGTGACGTGGTACACTGGCAGGCGATTTCAAGCCTATGAGAGAAACTTGTAGAAAATTCATGCAATGCATCCACATGTCCTTTGAGCTTGAAAGGAAAGTGATATGAAAAAGTTGTGCAACCACTATGTGGCGCATTGTGCACCTTTTTACGAGAGTAACTATAACATTGGAGACAAAGTGCCATGAAAATGTGCAAAAAGAGCAAGAGTCGAAATGAGGAGAATTGTGGGGACCGAATCCAAAAGGAAACATACTTAGAGAAAAATTGTTCCACAGTTATGTTCCTAAGAACACTTATGTGTGCAAGTGCAAAACACCCAAGACCCAATCCAAAAACATTATTGTATATATTTATAATAAACAAGGCCACATTACCCTAGAATGCTCCTATAAAATGTTATCAAAGCCATATATACCACTAATATAACACCATGGTGGGATGTAATAAAATAAGATGAAGATATCTACGTATAGGATGATATTTTTTAACCTATTTTAGAAGAAATTAAAGACTCTAATTAAGAAGTAAACAATGATCTTGATTATAACCTAGTTGGTGAACTAGAATAAGAATTTCCAACCATGATGATGCCCTAACAATGATAAGATAGATGAAAGAAAAGAGGAAGACCTCCCTTTAGAAGAAATTTCAATAGATGAAGAGGTGTATCTCAATACCCTTTTTCTTATAATAATACTCTTCAATTTTCTCCTTATATTCCCTAGTTTGAAGAATAGAAAAGTAGGATAACAACCCCCATTACTCTAAAATAATTTATTATTCCTAAATAATGGACTATAGATAAACTCTCTAGAAAATAAAATGAATTAAAAAGAGTTTTAGAGCAACCAAAATGGAACAATCAAATTAAAAAAAAATGAATTTGATGAAGAAGAATTTTGTAAATATTTTGACCAAGGTTATTACAATAATTCTCCTAATCAAAATTTTGACAATTTAGTCTTTGATGAAATTCCTACAAAAACTAGAAGTTGGATTTACAAGAAAAATCAAAATAAAAGACCAATAAAAGAATGTCCTAGGTTAAAAGTACAAAGTTGTGACACACTTTCAACCAACTTATCAAAATAAGTGAATTTAAGTATTTCAAACTAAAAATATTTTTTTGTCAAACATATGATCTAGCTAGATCCATTGTATCTAAGTTAGATATGGCCACAACTTTTCCAAATAAAATATTCATCAAATGTATACGTAGCACCACCTTGAAGCCAATTTACCAACAAAATAAAATCATTCAAAAAATTGATGTTTCAACAACTCCTAGACTCATGTAAATAACACTTTTTTTAAATATAAAAATACCCTTTTGTAGATTTATAAGTGTAGATTTCAAATATATATAGTTTTTAATATTTTAATTATATTTTTTTATTTTTACCAAAAGTAAGTTATCAACACTAAAATATAAGGTTGATTATCTTATTAAAAAAAATATTAAAATTTATTGAAAAATTATGAAAAAAATATGGTGCACTAGATAAAAGATTATGCCAAGATGGTTTATTTTATTTTATTTTGAATAAACGGTTAAGACTGTAAAAGGTGATGTCCCACGAGACAAAATGTGTTTTCAATACACACATTTTAATACTTATTTAAAAAAATGTACCTATCAAACTTGGGAAAAATTAAATCTATGCACTAAAGTTTTAACTTATCAATAAACTCAAAACAGATTGAAGAAAAAAATAAAAATTTACTATATAAAGAGTGATGTCTCATTTAACTTCATTTTTCAACATTTTATCAGTAGCTAAATTATAGTGTCAATTTTACAAAAAACTATATTCAACTTTTTAAAAAGAAAACGTAAAATATACTAAAATACATATTTTATTATTTTACATAGTTTCAAAATTTAAAACATATATGCCACTTTTTAGTGGTTCAAGTTAAGAATTTGGGTTAGTGTTGGTTGGTTCCTTTATAACATTGTGACACAACTTTATTTTTTTATTCCCTAAAATCATTTAGAAAGAAGTTTTATTTGATGAGAAAGAATAAGTTCTTGATCTTATTAGATGTAGACTAGTAATGCCCAACTTACCATTACTAGAGTTAGATCCAAATCCATAATACATTGTTTCCCTTAAAAATAGAATTTATGCATAATTTATCTCTATTTAAATCAATTGGAAAAAATATGATGTACAAATAGACACCAATTCCTCTCTCTCATTCTATAAAAATCTAGTATTGCAAGATTGGGAACATATAAAATAAAGTAGGAAGTATAAGAGTATGGTTGTTTGAGGGGGTGTGTTTATTTGAGATAAATATAAACACCAATAAACCATAAAAATAGGGAGGAAAAAGTTTAAGTGTGATTTCTTTGAGTTGAACAAGATGCTTGTGATATATTGGTTGGAGGAAATTTTATTGATACCTATTCTCCTTATGGTAGGATAATTAAGCATTCATTATTTACATTAAATGGAGAAAGGATCAAATTCCTATCTAATAATATTCCCTCTAAAGTGATTGTTCAATCCAATAATGTGAAATTTTTTCTTAAGATCAAGTAGAAAATAGAAGAAGTGTGCTAAGAAGATCCCCAAAATTTATGGGCCAAAAATATGCCAACAATGGAGATAATACAAAGAAATAGCTAAAAATTGTAAGCAAATTCTAATTTTGCAACTGACAATCCACATAAAGAAAGGGAAATTAAAGAATTGGAAGATGGAAGGTTTATCAAACCATAAAAATCTCTATTTTGTTGTTATGCCATGATAAACAAGCACTCTAAATAGAAAAGAGGAAGGAAATAATGGTTTTAAATTATAGACCATCAAATTCTACCACTAAACCTTTTCCTTATCTAATTCTATATAAAACATATTTATTGCAAAAGGTTGATAAGTTTCTATCAAATAAGAGTAAAGGAAGAAGACCAACACAAGATGCCATTTTTTTGTCCATTTGGACACTTTGTATGGACAATCATTTCATTTGGGCTAATGAATGTGCCTACATACTTTTAAGAACATATGGGAAAAAAAATTTAAGAAATTTTTTTTTTAATGTATCTACAAATTGATGAAATTCTTGTGTTCAATTAGATCCTAGATGATCATTACAATCATCTAAAATTGTTTTATTATTTGGAATAAAACTCTAGTATTGTATTATTAGCTAATAAGATTCAATGGTGTAATAATAGTTGTAGATTTTTAGGAATGGTAGTTAATAATGGTATTCTTGAAATTCAACCTCACATTAAGAATAAGGTCTTAATATTTGAGTGTCCTTTCAATAATAAGAAGCTCTAAGCCTTTTAAACATGTTGAATTATGTTAATAGCCTCTATATTGGTTTGAGTTATGATCATGAACCCCTTCAATAGCTACTTAAAAGGAACAAAATTGTCTAGATTAAAGAGCATACTAAAGTATTCAACAAAATCAAACAAAATGTAATCCATCTTGCAATACTCCATGTTCCAACCTCTTTAAATAATTTATTATTTATATAGATGCACTAGATTATCATTGGATGGAATCCTTTGCTTTGCTAAAGATAAAAAAAAAAATTAGAATATACAAGTGGTTTTTTATTGATGATATATGAAAATGGAGGTCCTTAAATAAAGAAATCTATGGATTGAAGAAATTCTTAGAGAAATTTTCTTAAGACTAATGCACCAAATTAATTTCTTATTAGAAAAATTTATACCATATTTTTAGCATTCAAAGAAAAAGATCATGGATGCAAGGATGGTAGAGAGAACTATATTCATTGATAGGAATTTTTTAATTAGTATAATTATATTGTAGAACATATCCTTGGTAAATAAAATGTTATAACAGACTAGCTAAGTAGATATATAATGTGTATCTAAGTTCTATTAGGTTACAACCAAGTTTTAATCTATAAATGATATTCAATGTTAGTTTTAATTTAATAAATCAGTTTTCCCAAAGGAATAGTCTTTTGCCTTGAATAAATCACAAGTTTTCCCAATTTGTCATCTCTTTAACAAGAACTGTAAAAAATATAAGATGAATAACACCTCATATTTACCATGGTGAAACTCGAAGATACTTTACTATCCAAATAATACAAACATACATGTCTATCTTAAGCTAATTGATGTGGTTATGATACCACATTTTTAATGGAACTTTTTTCAAAGCAAATCCTACTAAAGAATTGAATAATTTTCTCAAATACATTGTACCTAATAAAATCAACCATATTTATAAAGAAATAGTTGCAACAATAATTTTCAATAGGAATATTAGTTGGGGATCCTAGTTTTTCATTAACCTCCTCAAGAAAGACACTAGAATACAATTTCAAATTTGAAACATCACTTCAAGATTCATGCTCTATGAAAACATTTCTAAGAAACTAATTTTTTTGATGATCTCAAAAATTGGAAGCCTCTAATTTAGATGATTGATCTTTCATCTAAAGACAATAGCTAGTGGGAAGCATAGTCGACACATTAAGTTTTATAATAAGCGATTTTTTAAAAGTAAATAATTGACACTATAGAAAAATTAGTATGATAATCCTATTTTAATTGTGACTAGCTTACCTAATAGTCTAGGTAAGATTTGATATTACCAAATCTCAAGGTCAATTTAGTCTTATAAATAAGGTTCTCAAAGATTCATTTGATTGAAAGCCTTAGAGATTCTAAGCAATCGTATGTTCTTCTCTTGTTCTTTATGGAACCTTGAGAATTAGAAAATTGTTTAATAGATTTGTATTTGTAAACAAATCCCTACAATAATCATTTTAGATAATAACTTAGAAATGGTAATCATTTAGCAATGTTAATCAATCCATTATTTTAATCACCTCTATCCTTATTAGTAGTAGGGCAGATTAAGATATGTTTGTTGTTTATGATTCAATATTATAAATTACCAAAAAAAATAAGGCAAATCCCAAACTATTAAATCTTAGAGAACCATATTGAACATGGCTACACCTTGCCAATGTGTATGAAACATTAAATGAAATCATTTTGAGGGTTCATGTGTAAGGTTTTATCAACTACATAAGATGTTATATGCAACTAGTAATATCTTTGATCTATTGGTAATAATTGGAGTCAAGTGTATGTTGGGTGCAGCTACTAATTGATTTTGTCGTGTTACCTTTTATTTGATGTACAATCCTATTAAGGACACCTATAGGAATATCCCTATCTTGAAGTAGGAAACCAAGTCTAAACTGTGGGAATAAAAATGGCATTTTCTTTTCCTTAAGTTGTTTTTGTTTTCATCATGGCGATATTTTTGTGTGCTTGTTCCTTCAATGCACAAGAGATCACAGGTAAAATTAATCTACATATTATTATACAGTAACTGGAATTCAGTAGACCGAGTTTGAATGGTTTATTAGGCATATTTCTTGATCTTAGGATTAATCACTGATTATGGATGGATAGGTAAACGTTTTTATGCCTCGAATGTTATTGTTGTGCGGTAGGGGATAACTTCGTTGGTGTTACATCATTCGATGACTGCAAGTGTTGCGAGCTCATTGGGGATCCGGCTTGTAAAAACTGCCATTCCCCTCCCACAAGAGCCCATGCATGCTGGCAATGAAAATGGTGCTCCTTCACTGCATTTCTAGAGACAATAACCTTGATTTTATCACAGAACTTTAGTATATCCTCAATAGTTCGTTTTAAATAAAACTTCGTTACATCAATGTCTAGGTTGTGAGTGTGGCTAAAATAAATCTTTGTTTATTTGGAAAGTATGTTTTTGCTTGCCTTAAGCAATGCTATTTACAGAAACAGACGATGGTAGCATACCGAAATATTGGAGTTTAATGGACTAGTGTGCTCAACATTATGAAAAATATTGATATTGTTTGTCAATATCTAGGTGAAGTAGTTTCACACAGGACTGGTTTGATAATATTTGCATCCGATCTTTATATAATAATAAAAATTGTCTTTGGCACTAATTAGATTTTGATCTTTGCTCTTAGCAATCTTAGAATGTTGGAGCTCCTCCTTTTTATGACCTTCCATTTGATTTTTTGATATGGGTAGCATCCTGAGATTTAAAACTTAACCATGATGTGTATATCATCAAAGCTGGAATAATTAAATACTAGAATAAGTAATATTTTTTTAAGAGTCTGTTAAAACTTATTTATTCTTTAATAAAGAGATATCAGATATTAATTTGTCTTATTATTGGCACACAATATTTATGAAAGATTCAATTTGATGTTCTATTCTATAGATCTTCTGGCACCTAAGAGTTAACTACATTTTCAAAATCCTATAGGTGAACATATTTATCATTTGATTTATAGTGAGTGTTCTATCCTTTTTAACTTATGACATGGTGACTAATCAAATAATAACAAAATCTGAGCCATTACCACAACAAGATCACAATTTGCAACTCAGAATATGTAGTTGTATTTATATTTAGAACTTGTACATGGAAAATGTGCACAATGCATGAGTGCTAATCCTAGAATTTATGAATGGAGCTGACGGGAGAGTCAGATGTTCTGCAGTAAACAGTAGAATATAAGTGAACCATCATAATATGTTTTCCATTTCAAATGCCAATTACAACTCATGTATTGTAATGATACACTAGCAAGAACCACAATTGCATTTTGTGAAGCATGGTCACAAAAGATGCACTACTTCTGATAAATCTCTGCGATAGGAAATGTTGACAAGATCACCACCATTCAACGTCTTGAGATTGATAAGTCTAGTACGGTAATTTGGCTTAGCTTCAAGTTTCAAATCATTATTGTTGTAAATATTGTATTTCCTTAAAATAAATTTCATAAAATTGTTTGCTTCTCTAATTAGGCAATTGTTTAGATATTCATTTCATGCAATAGCAGTAAAAGACCTTAAAAACACAGTACAGATTTGCCTAGCTCATTATCATTATATGACTTGTCGTATTTGCTACTCAACACGTCAATCAAATTTGGTAGTGTGTTGGTTAAACACAAGTACTTCAAAGGAACTGTGTAAATAAATTGATGTGAATTACATGCTAGTGAAAACTTTTTGGCTTCATTTTTAAATTTATTTTGTACAATTGTCAATCTATTACAGCGGCTTTCTCATTCTCATTTGAAACAAAATATCATAAAAACACTTACTAAAGTGACTTTTCTAGTTTTTACCATTGTTGTGCTACGTGTCCTAATATTTTTGACAATTTTTATAAGCCTCGGTGAAAAATGACAGATCACTCAATTCACTCATTTGTTTCAAACATATCTCAGGCCTAATGTAGAGCACATTTTTATGAACATATCTTGCCCGTGTAATGAGAGTACATCCAAAAGTGACACCAATAAAATGTAAGCAAGAGCAAAACCAAATCTTCATTCATGTTGTGTTAACACTTTTTTACATGCTTCGGCGCCAAATATGCTTCTTCACAGTTATGTTTTGGTGCTGAATTTTGTTAATGCTACACTTCTTTACACTTGTGTTTTGGTGCCAAATTTTGTGAACATAACCGTTGATGTTGTATATCGAGTTTAAATGAAAAATTAAAGAATTTTTCTATGAATAAGTTAAAATCTATTAGATAACATGAGACTTTACAATGTTAAAATAGGTATTTAATTTATCATAAGGAAATAGATGAAGTTATTACTTACCTTGTTTAAGAAATGCAACAATTATATCATTAAACGAGTTCAAATTAATTGCATAAATGTATAGATCTTCTACAAATATTATTGATAACAAAGAATTCAATCTTCTTACAACTCTAACATAAATAATCATACTTCTATTAAAAAAATTACCTTAAAAATATTACATCGGTATTTTCACATTTTCATACCATTAACTTAATTAAATACATAACATAAATATTTTTCAATAAAAAACAATTTAATTTAATATGTTTACACACAATCAAACTTATAATATTTAAAATATAATTTTTCAATAATCCTTACTTTATAATTATTTAAATTTATTATTGAGCCTCACAAATATGACCTGCTTTTCCCAAATATTGCACTAATTCATGAAAAGCATCCACAACTCTATTTTCCTCGCCCATCGCTAATATTCCCATCTCTACCAAATCATCTTCTAACCGATCGTATTCGGAGTCATATAGAGAGAACGCAACTTCACTTCCCACGAGGGAAGATGAAGTGAAAACACCTACCCATACCCATTTTCCTTGTTTCATATACGTATAAGCATTTACTGGCCTAATACACAGCAACTCTAGAGAGATATCATCTAAAGGGGAATTTATAACAAGGCATATTATCGCTGCCGCGTTGGCAGAACGCTCTTCCAAAAAGACATACTGCCAATACCAAGAATGAGAAGAATACCAATTCGTCTTCTGCCGGTCGAACGAGTCAACCAAAGTGAGACCAGGAAAGGTAAAACACTTCAAAATCGCCTCCACGCCAGGCGCTGTCGTTGCACATATTACACATTCGGATGGCCATTTCTGCCACAAATTATAAGCTCAATTATAATCAACCACTAAACACTAATATTACATAATAGTAAGCTCAATTATGTATCTAAAAACTATTATTACCTCTCTATTTAGAGATTGAAGGCAAGTTTCAAATGCTGATATGTGACTTGCTGCTGTGATGTTTACTCTCCTCAAACTCTGCATATCCTTCAGATTTTGTATGACTGGCAGCTCCCCCCAAGTATGTACCATCAACGTCTCTAACGAACTGCAATTTTCTAACCCTTCTACTTTCCTAAGCTGCCCACATTTCCGCATATGCAGTGACTGTAGCTTGACCATACCACAATTAAGGCTTATGCTTTGCAGATTTGAACATTTGATCACCTTAACCGTCTTAACTGATATTGGCAAGCTCTCGATCTCTACTAATTCGTTATTTTCTTCAAGAAATAGTAGATCCAGACTGGGGCAACATTGAGGAGAGATTGATATCCTAGACACATTACAGTAATCTAATAATAAATTTTCGAGGCTGCGCAATGAAGAAGAAAAACACCCCGGCTGGATGATAAATTCTGTGGGCCCGGCGCAACGGTCAATATACAGAAAATAAAGGCTAGTAAGCAGCACAAGTGTTTCCGACGGAATCATCAACCCACTGCATTCTCTCAGCTCTAGAACCCTAAGATTTGTCAAGTCGCCGAACTTGCTAGGCAGCGATTTTATCTTATCACATCCAATTAACTTGAGGCGCTCCAGCGATTGGAGAAGGCAAAACTCTTCCGGTAGACTTTCGATAGGAGCTCCTTCAGAGTCAAAGGATATCTCTTTTAGATTCTGTAGAAATCCTATTGACCTCGGAAATTTTAGGAAATTACCGGCATGAATGATTTTCAGCACTCTCAACAGCACAGGAGGCTGCAGCCACGTTCCTTTTTAATTAGGCAAAACCGTTCAACAATTATAAGATTTTAAGGTATGGCTGCATAAATAACAACAAAGAGAAGAAGATACTTACATCGGCAGTCTCGCTCCACGGTTCTTCTAATTTAGAAGCCTCACAGAGCTCTAAAACTCTCAACTTCTTCAACGAAATCCATGAAGGAAGAGCTGTATGCGGAAAGTTGCCCCATCGCAGCGAGACAAGGCCTTCTGATAGTGTTGCTAATTCTTCTGTAAAATAATTGTTTTCAACATCCAGGATTTTTAAACCACGTTTCCGCTTAAACCTTCTACCTGATCCTCTGACAAGTTCCACAAATTCTTCATAAAACTCATCTGTTTGGGCTTTAATTCCCCGAATCAACACGCTTCCCTAAATGAGAAAAATTAAAAGATCAGGAGCGAGCTTATAAAACAATTAATGTATGAACATTTACTTAGTGAAATATTGGATACCATAAAAAAACATGATATTACACTCACCTTCCCCTGTTTCTCAATAATGTGGGTAATTTGCTGTGGTGACCAAAGGCGGTACGGTGACCTTGTCTTTGAAATGTCCCTTCCCAAATCTCTCAGCAGATCATGCATTCTTAGGCAGTTTTTCTCATCTACCTCAACCAAACACTTATCCACGAGTGTTTCCAAACTACACTCCCCACTCCATTTGGACTCATCCCACACTGCGATGGCCGAATTTTTTTCTGTTCCTATGAAGAAACATGATATATCTAAAAATATACCCTTCTCTTCTTCCTCATCTAGTGCATCAAAGCTCACTTTTAGTATGCTTTTAATGTCTTTGGGCAATGATCTTGAGACCTTATCTAATTGAGAATTCCAATAATCCTTCGACTTTCCATGTACAAGTCCTCCTAATACCTTAAGGGATAATGGCAATCCCTGGCAGAATTTTAAAAAACTATTAACAAGACATTCAAATCCATCTTTTGGAGACGGTTGTAGGAAAGAATGCCAGCAAAATAGTTCCCTGGCGTGTTCAGAATTTAATTCTTTCATCTTGTAAATGGAATTAGAAGGGATCCCCCATGATGTGAGAATGTGTGAATCTCGACTTGTGATCACAATAATACTACCCTGTCCAAGATTATCTTTTATTGGCAAGAGAGACTCTAACTGATCTAGATGATCTACATCATCTAAGATAATAAATACCTGAACAGATCTCAAATACTTTGCTAGGATCGCTTTTCCTTCTTCTACATTATCAAATGATATATCTTTCGGGCCACCAAGATCTTGGAACATTTTTTTCTGCTTTTCATACAAATTTTTAGTTGGTACATCTTGATCATTGCAAACAAAACTACATCTATAGAAGGACTGTATTTTCTCATTGTAGTATTCTTTTGCCAATGCAGTTTTTCCACACCCACCCATCCCTGTGATCCCCACAATTTTTACATTTTGAGAAGATTCCAATACACTTCTTTTAAAGTCTTGTAAGGTTTCATCAAGACCCACGGGATGTTTGGCAACCACAAATGGAGTCTTTTTAGAGCGCTTTTGTACATAATCTACAATAGTCTTCAACATTCCTTCATCACTACACAAAAAAAGCATTTTTGAAAAAATACTCTCAAATTAATTTTCTCTATAAACAAATCTTAAATTAATATAACTTAATCAACAAATTTTCAACTAAGGACAAATATCAATTATTCATATCAAATGAAAGAATGTGGTTAAAAAATAAAAATAATGACACATTTTGCATACAAGTAATGCTTTGTGCCCTTTAAAAATAAAATTGAAAAAGACAAGGTAAAAAAATAAACAAATTTATATGTTAAAGAAAGCAGAGGCTTTACAAAATAAAAATAGTTTTAAAAAAATATTTTAAAAATTGATTCGTGTATGAGAATAATTTCATACTCGTGAAAAACAATTCCATAGTCATGGACCTGACCCAATCAATCTAGAGCAATCAATGTCTGAGTTCCAACTAATTATTGCATCAAGTTCTATTAAGTCTTACAAATTGATGATTAGATGAATAAAGTTTTTATAATTTATTATCAAACTAATTACTACATTCAATTGATATAATTCAACATTTAATTTTAATTATTTGAATCATAACCTTATTTCTTCTTTTATTTAATTTGATATATTAGATAATTTTATAATGAAAAGAAACTATTTATTCATTTATTTCTTAACAAAATAAAAAAAAATAATATCAATGAAAAAAATTAATGAAATGTCATCATAAACATAACGAGAGGAAAACTTCAAATCAGATTTCGATGATAATAAATCTTCCCAACCTATCTTAAAAGAGAAGAGAATCTAATCTATAGAACAACTATATAACAGGTGATAGAAGGAAAACAGGATTCGGTACTTACTCCTTACTGTTGACAATATGACCTTTAAGATATGAAACCTTTTGCAGCGCCGACTTCCAATCCTGAAGCTTTTCTGAATGATATCTGTTCTTGGCTTCAAGCTTGGAAAATTCTTGAGCATACTTTCCTTTTATCCAACGGATATCATTGACATCAATATCGTAGAACACAGGAATGATTGTCTGGCGAGTTTTGAGCATAAGCGACAACTCTTCCAAACACCAAGTGGATTCTGCATACCTGGGTGAAAGGATAGCAATATGAAGGAAAGAAGTAGAAATGGCATGTTGTATTTCAGAGGGTATGGAATCACCAAGATCAAGCTCCTTTTCATCTAAGAAAACTTCAACTCCCATGAGTTTCAGGGCACCATAGATTGAGGCGGCCACCGTTGTTTTGGTGTCAGGGCCACGATGGTTTATGAATACATCGTAGTGCACGCTTTTTGTTGGAGTTGAAGACGATGCAGATGCAGATGGCGCCAGAATTTCAGCAAAGGCATTGGTAATCTGATTTCCCGTTGCCATGGAATTCAATCAAAAACAGGGGAGGGCAGGGGTCGAAGAGATTAAATTAGTAGAAATTTCTCCACACCGGGGTAGAAAGGATGGAAGGCAGGTGGGCACAGGTTTAACCCCACAATTTTCTCTACGCGGTTTCCTGCGAAAGATGGAACTGGGAAGCGGCCCCCACACATCTGAAAAGATAGACTTAAAGCCGACTGAAGATTATCCTGTACAGCAGGAATTAATTCCAAACCTGCAATCCTCGATAAGCACAAGGACTTTCTTACGCCGAAAGTGAGAGCAGAATAAAATATATATATAAGGTACAGATTTTGGCAGCATTAAAAGATTCCAAAGGAAATTGCGGAGACATTTCGAGGAAGATGTTGGAATATGAATATAAGTGTTAGATAAGGTAGAGGAGTCGATTGTGAGCATAGGACGTAAGTGGGTATAGTTTTGGACAGCTTGGGGTCATTTTTGGACAATAAAAATGTTAATAAATTTCAAATATGCTTTTAAATATGATAGGAAGGGTCATATAAAATTCAAAATATGTCTTATCATAGGTAGACTTTTGTATTGCCACCTTTTCAAGATTAGGTGAATGCAACTTGGCATTTAGTGATGCATCATGATAGACTTATTTCATAATATAAATAATCTTTGCCACCTTTCCAATAAAAGGTTGTTGCAAATTGATTTTTTTTAATCCAAAATATATGTCTTATTGCATTAAAAGTCAGTTGACATGCACTCAAACTGAGTTGACATGTACATAAGTCATTGTCAACTGAATAAGTTGCAAATATATTTTAACAAAATACATTTAAATATGTTTCATTTCTCATCTTCTTTTTACAAACTACTGGTTCCTGGGTGTCCATATTAACCAATCTTTTTCTGAAATTACCTGCAAAATTGAAAAAAACAAACTCTCAGGCTCACTATGCATTGCAATTTTTCATTAAAACACGTAATTATTATAGTATTATTTACAAATCAACATTAAAAACAATAATCATAACAAAAATTTAAATCTGGTTAGAATTCAAAAAAATTCAATATCATTTCAAATCACCAACCAGAAATCCTACGTACCCATGAAGCTATCACTTCTACCATTAATTCATTGAATGCAAATCAAATTCCCTCCCAAAATTCAAAATTATCCACTTGCTACTAATTTAAATTCTATCAACCTATTTATTTATGCAAGCAATGCTCAGTTGTGCGATGCAAGTTACCTATCAACTAATTCGAATTTCTCACTTTGTGTTGGATACTCTTGAGCGACAATAACCTCCTCCAAATCGATGTAGTCTCCTCCTTCAGCTTCTACGGTAAGCCTCAATACCTACCTTGGCTATCATTTATGCATTCCTCTATGAATTCCTCTATGAAATTGCCTTTTCCATTTACATTTAAATGAAATAAAGACGTGTTCATTTTCATAGCCATAGTTTATGTTGTCATCAACCACTCTCCCTTAAAGCTTACTGTTCTATGTTCATACTTACGGTTCAAATATTTCCAACCCTTTCCAATACAACATTATGATACATACATATATATATTGCACAGATACATAGATATGTATGTTTCTTATAGCCCTGTTCATTTTCATTAAACTTACGCA
This sequence comes from Sequoia sempervirens, assembly GCA_007258455.2. Classification (NCBI taxonomy): domain Eukaryota; kingdom Viridiplantae; phylum Streptophyta; class Pinopsida; order Cupressales; family Cupressaceae; genus Sequoia; species Sequoia sempervirens. Next base: position 142,957,897 of record VDFB02049217.1, read on the forward strand.
TTTATTTATCTCTGCAATATATATATACTGCATATTGAAATTTTTATAATACTATAAAGTTCAACAACAGTATGGTACACATTTTTCCAACCCTTTTTGATACAGCATTATGATACATACATACATATATATAGAGAGAGAGAGAAAGATGCATAGATATGTAAATTACTTATAGCCTTGTTCATTTATATTCAACTTACGTATCTATCTATCTCTGCAATATAGGGATAGATGGATACGTAAGTTACTCATATCCTTCTTCATTTACATTTAGCTTAATTAAATGTATGTTTTGTTTGTTCTTCAATTAAAGTGACTGTAAATATCAGCCCCTTTCCCTTACAGCCAACTCATGTGATAATGGCTAACTCCTACTTATGTTATAACCATTTATTAAACAACATATATATAATACAAAGATAGATACATAAGTTTCTTATACCCTTCTTCATTTATAGATGTATGCTTTGTTTGTTCTTCAATTAAAATGACTGTAAATATCGGTCCCTCTCCCTTATAGCCAACTGTGATAATGGCAGACTCCTCCTTATGTTATAAACATTTTTGATACAGCATATACATGTTTCCTATACCAGGTTGTCACATACCATACCCACCATATGTCATATGTCGAAAACTATACCCACGATGTCTTATGCCCACAATCAGCTCGTCTCCCTTATGTGTATGCTTTGTTTGTTCTTCAATTTAACTAACTATAAATGTCGGCCCCTCTCCCTTACAACCAATTGTGATAGTGGTTGACTCCTACTTATGTTATAACCATTTATGAAACAACATATATAACTTGAAACAATAGTATATATATATATATATTGCAGAGATAGATAGATACATAAGTTTCATATACCCTTCTTCATTTACATTCAACTTAATTAGATGTATGCTTTGTTTGATCTTCAATTAAAGTGATTGTATGGTAACCATTTCTCAAATAGCATTATGAAACATTTACATAACTTGAAACAACAGTATGATATAAATATTTCAAACCCTTTCCTATATCATACTGCACTTTCAAGTTATTTCATATTGTTGTTTTAAGATTTATCTATATTTTAATGCTCTTTTAAGATATACATATTTGTATCATGTTGTTGTTTCAAGTTTATATATATTTGTATCATAGTGTTGTATGAGGAAGGGTTTAACATGATCACACATGTGTTTATAAGAGGTAGAGTTTGTGATATGATAGTATGCCATGCATTGCTTGTTTCATTGCACACATACCCTTGATCATTTGCAATCAACTCAATTAGATGCATGGTTAGTTTGTTCTCCAATTACACTCACTATTACATGTATGAATTTGATGTTTCAATTTGTATCATTCTTTTAATTGTAACAGTTAGAATTCTATGTTTTTTACTAATCAATGTGTTGGTTCAATGCAGAGGAACAAGAAAGCGACAACAAATACCAGGTGACCTTTAAGAAAGTGACCTATATCAAATTGGAGGTAGACAACTATGCCTACACATAAGAGAGGTGCGCAACTACCACATAGAAATGATGAGGATGTTGTGATTCATGTTCACCAACCAACTGAAGAACCAAGTAGTGATGAGGAGGTAGAAATTATTGTGGAGTAGCCAATCGAACATGTACTCCAAGTTAACCCAGTTGTAACAACCAAAAAGGTTGTATTGCGGCGGGAATGGACCATGCCCTTGTAGATGTCGAAGACAATGACATGTCATGTAGAGGGGCAACCAAAAAGTGGGGTCTTCCAACCACAACATTGTCAAATTAGTTGGGTGGTGTCACCACTACTAAAAGGAAAGGGCCCCCAACAGTCCTAACTAACATATGTATATACATATAGACATATGCATATGCATATATGTATATACATATTCATATGCATATACATATGAGAACCATAATTGCATGAAAACCATTGAAATAAATTGATATACATTGAAAGGTGTCTTAAGTTAATAGTATCGAGCCTTTCTTTTGTAATAAGATGAAGAGGGATATACATTGGAAGAAGTCTTATATGTACAAGATATACAATGTAACCATGGATGCCATCATCAACAATAGATCAGTATATCTTGAACAGATTAGACTTCTTTCAACGTATATCCACAATTGTAACTTTTATATCCTTGAGGTGATGAAGGGTATGTTTGCAATGAAATAAAAAGTGCATGTTATACTATGACATCCCCAATTCATACTCCTAGAAATAATTGAATGATACAAACTAAAACAACAAATTAATACATGTAAGAGTGTGTGATTCAAGAACAAATTAACCATGCATCTAATAGAGTTGATTGCAAAGGATCGAGAGTATGTGTGCAATGAAACAAGCAATGCATGTTATAATATCAACATCACCCTACCACCAGCAGTCCAATGCCCTTAAACAAACTATATATATGTACATACATGTACATATACATATGTACATACGTATACATATATATGTATATACATATACATATATATGTATATACATATACATATGTAAGATTATATGGTAATTAAAGAAAAAACTGTGAATGGTTTGCCTAAACCTGCTCAAACATGGACAAACAAGAAAACATTAGTCCTCAAACAAGTTCAAACCAAACATTCCTCATGAAATTCATTCAAAACACAAGAAGAAGAAAACAAGATAAAATATCAAATGAAAGCTAATGAAATCTTATTCAAAATGCTCAAACCAGCATCCCATAGGGGAATTGGTGCTACTTTGATGTGGAAAGTAGCCCTTTCCCAATCCCTTGACAAGCTTGATGATGATTGATTGATCCTTGATGCAAAATGCTAATATCCTTGCTATGAATGATGAAATCTTATGCTAATATGGATGAAATGTGGATGAAAATGGATACTTTAGATTCAAAATGGCTATAATAACCTTGCAATAAACTTGTGAATGATTGTGGATTCAAATGAGCATAATGATCTTACATGGATTGTGGATGTCAAATACAATAGAGAAGGCCTCTATTTATAGTGGAGAAGAGTTGAAGAATGAGGAATAGGATGAATGTGGGATTAACATTTGAACCAATGGCATTGTGCCACTTGTCAACATGCTAATGAAGGAGAGTGGAGCACATTTTGAACAATGTGCATGTTAAATGCATGTAGGTGGAATTTGAATTTGAAGAAGTGACTTGTGCAAGAGGGGATGTAAGTGTCTTTAATGCCAAGTTGGCTCAAGGAGAGGACATGTAAGTCTTAAATGCCAAGTTGGAGGACAAAAGTCCTTTGGGAGGGAGAATTCAAATAAGTGGAATATTCCAAGAATATGCCACATTTGAATAAAAATAGAGGAATTAATAAATCAAATAAATTGATTTACATGTGCAACTTGCAAAAGCTAGAGGAATGGAGGATTTAGGAGTTAATTAATTTGTGATTAATTAACTTAGATGGAATTAGTTGATTTGACATTTGATTTAGATATTTAGATTTATTTAAATCAAATAAGAGGATATTGGAGGATTAGTAATTTAATTAAATAAATTTGATTTATTCAATTAAATGAAGAACATTAAATAAAGTTGATTTATTTAATCAAATGAAGAACATTAGAATTTAATTAAATAAAGTTGATTTATTTAATCAAAGAGGTAATATTGGAATTTAATTAAATAAAGTTGATTTATTTAATTAAATGAGGGATTTGATGAAATAACCTGATAACGTTTATTATCTGATTAAGGAGGAAATTTAATGAATTTAATTAAATAAATAGTATTCAATTAAATGATTAGTAAATAAGTGATCAAGGAAGAATTGAAGTTAGTGAATCAGAGTCGAGTGCATGATATCAATCAAGATAAATTACATGTCTACATTTTGCCCCTCTTTGAAGCAATGTACTTGCTACGTTGGTTCAAAGAATAACCTTGCTGAGATCAAAGTTCAAAAATTTTCTAATTTTTCTATATGCCCCAGTGAAAAGAAGTATACCGGTACATTGCCCCCTTGAGAGATTGAGTGAAAATTTTGATTTGAGGGTCGATCTCACGACAAAGAGCTTCAAGATGCACATATAGATGGTTATGATCATGATGCAAATAAGATGGTTTATGAGATGCTTAGAATAACCAATCTATATTATGGTGAAATGATGGAAATGCAATGCATGTGAAATGGTTGGTGTTTCCTATTATATGTGATATGTAGTATGTTGACGGTTTGTGGATGCAGGATGGATGCATTGGTAATGTTTAGTTGACTGTCATGGTACCATGTTAGCATGACGAGAAGAAAGAAGAAAAGAGGATCCAACAAGTCCATGATCTACGAGATTTTATTAGAGATAATGATGAGAGATTGATGATGATGTATTGCTTATCAGAGATTGGGATTTTAAAAGGGCTTAATTACCTTATGTTTGATAACACACATAGGCACGATTCACCAAGGTATAAAGAACCATGATGGCGGTGTACCTAGTGAGATGGACTTTAACTCGACAATCAAATAGGAGTATCCCTGTTCACACCTGGCATACGAAACCTTATTTAAAATGTAGTTCAAATATTTCAAATATGTAAAGACCCAATTAATTCTAACCCAAAACGTGACTATTTTTTTTTTGTGTTCAAGTATTCATTCACAAGTATACTCAGGAACTTCTATCCATATGGAATAGGTACATCATCTATTCATATGGAACAGGAATTCACTTATTCTATTCATATGGAATAGGAATACATCTATTCATATAATAGGAAAAAGCATCTACCTAAACGAGGTAGACATCTATCATATGATAGGTATGTGCTCTGGCCAGAGTCTTGGACTCATCAGGATCATCTGAATCCTAAGTCACTTCCCTGATGACCACACTTTCTACTGAAAAGTGTACCAAGGTCATCATCCTTAGGGGTATGTAAATTGTAATTCTAAGATTGAAACCCACCTCAAAATTTTCCCTAAGGGCCTTGGGGAATCAAGCAATCCATGCGAGATTCTTCTGAGTATAGTTGTATATATTTTAGTTGGTTCTCTCTTATAATTGTTTATGTGATCTCTCTAACCCTAAACCCTGTTCCCGGATGTCTGAGTACTGGGAGCATCCTTTGTTTCCCAGACTGCCTACATACCCTACTTCCAAATGGGATCAAGGTGTAAAATATGTAGTTATGTTTTCTAGACTATGTTTATGTGAACTGTTATAAAGCGGGTATGCAACCCTTTCTAGGGTTTTTATTTCCTCCAGACAGTTCCTCTGAGGTTGCTACCCACGAAGGGAAGCATTAGTAACAAATGGTCAGCTTGACCATCGTTTGTTCACCTTATGAAATTCATTTACCTTATTCCCTATTAATATTCATCGCCCTTGACCCGTTTAAAATGATTTCATAATTAATATACCTCAACAAAGAATATCTCCAATTACGTTGTACCATAGAAAATTCCTACTTTGGTTTTCTAGGTTGTCACTAGCCGATTTGATTCATTTCTTTTTCATCTTTTTAGATTATCGTTCCAAAGGGGATTTCCCTCCCTTTAGATTTAATCAACCAATGTCCCTTATTCCTCCCCGACAATTTATAGGGACAATGCCACATACATCGTTATTGTAGCTGTGTTAGGTTACAAATGCAGTAGCTCAAGCGCGACGACATTACCCATAAACATGAGTCAAAGGCATCGTTGATACCGAACACTGTTGCTTTTTGTTTTCCTTTCTTTTCTTAGGGTTTCAAGCTATATCTAGCATAATTAAATATTTATAAGAAAAACTCATAAAATCTTACATACATAATGACATTAGTAATATTCATTATAGCATAACTACCCAGATATGAATTGTTCAAGATTAGCTTCAAATCTAAGAATAGTTTAAGTATCATTATTAGTAAAATAAGCATTTTGTATTAACCTTTTTATTGAATAAAATTTCAACAATATCCATTCGTAGGAAGTATTACTAAATAACCTACTAAAGTGAGTATTTCTAAAGTTAGTTACACATGATTCTACTTCCCTTTGGTAGTTTCTAACAATATTATTAAAGATATAAGTCATAGATGGTTTCTAGTAAGGACACAAATTCCAATAATAAGATAAAAATAAAGACTAAGCATTATTGAGAAGAGCATCAAATATTCAATCATAAATAAGTCAAATAAGATCTTGAATGAGGTTGAACATACACTTAGTATGATAGTACATGAATCTATCAATCAAATATTAAAAATGATTCAACCCATTCATAACATCTAAAGACAATCCCTTAATAATGACCCGGGATTTATTCAAAAAGGTATTTATAAAAGTACACAAAGGTTATTATAAAAGAGATCAAGGGTTTAATAAATTCATAACTATATCATCTCATTTTTTTTAATCGATGTCATAAGGTATTCACTTTATATGTTCTACATTTTCTTTTCGCTAATTTCCAAAGAGTTTATAAATGATTTATTGCATGCCTCATTAGATTGATCACAAATCCACTCAATTAATAATATTATAATAGTATGAAAAGAAAAGGGGAGGTTAGAATAATCAAAGTCCATGGTATATGGGTAGGAGAGTCACCAAGGTTTTGACAACCTTAAATGGTTTATCTCCACTTAATACATTTTATATTGAGAAAAATTAATGAAAAAAAGTAAAAGCAAAACAAAAAAAACTTCAATGAGCAATCTAGTTTATGAAGTTTGAGTAATAAGAGAAAAAGAAACCCAAGAAATTTATTTTATCGAGATCGCCTCCCATTATAAGACTTAAGGTAAATCTTCCCTCTTAACACTTAAAAACTTATTTGACAAGTGTCAACCTTGAACAACTCTTCAAGCCACAGAATGCTAATTATTTATTACAACTCAATATTTAACTCCAAAATCCCTTATCTATAATAGATTACATTCAACAACCCGTAAGTAAGACTCATTGAATATTCAAAAATGATTATCTTAATGGTTTACTATGTGGAAAATCTAAGTATAATTCATTGGATTATTTATTAATAATAAAGGATGGATTTAATTCAAAATCCCATACAAATCATAACAACTATGTGCTATCCCTTGGAAAACTCGTCAATTAAGTTGACTTGTTTGTAGAAAAAAATATGTGGGTATATCAATTTATTTAACAAAAATTTGGGTAAATCGTGACCAAAGGATTTGAATACATATTGAGATCAATTTTTAATTTGCAAATGCAAATCTAGTTGTTGTATGGGTTTTCACAATGTGGAAGCAAGAATAAGACCCGTGAACTATTTGATCAAGTACCCCAAAGAAGCCATGGTCTCAATGAAAAGTCGCGCATAGGAAAGAAAAGCACATGAACTGTTTGACAAAAGTCTAAAGGAAACATGTTCTCATAGAATGCTCTAATTATGGGATTTATATTAAGAGAAAATAAATTATTGAAAAGGAAAATTTCAAGAAAATGCAATTGGTAGGCGTAAAAACAAACTTCACAACCTTTGCCAGCGTCCAACCTTCCTATGCCGAATTGGGTGCTTTGGACTAGGCTTTGAGCTCCATGAAGAAACCATGGAAGGGGTCTTGGTAGGTAAGAAATTCAACAACAAATGCAAAGAGGTTTCGACAGCTGACTTGTGCAAGGACATAAGAGACTCAAGAATAGTTGATGACTCTGAGGATTGCATCGAGAAATTTCAAAGAGAGAAACCCATGAGTAAGCATGATACAAGCAAAACAAAACAATGTCACACCAGTTTGGCAAGCATTTAAACTCTATTTCTACAATTATTTGTTTCCCTTTATAAAAATGGCGATGAGAGATAAGCACTTACTTTGTTGTGTTGAATCTTGATCTAAATCTGCTCAATCTGCAACGTACACTCTGGAACCCCTCAACGTTGAATACTTGCTTGTGTTGAATCTTGATTGAAATCTGCTCCTTTTACAATGTACACTCCTCTGGAACCTCTCACTATTGAATTCTTGAGCATCGATCCATTAAAGATAGAGCACACTACAAACAAAACTAGAAGACACATATTCCAGGAGCGATGATGAACATAGACATGTCTACTAGGCTTATAGATAAGTTGAAATAAATTTGTTGCCAACTGTAGTGGTGTGTTATCTCTAATATGTATTATAGGAAGTTGAATTAAAATCCAACGTGAGGAATATGGATGGCGTGAGGTGATCAAAAGTCGATATTGGGTGGTTGTAGACTGCGCGAGGTGCCCTTGCCCATGGGTCTATGCTGACAGAAAATTAATTCACATGTATGCGCCTTTAATCCCATAGTTGATGAATACAATTTCTTTCCATTCAAATACCCGTATTAGATTTTTTCTTGTCAATAGTTAATGGCTAGACCCAACTTGTAGAGGTTTTAGGAAATGTGGAGGTAATATCATTTCATGACTATCAAAATGTGATCATGCATTTACCTTTAGCATTAAAGTCTATCAAAATATGTAGTTGGGAGGAGTCGTGACATCCTCCCTCCCTTATTTGTGCATCGTCCTGATGCATATATTTAATAAGTTTGATATAGTAAAGAGATAGTACTTTAAGATAGGAAAAGAAATATAGTATCTAGGTAGTGCTTAAAACAAGAATGGAAAAGATTGTTGTATTTTAATGGTATCTTCCCAAGTAGCATTCTTTTCATCATATTGGTCCCATTGTACTTTACTTTGGTCAACCACCTTGTTGTGCAATTGGTATAGGCATCTCTCCAAGATTCTATATGGCTCTATTGTTATTTTCCTAGGCTATTGGACCTGTAATGCATTCCAATTCAAAACATGTTTCTCATTAGGTACATACTTCTTAAGAAGAGATATATGGGAAACATCATGGATACGACTTAGTTGGGGAGGCAAGGCCAATTTGTAGGCAACCAAATTTATCTTTTCTAGGATTTCAAAAGGTCCCACATAGTGGGGTGCCAACTTTTCCTTCTTACCAAAACTTATAGAGCTTTTATATGGCCTAACCCTTAAGAAAACTTTTTCACCCACTGTGAATTCCCTGTGTTCTTTTCCTATCTGCATAACTCTTTTGTCTATCTATTGCTTCCCTTAACCTCTGTCTAATTGACCTGATCTAATTTTCCATTTCCTTCATCATATTTGGTCCAATTACCACTCTATCCTCAAGATTATCCCAACTCAAAGGTGTGCGACAAGCTCTTCCATATAGTGCTTCAAATGGAGTCATCCCTAGGGAGGCTTGAAAAGAGTTATTGTATGCAAATTCTACTAGTGGAAGATATTCTTCCCACTTAGATTGTTGGTCCATATAGTACATTTGTAGAAGTTCTTCCACAATTTGATTTGTTCTTTCAGTTTGGTCATCTGTTTCAGGGTGATATGTTGTACTAAAATTTAATTGTGTTCCCAAAGCTGATTAAAGAGTTGTCCAAAACCTTGAAGTGAACCTAGCATCCCTATTGGATATGATCTTTTCCAGAACTCCATGTAATCTAAAAATTTCCTTCACAAAATGTTTAGCCAAAGTTGGAGCATCATCTGTCATATTTCCTGCCATGAAGTGAGCAACCTTGGTAAGTTTTTCAATTACCACCATTATTGTGCTATGCTTATAAGGTGTTGTAGGCAATCCTTGTATAAAATCCATACTAATAACCCGCCACTTATGATGTGGTATATCATGGGGGTATAATAATCACACATAATGACTATGCTTTGCCTTCACCCTCTGACATTCAAGACGTTTAGCTACATAAAGTACTGTGTCATTCTTCATTCCTTGCCAGAAATATAGTTTCTTAAGGTCTGAATAGAGTTTTTTTGCCCCTAGATGTCCTGAATAAGGGATATTGTGGGCTTCACTTAAAAATAACTCTCTTAACTCTTTAGAGTTTGGAACATATATCCTATTGTCATATCGAAGCAACTTGTCACTATCTAGATAACACCCCTTCATTCTAGGATCAGTTGAATCACTTTCTAAGGTTGATCTAACCTACTTATACCATGAATCTTCTTTTTGCTCATTTAGCACTTTTTCTCTAAAAGTGGTTTTGAATATTGCAATATTCATCAAGTGCCTCCTTCTGCTTAGTGCATCTACAACCTTATTTTCTTTTCCCTTAATATATTCTATCTCAAAATCATATTCGCTTAGAAATTCTAACAATATTCTTTATCTAGCGTTCAAGTGAGGTTGTGTGAAGATGTACTTGAGTCCTTGATGGTCAGTTTTTAATTCAAATGGTTTTCCTAAGAGAAAATGTCTCCATTTCTAAAGAGCATGTACAATTGTTGCAAGTTCCAAATTGTGAGGTGCATAGTTTACTTTATGATTTTTCAATTTCCTTGATTCATAACTTACCACACCTTCATCCTAGATGAGTACCCCACCTAGACCTTCAATGGACACATCTGTCACAACTATGAAATTTCCATTTGGTGTATGTGATTATTCCTACACTATATGTTGGTTCTTCATTGATTTCAACAAATTATAATAGGATATCAAAGATTCAAAATGTTCATGGTAGATAATTTTATTTCAAATTATGTTAGAAATCAAAATCTTAGGATACTAATCATTATAAACAAGATATAAAATAAATAAAATGAGAATCATACAAGCATAGATTTTACACATTACACAAGATATACATGGGGAAAACCCTTTCGAGTAAAAAAAAACCCCATAAAGCATCATTTTATTAAAACACTTATAATAATGGTCTATTATAACATAGACCAAACCTAGGGAACACTTCTCCATACTTCCACATGGCCAATAGTACCTCATGTGCATAGTGTTAGAATTCACTATCAATCTCCAAATTCTTCACCTCTCAAACAAGAGGGAACCTCCTTAAATATAGGAGAATGGTTGGAATAATAGCTTAAGGGGTATTAGTCACACCTATTCAAAACAACCATTCATAAAATAATAAATAATATAATAGTTATTAGGCTATAACTATTTCAAATCGGATATACTTAGGAAAGCATATAATAAATAAGGTTTAATAACCATATATTAGAACAATATATAAATATTATAAGGGTATGACCCCTAATAACATTATGTTCTAACACTCCCCCTTAATGCTAATAGGGGGCATCACATGTCAATTTTCATAAAAGAAAAAATGAAGTACCCCAATAACGTAGATCTTCTTTGAAAATGATAAATAGGGTCACAAATATATGCCTAGATGAAGGTCATGTATTTTGGACTACATGAAAGTCATCTTGTCATAATTTATAATCTTGGTGTTTTAAAAATGATGCTATATATGAGATCTTATAAATATTTTTATTAGAGCCAGGGTCTCCTCAAATCAGCCTCACCCCAGGTTCATTACATAATCCTCGTAGGACTTAATATATTGTTCCTATAGGACTTACTACAATGCTTTTATAAGTGGAAGATTTATAGAGAGAATAACTTTAATATATGCCTTTATGACTTACATATAGGATTTAGCCACTAGGTGGTAGAATTGACATGCACACTCCCCCTCAATGACATCACTTAAGGTAAAGCATTTATTTGAATTTGGAGCATATAATGCCTATAGGCCTTCTATTATTCCTATTAGGTCTTACTTCTTAGATTTATCCATGAGGTAGTGTCATGCACACTCCCCCTCAATGGAATCACCTAAGGCCAATTACTACATAGAGGTTTTCATAAGTGCTAGCTAAGATTTCAATATTTTTATTCTTTGTAATGCCCCCGCCAAGGAACCCCAGAGGAAAACACTAACTATGCCAAATTAATGAAATATATATTTTTTTAAAGCAAATAACAATAGGATACATAACATAATAATCTAAACCTAGGTCCTCTAAGGTTCCTCGACTACACTACTCACAAATCAAGATTACAAGAAACAAAGATTAGCATTCAAGGTTCACATTAAAGCACCACATTAAATGATTCTACATTACATACTCCCATAGCATGACGACTGATAATTAACACTAAAAAAATTTCTAACTAACTATCATATGAAAGATGGATTACTTTACAATACTTTTTACAAGATGAAATCATTAATAATCATTACATCATTACAATAATTACAACAATGCTTTCCCTAATACATGCAAGAAGGATACATCAGATTACATTAAGAGATACAACTGATATACAATCCAATATACAATTACATGAAAGGATGCATTCACAATAGTAACGGGAACTAGAGTCCACAGTGCAAGGACCAACCTCTAAGCACATGAACATGCAGCAAGAATACCCAATGGAGAAAAAGCACCAACCTCCCGACCATGTGGAACCCTGAGGTCCACCCCTCGTTCTAGGAGATAACACACAGTCCCACATCCAACAAACAGTCAAGAAAGCAATAGGCTAACATAAACAAGGGCTATACATGACTCCAACACAACACAGCTAACAACACCAACATCACTTACAACACTTACTTCACCTCCAGAGGCACTCACACAAAAAAAAGAGGAAATACAACTGGGGAATGCTAGACTACAATAGGGAGAAGTGTCATCACATAGCTTGATATGGGTTGTCCTGGTAGATCTTTCTAGGCCCCAAACCCTATCCTAGGTTATCTTGACAGCCTCTCTTGATACCCAGCCCCATACAAACTCATGCAGAACCAACATAACTTTCATGACGACAAGTTCATTGATCTTTCCATTCCAGGCCTTCCCATCTCATCTCAAGCCTAAACGATCACTTGAGCCATGAGTGAGGCATATCATAATATTGTTTAATGTGAAATCTACCCATTCCCCCTAATTCATTATTAAGGTTTGATCACTTGATTAAGAAACCCTCAAATGGGTTGTCCTGGACACCACTTTGGGTTCTGACTCCATTGAGAGCCACTCCCCCTAATTGGAACTAGTAAACCCTACACATCAAGCAAGGTATTGTCCATCTTGCCCACTTATCAAAATTACAATAATCCATACATAGATAGGAGGCAATACTCTTAGGGTTTACATTTTACACAATACACATGACCCACAACATAGCCAACCACTTCCAAGGTTATCAATCATAAGGACCATGCATACAAATATACTCCCTCCTAGGCCTCTAGAAACCAACATACTAAACACACTTTCCAACAACACCAAAACCTTGAACAAACATTACACAATTGACAACAATTACATAACACTTAATCCAATAATCAAGGCACTTGTTAAATACAAACAATTAATTAAAGTATTATTATCACCATAAAGGCATTCCTTAAATAAGTCATTATTCACTGTGAACAATTATATTTAATAATAACTATATCGTCAATAAAATCATCATCTTTATTGAACTAGTTACTATGAAATCCTAATATTAAAATAACAAGGTCCCGATTAATTAATTCACATGACAATTCTATTAACCAACCATTAAATTATTATAAAGAAAGTAACATTTATTTACTATCCAAGTAATGAAGAGTAAACCAAATCATTACCCTAAATCATTTAAATTAAATAAACTATCTATTTACAGAATAAATCAATGCACTTAATTAATTACACAATTTTTTTACCTATAACTTTTTAATTATTCATTTATCTATCATAATTAATTACTCATTTATGCAATAATTATCTAGTTAAAATCTTCCTTTTTATTAAATAACCTTTTTACAAACCATCACATATCAGAAAAAACATTTTTTTACTACTTAACCAGAATACAATATAATATATATATATATATATATCATATCATATTAATAATAAAATGAAAGCATATAGTTGTGAAATTCCAAGTTGTGCAGGCTGCAAGGCAGCAACACACACACACGGTGGTTAGGGCACACGGTCGGGTTGTGCACAGGCCTAGCATGATGGCAAGCGCCTAGGGAAGGAGTTCCCCAATACGAAGTCCTAAGTACAGAGGTTCAACCAAAATAATTTCATCAATGAAAGGTGATTTGAACTATTTGACAAAAGGCCTCATAGAGATCCACCTCATGGAATAGAGTAATAGCAAGAGGCACACAAATGTTTTTTGTTGAAAAGGCTTAAGAAACTTTCAAGCAAGTGATATTGACTGGTGTAAAGCTGAATTCGATTGTATATGTATGTGTGTGTGGGTGTGTATCATATTTTGTTGTTATAACTGCACTGGTAGACATGTATGGAAATATCGGAAGCATAGAGAAGGCATTTGAATTGTTTGATAGAACGCCTCAAAGAGAGTGTATCCCATGGAATTAAATGATAGTAGGATGTGTGCAAAAAGCATTTCTTGGAAAGGTTTTAGAAACATTCAAGAAAATACAATTGGCAAATGCAAGTTGTATATGTATATTAAGTATGTGTGCAGATTAGGTTTGTTGAAAAGCCTTAGAAACTGTCAAGCAAATGTAATCGATTGGTGTAAATAAATGTCATACTATGGAATGCAATGGTTGCAGGGTATGCAGTGAATGAATTTGTTTAAGAGGCTTAAGAAACTTTTAGGAAATATAACTGGTAGGAGTAAATAGATGTCATCTCATGGAATGCAATAATTTCAAGATATGCAGCGAATGAATTTATTGAAAAGGCTTAAGAAGAAAACAGAGACTCACCTGTAATCGCTTTCCTCAAACCAAAGTAATCTCAATGCCTTCCTTGTTTGTTCCTTCTACCCGCATCACCACCAAAATCAATAGAATTGAATTCTTATAGACCCTTTTCTCACCCCAAAAACACTGAATGAAAAATTCCCCAAAACCAAAACGTTTACCAGCAAAAGAAGAATGTGGTTGTATGGGAATTCCTAACCAACTATCCCATAAATTATAATTTAGCTTTTTATTTAACCTTCCCGACACAACACAATAATTAATTATAAATTAGTTGAAAGCATTTCATTTTAAAAGAATCATAATTTGGGTAAACCCAATTTCACTCAAATGATAAAGCTATTTACCGACATTTATGCATACATAAAGATTAATTATCCAACCTTATTACATTTTTATTTATTTATCATATTATTTTTATTATTTGTTAATTATATAACTTACTATAAATTTATTTTATTATTAACTTCGATTATTTATTTATATATATTTATATATTTATTTATCAAAGTATAGTCCAAATTATTTTAATAACCAAAGGCATATTATTAGACAAATTCAACCAAATGCCAAAACAATTACCTGGCCACTATCTAAGATTAAATGCAAAACTTCAAGCCACACTAACTGACCACTGACAGTACTAACAAGGTATCAACTAGATACTCATCCTCTTTGAGGATGATGGCTAGGGTAGGGGACTAGGTGTTATCTCTGATCAATTGATCCATTGGGTTCAAGGCACGCTCAGACCTGCCCATTTAGGTGGAGTCGATGCCTAGTACCTACAACCTGCAGCACACAAAATGATCATGCATTCACATATCCATATAAACAGAGACATTGTGAAAGAGAATCGTAGTGTCGCAAGGTACTCACAAGTGAGTTATGTGACTTCAATCATAAAATTTTTGGCAGGGTACTCACAAGTGAGTGATGTGACTTCAATCATGAAAATTTTGGCAAGTAATTTATCTAGAAGTATTTTTCCATAGCTTCATTTGGAAAGATAGTAAACATACTTGATACCAAAGGCAACCACATTCCACACCTTAATGAAGATGATGTTCGCAACACATACAATCACGAGTGGAGTGGGAGAATGAGGAGTCAAGATGGCAAATTTCTCATTTTGGTGTGCAACCCAAGTCATTTGTGAGGTGCCATGGAACATCTAAACACAATGGAAAAAAAAATCTTAAACTCTTCCAATAAAATTCGTCTTCATTATTAAAATGATTAATAGCCTTTTTCTATTTTAAACTTTATATGCAAAGAGTTTCTCCGTTTCTATAAATGGGTTGCTTTAGTTATATGCTATCCGCATATTAAAAATTTGCATCATCACAAGGTACAACAATGTAGATGAAGAAGGGATTCAAAATATTTTGATTTTGGTTATTAAAAAGATTTAGAATTCTAAATCTCTTTGAGGAAATGGATACTATTATTATTAAAAAAATAAAAATCATATTAATTTCTATGAATTTTAAATAATATTAAGTATTATAAATATTTGTTATGTGCTTTTATTTATATAGATGATTCTTTTATCTATTTGATATTTGTTATCATATTAGCTTAAAAAAAATCAAATATGGTTTATAAACTATATTACATTTTTGGAGGGGATCTAATGTTGGTGTGATGTGAATGATTACCTCATAGTATATAGTAATCTTTTCCTTAGTACAAAAATATTTTCACCCTTAAGATTCTAAAAAAAATGAATGAGGTGGTAGCTCATAAGTACAACCAAAGATTTCAATAAAGATGTTACTAGGTAGCAATCAAGTGATTTTTTAACCAAGATATTTATAGCATAACCAAAAAATCTTCCCCTTACAGCAAGGGAACTACCTAGAATTTTAGGGTTGCTTACTCCTCAACAAAATGGATTTTAATCAAGGGCTAAAATGTTCATTCCAATACATTAGCTAGGGAGTATTTTGAAGCTAATTAATGGAATGATAAATTACAAGGAGAAAATGAAATAATGAACTTTGAAATAAAAATGCACTAGATGTATTTCAAAAAATGGCCTTGCACATGTATTCATTGAGCATAAAGAGGTTTCCCATCAAGTTATACATATCTTCTAGTATAGCCTAACCTTCTCTGATACCATGTTAGAAATTAAGATCTTAGGATACTGATCATTATAAATAAGATATAAAATAAATAAAATGAGAATCATAAAAGCATAGATTTTACACATTAAATAAGATATAGATGGGGAAAATCTTTTCAAATGAAAAACCCCATAAAGCATCACTTTATTAGAACACTTACAATATGGTATATTAAAACATAGATCGAACCTCGGGAACACTTCTCCATACTTCCATATGGCCAACAATACCTCATGTGTATAGTGATAGAATTCACTATCAATCTCCAAATTCTTCACCTCTCAAATGAGAGGGAACCTCCTTAAATATAGGAGAAAGGGTGGCATAATACCTTAAGGGGTACTAGTCACACCTATTCAAAATAACCATTCATAAATAATTAATAATCTAACTTAGTTATTTGACTATAACTATTTCAAATGGGATATGCTTAGGAAAGCATATAATATATAAGGTTTAATAAACTTATATTAGAAAATTATATATATATTATAAGGGTATAAGGTCCCTAATAAAATTATGTTCTTACAAATTCTAAGAGATTTGCATGCATTTTTTTCTCAATAATCTAGTATGCTCTTCTCTTGCATCTCCAGATGATTAGGAGAATCAAAGTAATTTGACAAAAAATTTGATGTCAAAGGGAAGAAAAGAATAGAAGATATCAAACTAAGGGGGAGAGATGCAAAATTTTTGCCCTTTTCCATTGATGTCAAAGGGGGATAGAATAAGTTGAAAAGGGGAGAGAGTAAAGTGAAAAGGAAAGAGAAAATGTAAGTGGAGAAGTGTACACTGGTGTGCAGTTTATATTTGTGATCAACATTATTTTTGTTGTTGATGGTTTTTCACATCATGTGTTTCCATCAATGACAAAGGGTGAGATTGTTGCAAGTATGAGTAGTTAGTGTTGTCATTGATGTCAAAAGATCTATGTTGTTGTATTGATGTCAACCTTAGTGATACTTTGATTAGTTGCATTATGTTGTCATCAGTAATGACATTGGTTTCAACCTCTAGTGTTGCTTTGATAAGCATGTTGTTCTATTACAATTGGTTTGGTGGTATGGAGGAAGTGTTGCAGATGATGAGAATTTGTTTGTGTTGCTTGGTTTTCAAGTGCTTTTGTGAAAATTTGAATAAAAGCAGAAATAGTGTGGTTGAGTGGTGCTATGGCATACAGAGGAGTGTTCTGGTTTTGCTTTGCATTTCTTCTATGTTAAAGATTTGCTTGTGTGGTTCAAATATGTTGGTCAGAGACATTCAAAGGTGTTATATCCAAAGTTTCTTGTTCTGGATTGTTGTTCAAAGAAAGTTGTGTTCGCCAGTGTGTGAATTGTGTATGTAGTGTTGTTTGGGAGAAATGGTTTTGCTCCACATTTCTCCGCAATGTGATTTCGGGTCTTGCGGATTTGAAGGTGTTCTCATAATTATCATATCTATCTTCAATCTGATGTGTTCGCGATTTGGTGCTTCGCGAGTTGGTTTCTTGAGTTATAGTGTGGAAAGTTAATTGGTTGTGCAGGATGAGTATGTTCTTTAGTTAAAAGATGTTACGAAGGAACTTATTGGATTTTAGGGTAGTTATGGAATATTCTAGGTTGTGTTCAAGTGATATTTTTTGTCCACAAGTTGTCTTTTGATCAAATGAAGTGTGTACTTAAGTGTTTAATGGTGTTTACATGGGTTCGACCGACCTTGGTTGTTTACATAATTGTGAATTTTCTTTGGTGTTTTTGGAAGCATGGAGTGGCGTATATATGTGGATTTAGATATGAGTTAAAGTATGATGTCATCCACCTTCATTCCTTTCCACCACGGGAATGTTTTGGTGCATAACTAATTTGAACTTGCACGGTTGAGGTGCATAGCCAACCTTAAAGATTGTTTTCAAGGTTGCTGACGGTATAAATGAGTGATGAGTTAATGAAGGACAAGAATTTAGTGAAGTATGATGTGTGTGATGCAAAATGCAGAGGTGTAGAGTGCAAAAAGTGTGAAATGTGGTGTAAGCTTCAATGAGTTAGACTACTGGATGTACTAAGTAGAAGGTGTTTTCTATCTTTAGAAAGGTTGTGAATGTATTGGTGACGTTGTGGTGGAACTCTTATATTTCTTTGATATAGATTTCTCATTGTAATATTCTTCTTTATTCTTTTCTGGAATCTGGAAGGAAGCCTTTGGTAGTGAGCTCTTCTTTCTTTTGGACAGTGAGCCCTTCAAAAGTGAGCCTATTGTATTCAATGTTGCATTTACTTTATATTATGAGCTAATCATCACCGTGTTTTTCCCTTCTTGGTTTTTCCACATAAATCTGGTGTTCTATTGTGCATGGTGTTGATGTGTTCCAGTTTCTGTTATTTGCTTTCATGCTAAATCATTCAAACAGATTAAAGGTTAATGAATTTGATGTGGATTTGAATGTTAATGATGGTTTTGATGTTTTAATGTACAACTAATTCACCCCCCCCTCCTCTCAGTTGTCTTGTGCATTCAACAAAAGTGTGTTGTGTTTTCTTGCAATTTAAAGTTCTAAGTGATAGAGATCGTGGTTAATTCATCTTAGTTGAAGATCATAAAGTTCAATGGTATAGTTTTTGAACCCTGGAAGACAAATATGGAGGATCACTTAGAAGAAAGGGAACATTGATTTTTGTGAAGAATGAGAATAAATTAGAAAAGATGTCAAATGAAGAATCTATAAAAGTTGATAAAAAAAACCCATGACACTATTCATTTGTGTTTTATCTAATTTTGTTTTATTGAATATTTACAATGAGACTACTACAAGTATTGTTAGAGTTATCGTACATTAGCTAATAATTAATTAATCTTTAATTGATTATTAGTCTAATTTATTCTCACACACTTTGGCTAAACTTAGGAATGCTTTATTAGTTGAGTTAATATTAGATCATTATGTCACATCTCATGTGATGTTGACACTTGTCATGATCTGATCCCTTTCTCATTTAGGGCTTTGCTCTTATAAGCATTCAACCCTTATTGTAAATATCTCTCGAATATTATTCACGGGAAAAATATCACTTTACTTGTTGATGAATATTGCACATATTTGTTTGCAAATCTCTTGTGTGGAAGGTGTCTTTTTTTGTTGTTTGATCTTGTGGCTCATTGTTTTGTGCTTGTTTCACAATTCTAACATGGTATCAGATCATGGATTCAGCGAACCCCTTCTCGATTTATAAGATTTTATTTCTTCAACAAGGGTTGCAGGCTTCAGATGTGAATCCCCTTTGCTTGTTTTGCAAATTTTGGAGGTGAGCATTTTTTGAAGCATTTTTGTGTGAAAAGGACCTTGCCGTTGGATACAGAGCTGTTGAGAAAGTCAAATTTGACTTTTGTTTCGCCTGATTTTGATTTCTGATGCTAGATTTATGAGGTTTTGAAGTAGTTGTAATGTTTCCAGATCCAAAAGGTAGCTAATATTTTGGTGCATTTTGAGCCGAAACAGACGTCACCATCGTGCTCAGATGGCCCAAAAACCTTAAGATCGCCTATCAAATCGCCAAAATCGATGTCGAGAGCTTTTGAGGAAAAAAAAATTGCTTTAGGGGTTGTATGACCCCTGTGCACAAAGTTCGAGAAAAAAAATCAATCAATATTTTTTATTTCCATCGGCTTTTTTTGGTTTTTTAAAATTTCTTATATTTTAGAAATTTTATAAATATAAAAAAAATTATTGTAAAAGCAATTGTATTAAAATTGTTGGTTTGAATTTTGAAAAGGGGTGGCGCTTTTCTCCATGCATAGGTACTGTGCATGCAGTACCCTTGCATGTGCAGCCTTGCATCAACGGTATGGCAGCAATCCTTTATGGACTTTAAAAAAAAAAAAATTTGGCCAGTGATTCTTCCTAGAGAATATTCTATCGACAATCTTTTGCAGGGGGCCGGATTTTTTTGTGGGGCGGCTGGAGAATATTCTTGGAATATTCTACTGACATCAATGGTATGACCTACTACATGGCCCCCTTTGACCCCCTTTGTGCCCTAAAAGGTGTTTTTTTTTCATTTGTCCATAACTTGGGCATACAATATCATTTTTCAGCAAACGAGATATCATTGAAAAGCTGATTTTGTCAACTTTCTAGTGGTGTGGGTTTCATCACCTTTTTCTGCATCTAGTGCATTCTACAATCAGATGAATTCAAAGGAGTTTTTTTCAATCCCAAGCTTGTAACTTTTGACCAGTTTCTCTATTTTTCACAATCTCAACGACATTGGAACCGTCTTTCAGAGCTCTTCAATTCCATCCATGCAATTTTTCCATATTTCACTCCAGGTATATTTTATTCAATTTTTTGTGTTTTCACACTCTGGTGAATTACTTGGACATATTAGCTCCCCTGAACTTCCCGTTTGCGTGGACTACTTCGTTTTTAGTTGTTCTTTATGTATTTCATGTCTTTTGTCTTTTTATGACATTTTGAGCTTCCATTGTAAGCACTTATGATTTTTTAAACACACTAAGATAAAGTGTCTTTGTATAGCACTTGTATTATGGGATCTTGCACATCACTTTGTGCCTTATTATACTCGCACTATGATATAAAGTACCATGGAGGTTGATGTTTGCTTTTGTTTTCCTTCATACCTTTTGCATGCATATGTGACTTTTTTTTTCACATCCTTTCTATTTGATTGTACTTTCATGATTGCACCTTCAGATGTTCTTGGTTCCTCTTCATGCACTACATTCTAGCATTCAATTTTAGTGTGCCTGTCATGCTTCTCCCTTGTCAACATTATGGGGGATTTTCTACTGTTGGTGCTAATGCTTCCTTGGTTTCATGTTGGAGTGAGCTATGTATATAGTATTTGTTCCTATGTACTAGGCGGATGTAGTGGCTAGTTACCCATGCATTTCAATGAGATGGAGCACTTACCATATGGACACTCTTGCATTCCTATTTCTAGAGGTGACCTTCCATTTTCACTTGATCAGTTCTTTAGACTATTGGTACTTGTGCCATTTGTATCTTTGAGTTCCAGATGTTTTTCCCTGGTTTACCATCGGATTCGAGTAGTGGCATTGAGGGAACTCATGCAGATTCCTATCTTCTTGATCTTGATCATCATTTTTTTCAAAGAGGGTCCCTCTTTCAACATTTCAGTTTGCAGCTTCTTCATGCTTCTAGATGTTCCTTTGTTCCTATCTTTTGGGACAACCTTGTCTTGTTTGGAGGCTTCTTCATTCCTTCACTTGGCTTTCATCTCTTTTTGGAGTAGAGTTTTTCTCATGAGGTTTTCTCTATTTCTCCACATTATAAAGATCTTCTATTTGTACATGGGTACCTTACTTGGCCTTATTTTTTGGGGCCCATTTTGCACTCTTTTTAGGGTTTTTAGCTACTCCCTAAGTTCAACTTAAGGGGGGGTGTTAGAGTTATCATAAATTAGCTAATAATTAATTAATCTTTAATTGATTATTAGTCTAATTTATTGTCACACACTTTAGCTAAACTTAGGAATGCTTTATTAGTTGAGTTAATATTAGATCATTATGTCACATCTCATGTGATGTTGACACTTGTCATGATCTGATCCATTTCTCATTTAGGGCTTTGCTCTTATACTAATTCAACCCTTATTGTAAATATCTCTTGGATATTATTCACGAGAAAAATATCATGGCTTTCATATCTTCTTGAAAGCTTCTTCTATAACTTTTCCTTGTTGATGAATATTGCACATATTTGTTTGCAGATCTCTTGCATGGAAGGTGTGTTTGTTGTTTGATCCCGTGGCTCATGGTTTTGTGCTTGTTTCACAATTCTAACAAGTATAAGTTGTGAAATAGAATAGGAGAGATATATCAAATAAAGATTCTTATTAATAAGTTATTTTTGAAAAAAAATTGTATCATTTGAAAATAAGGGATGGGGACTCAATTGTAGAATATTTAAATGTATTTAATTTAATCTTGAGTATGTTATAGTCAAGTGGTGTGAAGATAAAAGAAGAGTATAAGTGATTTTTATTATATTCATTACAGGTAAATCTTGGGATAATCTAATCCTTGCAATTAGTGGTTCTTTTATAGATGATTGAAATTTGGATGTCCTTTTTACCACCTTACTTACAAAGGAAATGAGGAAAAAGAATTTTGATGGGTCTAAGGGTACCTTGCATTTGAAAGGAAGATCTAACTTGAGAAAGGTGTAATGGGAGAAATTAATCTACTATTAACATCTAGATTACATTAAATGAAACGAAAAGATCTAATTAGAAAGGATCATAACAAGATCTATGTACATTATAGACAATGGAAGTGTTGCAATGACAAACTAGATGCAAAAATAGAAATAGCTAAAAATAGAGAATCAACCACCAAAGGATGGAGTTCAATGTTGAAGATAGTATGTGTTGCATGGATGTCTACGTGATGTGTTGTAGTCTTTATGCATGTTCATCATATTCTCGCACTTCTCTCTTGAGAGTGCAAATTTTTAATGTTTTCACTAGATTTTGGAATTTCCTACACAACAAGAAACAAGGACAACAAAAATAGAAAACCAAAGAAAACAAAATGACACAAAAATGAAGTTAAACTAATTAGAATAAATGAAACAATGAAATGAAAAGAAAAAGGAAGAGAGAAAACACAACCTTAATGCACTTGTAGTCTTCCAAATAGATAGGACAATAAAAATGGTTGGGACTAAATGGGGCTTTCCAAGAATGGTCAAACCCATAATTTGGTATTTCAACCTCCGCTAAAAGTCAAATAGAAAAGAGATTGGAGATAGTGTTTTCTCTTATCCTATAGGAACCTAGGATTAAAAACAACAAATTAAAATAAACCTATGAATATCAAATCCTAGGTCTATAGGGATTGATAAACTAGTGTGTATGATTTTAGGTAGAGGATGATGGTAGTCACCAAGAGATTTGCTAAAGAGAATAGAGAGAAATGATATAAAGAGAAAGCTTATACTACTATTATAATGAGAATGGTTCCAAACTTGCTTTAAAATATTACCTACCAAATGATGAAGAAAATATTGAGAGAATGAAGATTTTAATGTCATGCAACAATACTTTTCTTTGAGCAAACCTCAAAAATGGAGTGTGTATCCAAGAGAAAATAAATCAAGAGAGATCGTGTTGTTGTTAATAGAGATGAACAGCCAAATAAAAAGATAGGCTTTCTAAAGGATTCCTTGGAAGCTAAAGGATCAGATTCAAAAGTTGAAGGCATTTTTTAGACATGTGAGAATTACAACATGTGGAAAAATGTAGTTGGGTGGGAAACCAACATTTAAATTTTTAGAAAATCGTAGGATAATCATAAGGTCATGCTAATATCCCAAAGAAATAAATAAAGATCTAGGATGTGGTCACAAGTGAACAAGAAGACTCAAATTCTAACAAATAAATTTGGCAATTTAGTGAAGGAAAAGGTTAAGGTTGAGGCTAAAATGATCCCTAAAACATGCTAGCAGAGTGGACACTAAAGCAAGCCCAAAATATAATGTGAAATTGCAAGGGTATGCAATTTTCTACATTATAAGAGGTAAGGGCAAGAATAAAGGTGATAAGGATAAGTCTAAGGGCACATCTAAATACTAGGGTAGATTCAAGGCACATGGTAAATGTAGATTGAGGTTTTGGAACTACGACAAGTAGAGGCATCCCAAAAATGAATATCAAAACAAGAAAAATAATAATGATGATACCTCTACGGATAAATCAACGTATGATGAAGCTACTAATGGTTTTATTATTTTTTCTAACATTACTTCTTAGGACCCTTGATTAATAGATTCAAATGCAATATACCACATCACTCCTCACAAGGAGTGGTTCCTATACATCTTATGATGGTGGGAAATATTTCCTTAGAGATAATAGCACACAAAAGATTATAAGTCAAGAGAAGGTAAAATTGAATTTCATTGATGGAAAGGTGAAAATGCTCATAGATGTATTACATATCCCTAGTTTAGCTAGAAATTTGATTTATGTATCTAAAATGATTGGTTTATGCCCGTGCATGTTATTTTTTAGAAGAGTGGTTATAGGTTGAGCAAAGGTAATTTGGTGTTTTCTAGGGGCATTGAATGTGGTTCCTTTTTTAGGTTGGAAACATTTACCTTTTGTAATTATGTGAATGTAATTAGTAACTTTGTTTCTTGTAAGTGGCAACACATGATAGATCACATTGGTGAGAAGGGTCCCAAAACCCTCATTAATAAGAAAACAATTGATGGTTTGTTTGGTTATTCTATTGATTTTTATTTTTATAAATATTGTGTATGGAAAACAACATAGAATTTCATTTAAATCTTGTATTACTAGAGCTAAACAAAATTTGGAGGTTATTCATAATTATGTTTTTGGTTATTTGGATCTATCTTCTATTAGAAAATATCACTAATATGTTTGATTTATTGATAATTTCTTTAGATATACATGGGCTTACTTTTTGAAACATAAATTTGTTGTATTTTCTACTTTTAAATAATATAAAGCACTTGTTGATAAACAAACAAATAAGAAAGTAAATGTTTTAGGAATGGATAATGGTGATGATGAGTTTTTCTCTAGAGATTTTGATGATTATTGCAAATGTGCAAGGATTATTAAAGACAAAAAATAACTTCATATAATCTATTGCAAAATTGAGTGGCAAAAAGGATGAATAGGATCTTGATCGACAAAGATAGAAGCATGTTAAGAAATGCTAAGCTTAAACAACGTTTCTAGGCTAAAGTTACGTACACTACTTGTTACTTGGTTAAAAATTCTCTCACTTCTACTCTAGTTGATAAAACACCTTATGAGGTATGGATAGGTAAAAAACAATAAGTTTCTCATTCCAAATTTTTTTGCATTGAGGAATATTTTTGTGTTCCTCAAGAGGAACATTGTAAGCTTGATTTTAGAAATAATAAATATTTTTTTGGGTTATGGTGAGAACATTAAAAGTTATAAGATGTATGATTCTATAGAATTAAAAATGTTTTACTCTAAGGAGGTTATTTTCAAAGAGCTTAGGAAATTTTAAAATGATGAAAAACCTTGTTGGTACTCAATTTTGCGCTCAACTTTTTTCCCCGAGTCCCATACATATTTGTGTCTTAGCCAGATTTTTTCCCAAATTATAACCAATTTGATATATATGTTAGGGCTAGTTTTCTTAGCACCAATGGATAGAGCATGAAAAATTAAGTCAAGTTACTTTTTGAAGTTTTATAAAATTTTCCATGGATAAAAATTTATGCTCTTGTAAATATTTTCCTTCCATCCGACACATCTCATTTTCCTCGCTATGTTTGGTTCAGTTTGATTTCCCTGCCAATGTGCAATTCCATTTGATACTCCCACAAAAGATCTTAAAAAAATGTAAGTTTTGGTTTTGCAAGAATTCTTCTTTCATCAACAACTTCATCTTTCCCTCCTTTCTATCTATCTGGTTCACTTCCAGATTTCCACTCTGTGGGAAAATCCTTCCCATCTATATTTGCTAGCAATTACATGAACCCGCTTGTTCCATTGTCGACCTCTTTCACATTGTCCACATGTAGACCACTTTCTCACAAGTGCTATCGATTTCCAAATTGGATAGAAGTTTTTTCTTATGAGCTGATGTAGCTCATCTTCCGGTTCATCCTCTTGCTGACTTTCATCTTCCATCTGCCATCTAAACTTCATCCAGTTTAGATGACCTTTTCTGCAAGGCCCGATCCACTTTAATTTTTTACATCCGTACTCGGATGACATCATGCTGACATCATCCCTCCCTGCTTACATCATATTGGCATCACCTTTTTTGAACCTCCCAATCCGTTTCATCCCTTTGATGATATGTTGATGTTATTTCTTACTAACACCACTTGCAGATATTTCCATCCAAACTAGACATTTTGGTAAAGTGTCGATGCAGTTGCTTTCTCTGTCAATTCACTTTGAGGTCAATGTCCCACACGAAGTTGTTAAAAGATCAAGGTGGCTATCATGTGGTTTGCAGATGATTATGTGTGAACCCGACGTTTCTTTAGAGTTACAAATGCACTTACACTTGAAGTTCTTGCACGTCCCGATGGAGACTTATCTCCCACATCTGCAGAAGGCAGGTAGTGATATCCAAATGGATTTTGGATTTCTGCAATTGGAGAATTAATAATGATAAGGGATATGCAACTTTTTTCTGTCTCTTTCACTACATGCCGCCATGGCTCCCAGATACAAGAAATAATTGCAGAGTACATATTTTGTTCTACAACGTTCATTTTGTGTGTGACTTAGCCTCTGTCATCTGTTTTAAACTGCTACAGTGCGCAGGGTTACACCTTCTTGTTATATGCTTGAATTTTGATCATTTTGAAGAGGTTGGTTTGTTGTGTCATATGCCAAGGAAATTGCAAGGCATCCATTAATTCCATAGTTTGGTTTATTGAGAAATTACAGACTTGTGGAATTGCAGAAGATTAGTATTGTAATGAGATTTTATTGCAAAATGTCTTCATGGAACTTTGAAAGAATTTAGGAGAGTTTCTTAGTTGCAGCTAGAGATGTTCCATTGCCACATTTGTTGGCATGAATGTAACATTTACTTAGATGAATGTGACAACATTTTGAAAACATTGTAAGGCTTGTGATTATCTTTCTCAATTTTATATATCAATATATGTAGTTGTGTCTAGATTACTAAGTATGTTCTGCTGCAAGGTTTTATATCCGCTCATGTAATATGTAAATGCATAGTTGCATATTATTTCTTGTTTGTTATCTTCTCAATGTTGAGACTATGTTTCCCAATAGATAGGCATTGGTTGGAACCATACACAATCTCAAATCCATTGAATCAAACCATAACTAGTAGTATAGGAGTAGTACTTTTTTATGTATGCATAACCTAGTAATATAACTAGGAATCTATTTTTAGTGAGCCTCAAATAAGTTCATTCTATGTGGGTTATGTGTACATAGCAATATTATCTATATAGGGGTTATATGCAACTAGTTTTTCTTAGTCTAGTGATAGTCTTTGGGGCTAAGACATCAAGTTGGGTATGGTTGTCCTTGTTGTTTTATTGATCATTTTATGAGATTTCAATACCTGTTAAGGTATACCTCTAAGAATACCCTCCTGATTCTAAGTTGAGACCGAAGTGTAGGAGATATAACCCACTCTCGTAGAGTTGGCCATTATCCCTCCATAGTCTTTTGATAAGTTGATTTCACTTGCATGATGACAACCTTGGCCTTGTAAGTAAGATTTTTCTCTAGGAAGTGGAGCAATGATTTAGAGACCTAATAGAATGGTGTCGTTTCCAAGGATGAACTAGTCATTGTCGTGTTCTAGGTGATTGGAAACATTTTAAAAACTTCAAAGACAAAAAACTTTAGCTAGGCATTTTTTGGGTAAGTTCAATGGCTTCCCATCAACTTGCCCTAAAAGAATGGCATTGTTGACGGGGATATAAAATACAAGAATATTTTGAGAACCTTGGTAACTTGGAGCCTAGAGCTATGTGTTTTGTTTGGGTGAGTTTGATATCCAATCAACTCATGCCTAATAGAATGACACCTAAAGAATGATAAGGATTGTTGGGTTGATAAGATATTGAAGAATATGTCAGCGGTTGCAACCTAAAATTGATTTTGTGCCTTGGAGTTCTTTGTGCTTCAAGGTTTTCCTCAATGTTGTGAGGTCGTGATTTTGTTGTCAAAAGAACAAAGTATTGTTGATATTGCTCATGGTTTCATGGCAACATATCAAGAGACTATAGCTAAGTATTTGGCACCCTATTTTCTTTCAATCTGAAGCATGGTTTCATTTTGGTAAAGAAACACTTCTAATTTTCTCCTCTATCTAACTTGTGTAAGTGATTATAACCATATATGATGAGTTGGAATGGATGCGTATATCCTAGAGATACTTCAACAAATGTGACATATGATTCAAAACCTATGAAGTATGATAGGATGCATGTCCAAGAATATTATGAGGATGAATCACCCTACTGTTCTAACAATCTAGCACATAGAAAGGCTTCACATTTAGACATACAAGTTTCCATACTTGAAAACAGTTGGAGGTGGATAGGCCTAAAAAACTTGAGATGGAATGTGAAGAGAGAATCAATGCCATACAATCACAAAGACACCCTAATGTTACAAAGAAGCATGTTTCTCAATCCCTTGTTCTTCCACTTGATCTCATTTACTAACAACTTGACCTTTCATGGGTTGATTATGAGATACAAACGTTGAGATCTTCAATCTACCGATTGATGCCAAGGTTTGATGGTTATGATCAATTGGATAGGGATGCACATGTTGAGGCATTTTCAAAAATCATGGAGAAGTATTAGTTTGAAGATGAAGACATGTGAATGATATTTTTTGTTAGGCCATTAGATGGAAAGGCAAGGAGTTGATATGATGGTTTCCCAAAGCATTCATTTTCCTTATGGAATCAACTTTTGGCTACATTTGAAGAGGATTTTTTTCTAGAAATTGTTGCTCTTATTGAAGAACTAGAAAATATCAAATGGAAAGAGGGAGATTCCAACATGGGGGTGATCCCACATAAGCGGGTTACAATTCCCTTCATGAAGAAAAATTGCAAAAGCACTCCCAAAAACAAAAAATTGGGTTTTTAGGGGTTTGCTCAAACCCCCTAGTTCGAGCAAACACCCTTTTAAAAGCATGTTCACTCGAAACCCAAACACATAAAGCCCTCTTAAGCACATTATTTTAATATTATTTTAGGGGGGTTCAAGCGAACCCCCCTTCACTCGAAGGGGTCTAGGGGGGTTTTCTCGAAACCCCCCTTTTTTCCCTTCTCCCCCTCCTCTAGCAAGTTTTGCAATTTTTTGGCTTTCAAAGCTCGATTTGAAGATGAAAATGGAATCAACTTCATAGACCCAACTGGAGGATTACAACCCTCAAAACAAGTTATACATCAAGTATAATTTTAATATATTTTGGTTTTATTATGTATTTTTTTAGTTTAATTAAACATAGGTTTTTCACCGAAAACCAAGCTCTTTGTTCTGCACATGTGGAAAAATAGTATATTATCAAAAAAAAATCCGAAAAATATATATGCCCTTGATATTGATGTCCTTGATCCAAAAAAATTAAATTAAATTTCAATACATACAAAAAAAAGTTATGTTAGCAAGTAAACCTATGTATAAATTGTAATTGGTTTGACTTCAAAACTTAATTAAGAAAAAATATTCAATAAAACACTATGAAACCAAATGCATGCCCTAGATATCATAGTCACAAATCTAAATTCAAAAAAGTTAGAATTTTATCCTTCATAGAAAAAAAGTTGTGTTAGCAAGTACACATCACTCTGTAAAGATGGTGTTTACTATTAAAAACTATTTTTCGAAGGAGATGGAAAAAGAAATGAAATTTGATTCCAAAAATTAAAAAATATATATTTAGAATCTATAGATAAAATGTCACAAATCATTAGTTTGCATCATCTTCAAATTCCTCATGGTTTAGTAGCTATAGGTGCCTGAAAGTGAAGATTTAGTTAAAAAAAATTAGTTCAATGTCAAGTTTGCCCAAAAAGTGTAACCCACTATTGTGGGATCACCCATGGATTTCATCATTGGTTTGTTGTTTCTCTTTCCAAGACCCAAACAATTTCATACCTAACATACCTACTTGTATTGACATGTTTCTTAGACCCTATGATGTTTCTCTAGGTTATGGGGCAATATGGAAAGAATTTAAATTGATTAACATGCAACATGCATACAGGTTCCTTAATTTCATTGATGCCCTAAGAAGAGATATGATTACAAAATCATTGTCCTCAAGAACAGAAGTTGTTGAAGGTGAACATTTTTTTAAGACAACAATTGTTTGGGGGTGATATCAAGTAGAAGCACAATATCATATGATGATTATGTTTGCAGGCAAGTAGATGAAGGTGTTGGTGCAATGTATGATAACAATATAGAGCATAATGAGAGTGTTTGCACTAACCTCTTATTGGACCACTCATCCATGGATGATTGTAATGTAAATATTAATGATGACATCCAATTTTTGGACGAGGAGGATGAACCTATTATTTTTTGTAGTAGTGTAGATAGTGAAGAAGATATGTATGCAAGAGGTTCATCGGATGAATCAAATCAAGTGGTTGATTGTATAGAGGATGCACATGATGGTGATACAAATGGTGAACAAGAAGTTGTCTTCTTCTTTGATCTTTGACCTTCCTTTGTCCCTTGTTCTGAGTTTGAAGTGGTAAATGATAGTTTGCATGAGGATAGATTAGGCACAATTCTACATGAAAATAGACATGTAGAAATAAGTGTTTGTACAATTGATAATGTTCAATGTGATTAGTTTTCACTTGAAGAATGTGATGTGGGCAATCATATGGAAGCATATGAGAGCCTTTTTCTTTGGTGTGCAACATTTTTTCCTCATGCATAGTGCACTTCAAAAGGGTCACATGAAAAGCACATGATGGTGATACAAATGGTGAACAAGAAGTTGTCTTCTTCTTTGATCTTTGACCTTCCTTTGTCCCTTGTTTTGAGTTTGAAGTGGCAAATGATAGTTTGCATGAGGATAGATTAGGCACAATTCTACATGAAAATAGACATGTAGAAATAAGTGTTTGTACAATTGATAATGTTCAATGTGATTAGTTTTCACTTGAAGAATGTGATGTGGGCAATCATATGGAAGCATATGAGAGCCTTTTTCTTTGGTGTGCAAATTTTTTTCCTCATGCATAGTGCACTTCAAAAGGGTTAAATGAAAAGAAAAAAAAATGAATTTGATGTGGAAGATATGGTGTACCATAGGTCTGATTGTAGCAACACATGTGCCACAAAAAATTGCCAAGAAAAGAGTGAAACAAAGAGACAATCTAGAGAGTGTAGCTCTTCACATGAAGTCTCATGATTTTAGTGGTTGTGTTGATGGAGATTTCATCAACATAATTGATTCCAAGGTATGTAGTTCCAACCCCTAAAATTTTTGTGTTCCACTGATTTTGGATCCATTTCTGGCTAGTCCCTTATTATTGGTTTGTTTCCCTCTAGATAAGGGTTTAGGGTTTATTGTTTTCACTTTTGAAATCTTAGTCCCTTTTTGGTTTAATTCTTCATTGATATATCTTGGTCCATGGTCTAATTTTTTCACATGGTTGACCGCTTGAAATATTTTCATTATCCTAAATTGGGCTCATGCATAGGTTTTGTTATGTCTTTGTTACTCATATTACCTAGGCAACCCCTTTTTAAAACAACTTTTGAGCATGTGCAAAAATAATATTTTCATCGAGACACCTTAGCACATCACAGATTGCTTACCGTTGGCTTCACTCATTTCCACGGCATGTGATGAAGCCCTTGATTTTGTATAGGGGACACAAGTCTTACATCTCACTCATCACCACTACCCTTCACAGTGCTAATTGCATCCCCGCTCGCCCAAAGCTTTGCATGATACTTTTTGAATGGTTATGATCTTGCCACATGTCTCAATCTTGTGCCATCACCCTACTCTTTCACATCACTAATACATTCTTATCTCTAAAGCACATAACAGCGATGAGCGATGAGCGACGAAGGAAGTAAAGAATATTCTCAAAGATGCTAACTCAATTCAGTACATCATGTATCTTTTTTGCATTACGGTTCCACTTTCATATACTCATATCAAATGTGTGATGTGTGATGAGTCACTACAAAGAAAGAGAAGAGAGAGATATACCAAAGGGATATCCCAATCGAAGGGTCAAGAATGCATCGTGTGCATCCTATGCATTGTGGATGGCATTTTTCTAAAGAAAAGGAAGTAGTGATACGTGATGAAAGGTTTTGACCTTTCTTTCATCATGTGGTCTCAATGCATCATTGTTCCACCCCCAAACATGAATGTCATTTCAATGATGAGCGATGGGTTTATGAAGGGATATATTATGGAATATTCTTCTCATTGTGAGGGTTCTTCACATCACAGTTTTCAACTCTTCAAGGAAAAACATAACAGCGATGAGTGATGGATTTTCATAAGAAGGTTGGTAGTTGAGTTTTAAAGCAACTACGTGGCATCACCACAAGACATTGTGCCAAGTTTTCACATCTCTAGTTCATAACAAAACACCAAAAAGAAAATAATGTTGAGCGATGAGCATGGATAACCATTGATCATGTTTTAAAACAAATTGATCAACAGTGAGAATTCAAAAGGAAATAGCTAAGTATCAGATTCCTCCATGTTCGCTCGCGCGATCCATCCCATGCCATTAATGGTGTATCTGCCTACATTTGAAAGCCATAAAAGAATAAAATTACTCATTTTTGCATCACCTTTGCAAGAATTCAAAGGAGAACACGAAGAAGGAGACCTTGGATGCACAAATTCAGAAGTAAAAAGGCTTAGGGTTCTCAGGTAAGTAAAAGTTCTATCTCTCTAAGTGATTTTCCTAGTAGGATTGAAATTGGGGTAGAACATGCTGGTAAAATTGGAGGGAAATCGCAAATTAGGGTTCTAAAATTGTTGTTTTGAATTGTCAGGGGGTGAATTGTTAAGCTTAGGTTATTTAGGAGGGAAAAAGGGTAGGGTTAGTTGCAAAGTTTTTGTTGAGTCAATTTCAAGCAAAACCCTAGTTTCTTAGCTAAATTTTAGCAAAAAACCATAGCTTTTTGTAATTTGGTCACCATGATCCAAGCAAGTGAATCTTCCAAGCCAAAGGAAAACCGTAGAAAACCTAAGGTTAAGGTTGAAGCCGAGTAGCCAAAGGTTTTAGGGGCCTTTGAGAAGGATGTAAAAATAGATTTTTCCCATTTCATGGAGGGTGATCCTCAAGAGGTACTTCCTAGGGCAATGTTGATTGGGAAAAGAGCCACTGGAGAAGGTATCATGACTAATAGATAGTAGGATTTGGCCAAGGGAATAGAAGGATTTGCATTGCCCCAAAGTGGATGGGATTTATTTATGTATGTTTTCAATAGAAGAGGAGCTAAGCGTCCGACTTGCCACTTGTGGGAATGTGATCTTGGGAAGTTGGTAGTTCCCAATGTATTTGTGGAAGTGGATTTAATACTAGAGATTGCAAAGAATTACAACCAAAAGGATAAGATTATCCAGAGTGTGAATGGAGTCCCACTATTGGACATATCTAGGAGTTGAATAGTGGATATTTTCAATTTGAATCTTACTACCATAGTTTCAATCAATTTTGTTGAATTCTACTAGGAGTATGAGTAGAATAAGTTTGGGTATAGGAGACAGTGCTACCTAGGCATAGGAGAAGACATCATGGGAAAAAGGATGTCTAGTTTGGGCCAACGGATATAGATCCCTTTGAGTGTGATGAATTTGAGGATTATTTCAAGAAGACAAATTATACCTTGTGTCAGGTTCTTGCGAGGAAGTGTGATGTAAAGATGAATGTCCCATTGATGGTGATGGCTATAGACATAAAAAAAAAACTCCAATAGAGCATTTGATTATGTAGCTTATCTTGAAAAGGCAATTCACAAGGAGTTGGTGGAGTTGAGGGATGGGAAGCCTCCTCTAAGTTTCAGCCATTATTCTTTGTCGGTGCATATGATTTTGTGGATGGGCCGAAAGGCATGGAGAAACTTCATGAAGTTGAGGGAGAATGATGATCAAGACAATGATTTGCATTTGCAGATGTGGACACATATATGGGACCAACATTTCCCAGAATTCAATTATGTTGCCTTTTGTAATAGTTTCAAATTTGGTGTTTTGGAGAGTTTTGGGTTGAAACCATTTTATAGGATTTCAAGAGCCATAAAGGAAATCTTGAGACCCTTGGAATTTAGAGAAGGTACCAAGCACAATCACAATTGGGGTCATTGGTACCTACATTCACATTATACTGCAATAAGGGTTTATGGAGCAAAGGTGCCCCCACATTGTTTTCCTATCTACATTTCTGATAGGTTGGCCTTTATGGAGATTATGTGCCAATTGGACGTCATGCATAAGAAGAACTTCAAAGATGTGAGGAAAGGTTCCCTCATTGCTCCTCAATTTTCTTTTGCTTATTTCATTGTCACCACCAAAGAGGTTTGTGATAAATTTGGAACCATGTTGAACATCAACATGCAAGTTAATGTTGTGAGGAATTGTGATCCAGAAGGATTTGTTGATAGAGAGGAAAGTCAAAGGAAGATCAGATTTTTGGCACCATTTCCTCTACAGTGAGGATGTTATAATAAAATTGCCTTCAGCTACTACAGTAGTAGGGAGGGAGAAGGAATGGATATTAATTTGTGACACATAGAATAATATATTAAAAAAGAACCCATTCTATGTCAGTCCTTATGCTAAAATAAAGGGTTCTTATAACCAAGCTATGACAATGATTGATGACTATTAGAATGGGACATTCTTTGAGAAAGTCAAGGAAACAGAGGAGAAGGCCAAAATTATCAAGGAGCATAATGATGCTAAGATAAGGATTCTTCTTGTTAGAAAATGATAGGTGAACAACAATAATAGAAGCTTAAAACAACTATAAATCACATTTAACAGTGTTAACCATATGGAGTTTAAATTCGTTATAACAATGAAATGCAACAACAAAAAGCAGAACACATAATACAGTGTTTAACATGGAGAAAACCTTTTGAAAAACAACTCCACCAAAGAAGAGATGAATAGCTTGTATTAACTAATCAAATATGTTTACAATACATCCAATCTAACTCCTCTTGACTCTGGTAGCATCTGTATGCTTGTAAAACATCTCATAGTGTCTCCAACTCAACCCCTCAATATATAGACTCATGGGGGCTCAAAATACCACCTTAAAAAATTTCCATGGGTCGAAACAAGGTTCTCAAACACCATGGTAAAATTCGTTCAACACCTTACATTCTAAACATGGTTTCTTACATGACATTACACCCTCTTACAAGCTGTCATAAGAATCCCTATAAAATAGGAGATGCTCTTACATGCGTCATAAACCATTAATAGCTTATGCAAAGATTCTCTTACATGTGTCATAGATTATTCTCACGTCCAAAATGATATCCCCCACTTTTAGCCCTTACAGTTGTCATAGAATCCATCATAACATCCTTAAAAATAGGCTTTCCATGTTTTTGATAAAGTAAGCAGCATTTTCAGGGTGTTGTACCCTTCACATAGAGCCACAAGGGCCAATAGAGTCCAAAATCAAAAAGAAACAAAACAAAACACTAAACCAAAAATAGACGCAGACTAACAACACACAAACCAACAGCAAACGAACAATAGACTAGCTGGTGTTCTCCCAATTCTTAGATAGAAGCTGAACCAAATCATCACCGATCCACCCCTAGCAGTCTTTAGCCTTCTTCATCTCCATCTCATATTTCATGACGGCCGACAGGGTACTAGTGACACAGTGAACTAATTTGACCGTGAAACGGGTCAAACCATTGAATTTTTTGTCCATTTTGTCCATTCTTTCTTTCAACACATCGAGCTCCTCACCACTACCCATAGTGTAGTCAGGGTCATTTTGCTCAATCTCCAGCAGTTCCAAAGAGTGAGAAACCGACACCTCCTTTTGAGCTTTACCCTTGTTAGGAATGGAAGAGGAACCTCTAATTTTCTCACCTTCTTCACCTTTTGACACCTCTTCAACTCTGCTATCTTTGCTGTCTGACAGCTCCTTTTTAGTTTCCAAATCTCTAACCATCATTTTCTTCCTATTCTTTGCCAATCTGCCAAAACGTTGAATGATGGTATCACAACCCACAACCACAGCCTCTGCCACCACCGTGTCACCCAACGAATCCTTGCTCATAACATTTTTCCCTTTATTCGGAGGCTCCTTCTCCTCCCTCCTTACCTTTCTATTTCAGACTAGGCTTTATGGGAGTCTTAGTAGGGGTAGACATGAGATCACACAGGCTCACTGTCACACTAGTTTGGGCAGCTCCCTCAATACCCTTAAGTTTTTGGTAGCAAGTTTGGGTTTTTGAGAAACCTCAGGGACCGGGTGACTTTTCTTGGCAGGCCCTTTGGATTCGGTCGAAGATAAGTTGGTCTCGTTGGGTGGCACAATTTCCTCAATACGGACGGTCAAAATGGGTTTCGAAGGGCATAAATCTAGATGAAAGTGGTAGAGTCTTAGGATAAGACCCTAGTGGAGCAGCAAAGGAATCGGTTCATTGGGATTTAAAGCAACAGACTCCACACATTTATCGACCGAATTTTCAAGGTCCATGAGCAGAAAAAAGGGAAAGCTCATTAAAACTTTATGCCTAAGGTGATTTAACAAGGGAAAATGGTAATAGTAATAAGTCTTGTACCTTCCTTCCAACGTGACATATTTCATCAACGCAAGACACAGATGGTTCCACAGCTAAGGAAGAGCCTCTCATTCGA
Organism: Sequoia sempervirens; assembly: GCA_007258455.2. Taxonomy (NCBI): domain Eukaryota; kingdom Viridiplantae; phylum Streptophyta; class Pinopsida; order Cupressales; family Cupressaceae; genus Sequoia; species Sequoia sempervirens. The sequence goes on from VDFB02049217.1 coordinate 142,994,924, forward strand.
ACCCAAACTGGTTGCACACCAATTTCTCATTACCCACAAAGAATTTGTCCATACTAGCATTGTCTTGGGTCTTCGAATGTTTAGGATGCTTCATGCCAAAGCTCTGGAGGCCTATCGCTTGCGCTATCACTTCCTCATCCACCGTAAAGGATATGCCTCCCACAGACACATGCCGATTCTTCCAAGAGTTGACGAACTGGGTCAAAATATTAGGGTCATGGCCCACAAGTCTCTCCATCAGAGGAGCAATGCCACCTTTGATGCAAATATGCCAAATAAGCGGATCCTTGTGAAACTCGTTGCAATTATCCAGCTTTCCATGTTATACCACTAAGTGGGCATCTTTTCACAACTAATAACATATTTTTCAAGGCACTGACATGTGGAAAAGTGCCAATTCAAAATACCATGCCCTTTTGATAGAGCATAAATATTTAATAACATAAATGATATTTATCCATGGGAAAAACTAAACTAATAATAAATAAATAACTTAGGAATTGTCAAGGTTGAGACACCTCGATTCCCAACATTCTCCCACTTGTCGAATACCTTGCAAGAGCTAGGGGAATCACGCCATCATGGAATCAACTAGGTACAAGAAAAAATGCATGTGGCCTCTCTGCATCAAATGAACTTATTTGTGCTCACAAGTTTGGTACGATAATCTGTAACATTAACCTCACTGTTAATTTTCTTCAACTCAATTTGTCCATAAGCAACCATTTCTCGAACAAAATGGTATTGTACATCCGCATGCTTTGTTTGAGCATGATACATAGGATTCTTGGCTAAATGAATAGCACTCTGGCTATCACAACCAATCTAAATTATCCTACAATCGAAACCAATACTTGCACACACCCTTTGTAACCAAAATGCCTCCCTAGAAACATGGGTAGCAACCATATACTTTGCTTCAGTAGTGGATAAAGTAACCGTAGGCTTCCTTTTACTCATCCAACTCACTGCTCCTCCAAACAGAGTAAACACATAGCCACTAGTGGACCTTCGACTATCCAAGTCACTTGCCCAATCTGCATCAACAATTCCCTATATGTCCAATGACTTGACCACATTATCAGTACCATGATAAAGAAAAAAATAATCAAAAGTACCTTGCAAATATGTAAATACCATCTTAACAAACATCCAATGCTCTTTACCCGAGTTAGACATAAACCTTCTTAGAACTCCCACTACTTGGGCTATATCTGGTCTAGTGCAAACCATTGCATATATTAAACTACCAACGATGCTAGCATAAGGAACCTTAGACATATCCTCAAATTCATCATTAGTATTAGGATACATATCTAAGCTCAACTTAGTACCAACTGGAAATGGAATACAAATTGGCTTACAGTTATGCATATTAAACCTTTGCAAAATGGTATCAACATACTTACTCTGACTTAACCAAAGATTTTTGTGACTCTGACCCCTACTTATTTCCATCCCAAGAATGTATTTTGCATCCCCCAAGTCCTTCATATCAAATGTGCCAGAAAGTTGTTTCTTGAGCTCACCAATCATCGCCTTGTTGTTGTCAATAAACAACATATCATCAACATACAAGATAATAATTAGGATCTAATCATCAATAAACTTAATGTACACACAATGATCATCTTCGCTTCTAAGAAAACCCAACTTTAATGTAAAAGCATCAAACTTTTGATACCACATCTTGGATGAATATTTCAAACCATACAAAGATCTCTTTAACTTGCAAACTGAATTTTCTTTTCCCTCCACAACAAAATTGTCAAGTTGTCGCATATAAATCTCCTCATCAAGATCCCCATGTAAGAAAGCGGTTTTAACATCCATTTGCTCTATCTCAAAATCACAAGTTGCAGCAATAGATAATAATAATCTAATAGAAGTTAATTTGGAAACAAGAGAGAAAATTTCACCAAAATTAACTCCCTCTCTTTGGGAGTAGCCCTTAACCACTAATCTGGCTTTGTACCGCTCTAATTAACCATTTGCTCCAAATTTCTATTTAAATAACCATGTACATCTAATGGGCTTTCTTCCTTTGGGAAAACTAACAAGATCTGAGGTGTTACATTTATCCAACGCCATCATCTCCTCTTGCATGGTCTGCAACCAAGACTCATTTTCCTCTAGAGAGAGAGCCTCCCTAAAAGATCTTGGTTCATTGTCAATACACAAAAAAGCAAAAATACAATGGAAATCAGGTGGGCTATACCTATCAATTGGATTTTGTTGTCTTGTGGATCTTCTGAGAATAGGAGTATGAGGCTCGTGTTGTTCTTCACCTTGTTGGGTAAACCCACAAAAGTCGTTTACAATTCGAATGAGAAAGGAAAACTTGTAAAATATTACCCCATGCCAAAAAAATTCATTTTGGGGGTTCGAACGAACCAAAAAAGGGCTCACTCGAACCAAGGTTCGAGTGAACCCATTTAATGCATGTACAGACAAATCAAGCAAAAAATCAAGTGGAAACACCTTCATGGGGGGTTCGAATGAACCGTGGTTCACTCAAACCCCCCCAGTTCGAGCAAACCCCCCTTTTCCCTAATTTTTGACCTAGTTCACAAAAAAAATCAATTTTTTTGCATTTCAGAGCTCGGTTTGAAGATGAAAATGCAAAGACTTCACAGAACCAACTAGAATTAGGTAGTACTCAGAACGAGCTGTCCAATGAATATAATTTAATATGTTTTTGTTTTATTATGTATTTATTTTTTTAATTTTATTAAACATAGGTTTTTCACCAAAAATCAAGCTCTTTGTTCTGCACATGTGGAAAAATAGAAAATTATCACAAAATAATTGAAAAATATGAGTGCACCAGATATTGAAGTCCTTGATCCAACAAAAAAAAATGAATTTTGATACATACAAAAAAGTTACGCGTTATATGGCCGCACTATGTTTGAATCGTAATTAGTTTGACTACAAAACTTGATTAAAGAAAAACTATTCAATAAAAAACTATCTAATCAAGTGGAAGCACTAGATATCGGAGTTACAAATCTAAATTTGAAAGAATTAGGATTTTATCCTTCATGGAAAAAAAATTATGCGTTATACAGTGAGCATCACTTTTTAAAAATGTTGTTTTCTAAAAAAAACTAGTTTTCGAGGGAGATGGAAAAACAAGTGCAATCTGATTCCAAAAAATTTGAAAAAAATATATTTAGAATCTACAAACAAAATGTCACGAAACTCTAGTTTGCATCATCTTCAAATTCCTCATGGTTTAGCTACTATAGGTGCCGAAAAGTGAAGATTTAGTTAAAAAAAATTATTTCAATGTCCAGTTTGGCCAAAAATTGTAAACCACTATTGTGGGATCACCCTGCTCAACCTCTTCCTGATTTTCTTCCTCATGTTCTTTGATTTGATCAGTAACTTCATCTAAAACCTCATATTCTTCCTCCTCATCCTCAAGTCCAACTCTTTGTTCTTCCCGAGGTGCATCTTCTTTCTTAATTTCAAAATGCACTCTTGTTTCCTTATCTTTTTCCTTTGGTTGTTCAGGATCAGAAATAACACTAAGCTCCCTAAAAATCACATCTCTAGAAAAGATATTTTTCTTGGTTAGAGGATTCCATAGCTTATAACCTTTTACATTATCGCCATATCCAATAAAAATGAACTTTTCAACTTTTGGATCCAACTTAGTTTGTTTTTCTTTAGGCACATGAACATAAGCCTCATTGCCAAAAACCCTTAAATGTGAAACAAGAGGTTTCTTACCTATCCACATTTCATAAGGTGTTGTTTCAAGAGCCTTACAAGGAGATCTATTCAACAAGTAACAAGCAGTACTTACATCTTCTGCCCAAAAGCATTTGTCAAGCTGTGAACTACTTAACATACTTCTGGATCTTTCCATAATTGTCTAATTCATCCTTTATGCCACTCCATTTTGTTGAGGAGTGTAAGGAGTAGTTTTCTATCTAACAATTCTTGCATGCTTACAAAATTCACCAAATTCCTTAGAATAGTATTCCCCTCCATTATCAAACCTCAAAACCTTAATATTACAATCTGTTTGCTTTTCAACTAAGGCTTTAAATTCTTTAAACTTAGTGAAAACTTCATATTTATGCCTCATAAAGTATAATTAGGTATATCTTGTAACATCATCAATGAAGGAGACAAAATATCTAGATTTTCCAATTGATTCCACATCCACAAGACCAAATACATCTGAATGAATAAGTTCCAATTTATTCTTAGATTTAGTACTGCCTGAAGGAAAATATTTTATGTTTTGTTTACCAAACACACAATGTTCATAAAAATCAAAAATCTCATTAGAATAGTAAAAACCGTCTAACAACTTTTTATTTAAAATGGTTTTTAAACCAGACTCACTAATGTGGCCCGATTTGTGCCACAACATACAACTATTTTCAAATTTTCCATTTACATTGGCAGAGTTAACAATAGTAGTGGCTTCAAGCCTAAACAGAGTCCCCTTCCTTGTCCCTCTTGCTATCACCAAATTTCCTCTTACCAATCTGCAACCATGCTTATCAAATGTTACATGTATTCCCAAATCATTCAACTTTGAAACTAAAATCATATTTCTAGATACTCCAGGAACATGTAAAACACAGGGATGGTTTTAATCCTCCCATCACTAAAACACAACTGAATCGTACCCCTTCTAATAATAGGATATGAAGAATTATATCACTGAGGTAGATTTTTCCTCCATATTTTTTCATATGTGGAAAACCACTCCTTTTGAGGAGTCATATGAAACGAGCATTCTGAATCAATTAACCAGTGTTCATTAGTCATAGTATGAAGACAAGAAACCAAAGCTTCATTACCTGAATTTGAGGATTTCTCTGTGGAGGAATCAACTTGTTTCTTTGGATTTTTACATTCCTTCTTCACATGTCCTCTTTTTCCACAGTTCCAGCATTTCACTATCTTCTTCTTTCTGGGAGTCTTAGATCTTCCCTTAGACTTATCCTTAGGCCCATTCTTATCTCCTTTAGACCCTCTTTCTTTAGGCCTTCCCCTGACATTGAGAGCATCACCTGAACTATCCATAGCCTTTTTCCTCATTTCTTGTGACAACAAAGTTGCTACAAGAGCATCCATCTTTGGATCTTCAATGTTAGTAGTGATAGCAAGTACGAAATTATCCCAAGACTAGGGTAAAGAATAAAGAAGCATAATGGATTTATCTTCTTCTTCAACGTTAACATCAATAGAGTCTAGCTGACTCAAAACCAAATTAAAAGAATTTAAATTCTCAACTATAAATTCACCTTCCCTCATCTTAAGAGAAAACAATTTTCGCTTCAAGTAGATTTTATTTACCAAACTTTTTGTTTGATAGATCTCACCTATCCGGTTCCACAAAGCATATGCAGTCTTTTCCTTTGAGACATTCAAGAGAACAGAGTCAAAAAGACATAATCTAATAGTACCGTGTGCCTTTTTACCTATCTTCTCACAATCTTCATCACTCATTTTCTCAGGTTTCTTTTCATTTGTTACAGCCACCCATTGATCTTGTTCTTCAAGGAGATCATCCATTTTCAGCTTCCACAACTCAAATCCAACTTCGTTAAATTTTTCTGTCCAAATGAGAAAAAGTTGCAGCCATGGTTTAACACAAAAACTACAAAAAATAGATTAACCAAACTCCCATTATAGCTCAAAAAAATTTTGTTCTACCACCCAAGACATAGAACTGGCCAGGCTTTGATACCAAATGTTAGAAAATGATAGGTGAACAACAATAGTAGAAGCTTAAAAAAACTGTAAATCAAATTTAACAGTGTTAATCATATGGAGTTTAAATCGGCTGTAACAATGAAATGTAATAATGAAAAGTAGAACACATAACATAGTGTTTAACGTGGAGAAACCCTTTAGGGAAAATACTCCACCAAAGAAGAGATGAATAGCTTGTATTAACAACAAATATTTTTACAATACATCCACTCTAACTCCTCTTGAATCCAGCAGCATCTGTGTACCTGTAAAACATCTCATAGTGTCTCCAACTCAACCCCTCAATATATAGACTCATGGGGGCTCAAAATACCACCATAAAACATTACCATGGGTCAAAATAAGGTTCTCAAATACCATGGTAAAAATCCATTCGACCCCTTACATGCTAAACATGGTTTCTTACATAACATTACACCCTCTTAAGAGTTGTCATAAGAATCCCTATAAAATAGGAGATGCTCTTACATGCATCATAAACCATTAATAGCTTATGCAAATATTCTCTTACGCATTCCATAGATGATTCTCACGTCCAAAATTATATCCCCCACTTTTAGCCCTTACAGTTGTCATAAAAAATTTCAAACATCCTTAACAATAGGCTTTCCATGTTATACCATTAAGTGGGCATCTTTTGACAACTAATAACATATTTTTCAAGGCACTGACATGTGGAAAAAGTGCCAACTCAAAATCTCATGCCCCTTTTGATGGAGCACAAACATTTAATAACATAAATGATATTTATCCATGGGAAAAACTAAAGTAATAATAAATAAATAACTTAGGAATTGTCAAGTTGAGACACCTTGATTCCCAACACTCCCAGCCAAATCAAAAGTTCAAGATATTCAAGGACAGCCATTGGGAGCTGGTGAAGAACCAATAGTTAGTTCTTTGGTTGACTATTCTATAATAGAGCAAGCTGGAGAGGAGCAGTTTGCAGATGTACCCACTGAACAGGAGGTGGAACAAAGGTTCCCCTCTCTTGTAATAAACAATGCTCTTGATCCCTACATCCCCAGTAGAAAAATTGTAAAATGGGAATATGATGAGGATGCAGATGATGTCAAAATAAAGGCCTACAAGGAATTCATGAGTGATGATTCCTTTATTCAAACAAAGGAGTTTAAAGATTTTTTTATCCAAATAAAAGGCCAGGAAATAAAGAATAGAATTGAAAGTGCAAAGGCATAGGTAGATCCCTTGTAGCAAGAGGAGGTGGAGAAGGCTGAGGATGAGAAGCTAATGAGTGAGATTGCAGCAATAACTCCTATGGAAGCCAAGAAGTTGGTACAAGATAATGGAATGATACTATTACCTGGTTGGGATCTATCCTCAGCAATTGCATTGGATGCAATTAGAAATTATCCAAAAGCCTATGTTTTCAAGGAACACTTTGACAACAAAGTCTTTGGCTCTGGCTTTAGTCCCAAGCTTCACACACTAGCTATTTGGTTAATGACACCAAACATAGGGAAGCCAGAGGTTGTCAAATCGATTGAGGAGGTAATTGGGGCAGTTATGGTACAAGAGCAACTGAAATAACCCCCACATAGGCAGCTAAACTGACAATGCATGCAGCAATGTTAAGTGTGGACACATCACAAATTTCTCAAGAGAGATATGAAAAGTTATTGGAAATATACAACACTCTCTTGGATGAATGCAATAAAATGAGGGCCATTGCAGCCCATGCAAGCTTGTCACAAAGGGCCTTGCCCTCTCCTTCCTCTTCTGAATTGTCTTCACAAGACAGAGAGAATTTTTCTCTAAGGATTAAGAGCTTGAAGGAAGAGTTGCAGGCAAAGAAAGAAAATGTGTAGAAAGCCAAGGCAACTGCAACAACTATATCAAAAGAGATAATTGATGATATCTTGCAGCACAGGCTCTCACATGCGTTGCACAAAACATATAACACTTGGAGTGTGTACGAAGGTGTCCATGAAGCACATCAGAGATATATCTAGGTACAAGATGCTTTTTCAGAACATGTGGAGCAAGTTGAGTGGTAGGGTCAATGCTCTTAAGGAAATGATGGTTAGTATGAAGGATGACCCTGAAGCATCCACACACATCCCTAGCTTAATAAAAGCAATTGATTTGTTGGGAGAAATTTCAAATTTCCATGGGAAGTTGGGTGTGCAACTGCAAAACAAAATCAAAATGTTTAGAGATTTGGAGGGGTATGGGTGCCAAAGATTCTAAATGAGGAGGAAGCATTAAAAGACTTCAACGCATGGAAGGAAGAGTTTGGAGATCTCAAATTTTTCCCCCAAACCATTTATGCTTCTGGAAAGCCTAATTATGTTGCATTGAATACTGCTATTGATGACATGTTTAGAATTGAGGTAAACATGGATGCATTTGTCAAGGAGGCCAAAACAATGATGGATGCCAGATACAACCTACATGATTCTAAGGTACAAAGGTTGTTGGATGTGAACTGGCCTACTGAGGAGGAATACAATACATGGCTTGAAAATTTTACAGATTAATCCTTTGATATATCAATGTTTAAAATATTGTTTCCTTCTCACTTCAAAGTTGTTGATGGGTTGTTGTTGATGTGGATGTTGCTTCACCTTTTCCCTATTTTAATGCTTTTGTGTTTTATGTCCTGAAGTTTTGAGTGCACGTGGAAGGAATGTTTTTCTCATGGAAGGGGTGTCCTCATCGACTGAAGTTCCTTTTGGAATGCGGGAAATATCTTCACCAACAAATCGAAATGGCTTTTGTCTCATATGGATTTCTTCCCTGAGGTTTTACAAATGTAACAGTCTTTTGAAGTGTAAGTGTAATTTTCAAATGAAAAAATGACATGTGTACATCAGCCTGAAGCTTTCTTTGCTCCCTTGTTTTTGTAAAAGGGAATTTAGGGCCAATTGTACGGGTTGTTGATTGATCTCTGAGAACAAATTTGTAAGAGACAATGTAGAGAATAGAATTGAGTCTATATCTAGGTTAAGAGTCTTTTGTTTCTGTAAACAATATTCAATAACAGCACTAGCATTTGAATGTAAAGAATGGCATAACTTCAAAGCCAATTTCTCTCCTAGTGTATTCATCATTTGAATTGTCAATGAAATAATCAAGGGTTGTTTCAATGGTCTTTATTTTGTTCTGATGAATATATGGTTTTTTCTTTGTCCTAATTCAAAGAATTGGTTAAATTACTTGGATGAAATCATAGGGTTATGTGATTTGAGTATCAGGATATGATAATGAGTTTTGGTTTTGAGTAGTTGAGTATAATGTTGTAATCCAGTGGTGTAGAAGCTCTATTATGCTAAGTGTTAAGTTGTTGTCATGTTTGATTTGCATTTAATTGGAATCTGTACCATGGGTTAAGGCATTGTTCCAGGATTTTTGCTTGTGTTGCAATATTCTCAATCATTCACAAACAATACAAACAAATCACTTAATTCTTAAAATTCTTGTTGAAATGTATAACAAATTGAAATCTACCATGCTCCACTGCTTGTTAAACAATTAATGTGTAAAGGAGTTTTTGAATCTTTGCATTCAATGAATTGTCAAGTAATTTTGTGTTGAGTTGATATGTTATCTACAATGTATAGAGTTAATCTACACAAAGGATCTTAAGAACATTGTATGGGATTATCCTCTTGAGTTTTGTAGAGCCCAAAGTGCAAGAGGAAAGCATTGTTGCTTTCACTCATTCGTTGGTCAATCCCTCCAAATAGCTGACCATTAGAAGATGGCAATTCCATAGGTTATTTGTGAGATCTGCTTGGTTCATTTAAAACAACCAACAGTATGATTATTGTTTGTTGTCCTAAAAGATTGTGAATGTGAATATGAGGCTTTCCTTTGTGATGAAGATGTAGCCTTTGATAGTGTTCTTGAGTTTGAGTGTTTCACCTGGGCCTAGCTTGTTCCTTGTGATGGTTTTGAGCTACAACATGTTCTCCAGGATAATGATTAGTCTGCTGCTCAATTTTGATACATGTTAGAGCTTCACAATTTTTAGTTTGATTTGCTAGAAGATGAGTTTCCTTCTGCAAGTCAAAATGATGAGATGACATGTTTTTCTTGCCTTATGAGTTGAAGGTATTTTCTTTTTTCCTCAATTTACTTGTGGAGGTCAATAGGTATGAAGATACCATGGTTTCATGTAGTATTGACCTAATTTTTCAAGTTATGTCACCAACTACTATAAAAATGAATACAATGCATGGCAATGTGATGCTCTATGTTATGTGGTTGTCATATAATGGCAAGATCAATGGTGGAGCAAGTCTTTACTTATTCAATGGAGATCACAAGTTTGTGCATGTAAGAAGGCTACATTTGTTGCAACTTTTTGAAGAAAAAAATTTTGGGTTGAGGGAAACCGATACAAGTATTTTTTCCATCCTCTGCAAGGTTGGCATGCTTTGTGTTAAAATTTTGTGTCATGGTCATTCATTTGTTCATGTTATGTCATGCTAGTTGGTTGTGATTTTCTTGTACATATTGTTTGTTCTCCCTCGTGCATCAGTCCCATGTATTGTTGTTCCTAGTTTTGGTTTTCCTGGAGATATGGATCCTCGATGTGCCTACAAGAGGCACACATCCCCAACCAGAGCCACTGATGGGACTCAATTTTGTGTTCAACTTTTTGGCCTGAGTCCCTTTCATTTTTATGCCTTAGCCAAAATTTTCCTAAAATCATAATCAGTCTAATATATATGTTAGGGCTAGTTTTCTTAGCACTAATGGATAGAGCTTGAAAAAATAGGTCAGGTTGCATTTTGAAGTTTTACAAAATTTGCTAAGGATAAAAAGTTATGCTCTTGCAAGTACTTTCCTTCCATTTGGCACATCTCATTTTTCCCACAATGTCTAGTTCAATTGGATTTCCCCACCAATGTGCAATTTCGTTTGATATTCTAGCAAAAGGTCTTGAATGCTAAAATGACTAAGTATTGGTTTTACGAGAATTCTTCTACCATCAACAACTTCATATTTCCCTCCTTTCTATCTATCTAATTCACTTCCAATTTTTCACTTTGTAGGAAAATCTTTCCCATCTATATTTGTAAACAATTCCATGTGAACCCGCCCATTCTATTTTCTGACCTCTTTTCCACATTATCCACATGTAGACCACTTTCCCGTAAGTGTTATTAATTTCCAAATCAACTAAGTTTTTTCTTGCGAACCGATGCAGCTCATATTCCTATGTTTATCCTCTTGCAGACTTCCATCTTCCATCTACCATCTAAACTTCCTTCATCCAATTCAAATGATCTTTTCCATAAGGCCCAATCCACTTCAGTTTTCTGCATCCATACCCAAATGATGTCATGTTGACATCATCCATCCCTACATACATCATGCAGACATCACCTTTTTTTAACCTTCCAATCCATTTCACCCCTCTCTAATGAAATCATGTTGATGTCATTCCTTGTGACGTCATTTGCAGATCTTTCCATCCAAACTAGACATTTTGGTAAAGTATCGATGCAATTGCTTTCTCTACCAGTTCACTTGGATGCCAATTTCCCGCACAAAGTTGTTAAAGATCGATGTGGCTATGATGTGGTTTGTGGATGATTCCATGTGAACCTAACATGTCTCTAGAGGTGCAAATGCACTTGCATTTGAATTTCTTGCATGTCTTGATTGAGACTTATTTTCTGCTTTCGGATGCATGTCGATTTTTTGCATAAGGAAAGTTTTGATATCTGAAAAGGAATTTGGATTTCTACAATTGATGAATTAATAATGATAAGGGTTTTGTGACTTGCTTTCTGCCCCTTTCAATTTGCAAAGTCCATTTTGGGTTGTCCTTTGCCATCCAATTTGAACTACTACAATTTGCAACGATTAGGGTTACATCTAATTGTTGTTTTATGCTTGAATTTGATCATTTTGAGGAAGTCAGTTCATTGTGTGGTCTCCAAGCGCCAAGGAAGTTGCAAGGAATCCTTTAATGTCATAGACTAGTTTATTGAGAAATTGTAGACTTGTGGAATCGAAGAAGATTAGTATTGTAATGAGATGTTGCAAAATGTCTCCATGGCACTTTGTATAAATTTACGAGAGTTTCTTAGTCGTGACTAGATATTTTCCCTTGCCACATTTTTTGGTATGAATGTGTCATTGAGTTAGATGAATGTGACAACATTCTGAAAACATTGCAAGGCTTCTGATGATCCTTCTTAGTTTTATGTATGAATATATGTAGTTGTGTCTAGATTACTAAGTATGTTTTACTGCAAGATTTAAAATCCATTGATGTATGTAAATGCATAGTTGCATGTTCTTTCTTGTTTTTTTTCTTCTCAATGTTGAGGCTATGTTTCCCAATAGATAGGAATTGGTTGGAACCATACGAAACCTCAAATCCATTGAATCAAACCATAACTAGTAGTGTAGGAGTAGTACTTTTTCGTGTATGCATAACCTAGTAATATAACCAAGGATCTATTTTCAGCAAGCCTCAAATGAGTTCATTCTATGTGGATTGTGTACACAACAATATCAGTTATAAAGGGGTTATATGCAGCCAATTGTTCTTGGTCTAGTGACAGTCTTTGAGGCTAAGACATCAAGTTGGGTTTGGATGTCCTTGTCTTTTGATTGATCATTTTATGTGATTTCAATACTTGTTACGCTATACTCCTAGGAACACCCTCCTGAGTCTAAACTAAGATCGAAACATAGGATATCTAATACACTCTCATAGGTTTGGCCATTATTTGTCCACAATCTGTTAATGAGTTGATTTCACTCACATGATGACAACATTGGCCTTGTGAGTGAGATTTTTCTCTAGGACGTGGAGCAGTGATTTTGAGACCTAATAAACCTCTTGAAACTCATAAACAAAACAAGGCATTTTGATATTAAGAATGATAAATGGGAAGATGCATATATTAAATGGGGAAGAGAAGGTTCAAATTGGAGTTCTAATAAGAAACAAAACAAGTCGCTTGTTACACCTCTCACAAGGTCCACTAAACAACATAATCTGATTGAAAGATATAACCCTTTTAATTATAGGTGTGTATTTGTATTATCATGTGCTAACAACGAATCTAGACATGTGATGAAAATTTTCTTCAAATTGGCATGAGTCTTAGAGGCCATGGAAGATGAAATAAAGGCTTTGGACAAATGACACATAGGATCTAGTTGAGTTCCCTAAGGAGAGGAAAGCCACTAGATGTACATGGATATTTTTTATAGAAAATTGAAGTAGATGGTAAGTTGGAATGATACAAGGCTTGATTAGTGGCAAAGGGTTACTTACAAGTTGAGGGAGTAGATTTTGGTGAGATATTTTCTCATGTAACTGAACTAACCTCTATTAGATTTTGTTTATCCGTCAATGTTGTTTTTGATTTAGAGGTAGAGCAAATGGATGTAAAAATAACTTTCCTACATAGGGATCTTGATGACAAAATATTTATGAAACAACCTAACAATTTTGTGGTGAGGGGACATGAGTGCTTGGTCTGTACATTAAAGTGATCTTTGCATGGTTTGAAGTAGTTGCCAAAAATGTGGTATAAGAAATTCAATGCTTTCACATTGGATCATGCCTTTATTATAAATGAAGTTGATTGCTATGTTTATTTCAAATTAATTGATAGTTGGTTGATATTCAATGTCCTATATGTTGATAATATTTTATTTATTGAAAATCATAACGAGATGATTAGGGAACTTAAGGGTGGTACATTTGATATGAAATATTCAGGGTTACAAAACATATCTTGGGTATATAAATCAGCAGGGATCAAGTTAACATAAAAATATAGTTAAATTAAAAGAAACATGTTGACACTATTTTGCAATGTTTTTCGATGTAAGATTGCAAACCTCTTAGTATTCCCTTTCCAATTGGCACTAGGTTGTCTCTAGATCAATGTCCTAAAATAGATGATGATATTCAAGAGATGCATAGAATTACATGCATCAATCTTGTAGGAAGCCACATATGTGTCATGGTATGTACAATACCTGATATTGCCCAAGCAATGGGAGTTCTAAGTAGGTTTATGTCAAACCATGGTAAGGAACACTAGACTAATATCCTTGTTTATAACATATGACATATAAAGAATACGCTAAATATAGCTTAGGAGACCAAAGATCAAGAAGGTTGGAGTTTTGTGTCTTGACCATTTAGGCACCATACCTCTCTTGGTCTTGTTGATAGTTTTCCAAAACCATGTGATGGTTTCTAATTTGCACTTCTCTATAAATTGGTGTGTTGAGTTAAAGGATGCATAAGGTTTTTTGTAGGTTGTATGATTGATGAAGTGCTATTGAGATTCAAAGGGATAAGTTGCAATGATGTAACTCTCTTCTGAAGGATTAAACAATCTTGGGGCTCTTTGAATGTAGAGATTTTTCCCAAAAGAGTTTCTCCAAGTAAATCTACTTGTTATGGTTTGTATTCTCTTTATGATTATTTCCATTTCCATTGTGTTCTATCATTGTTAAAGAATTTGCAGCATTAAAGTTCAACATATCTCAATATTTAGTTACAACCCACTTTCTACAAAATTATTCTTGTGTGAAAAAATACATCAAAAATCTTCAAGTCCCACAAAAAAGATTGCTCACTAAACTCATGTTCCTCGAAAGAGAAACACCTCCAAGTTCTAATAGAAATTCCTTTGTGATGGGCACATGAAAATGAAGATGCAATATTAAGAAAGCAAAGAAAGGGCACTTTAATTATTTAATTGGGTGGGAGATCAATTCAAACTAATAGTCAAATAACAGTTTCCAAGGACTTTAGTTTTAACAGATAGTGTTAACAATTAAATGTTAGTAGGACAAAAAAGATGCATCATCCAAGTATTGTAAATTGTCCCTTTAGACTTTTCAATGCACAAGTGGTGGACCGCACAACTATATAGATGGAGAAGAAAACAAATGCATGCTAGTTGAGAATAGTCATCAAAAAGGGTTCTTAACAACACTTTTTCTCATCTTTTTTTTCTTTTTTTCTTTTATGGAAACAATAGAGTTATATAGGTATCAACATTTTTGCCTTTCATGAGCAAGTGGATTACAACATGGTGAGTTGTCCTTCAACTAAGCAACTAGAGGTAGGGGGATCTTGTCCATCAAAGTCACCCAGGGATCAAACCTAGCTCAATTGTGCCTACTAGAGTTTGAACCTTAGTGGATGGCATAATCAATAAACATACCATCATCCTCCCCAATTTTATTTAACCAATTTAGTTACAACCCTCTAGCTTTTTTTCCCTCTTGTTTTCAAACTTGTATTTCACTTCTTTCATGTTCACAAAAGTGGTAATAAGGTGATGGACTAGCTACCTAACCTTAGATTCAATCACATTTAGCAACTTTTGGGTGATGTCTATATGAAAAATCAATCCCCTTTTGTTTCAATTCTCTTACATATTGGTGTCAATCCAAAAGATTTAAAGATGTGATGAGCTTAAAGGAGACATGTATCAACTATTGAATCGGCACTTGAATTCATCATGTCAAGTACCATAGCATAAAATAGATGTCTAAGCCAAAACCAAGTTATTGCTCAAAGTGC
Organism: Sequoia sempervirens; assembly: GCA_007258455.2. Lineage (NCBI taxonomy): Eukaryota > Viridiplantae > Streptophyta > Pinopsida > Cupressales > Cupressaceae > Sequoia > Sequoia sempervirens. The sequence continues at coordinate 143,010,216 of VDFB02049217.1, forward strand.
TCTATATACACATTTTTAAGACCTGCACTTTGATCTTGAAAAACTTAGAATGCTTTGTACCTTTGGTGTCTTGAAGATGATGGAATGCTTTGTACCTTTGGTGTCTTGAAGATGATGTAATGAACTAGCTTGAAGCTACAACATTGCTCATGGTTTTCTATCTTGGCCTTCAAAAATGCCTCCTTACCGGTTTGGATATGTCTAAGGACAGGTATGTGGACTCACCAATGTGCATCTAAGGACAACTATGCTCTCTTCTGTAGCCTCAACAGGAAAAATGAATCAGTATTATTGAGCAGTAGTCTTGTTTATGACAAGGCAACTGCCAAGAAAATTGATTTAACCCCATTTATGATGAAAATGTTGCAAAGGAACTTATTGATCATTGGAATCGAATGGTGGGCAGCACTTATGCTGGAACTCGCATTTTAATTCTCACCAAATATGTGAAATGATCTCCCTTGGCAATTTTGAATCTTGCGTAAACTTTCCCACAAAAGGAAAGCATAGGATACTTTTTGTGCGAGCAGATTACAACTAAATGTTAAAATATTTCTCTATTCAGCAAAAAAGTTAATTATAACAAAATGTTTAAAGTATTTCTCTATTCAGCAAAGCTAATCATCTAGTTTCTTTATGATTTACATGTTCTATTATAAAATAAAATATGCATCTGATTTCAACCTTTTACAATGTGTTCAAAGAGGTGTCCAAATATGGCAACATAATTTTGGGTGTGGCCTTTGTTTTGGTTTTAGTCAAACAGTTTGTTGTGAATGTGGCTAAAATGAATCTTTGTTTATTTGGAAAATATATTTTTGCTTGTCTTAAGCATGCTATTTACAGAAACAGATAATGGTAGCATACCAAAATATTGGAGTTTAATGGATTAGTGTGCTCATTATTATGAAAAATGTTGATATCGTCTGTCAATATCTAGGTGAAGTAGTTTCATACAGGACGGGTTTGCTAATATTTGCACCCTTCCCTTATTTAATAACATCAAAGCTGGAGCAATTAAAACCACTTCTTGGTACTAACAATACCAATTTTTAGCAGCCCATTAAAACCTATTTACCCTTCAATCAAAAACAATAGCAAATATTAATGTCTCCTTATTGGCATAGAACAATTATGAAAGATGCAATTGGATGTTCTATTCTATAGATCTTTTGCCATGTAAGAGTTACCTACATTTTCAAAATCCCATAGGTGAACATATTTATCATTTGATTTCTAGTCATTGTCCTATCCTCGTTTAACTTGTGACGGTGACTAATCAAATAGTAACAAAATCTGAGCCATGACCACAACGAGATCACAATTTGTAACTCAGAATAGGTAGTTGCGTTTATATTCAAAACTTGTTCACAGAAGATGTGCACAATGCATGAGTGCTAAGCCTAAAATCTATGAAAAACTTGAGACAGAAAATGTTGACAAGATCACCATCATACTGAGATGCAAATGAAATGTTAAAGATTCATCAGTGCAGTTTTAGTCACCACCATCCGACATCTTGAGATTGATAAGTCTAGTATCATTGTGCAGTATCTTATCATTTCATGGAAAAACTCACTCATTTCCATTTCTATTTTGCACTTCCGGGTTCAACTGACTTGGCTTAGCTTCCGGTTTCAAAGCATCTTTATTGTAAATATTGTATTCCTTAAAAACAATTTTATATAAAATTGTTTGCTTCTCTAACTAGGCAATTGTTTAGATATTCTCTTCACACCATAGTAGTAAAAGACCTTAAAAGTTAAAACACACAGTACAGATTTTTCTAGCTCATTAAATGTGTCGTCATATTTGCTACTTAACATGTCAGTCAAATCTGGCAGCGTGTTGGTTAAACACATGTACTTTAAAATAGCATTGTGTAATTGAATTGATTTGAATTACATGCTAGTGAAAACTTTTGGCTTCATTTTTTATATTTATTATTTACAACTGTCAAGCTATTACAGCGACTTTCTCATTCTCATTTGAAACCAATGTAATTGGAAAACTCTTATTAAAGTGACTTTCTAGTTTGTAGCATCGCTGTGTTACATGTCCTGCTGCTATGCTTCATATTTTTGACACACTTTTTATAAGCCTCGGTGAAAAATGACAGACAAATCAATTCACTCATTTGTGTCATACATATCTCAGGCCCAATGTAGTGGGTACATTTTATGAACATCGTTCCTATGGTCTTGCCCATGTAATGAGACTACATTTAAAAGTGACACCAACAGAATGTAAGCAAGACCAATTTATGACTTGAGTATGTGGAGAAATATTGTAGCACAAATCTTAACACAAATATCAAAAAGATTCTTATTCAGTCCCACAATATCAGTTGAGAAGTGCAGTAAATCCTTTAAAGTTTGCACAAAGATGCCAAAGGATCACAACCTACATGCAACTCCACCCCTGGTCTATCGAGTTCATTTTCTTTGAGGCATGCACAATGCTTGCTTATTTTCCCTGTTAGAGCTATTTCTGCTGGCATTTGGACCAACCGAGGATAACCTGCATCACACCACACCTGCACATTTGATACATTAATCAAATTTTCTACACAGTCAACTTCATGATTACTAGTCACTAGTTAATGAAAATGATTAAATGCCTTTTAAAATATTTGCAAAGCATCATAGAATTTTTTTGGGAAAAGAATGTATCTCGAAGATTATATCTTCACAAACATTGTATATTTGCACCAATTCTTCAGTCATGTGTTACACCTCTTTACATGTTTTGGTGCCAAATACAATTCTTAACAGTTATGTTTTGGTGCTAAAATTTGTTAATATTACACTTTTTTACACTTGTGTTTATTAAAGTATTATTGTAATATTTAATGGTCATCTTAGCTTTTAGTTAGTCAGTAGTTTACTTTCAGTTAACTTAGTTTGTTTTAGTTAGCTTTTAGTAACTTTCAGTTAGTTACTTTAGTTAACAATTGTTTCCTTTTAGAAACATCGTCCTGTATTGTATTATTTAAGGAGTATTCCTCTCCTTTGTAAATATCGCATATCAATTATCATTTCATGGTATCAGAACATAGGCTCATTTTTGGCGAATTTTTTGAGCAATAAAAATTTGTAGCTGATTACCTAAAGATTTTATGGAAATTTTCAAAAGTTTTTTTTCCAATTTTTTTTTTTAAGATAAAAATTGAGGAATTTTTGTGAAGAGATTTTGTGAACCGATTTTTTGGAAATCAAATGGATTTTGAAGCAGATTTTGTGAAGATCTTCAAGCATATTTGAGGGTTTATTTTGCAAGAGATCATGGATTTTTGAAGTGGTTTTCTGCGATTTTTTTTTGGTTGAGTTTGTGATCTGATCTGGACGATCATTTTTGCTTTTTCAAACTTTTTTTAAAGATTTTTTCTGAAAAAATCTTACCTTTTCAAAGATTTTTGAAGATTTTTTCTTGCTTTTTCAGACTTTTTTGAAGGCTTTTTTCTAAAAAAATCTTGCTTTTTGTGCCTCATTTTAGACAATTTTTAAAAATCGTGGGAGTTGTGCCAGCTGATTGTCTAGGGTTTAGTGTCAACTGATCACAGACTTTACCTCATTTTTCATGCTTTTGGAAAATGGGAGGGATGGAATCTATGCAGTCTGACCAGGCGTCTACCTCTTATGCATTGATGGCCAAACGACTAGTAGATCGTGTCAAATCATCTGCATGGTACATCGATTCTGGAGCCTCTCGGCATTTTACAAACAGGAGAGATTGGTTCACAGAGTATATGGCTTGCTCCGATTCCATCATCTTTGGTGGTGGCGAAGAGTATACAATTGTCGGCAAGGGCAACATCCAAATCACATTTGGTGAGAGAAATTTAATATTTTTCAATGTATACTATGTGCCAAGCATGGAGCTTAATCTGCTCTCGATGAGTCAGATTATGCAACGTAGTCCGATGTTGGACATCATTTTCACTTCACACAAGTGTCGAATTGTTGATAAGGAGTCCAAGAAAACTATGGCAGTTGGGCTCGAGGATCATAGTTTGTATTGGCTGCTTGATATTGGAGATCCTCTAGAGCATGCGCTCATTGCGAGGATTTCATCTATCAGCACTCTTTGGCATCAACGGTATGGGTGTCTCAATATTGCCTACCTCTCTCAGCTAGCTCGGGAGAATTTGGTAGAAGGCTTACCTAAGACTCAACAGCAGACACATGGTGTTTGCAGAGCTTGCCAAGCAAGGAGACAACATCGTACTCCATTTTTAGATGGAAAAACTTGGAGAGCATCAAAGGTTCTACAGCTGGTTCATGTAGATGTTTGTGGACCAATGAATACTGCATCAGTCACTACTGCCAAGTATTTCCTCTTGTTTGTTGATGATTTTAGTAGGAAAATGTGGGTGTATTTTCTCAAGGCAAAGTCACAAGTGTTTAATGAATTTTAGAAGTTTAAGGCATTAGTTGAAAAAGAGTTTGAATGACAAATCATAACTCTTAGGTCAGATAATGGGGGTGAGTTTTGTTCCAACCAGTTCACCGACTTTTGTGCTAAACATGATATTAAGCATCAACTTACCACACCCTATACCCCAACAGAATGGTGTTTTCAAGCAGAGAAATCGTACCATCACAGAAATGGCCCATTGTATGTTGGAGAACAGGAATGTTCCCAAGAAGTTTTGGGTTGAGGCAATGTATACTACAGTATAGCTTCTTAACTAGTCTCCCACACAAGCCATCAAGAAGATGACCCCAGAGGAAGCATGATTTGGGAGGAAACCAAGAATCACTCATCTCAGAGTGTTTGGTTCGACTGCGTATGTTTGGATTCCAGATGCCAAGAGGACCAAGCTGGAATCCAAGAGCAAAAAGTTGATGCTAATAGGATATAATGACAATCATAAGGCCTATCGATTGATAGATTTGGCCACTAATCGTTTGGCATTCAATAGGGATGTTGTGTTTGATGAGGAAGGTGGGCCCTTTTTGCTCTCTTCTCCCATGAAGAGTCCTAACAATCAACCTCTAAAGACCAAGGACTTGGGAGCTAAGCTTTCAGTAGCTCCACCTGTACAGAGGGCTTTTGATGATTATGACATTGTGGGATCTCCTAGGCAAGGCCCTCTACCAGTAGGGAGGGACTCTGATGATTCTGACATTGTGGAAACTCCTAGGCAAGATTTGGTAATAGCAGATTTTCCTCAAGATAACCTGGATCAGCATCCAAATGGTATTATTCCAAGCAGCCCAAGTCATAATGATGCTCATCCTGATTTAAAAGAAAATGCATCTCCTCCTCGCCCTAAGTGGTGGGTGAAGCTCATTAGTGATGTTCATGATGATGGGCTTGTTCAGGGAAGATCGTCTAGAGGCAAGAGCAAAAAGAACACAGTAAACTTTGCTCTTATGGCCAACATTCAAAGTGTTTATGAGCCCCAACAATATTCGAAGGCCAAGGGTAAACCTAAATGGGAAAAAGCTATGGATTATGAGCATCAGAGTCTTTTGAAGAATAACACATGGGTTCTGTCATATCTTCCACTAGGGAAGAAATCCATTGGTTGCAAATGGGTATACAAGGTGAAATACAAGGCTAATGGAACACTAGATAAATACAAGGATTGGTTGGTGGCGAAAGGGTTCTTCCAGAAAGAAGGTATTGACTATGAGAAAACCTTTCCTCCTACAGCAAAGACGAGCACCATCCAATTTGTCCTAGCCATAATAGCACAGTTTGGCTGGAAGGTCCACCAGATGGATGTGAAGAGTGCCTTCCTAAATGGAGATTTGGAGGAAGAGGTATGCAGATTGTTGAAGGCTCTTTACGGCCTAAAGCAGGCACCCAAGGCATGGTACCTGAAGTTTGACAAGTATTTGGTTGCACAAGGGTTTTAGGAGTCCCTCAGATGCAAATTTGTACGCCAAGAACACTGGCAATGATATCATCCTTCTTGTCATCTATGTCGATGATATAATCATTACTGGTATTAGGTTACATTTGATTGAACAGAAGTCAAATTTGTGTCAGGGATTTGAGATGACAGACTTAGGTCTTCTACACCATTGTCTGGGTGTAGAAGTTTGGTAGACAGGTGGCAATATCTTCATTTTTCAGTTGAAGTATGCCAGGAGTTTGCTGGAGAAATTTAGGATGGTAGATTGCAAAATCTCATCCACTCCTATGGAGAAGGGGTTGAAACTTTCAACCAAATCAGACTCACTAGTGATGAATGAATCTGCATTCAAGAAATGTAATGTCCCCATTTTTTGAGTGATCATCTTATGGTAGTACCTAGCCTATTTTATTCCCATAGGCTAAATTAGGAGTTATAAGGGAATAATATTAAATTAATTATTTATAAAATTATCTAAATAAATTAAAACATAAAGGTAACTTTATTTTAATTAATTTAATTAAAGTGACTTAAATAAAAGAATAAAATATTATAAAGTCATTTTATTAAATATTTTAAAAGTGATTTAAGTGAAAAATAATATAATATTATAAAGTCACTTTATTAAATAAAGTGTTCTTCTAGAAGCTGGAGTTAGTTACAAATTGACTTCTTCTAAGAGATTCAAATGAGTCTTTAAAAGGAGTTGAGTGCAAGACATTTGGGCATCCATTGCTGAGTTGATATTTCTTATGTATTATTGCAAAGGCTTGAATCTCAGATTCAACTAAATTTCTTAGGACAAAAACCTTCAAGAATTAGTAGGTTGGACAAAAACCCAACTCTACTTTGTGAGCTAAATACACGCAGGGTTTGCCATTGAGCTTATTGCAGGTATTTGGCATTGAGGAGCTAGAAATGGTATTTTATTTGTAGGTTTACAGCTGCTAGGTTTGATATAATTTTGGCTAGGCTTTGGAGCAACTTGGGAGTGATTTGGAAGCAAAATTCCAAGTTGGGTATTTGAGATTTGGGGAAGACATTGCATATTCAACCTTGAGGGGTTTTATGGCAGTATTTTGGCTTCCATATTGATGCATTGGTTGTAGGTTTATTGCTGATATTATTTTACATTGCTGGGCACTAGGGTTTCTACACCCTATTTTGGTAATTTTGGCAATTTTGGAGCTCAACCAGCTAGGGTTTGAAGGAAATCATCATTCCAGCTAGGGTTTGAAGTTTTATTTGCAGATTAAAGACAAAAGAGTTCAGATCTGAAGATTATATTGGCATGTTTTCATCCTACATTGCTGATATTATTTTACATTGCTGGGCGCTAGGGTTTCTACACCCTATTTTGGTAATTTTGGCAATTTTGGAGCTCAACCAGCTAGGGTTTGAAGGAAATCATCATTCCAGCTAGGGTTTGAAGTTTTATTTGCAGATTAAAGACAAAAGAGTTCAGATCTGAAGATTATATTGGCATGTTTTCATCCTACAAATGCATTGCTAGGGTTTGGGAGTGAAGTGCCTTGTTTTGGAAGGAATCTTTGGTCATTGGCAACATATATTCATGTGCAGATTTGTGCTTCAGATTTTTTCAGTTTTATATCAGATTGCAGATCCAAGGGTTTGGTTGTCAAATTTGGCATTGTATTGACATCACATTAATCTAGGGTTTCCTTGCTCCAATTCTAGACCTAGCCACCTTCCTTTGGAGGAGTTTAGGGTTTGTTTTGGCAGCCATTTACATCATTATTATCAGCAAATACTTCAGACATTAACAGCAGGGTTTGAGAGCATCTACATCAGCAATTTCTTGCCATATATGTGTTCACTTTGAGCCTAAATGAAGTAACAAGCAAACGGGTATGTGGTAAACCCAATCTTGTAGTTTGTTTGTATATTGTAGACACATTTCATAAGTATTTTCAGTCTAATATCACCTATATTAGACCTACTAATCAATGTACTCAGATCTGATATATTCTCAATAAAGTGGAGGTTGCATGTGAAATTCTTGTTATTGGTCTATGCAAACATTGTCTATCATTCCTATGTTTTATGTGATCATTTTGGTATTGAAATCCATCAAGAATCAAACAAACAAAACCCCAAAACTCGGAAAAACCAGATTGCATGCCAAGTGTTTGACAAAATGTCAAACAACCTAAACTGAAAAAAATCAAGGCAGAATAAGCAAGGGTTCTTACAGGCAACTAGTGGGTAGCCTCATCATCTTACTGCCACTACCTGATCTCAATTTTGTTGTGAGCTACATTTCTCATTTCATGACTGCCCCTAAGGCGGAACATTGGGTTGCAACGAAGCATAATTTTGAATCTCCAAGACGTGAAATTTGATGCTCCCTCAAGCCTATCCTCAATCTTAAGACCGTTCACCATCTCGATGAAGAGATAGAAGTAATCAACAATGAGAAAGAGAATAAAGAGTATCGCTGTAATACAAAATCTGATCAAGATCTTCTTCAAACCCGCTCTAATACCATGTTAATTTTAAGATCAGATGTAATGCATAGAAAATTAATTCAAAATCAAACACAATAACACAACAAATACCCTAGGAAAACCCTCCACTTGAAGGAGAAAAACCCAGCAACAAATATATATATCTCTTATATATATGTAATGGCAACAAGTCTCTTTACAATGAGGCCACACACAAGGCCAATATTCAGCACCAACAATGGCTGTAATAATAAACTAGTAATCTGCTCTTACTTGACCTTCAATTTGCACTTAGAAACTTCACAATCTGCACTTAGAAGAATTCGCACTTCTCTTTTGAAGAGTTCGCACTTGAATGAAGAATGAGATCGAACTTGATTGATGATTGAATGAGGAAGAATGAACTTCTATATATACATTGTGCAAGAGAGATCGCACCTCTTGAAGGAGAAGGTCGGCCACCAAAAGAAAAATATACTTACAAATAAAAGCTAGGTCGGCCACCAAAGAAATTACAAATAATAAATATTGATTACAAGGAAGGTCGGCCATCTTTACAGATTACATGTTGCCATTTATGTCTTCATTCGAGGCTGGAAGAATTGAGCCTGAAGCTGCTAAACATCAACAGTATTGAGATATGTGAAAGGGACACCTGACTTTGGCATTTTGTACAGCAGATGCAAAGATCCTACACTGGTTGGTTTTAGAAATTCAGATTGGGCAGGTTCAGTTGATGACAAGAAGTCCACTTCTAGGTACATTTTCAATCTTGGTACGGGTGCAGTCACATGGACAAGCAAGAAGTAGTAGGCAGTCGCTCTATCCTCAACAGAAGCAAAGTATCGAGGAATAGTTAAGGCTGCATATGAGGCAGTATGGCTTCGAAGGATGTGCTTGCTGACATGCAAATGTCTCAAGCAGGGCCTTCACCCTTGTTATGGGACAATCAAGGGGTGCTAAAGTTTGCCAAGAATCCGGTCTTCCACGAGCGAAGCAAGCATGTTGAGCTTCATTGTCATTTATCTACCAGCTTGTTGAAGATGGATCTATGATGTTGCAGTATGTTCCAACTGGAGATTAGACTACAAACATTCTCACTAAGTCTCTCAATCCGAATAAATTTGTAAAATTTCAGGATAAGCTTGATGTAGTTAGTAGGATGACCATTAAGGGAGGGTATTAAAGTATTATTGTAATATTTAATGGTCATCTTAGCTTTTAGTTAGTCAGTAGTTTACTTTCAGTTAACTTAGTTTGCTTCAGTTAGCTTTTAGTAACTTTCAATTAATTACTTTAGTTAACGATTGTTTCCTTTTAGAAAGATCGTCCTATATTGTATTATTTAAGGAGTATTCCTCTCCTTTGTAAATATCAAATATTAATTATCATTTCAGTGTTTTGGTGCCAAATTTTGTGAACATAATTGATGTTGTATATAGAGTTTGAATACAAAATTAAAGAATTTCTCTATGAATAAGCCAAAATCTATTAAAGAGCATGAGACTTTACAATTTTGAAATAGGTATCTTGTTGGAATATTGTCATTGATGTCAAAAGCACATGAACAAGACTTCATGAACAGATTTATGAGGAGGTTGTGAGTAAAATTATGAAAGTTTATGAACAGACTTTAGGAGGAATTGCGAGACATATTTTGTGAAAATATAGTATATATCATTTGTTGAAAGAGAGGGTGACTATATGGATAGAAGAACAGAAGTATAATTTGTGTGTGAGGCAACATAATTCAGACTTATAAGGAAGCAGATAGTTGAGAGGATCTCAGACAGATTTCAGACTTCAATTTCATCATAGAAGAGATATCGGCTAAGTCATATGATGTGTTCATACTGTCGGAAGTTGAAGACCAGTGAGAAGATCTCAAACAGACTTCAGATATCAGTTTCATCATAGAGAAGATATCGACTATAAATTCATAAGTCGTTTGGAAAGCATAAACGGCAAATAGAAGATCATATTGGAAAGCATTAATATTATATCACCCCTGCCAAATGCAAGATCACAATACACTCTGATGATATACTCTTGTGGGACGTTCTGTTAGAAGAATTGTCATTCATGTCAAGATTTAGTCTAATCTGATTAGTTGAGATGGATAATTTATGATTGAGTCTAATGGAGTAAAAGTTCTCAATAATTTTAAAAGATAAATTCACAGGTCAAAAATTAATAAGCTTCAGCCACGAAATAATTGGCTATGGAAGTGAACTTTATGCCAGACCAAAATCTTGATCATCATCTAGTTGGAAATTAATTAAACATAAGCAGATTTAAACAATCATCTAATCAGATTGAAATAAGAGAAAGAAAGTAAATTAAATCAAGAATATACAAGCAGATTGTGGAAAAAGGAACAAATATTATTATCAGCCAAACAATATAACTCAGTCCGAAATAATCATCTGAGGTCAGCAATTGGGAAGGAGAGAAGAGGGGAACAATAGGCTGATAAGACCACGGTGTCTTTATTCTCTTGTGTCTGCATAATTTTACTCTAAAGATGAACCTTACTATGAGGAAATAAATCATTAATAAGTTTAATAAAGGGAGATCACGGTGGAGCAAGTTCAGATCGAAATTTAAAATAAATCTGATGTTTACCATCTACAGGTCGAAATTTGTGTAAAAAAAATATTATCTCAAAACAAAGTCCGAGGGATTCACCATGTCATCGTCCAATCTGAAGCGAATTATTCAGATCAGAAAGAAGGTAAATTTAGTTTTGAATAATCAAAATTTGTTTCAAAACTAAAATATGACGTATGAAAATAAACTAAAAACATTTGTTTCGAACAAACAAATCAACACGAGTTAAACCCATACATGTATCTAAAGACGTGCCTTCTAAAATAAAATACGTGTTTTTTAAAAACAAAAGACGTGCTTTCTAAAAAACAAAAGACGTGCTTTCTAAAAACAAAAGACGTGCTTTTAAAAGGACGCAGCTATTGATAAATCAAGTAAAAGACAAAAAATCCGCGATTTATAAAGAAATATGTCTTTAGGAAGAGACGTGGCTCCAAGTTTAAAGAAAAACATTCTCATAATCTGTCTTCAAAAGGCGCACAGCTTGTTAGCAAAAGACGTTTTTCTGTAGATTAAAGATTAAATAAAATAAAGAAGATTGATTTAAAAATGAAGGAGTATGAATAAAAGTTTGAAAAGAGAGAGTTATGTTGAAATGGTGCTTCATCAAGAGTTGCAATTCTTGAGAAAATTATATATACATGATTTTCAAATCAGAATGTGTGTGGTTGTGAATATCAAGAAGTCCAAGTTCAGAAGCTATCTTCTTGTGTGGGCTAAGTGAGAGAGTTTACATCACAAAGGCAGATTAGAGGATTGGCTGAGTGCAGGTCTGATTGGCTTCATTTGATTCATCCATCAAGTCAAGGTGTGGTGCCTTGCATTAGGGGTTGGTGCTCCTTGTAGGTAGGTGCCTACTAAAATTGTAAAAGGTTAGGGTGTTCCTTGTAGATCACATTCTACTAAATCATCCCTCTTGTAAATTGAGCAGGTTGGTACCTACTCCCTTAAAAATATTCAATAAAGCTGGATCAACTTGTGTAAATTGAGTCATATGAAAAAGGTTGATTGTAACAAATTTTGAAAAGTTTAATAAATAAAAGTTGGTGTTGATTTACTGATTCACCCCCCCCTCTCAGTAAATCTTTTGTGCTCTTCAATTGGTATCAGAGCCAGGTTCTTCTTAATAGCTTAATCGCTTGAAGGAGATCCTTAAGAGCACTTATGGCAAATCAAAGCAACATGGTGAAAGCACCCATCTTTGATGGGACTAATTATGCATTCTGGAATATCAAGATGGAAGCATACTTGAATGCACTTGGGTTTGATGTGTGGCAATCTGTTGTAGATGGGTATTCACCTCCAGCTACCCCTCCAACGGATCAAGCAGGAAAGAAGAGAAGTGAAGACAATGCAAAAGCTAAGCATGCTCTTCTTTGCAGCCTAACAGATTCTGAATTTACAAAAGTCATGAGGTGCAAATCAGCAAAAGAAATTTGGGACAAGCTTCAAAATATCTATGAAGGAGATGCAAAAGTTAAGAAAGCAAAGTTGCAAACTCATAGAAGAAAGTTGGAAACTCTCAAAATGGAGGATGATGAAGACATTGCTTCATACTTTCTTCGTGTTGATGAATTAGTGAATATCATGAGGGGACTTGGTGAAGAAATCAAGGATGAATTCATTATTGACAAAATTCTAAGATCTCTTTCTACAAAATTTGAGGCCAAAGTTGCAGCATTGGAAGAACTAACAAATCTAGACCAGCTGAAGAAGGATGAATTACATGGTATTCTTGCAGCCTATGAGATGAGGATTGAAGGTAAATCACCACAAAAGGAAGTCTCATTCAAAGCAATAAAAGAACAGGAGTAAAGCATGTGAAGGATGAAGTGATGAAGCTGGATCACTTCGAAAATGGGGAAAACCAAAGGAAAATTTTAAAATGCTTCATTAATGAAAAGTTAGTTATCACTTCCATCAGAAAGCGGATTGAAATCAACAAAATTGTAAAATTCCGCTCGGTTTATCCGTAAAGATAAAGATAAATGTGTTTATGGATCGTTTCATCGATCGAACAAACAAAGTCGGTCGTCAAACATAAATGACAAAGAGGTCAAACAAAAACCATTGAAGATTTGAGAGCTCAAATCATGGAAGCTGAAAGAAATGAAGATGAGTTAAAAAACAAACTCAACACAAAGGAGATGAAATGTGACAAGCTGGAGCAAGAGATAGCAATGCTAAAGTTGGAATTGGAGAAAGCAAAGGATCAACACTCAAAGATTGGTGAAGAATCCAGCAAGCTGATTGAACTAATGAAGGCTCAAGATTTTCTTCAAAGCAAAATGGGAAGCTGTTTTGAAGAACAATCCAAGAAGGTCACTAACTCCAAAGAAGATTTCAAGACTTTCTCAAAGCAAGGAGAAGAAGATTGGATAAGTGCTGATTCTAAAAGAAGATTAAATAGTAGGCACTTCTATGCATTTAATGGCTATTGTTTTGTATGTTACAAATTTGGGCACAAAGCCTTAAATTGTAAAAATAAAGTGAAAAATAGTTCTAGCTACCTTAGGAGAGATTATAATCCTTTCACACCTTTAATGGACTATAATGGTCTATGCTACAAATGTAATAATCTTGGGCACAATGCTCAAGCTTGTAGGTCAGTTTTTAATAACTCTCCAAAACAAAACAAGAAGGTAGATAAGTCTATTAAAAGGAAAGAAATACCTATCAAAGTATGGAGGAAAAAGGAGAAATCAATGTTCATACAAACTGCCTTGCATGCTGAAAGTAAGAAGGATAGATGGTACATTGATAGTGGGTGCTCAAAGCACATGACAGGTGACAAGAGCAAATTCATCGCTCTTGAACCTACTGATGAAGGAACAGTAAGATTTGGTGATAATACAAGAAAACAAATAAAAGGAAAAGGTACACTTAGTCTAGATAATGGAAGAACAAAAACAGAAAATGTTTTGTATGTTAAGGGTCTAAAAGAAAATCTTCTAAGTGTTAGTCAACTTTGTGATCAAGGACATAGTATCACATTTCTTTCTAATACATGTGATATCAAGAAAGATGGAAAGCTGGTTGCTCAAGCTGAGAGGAAACAAAATTTATATGTCCTAAAAGAGATAAATTGTGAAAGCTGCAATTTAGTACAAGAGGATGAGAGTTGGTTGTGGCACAAAAGGCTAGGCCATCTAAACTTTGATAATATTGTCAAAGTTAGCAAATCAAATGCTGTGAGAGATATGCCAAGGATAACAAAACCTTCTAACATCATTTGTAGAGAGTGTCAACTTGGAAAGCAAACAAAGTCAAGCTTTAAGTCTAAGGAGCATACTTCATCAAAACCATTAGAACTCATACACACAGATCTTTGTGGGCCAACAAAATCCAAAAGCATGAATGGAGAAAGATACTTTATGTTGCTGATTGATGACTTCTCAAGGATGACTTGGGTTGCATTCTTGAAAGAAAAATCTGAAGCTTTTGACAAATTTAAAGCATTCAAGGAGCTGGTTGAAAATGAGGCAAACTGCAAGATAAAATGCCTTAGATCAGACCGAGGAGGAGAATTCACTTCAAAAGAATTTGAAAATTTCTGCATAGAACATGGAATTAAAAGGCAATTTTCTGCAGCTAGAACCCCTCAACAAAATGGGGTTGTAGAAAGGAGAAATAGGACAGTTCAAGAAATGGCAAGGGCAATGCTAAATGAAAACAAGATAGCAGATTCCTTTTGGAAAGAAGCAATTCATACAGCAGTTTACATTCTGAATCGTGCACAAATAAGAGTGAACAATGAGAAGACACCTTATGAACTTTGGAAAGGAAGACCAGCAACTGTCAAGTACTTCAAGATTTTTGGAAGCACTTGCTACATTCGAAGAGATGAAGAAGATTTGAGCAAATTTGACACAAGAGCAGATGAGGGAATCTTTCTTGGCTACTCATCAAAAAGTAAGGCATATAGATGCTACAACAAAAGAACTCACAAAATTGTTGAAAGTGCTAATGTAAGAGTTGATGAAGGAAAGCAATTCAAAGAAGTTGGACAAAGTGATCACCATGTTCAAACTATGAATGAAGAAGACAAAGATGATGAGGACTCTCAAGAGGAAGAAAAGGAGGAAGAGGCAAAAGAAGGAGAATCTTCACAAAAGACTCCCATGAAGACACCAAAGACACCTTCCAAGTTTGTTCAAAAGAACCATCCTGAAGATTTGATTCTTCAAGATAGATGTAGATCTACAAGGAGAATGGTGAATTACAATGAAGATTGTCATGCAGCTTTTCTATCTCAAGTTGAGCCCAAAACTTTTGAAGAAGCAAGCAAAGACAAAAGTTGGATTGATGCAATGAATGAAGAGTTGGATCAAATAGAGAAAAATGAAACTTGGGAAATTGTTCCAAGACCAAAAGATAAGAATGTAATTGGCACAAAATGGGTTTTTAGAAACAAATTAAATGAAGATGGTAAAGTCACAAGGAACAAAGCAAGGTTAGTGTGCAAAGGCTATGCACAAGTTGAAGGAGTAGACTTTGAGGAAACCTTCGCACCAGTTGCAAGGATTGAAGCAATTAGAATGTTTTTATCCTATGCAAGTCACAAAAAGTTTAAGGTTTATCAAATGGACGTCAAATCTGCTTTTCTTAATGGAGATTTAGAAGAGGAAGTTTAGATTGAACAACCTGAAGGCTTTCTACTATCAGAAGACATGGATTATGTGTGCAAGTTAAAGAAAGCTCTCTATGGGCTTAAACAAGCTCCCAGAGCTTGGTATTCTAGACTTGACAAATATCTCAAAGAGCAAGGTTTCAAAAGAGGAGATGTAGACAGCAATCTATACATCAAAGAAGAGGATGGACACTTATTGATTGTAGTGGTCTATGTAGATGACATCATTTTTGGTGGAGACAAGGACAGAATGTGCAAAGAATTTTCATCATGTATGCAAAAAGAATTTGAGATGTCAATGTTGGGAGAATTATCCTTCTTCCTTGGGCTGCAAATTTCACAATTAAGCAAAGGTATTTTCATCTCCCAAACCAAATATGTGAAAGAAATGTTAAAAAGGTTTAGGATGGAAGATTGCAATCCTGTTAGCACTCCTATGGTTACAGGTTGCAAGCTAAGTAAAGATGATGAATCCCAAGATGTGAATCAAACACTTTATAGATCAATGATTGGAAGTTTGTTGTATCTAACTTCCACAAGACCAGACATAATGCAAGCTGTTGGAGTTGTGGCCAGATTTCAAGCAGCACCAAAAGAAACACATGTTCATGCAGTAAAGCGTATATTCAAATATTTGAAAGGCACAATGGATTATGGTCTATGGTACCCTAGCAGCAATAATTTCACTCTTGAAGCATACACAGATGCTGATTGGGCTGGTAATGTAGATGATAGAAAAAGTACAAGTGGAGGAGCCTTTTTTCTTGGAGGAAATCTAGTGTCTTGGATAAGCAAAAAACAAGAATCAGTCTCTCTATCTACAGCAGAAGCTGAATATATTGCAGCAGCAGCATGTTGCACTCAACTTTTGTGGATGAGGCAGACTTTAAAAGACATCAAGGTAGAGTATGATTATCCTTGCACTATATATTGTGATAATACTAGTGCAATCAATATATCCAAGAATCCAGTGATGCACTCAAGAACCAAGCACATACCTATTAAATATCACTTTTTGAGAGAACAAGTAGGAGAAGGACAAGTGTGTTTAGAATACATAACTACAAAAGAGCAAACTGCTGATATATTTACTAAACCACTTCCAAGAGATACATTTGAATATCTAAGGGAAAAATTGAGAGTTGTTCCACATCAATCAAATTAATTGATGGAAGCATGTATTCAGGGGGAGCTACGCACAAAATCTTGTAGCTTCATGGAGCTGGAATATTGTTAGAAGAACCTTTGCCATTGATGTCAAAGGGGGAGAAGTTGGACACAGGGGGAGCAAATAGAGGATCAAATTACAAGTTGAAGAAGTTGCCATCAATGACAAAGGGGGAGATTGTTAGAAGAATTGTCATTGATGTCAAGATTCAGTCTAATCTGATTAGTTGAGATGGATAATTTATGATTGAGTCTAATGGAGTAAAAGTTCTCAATAATTTTAAAAGATAAATTCACAGGTCAAAAATTAATAAGCTTCAGCCACGAAGTAATTGGCTATGGAAGTGAACTTTATGCCAGACCAAAATCTTGATCATCATCTAGTTGGAAATTAATTAAACATAAGCAGATTTAAAAAATCATCTAATCAGATTGAAATAAGAGAAAGAAAGTAAATTAAATCAAGAATATACAAGCAGATTG